>CM077254.1:30790014-31470014 GCA_039654775.1 Spinibarbus caldwelli | reverse complement strand
GGTCAGCTCATTCTTTCAATTGATATATATTCAGAGTGACCCTGACTATTTCTGTATTAATTTTCGATAATTTTTTTTTTTTGTATAGTTTTGGAGAAAATTAAAAGCAAAATCACCCCAAACAACAAAATGCGTCCTAGCACTTGCACTATGTCCCATTTTCCAACACTCATAAAAAATGTTCCTTTATAGGTTAGCTCATTCTTTCAATTGATATTCAGAGTGACCCTGACTATCACTGTATTCATTGTCAAGTCATTTTACTGTATAGTCTTGGAGAAAATTATAACTAAAATCACTCCAAACAACAAAATGTATCCTAGCACTGATTATTTCCATATATTAAAACTTTTACTGTATAGTTTTGGAGAAATGTAATGACAAATTCACCCCAAGTGTAGAAGTGCATTCTAACACTTACATCATGTCCCATTTCCAAACACTCATAAAAATCTTTCCTTTATAGGTTTGCCCATTCTTTCAATTGATTCCTGCTCATGGTAATCATGACTATTACTGTATTCATTTTCAAGTCATTTTACCGTACAGTTTTGGAGAACATTAATGGCAAAATCACTCCACAAATTGAAGTGCATTCTAGCAGTTGCACCATTTCCCATTTTCAAAAACTCATAAAAATAATTTCCTTTATAGGTTCGTTCATTCTGTCAGTTGATTCCTATTCACAGTAATCATGTACTGTAGTAATTTTCAAGTAATTTTACTCTATAGTTTTAGTGAGCATTTATGTAGTCCCATATGGTCTAGCGGTCAGGATTCCTGGTTTTCACCCAGGCAGCCCGGGTTCGACTCCCGGTATGGGAATGCAGGCTCCTCTTTGCTAGGGGAAGTCGTGGCCTGATGGTTAGGGAGTCGGGCTTGTAACCTGAAGGTTGCCGGTTTGATTCTCGCACCGGCAGGAATTGAAGGTGGGGATTGTGAGCAAACAGCACTCTCTCTGCCTTCGATACCATGACTGAGGTGCCCTTGAGCAAGGCACCGGACCCCCAATTGCTCCCCGGGCGCTGGAGCAATGGCTGCCCACTGCTCCGGGTGTGTGTTCACTGTGTGTGTGTGTGTGCGCGTTTGTTCACTACTCACTGCTGTGTGTGTGCACTTGGATGGGTTAAATGCAGAGCACCAATTTTGAGTATGGGTCACCATACTTGACAATACGTCACGACTTTCACTTTCACTTTAGTGAAAACTAACAGCAAAATCACTCCACAATGAAAGTGCATTTAGCAGTTGCACCATTACCCATTTTCAAACACTCATAAAAATCTTTCCTTTTTAGGTTTGCTTGTTGTTTCAGTTGATTCATGTTCAAAGTGACCCTGACTATTACTGTATTCATTTTCAAGTCATTTTACTGTACAGTTTTGGAGAAAATAAATGGAAAAATCACCCCAAGCATCTAAGTGCATTCTAGCAATTTTACATCATGTCCCATTTTCAAACACTCATAAAAATCTTTCCTTTATAGGTTTGCTCATTCTTTCAATTGATTCCTGTTTACAGTGACCCTGACTACTACTTTATTAATTGTCAAGTCATTTTACTCTACAGTTTTGGCAAAAATTAAAAGCAGATTCACTCCAGAAATCAAAGTGCATTCCAGGGTTTGGACCATTTCCCATGCTCAAATACTCATAAAAATCTTTTCTTTATTGATTTGCTCATCCTTTGAATTGATTCCTGTTCACAATAATCCTGACTATTTCTGTATTAATTTTGGTGTCATTTTACTGTATAGTTTCTGGTAAAATTAAAGGCAAACTCAATCCAAATTAGTTTTTGGAGTGCATTCTTGTATTTTCAAACACATTTTCTGGGCTGTCCCTCTGCGGTCCCAGCATTTCATCCTGTGCTCCACTGGAGGATCAGGTGTCGATGACAGCATCAGGGGATGGGCTATCATCCTCTGAGGATGAAGATTTGGCGGTCCTGCCCACCTCGGGTGTTGTCACCACTGCCAAATCGGACCCAGAGCTGACAGCCATGCTTGCCCAGGCACCCGTGAGCATCGGGCTGGAGGTGAATACACCACCCAGCTCTGAGCGCTCACGGCTGGACGATTGGTTCTCGGTATGGAGCGCGGCTCACAACCGCATTCTGCCCTGGTTCCTTTCTTCCCGGAGGTGCATGAGGAAATGATGAAGTCGTGGACGGCCCATTTCACAGCCAGAATCTGCTCGTCTCCTTTCTCCATCCTCACTACCCTCAATGGCGGGGCAGGAGGGGGTACATGGACATTCCTCAGGTGGAGACTTTGCCTTACATGCGACTAAAGTCACGGCGTGGTCCCACGAGAAGAACAACTCTGGCTCAACCTGGTCGAGATAAGAGACGTTGACAAAGTGTGCTTTCTTGACCTCCCATCTCCCAGGCTGGCCTGTCGAGGACTTCACCCAGCAGTTCTCGGCAGTACAGAAGCAGACTGAGGCCATACAGCACATCCTGCCCTGACGTGATCCTCCTACTGCAACCGTTCCATCACGGGCCACACCTCAGCCTGATCGTCGCTGTGGGCATCCTCCCGCTTCCTCCACTGCGCTGCCCCACGCTGAGACACCGCTGAGGCCTGTGCGTCAAGCTCCACGTAGGAAGGAGATGTCCCACGTGTCCAAGCAGTCCACTACATCCTCCAGGAAGACGACGAAGTGGCCCTGACACGAGCTGTTGATCCACTGACAGACAGAGGTGGGCACGGAGAGCTGAGTTAGTATGAGGAGGAGGAGGTTTGGAATGATAGTGTTAAAGGCCGAGCTGAAGTCCACAAACAGGATCCTCACATAAGTCCCTGGTCTGTCTAGATGTTGCAGAACATAATGCAGTCCCATGTTGACTGCATCGTCCACAGACCTGTTTTCTCTGTAGACAAACTGAAGAGGATCCAGTAAGGGTCCGGTAATGTCCTTCAGGTGGGCCAGCACCAGTTTTTCAAAAGACTTCATGACCACAGACGTTAGAGCCACAGGCCTGTAGTCATTTAGTCCTGAAATTTTGGATTTCTTTGGGATGGGGATGATGGTGGAGCGTTTGAAGCATGAAGGGACTTCACACAGCTCCAGTGATCTGTTGAATATCTGTGTGAAGATGGGGGCCAGCTGGTCAGCACAGGATTTCAGACAGACTGGTGTAACACAATCTGGGCCTGGTGCTTTTTTCCTTTTTTGCTTCCGGAAGACCTGGCACACCTCATCTTCGCTGATCTGAATTGCAGGTGTGGAGGAGAGGGGGGTTGCTGGAGGTGTTAATGGTTGTGTGGAGAGGTGTTCAGGGCGGGTGTGGGTGTTTTTTCAAACCTGCAATAGAACTCATTCAGATCGTCTGCCAGTTGTTGATTCATCACAGTGCTGGGGGATGGTGTCTTCTGGATGGTGATGTCTTTCAGACCTTTCCACACTGATGCTGAGTCACTGGAAGATAATTGAATCCTTATTTTTTTTCAGAATAATTCCTCTTTGCCACTCTGATCTCCTTTTCCAGTGTGTATTTGGCCTGTTTATACAAGACTTTCCCCCCCCTTCCTGTAAGCATCTTCTTTGGCCTGACGGAGCTGTTTGAGTTTTGCAGTGAACCACGGTTTGTCATTGTTGTAGGTTAAATGAGTCCTGGTAGGAATGCACATAGCTTCACAGAAACTGAAATAAGATGTTACAGTCTCTGTGAGCTCGTCCAGATCGGTGACAGCAGCTTCAAAAACACTCCAATCAGTGAGTGAGAAACAGGCTTGTAAATCCCGCTCTGCTTCATTAGTCCATCTTTTAACAGTCCTTAAAACAGGTTTAGATGATTTCAGTTTCTGCCTTTAGGTCAGTATAAGATGAACCAAACAGTGATCAGAGAGCCCCAAACCTGCCCATGGGACAGAGTGATATGCATCCTTTATTGCTGTGTAACAGTGATCCAATATATTACTGTCTCTGGAAGGACATGTAACATGCTGTCTGTATTTTGGCAGTTCACGGGAGAGATTTGCTTTATTAAAGTCCACGAGAATGATTAAAACAGAGTCCGGGTGATGTTGCTCTGTCTCTGTGATTTGATCAGCTAGTTTCTGTAAAGCTGAGCTCACGTGCGCTTGCGGAGGAATGTAAACACTCACGAGAATGAACGAGTAAAACTCCCGAAGCGAGTAGAAAGGCTTGCAGTTAATGAAGAGATCAGTTAGTTTCCAGATCAGAACAGCACATCTTCTTTAACACAGTTACATCTGTACACCACCTATCATTGATGTAAAAGCATGTCCCGCCGCCGCGCGATTTCCCCGTTGATTCTGCATCACGATCTGCTCTGATCAGCTGGAAGTTAGGCAGATGAAGCGCGCTGTCTGGAATGGCATCGTTCAGCCAGGTTTCCGTGAAACACAGAGCAGCAGAGTTTGAAAAGTACTTATTTGTCCGGGAGAGCAGAAGGAGTTCGTCCGTTTTGTTGGGTAGAGAGCGGAGATTCGCCAGATGAATGCTAGGCAGTGCTGTCCAAAATCCGCGTTGTCTGAGCTTCACGAGAACGCCGGCTCGCTTCCCCTGTCTTTGTGTCCTGCGTTTGATCAGCGCCGCCGCTCCGCCGACTACTATGTCCAGCAAAACATCCGAATAATCGAAAACCGGTGAAATATCGGGTGGTGTGTACTGCCGAATGTCCAGCAATTCGTCTCTGGTGAAACTGATTGCAGGGATATAACTAAAGACAGGACAAACTAACAAAAACATAAAAACAACTGCGGACGACGCCACGGAGGCTGCCATGAGCGGCGCCATCTTATGTTTTGTTATGAATCGGGCCCATCACAAGCTTCCGTTCAAGATGTTGACACAGAAGCGCATCCTTAGATGCTTCCAATCCCAGGGTTGGTTTGCAGCCATCGACCTGAAGGATGCTTTCATGTCTCGATTCTTCCTCGACACAGGCCGTTCGTACGGTTTGCGTTCAAGGGTCAGGCATGGCAGTACAAGGTCCTCACCTTCAGGCTGTCCCTGTTCCCCCGTGTCTTTATGAAGATCATGGAGGGTGCCCTTGCCCCGTTATGGGAAGTGGACATCAGGAACCTCAACTATCGTGATGACTGGCTCATCATGGCCCAGTCGCGAGATCAGTAGTGCGATCACAGGGACCTGGTGCTCCGGCATTTCAGCCAGTTGGGGCTTCGGGTCAGCTGGGAAAAGAGCAAGCTCTCACCTGTGTAGAGAATCTCTTTCCTCATTATGGAGTTAGCCTTGGGGAGTATGATGCGTGTGTCACCAACGAGTGGCTGAGTTCCTTCAGAGGTAGGGCGGTGGTACCACTGAAACACTTTCAGAGTCTCCTGGGGCTTATGGCATTCGCAGCCACAATCACGCAGCTCAGATTGCTTCATATGATACCACTCTAACACTGGTTACACTCCCGAGTCCCAAGATGGGCATGATGCTGTGGTACACATCGTGTGACCATCACGCCGATGTGTTGCCACTCATTCAGCCCCTGGTTGGACCTTGCCTTTCTACGGGCCGGGGTGCCCTTAGAACAAGTGTCCCGGCATGTCGTTGTCATGACGAATGCCTCCAGTATGGGCTGGGGTGCTACGATGCTATGGACCGCTGGTCCCTGGGGAAGTATGACCTGGTCGTTAGGTTCCTGAGGGGTGCCAGAAGGTTAAATCCTCCTAGGTCACCCCTTGTGCCTTCCTGGGATCTCTCTGTCATCCTGGCTGGACTTCAGAGGGATCCCTTTGAGCCGCTGGAATCGGTTGAGCTTAAATATCTGTCTATTAAGACAGTGCTCCTGATCGCACTCACCTCCATCAAGAGGATCAGGGACCTCCAAGCATTTTCAGTGAGCAAAGAGTGCCTTGTGTTCGGGCCGGCCTACTGTCACGTTGTCTTGAGACCCCTGCCTGGATACATGCCCAAGGTTCCCACCACTCCCTTCCGAGACCAGGTGGTGAACCTGCAAGTCAGCAGAAAGGGAAGGCTGTCTCCAAGCAGATGTTGACCCACTGGATAGTGGATGCTTTTCTTCTCCCTTTCTTCTCACAGAGATGATTGGGGCTCCCAAATAAACCCCTAATGTCGTCACAACATAACGTCTCTGTTACCTCCATCAGGTAATGAGGGTTACGTACATAACTGAGACGTTTCCTGCGGCCAGTTGCATAAACTGTTTAGACTAGTAATGTTTTTTTCTTCAAGACTGGTCATAACTTTTTAAATTCAGTTATGAAAAGGTAGATTGGTCTTATTTGTATCTGAAAAGTAAGACTGATTACCCCTTTGGCAGCTGCTAGTTGGTCAAACTAGTTATTAAGGCACAGTCTGTGGTGGCTAAGTTTATGCAACTGGCCCCTGATGAAGGGAAAGGATACGTTATGTCATGACGACATTAGGGGTTTACTCAGGCCCCAATCATCTCTGAGTTTAAGATAAAACGTCAATGAAATGTCTAGTGGATTTTGCATGCTGAGCCACTCCCTGTGCATATGGGTATATAAGGTGACAGCGTGCATCCACTCATTCAGGTTTTACGCTGAGGAGCCGAGAACGTGTCCCGGCATCAGCAATTGATCAGGGTTGTGGCATGGGGACATAAAGTCTCCGTTCCCTCCATCAGGGAACGAGGATTACATACGCAACCGAGACGTTTCAGTTTCATATGGTAATAAGCATAGTACGTTTGCACAATAATGCCTTTAAAAATTTAAAACGTTTTTGGAGTGAGTTTGCCTTTAAAGGGGTCATATGATTCGATTTCATGTTTCCTTTGTCTTTGGAGTGTTACAAGCTATTTGTGCATAAGATCTGTAAAGTTGCAAAGATTAAAGTCTCAAACCCAAAGAGGTATTCTCTATAAAAGTTAAGACTCTGCCACGCCTTCCTAAAATGGCTCATTCAAACACACCCTCACATGTCTACGTCATGGTGTGGGAAGATTTGCATAACACCGCACAAATGTATACGCAATGAAAGAAGGCATAACTTTTATTCTCACTGTAGTATTATTGTTGCCGCCGCCATGTCGTTGAGATGCTGTGTGTTTCGTTGTGAAAGCGAAAGTACTTTGTTTGGCCTTCCAAATGAGTACACAACTTGAAATCAGTGGTTAAGTTATATTTACAACACTGTTCCAGAACAGTACAATGCAAATATTTGAGTGTGTGCAGCACATTTTACGGAGGACTGTTTCCTAAACCTAGGAGAGAGTAGCCTACAATGTGAACACTATGAATGGCTGTGAATACTATAAAGTGGGGCAATTCCAACGTCGCAAGGACAGTCTGGTGCTTCTGTCTCACAGCCTGTAAGTACGTTTCAATATTTAAAGAATTTGCTACTGACTATTCAAACACGAGTTTTGAGCAGTGTAGAGTAGTGCTTGTTTGTTTGGCGTTTCTATGATCACAAATGCAGACATGGTGTAATGTCTACGCAGTACGGCGTGGCGCAACGCAATGCGTAAAAAGACTGTATGAGTCATTATAATCAGAAATAATATCCTCACTGAATGCAACAAATGCCTCGTTTATAGCGGGTTTTATTGTTTTAGTCTCGTCGCGCAGGGACATGGCATCACAAAATGGTAAGGGCGTAACATTTCCGTCACACGCTTGAGGTGTTCGGCCAATCACAATGCACCGGATAGCTTGCCAATCAGAGCACACCTCGCTTCTCAGAACGATGACCTTTGTAAAAATCGGCGCGTTTCAGAAAGGCAGGGCATAGAGGAGCAACAATAATGTACAGTGTGTGGAAAATTATGTGTTTTTTGAACCTCGAACCGCGTAAACATTGCATTACACCAAATACACAAAATAATGTTCTTTTTAGCAACTTCATATGACCCCTTTAATTTTCTCCAAAACTATACAGTAAAATGACATGAAAATTAACACAGTAATAGTCAGGGTCACTGTGAACAGGAATCAATTGAAAGAATGAGCTAACCTATAAAGGAAACACTTTTATGAGTGTTTGAACATGGGAAATGGTGTTACACTTAGATGCTTAGGGTGATTTGCTATTAATTTTCTCCAAAACTGTACAGTAAAATGACTTGAAAAGTAATACAGTAATAGTCAGGGTCACTGTAAACATGAATCAATTGAAAGAATGAGCAAACCTATATATAAATTATTTTTGGAGTGTTTGAAAATGGGACATGATGTAAAATGCAAGGAAAGATTTTTGTTTGATAGAGGAAATTATGAATGCACTCTGATTTTTGAAGTGATATTCCTTACTTTTCTTCAAAACTATACAGTAAAATTAGTTGAAAATTTATACAGTAATAGTTTGGTTTACTCTGAACAGGACTCAATTGAAAGAATGAGCAAACCAGGAAAGGAAAGGTTTTTATGAATGTTTGGAATTGGGACATGATGTGAGTTAGAATGGACTTTTACACTTGGGGTGAATCTGCCATTAATTTTCTCCAAAACTGTACAGTAAAATGATTTGAAAATGAATACAGTGATAGTCATGGTCACTCTGAATACATATCAGTTGATAGAATGAGCTAACCTATAAAGGAACACTTTTTATGAGTGTTTGAATGTACTGAAATAATCCACACATTTTGTTGTTTGGGGTGATTTTGCTTTTAGTTTTCTCCAAAACTATACAGTAAAATGACTTGAAAATTAATACAGTGATAGTCAGGGTCACACTGAATATATATCAATTGAAAGAATGAGCTAACCTATAACGGAACACTTTTTATGAGTGTTTAAATATAAGCAAATGATCCAAGTGCAAGAATGTTTGGGGTGATGTTGCCTTTATTTTTTTTTTTCTCAAACTGTAAAGTAAATTGACTTGGAAATGAATAGATTGATAGTCAGGATTACTCTGAACAAATATTAATTGAAAGAATGAGCACACCTATAAAGAAAAGTTTTTTATGAGTGTTTGAAAATGAGACATACAGGTGCATCTCAATAAATTAGAATGTTGTGGAAAAGTTCATTTCAGTAATTCAACTCAAATTGTGAAACTCGTGTATTAAATAAATTCAATGCACACAGACTGAAGTAGTTTAAGTCTTTGGTTCTTTTAATTGTGATGATTTTGGCTCACATTTAACAAAAACCCACCAATTCACTATCTCAACAAATTAGAATACTTCATAAGACCAAAAAAAAAAAAAAACATTTTTAGTGAATTGTTGGCCTTCTGGAAAGTATGTTCATTTACTGTATATGTACTCAGTATTTGGTAGGGGCTCCTTTTGCTTTAATTACTGCCTCAATTCGGCGTGGCATGGAGGTGATCAGTTTGTGGCACTGCTGAGGTGGTATGGAAGCCCAGGTTTCTTTGACAGTGGCCTTCAGCTCATCTGCATTTTTTGGTCTCTTGTTTCTCATTTTCCTCTTGACAATACCCCATAGATTCTCTATGGGGTTCAGGTCTGGTGAGTTTGCTGGCCAGTCAAGCACACCAACACCATGGTCATTTAACCAACTTTTGGTGCTTTTGGCAGTGTGGGCAGGTGCCAAATCCTGCTGGAAAATGAAATCAGCATCTTTAAAAAAGCTGGTCAGCAGAAGGAAGCATGAAGTGCTCCAAAAATTTTTGGTAAACGGATGCAGTGACTTTGGTTTTCAAAAAACACAATGGACCAACACCAGCAGATGACATTGCACCCCAAATCATCACAGACTGTGGAAACTTAACACTGGACTTCAAGCAACTTGGGCTATGAGCTTCTCCACCCATCCTCCAGACTCTAGGACCTTGGTTTCCAAATGAAATACAAAACTTGCTCTCATCTGAAAAGAGGACTTTGGACCACTGGGCAACAGTCCAGTTCTTCTGTGTTTGTGAATGTTTGTGGCTTACCCTCCTTGTGAAGGGTGTCAATGATTGTCAGATCAGCAGTCTTCCCCATGATTGTGTAGCCTAGTGAACCAAACTGAGAGACCATTTTGAAGGCTCAGGAAACCTTTGCAGGTGTTTTAGTTGATTAGCTGATTGGCATGTCACCATATTCTAATTTGCTGAGATAGTGAATTGGTGGGTTTTTGTTAAATGTGAGCCAAAATCATCACAATTAAAAGAACCAAAGACTTAAACTACTTCAGTCTGTGTGCATTGAATTTATTTAATACACGAGTTTCACAATTTGAGTTGAATTACTGAAATAAATGAATTTTTTCCACGACATTCTAATTTATTGAGATGCACCTGTATATATATCGCACACACACACACACACACATTAAAAGAAAATAAAAATAACAATGAATAAAAAACATATGAACATTTATTAACATTAATATGATAATTAATGTACAATACAAATGTTTATTTACAAAAAAATGTATTTACAAACATTAAAATCAAAAATAAAACATATATACAAACAAAACAAACAAATAAAACAAACAAACAAAAAAAAGCATAAGTGTAAAGGAAACGCTGGTATGACAGCTTCTTTACATCCATTTAGACCGCACTCAGCACCCGTACCGTAAGTGCACGATTAGACGCGCAACACACAAAAGAATTGCGGCTGGCTTGACCGTACATTTCAAATCGCGGCTGGCTTGACCGCAGTTGTTCAGAGGGTATGTTAACATGAAGACAGTCCAGAAGTCGGTCATTATGTGTAAGAGACTCATTTTAACTGTCTCTATTAATTTTCACAGTTGACATATCTTAAAGCATCATGCTCTCCAAGTCTGCATTTATTTGATAAAATATAGAACAAACAATGCTAAATATTATTTCAAATTAAAATAACTGTTTTCTATTTTAATATAATGTATTCCTGTATTAAATGTAGTTTATTCCAGTTTAGCAAAGCTGTATTTTCAGCATCATTACCCAGTGTTCAGTGTCACATGATTCTTCAGAAGTCATTATCTTATGATGATTTGCTGCCGAGGTAACATTTCTTTTTTATTTTTATAATTATTGACATTTGTGCTGCTTGCCGCTGTGATGAACAACATTTACTTGCGTTTATTAAATGTATTAATTAAATTTATTAGAGCTTTTAGAAACCTTTTTTTTTAACTTTTATGAAGTCTTCACTGTCATTTTTGATACATATAATGCATCCTTAAAAAAAATAAAATAATAATTTCTCTCTCGCTCTCTCTTTTAAAAATACCAGAAATGTTTGAGTAGTATCTTTGTTTCCACAAAACTGTTAAGCAGTAAAAGCTGTTTTCAGCAATGATAATAATCAGACATATTTATTTAGCAACAATTGCAATGGTTTCTGAAAGATGATGTGACACTGAAGACTGGAGTAATGACTGTCTTTTTTTGTAAACACAGGGATAAATTGCATTTTAAAACACTTTACATATATATTTTTGTATAAATAATGTTAATATAATATTCCCCTCTAATCACTCCCTCTTATTTAAATACCTTTGAATCAGGATTAATGTATTTAGTATACATTTTTTTCTGTCTGTAAACTGCAGTAAGTTCAGCTACCACTTGTAGCATTTCTCTGGTTCTTTCATGCATTGTATTACAATATAGCATCATTTAAAACTAGAGGGCTTGCTTAAAAGTGAAATAACATTGCATGGCTTTCTTATATTTTTTGGCACCTTAGTTGTGCGTGCAACTTTACCTAGGCTTTTTTTTTTTTTTTTTTTTTTTTTTTTACAGGGCACAGTGTTGTTTGCCTCCACGTTATGTTGTACTTTTTAAAGACAGTTACAGTTGAATTATTTTGCTGTTTGTGAACAAAATATCAAACACATTTTTTCACAATTACTCGTTTTATAGGAAGGATTTTATTTTTAAGGGGGGAGCCACCTTTAACAATCTCTGGAGTCAGAAGGAGGGCTCGCATTTTCCTCGAAAAATGACTGCATGACATTGCAGAAGACTGTCTGTTAGAACCAGAACCAACTCACAAAGATGATGCATATTCCATCATCAATGACACACAATGCAGCAATGACTCAAGACTCCCTCAGATAGATAACAATTTAGACAATTCTTTTCCTGATTGCACTGATGATGGCGTGTATGATGAAGTAACTGAAAGACACCATGGCTGCATTCGAAATCGCCTACTCAATGAGTAGGTACTTAATTTCAATAAGTACTTACTTAACGAGCGCTAAAAGAGTACATACTCTACAGCCAAATCTCGTTAAGTATGAATGCGATCCGGACTTCATCCGCCATGTTGATGTTATCATGTGACTTACGACGTTACAAGCGCAACAACTTAAAATATATGAGCAACAGGTTTAATTCATCTATCTGTAAATATTTTGATGTTGATGAAATTTGCTAATTTTGTGGTTTTGATGCCCTTTTATTGTGATTGTAGTATAACCAATACATTTTGGGTTGATTTAAGTTTTTATATTTATTTGTGTATTTAGGGGTTCAAGCACGTAGTGCTATGAACCCCTATTGTATTTGTTAGGATTTTTTTTATTAGGGGTTCGAGCACGCAGTGCTAGAAACCCTATTGTATTTGTTAAGATTTTTATTATTATTATTATTATTCTGCCGTAAAACTGATCGAGCAGCCCAAACCGTAAGGCCTAGAGACTTGAAACTTGGCCAGATCGTAGAGCTCAGTCTGTGAAGAACGTATCAAAGTCTCAGCCCAATTGGCCAAACGGGGGCGGTACAGCGCAAAAAACAAAAATTTCAGACGTTTTTGGCCCTAACTTGTACATTTTTTGTCGTAGACTCAAAATTTTTTCACCGTTGCGATCCTTGGTTCAATACAAAAAAAAGTGTATTACGACAGATTTTCTCTACAAAGCACCGTTTTTCCGCAAAATTGACCTATATCCCAAACCTACTTTTACGAACTAGTCCTAGGTTTTTCGTCCGATCGGAACCAAACCACTTCAGAAATCTTCTAGGGACACTGAATATCAATAATTATCAAAAAAAAGTTGAAATTTTGATTTTCACGCGAAACAGTATTCAAATTAGCGTCTATGCTAACATTAGCCAAAATGCTTAATGAAGTATAACTCTGGAACGGAATGACCTATCTTCACCAAACTCGGGGTACATGTGTACGAGCTCAATCTTTGGCCAAATAAAAAAAACCGCGCATCTCTGCCACTTGGGGGCGCTATAATGTGGAAAAAACATAAAAACAGCTATAACTATGCAACCGTTGGTCCGATCAACTTGAAAATTGGTATGCAGCTGCTTGGTCCACAGGGGCAGGATCGTCTATGAGGACATTGGCGTATCTCAAAAAACATGGCCGCCATTGGCCAAAAACTTTAGTCACTTATTTGGCATGGTTAACGGAGGTCGATCGGAACGAAACTCGGTGGGCATGTTCGACTCATGGCCCTAAAGGTCTGTAAGAATTTTCAAAGAAATCGGCCACCGGGGGGCGAAATTTTGTTTTTTAGTGTATAAATGATTGAATATTGCACGATTTTTTAAACATCCACACAATATGCATATCATTGGATAGATCTCCTCATAATACACAACTTTGCCTCAAGAACCATTGCTGTCAATCAAATTGTTCTTTAATTATTTGGAAATATGTTTAAAACCTACTTTTGCGAACTAGTCTCTCGTTTTTTGCTCAATCTGGATCAAACCACTGCAGTAATAATCTCTGGACAGTCTAGATCAATAATTATCAAAAAAATGTTGAATTTTGTCCTTTGGTTACCTATAATTGGCTCCTTTAAGAAAAGGGGCGTGGCCACGTATACTCAAAAGCCTATAAATCCTAAACAAAAACTCGAAACTTTACAAAAGTTGGTGAAAACATCTGCCTCATCACTCTTAACAAGCATAAGAAGTTTCATGGAGTTCGGACAATAGGTGGCGCTATAACAGTAAAAAAAGCCTTCAAAACACAATATTTCAGTAGTACATGAAAGTAAATTGTAAAAAAAAATGTTCATATATTCACACATCCACTAGTTCTTCATATCATATGATAGATCTCCTCATTTCGAACAACTTTGCCTCTTGGATCACTGCTGTCAATGGAAGTATTATTTAAATATTCTCATTAAAGTTCAAAACCAAGTTTTGCGAACTAGTTCTAAGTTTTTCACCCGATCGGAACCAAACAACTGCAGAAATGTTCTCTGGACATTGGAAAACAATCATTTTAAAAAAAAAGTGTTTAAATTTCAACTGACTTTCGCAAAGGGGCCCCAAAACATTTAAAAGTCGCGGATCAATTTTACGAAACAGGCTATAACTCGTGAACGAAATGACATATCTTTGCCAAACTCGGTACACATATGTATAAGAACAAACAATGGTCAAATAAAAAAAAATTGCGCAGCTCTACCACTTGATGGCGGTATAAGATTGAAAAAACATAAAAACAGCTATAACTATCCAATCGTTAATCCGATCGACTTGAAAATTGGAATGCAGTGTCTTTGTCCAATGTCCCATAAGGCTTCTTGAGGATATTGGCGTATCTCAAAAAACATGGCCGCCATAGGCCAATGAAATTTGAGCACTTATTAGACAAGGTTAACGGAAGTCGATCGGAACGAAACTCGGTGGGCATGTTCGACTCATGGCCCTAAAGGTCTGTAAGAATTTTGAAAGAAATCGGCCACTAGTTGGCGCTAACGAGATTTATGCCCTCTGTAATCACGTGGTGTTTCACACATCCACACAATATGCATATCATTTGATAGATCTCCTGATAATGAACAAGTTTGCCTCAAGAACCATTGCTGTCAATCAAATCGTTCATTAATTATTCGGAAATATGTTTAAAACCTACTTTTGCGAACTAGTCTCTGGTTTTTTGCTCAATCTCGATCAAACCACTGCAGTAATAATCTCTGGACTCTCTAGATCAATAATTATCAAAAAAAAGTTGAATTTTGTCTTTTGGTTAGCTATAATAGGCTCATTTAAAAAGGGGGCATGGTCACACATACGCAAAAGCCTATAAAACCTAAACAAAAACTTGAAACTTTACAAAAGTTGGTGAAAACATGGGGCATATGACTCTTAACAAGCATGCGAAGATTCATGCAGATCGGACAATAGGTGGCGCTATAACAGTTAAAAAAGTCTTCAAAAACACAATATTTGTACATAAAATGACCTCAAATTGTAGAACATGTTCATATATTCACACAAACACTAGATCTTCATATCATATGATAAATCTCCTCATTCTGAACAAGTTTGCCTCTGGGACCAATGCTGTCAATCAAACTGTTCATTAAATATTTAAGATTATTTTTAAAAACCTACGAGAACTAGTGAACTAGACATGACTTTTATAATCAAAATCAATGAAATCAGTGCAGTACTATTCTGTAGACTCTCTTGATCAATAATTATCAAAAAACTTTGAAAATATGCAATTGAACAACTATAAAACTGTCATTTTATAATATGTTCTTTACATAGGCTACCCAAAGGCCTGTAAATCCTAAAAGAAACCCCACATCTTCTGTCACAACTGGGTAAAATGGTGCATAATTTTATTTTAAAGAAGCATGCAAAATTTAAGAGAGACTGGGCAATAAATAACACTAAAACAGTCATAAACTTTAAAAAATACAGTGTTGTATTAGAAATTGCAATTTCTAACCACTAGATGGCAGCGGAAGACCACTAATAGGCTTATTAAACACTAAACAGTAATAGGTTTTCTTATGAAGTTATTGTAAAATCACTGTTATAACATTTAAAATCACATTTAATTCAAGTTTACCATTTTATTCATACAGATATATCACATAACAATTTTGCCAGATTATGAGTTCAAAGAAACCTGAAAATTACATGCGAACTCTTAAAAAGAGAAGACTTGCAATAAGTTTTGAGTCACCTATCAATTATTTCAAATATCTATATCTGCAACAAAATGTGTGTGCATGTATGTCCGTATATGTGTGTGTCTGTGTGTGGTTAAACTATCATATTAATAATCAGTAAGCATGCTTACACACACACACCATTTCATTTCTGTGTGTGTGTGTGTGTGTGTGTGTGTCTATGAGAATAGTGCCGTACTATTCTCTAGACTCTCTACGTCAATAATTATCAAAAAAAAAATGTTGAACATTTCCCAGATAGCAAGCACACTCGGGCCTATTCTGGCTGAAATGTGGCACTGTCGGCTCAGTCTCGGCAATAATCACACCACGTTCATTCGTTTGGTCAAAGGAGAACTGGTTTCCTGACTGAGCCTGATCATGTTTGAGTTTGGGTTCCTCGTCACTGTTGCCTTTTCTCTTGCTTAGTTGACGACTGCTAATATTCAGCAATATTATTGACTTCACTGCACTGAGCCATTTGATAAGAACTGAACTGAATTATGACACACAACGTTTTATATATATAATATACAGTAAATATAATTTACTTGTTACTTTGTGGTTTAAAAAGTGTATTAATGTTTTTACTGTAGTGCATTCGTTCATTGTTAATATATATTTATTTTAAAGTATTTGGTAATTTTATAATTAAAGCCTTTTTAATGTTTTTAAATGGTTGCATTTGTGTTTCACTGCTGAATTACATTTAGCAGTTTCTGGGCCACATTTGGCCTGGAGACCAAGCCGAGTCTCAGCCAGACATGGACCACATAAAATGACAGAAACAGAAGTCACTCTACAGTATGCGGGCCAGATCTGGGGCACATCAATAAATAAGAGTCATTTTACAGGACGTGGGCCGCATTTGGGCCAGAGGAAATTGCTTGAGTCGGTTTTCAGTGTGTGGGCCAGTTTTGGGCAGGGGACCCAGCAAGAATAGGACCAGAAGTGAAGCAAGGTTGTGGCCCAGACAAATTTTGCTCTCTGGGTTGCATTTGGACAAACATAAAACAAGAAGGAAAAAGAGAACAATATAAAGCGACAGGAGAACATGAGGAACAGGTGACAACACTCAGTCAAACAAGAGAGAACTAGAGAGACAGGTGACAGAACTCAGACAAACGAGGACTAAACAAGGGGGCGTGGCAACAAATAACAAGGAGGCAGGACAGGAGGAGTATATGGTTGACAACAACAAAGACAGAGCCATGTGCTCAAACAGAAAACAAACAGAGACATGAAACAAAGACAAGACAGACAACACAGTGAGGACAGGCTCCTGACATAAACAAGCATGCACAATTTAAGAGAGATCGGGCAATAAATAACACTATAATACTCATAAAGGTTTAAAACAGAGTGTTGTATGAGAAATTGCAATTTATTGCCACTAGATGGCAGTCGAAGACCACTAATGGGCTCATTCAGCTAAATAAAACAGTGATTTTATAATGTCTTATGAACAGTACTGTTATAACGATTAAAATCACATTAAATCAAAGTTTATCATTTAGTTCATACAGACATATCAGTTTTTACAATTATGCCAGATTATGATTACAGTGAAATCTGAAAATAACATATAAACTCTTAAAAACAGAATACTTGCAATAAGTATTTTGTCACCTATCATTTATTTCAAATATCTATATCTGCAAGAAAATTTGAGTGCATGTATGTCTGTGTGTGTGTGAGTTTGTGTAAGAATTCTTATTGATTATTCATATGATAGTTTAACCATTTCATTTCTGTGTGTGTGTGTGTGTCTGTGTCTGTGTCTGAGTCTATTGTCCATTTTCAATGTGTTTAACTGTCAGCTATACATCCAGGTTGGCCTAGACCGTAAAATTACACCACCTTAAGACCTCAAGGCTCGAACCCCGGTAATCGCTGCTTGCAGCTATATTTATTATTATTCTTCCCTAAAACTGATCGTGCAGCCTAAACCGTAAGGCCTAGAGAGCTGAAACTTTGTCAGATTATAGTAGTCCGGCCTTCTTGTCAGATACAAAGACTCACCCCAATCGGCCTATAGGTGGCGCTACAGCGAACAAAAATGCGAAACTGCTCGTAACTCCTAGTCCGTTTGTCGTAGACTCAAGTGTCTTATATCATTGGAATCCTTGGCTCAATCAAAACAAAATGGCTATCTCCGATTTCATTTCCGGTATGAAAATTTTTCCGCCATTTTGAAATATGTCCAAAACCTACTTTTGCGAACTAGTCCTAGGTTTTTTGCCCGATCGGAACCAAACCAGTGCAGAAATGTTCTCTGGACAGTAAAAATCAATAATTATCAAAAAAAGTTGAAATTTCAACTCACTGTCGCATAGGGATGCCAAAATGTCCGTCAGGGGAGGGGCCACTTTTACTAAAATAGATATAACTCCTCAACGGAATAAGATATCTTCACCAAACTCGGTACAAATGTGTATGAGCTCAATCTTTGGTCAAATAAAAAAAATTGTGCAGTTCTGCTACTTGGGGGCGCTATAACACTGAAAAAACCTAAAAACAGTTATAACTAAGCAACCGTTGGTCCGATCGACTTGAAAATTGGTATGCAGTGTCTTGGTCCAAAGAGTCATTCGCGTATCTCAAAAAACATGGCCGCCATTGGCCAATGAAGTTTAAACACCTATTAAACATTTAAGTTTTTATATTTATTTGTGTATTTAGGGGTTCAAGCACGTAGTACTATGAACCCCTATTGTATTTGTTAGGATTTTTTTTATTATTATTATTCTTCCCTAAAACTGATCGTGCAGCCTAAACCGTAAGGCCTAGAGAGCTGAAACTTTGTCAGA
This sequence comes from Spinibarbus caldwelli, assembly GCA_039654775.1. NCBI lineage: Eukaryota > Metazoa > Chordata > Actinopteri > Cypriniformes > Cyprinidae > Spinibarbus > Spinibarbus caldwelli. The sequence continues at coordinate 31,451,450 of CM077254.1, read as the reverse complement.
TTATAGTAGTCCGGCCTTCTTGTCAGATACAAAGACTCACCCCAATCGGCCTATAGGTGGATCGATCGGAACGAAACTCGGTGGGCATGTTTGACTCATGGCCCTAAAGGTCTGTAAGAATTTTGAAAGAAATCGGCCACTAGTTGGCGCTAACGAGATTTTTTGGCTCTGTAATCACGTGGCATTTCGCAAATCCACACAATATGTATATCATTTGATAGATCTCCCCATAATGCACAACTTTGCCTCAAGAACCATTGATGTCAGTCAAATCGTTCATTAATTATTAACAAATATGTTAAAAACCTTCTTTTGCGAACTAGTCCTAGGTTTTTTGCCCGATCAGAACCAAACCACTGCAGTAATATTCTCTGGACTCTCTAGATCAATAATTATCAAAAAAATGTTGAATTTTGTCCTTTGGTTATCTATAATGGGCTAATTTAAAAATGTGGTGTGGCCAGATATACCCAAAAACCTATAAAACCTAAACACAAACTCGAAACTTTACAAAAGTTGGTGAAAACATGTATCAGATGACTCTTAACCAGCACACAAAATTTCATAGAGATCGTACAATAGGTGGCGCTATAACAGTTAAAAAGGCCTCAAAAACACATGATTTCTATGGAAAATGATCTCAAACTGTAGAACATGTTCATATATTCACACAAACACTACATCTTCATATCATATGATAGATCTCCTCATTCTGAACAGCTTTGCCTCTAGGACTAATGTTGTCAATCAAATCGTTCATTAAATATTCACAAATATGTTAAAAACGTACTTTTGCGAACTAGTCCTAGGTTTTTCGTTCAATGTCATTCAAACCACTGTAGTAATATTCTCTAGACTCTCTAGATCAATAATTATTAAAAAAATGTTGAATTTTGTCCTTTGGTTAGCTATAATGGGTCATTTAGAAAAGGGGTGTGGCCACACGTAACCAAAAGCCTACAAAAACTCAAAACTTTACGAAACGTGGTGAAAACATGTGAGAGATCACTCTTAACAAGCATGGCAAGTTTCATAGAGATCGGACAATAGGAGGCGCTATAACAGTTAAAAAGGCCTCAAAAACACAAGATTTCTATGGAAAATGACCTCAAACTGTAGAACATGTTCATATATTCACACAAACACTAGATATTCATATCATATGATAGATCTCCTCATTCTGAACAACTTTGTCTCTAGGACTAATGTTGTCAATCAAATCGTTCATTAAATATTCACAATTATGTTAAAAACCTACTTTTGCAACCTAGTCCTAGGTTTTTCACTCTATGTCATTCAAACCACTGCAGTAATATTCTCTAAACTCTGTAGATCAATAATTATCAAAAAAATGTTGAATTTTGTCCTTTGGTTAGCTATAATGGGTCATTTAGAAAAGGGGTGTGGCCACACGTAACCAAAAGCCTATAAAACCTAAACAAAAACTCAAAACTTTACAAAACGTGGTGAAAACATGTGAGAGATCACTCTTAACAAGCATGCCAAGTTTCATAGAGATCGGACAATAGGTGGCGATATAACAGTTAAAAAGGCCTCAAAAACACATTTCTGTTGTAAATGGCCTTAAACCTGCTTAAAAAGGCTCATATATTCACACATACATTAGATCTGCATTAATTCCAAACAAGCATGCACATTTGTAGATAAATTGGGCAAAAAATAACACTGTAATGGTTATAAAGCTTAAAAACACAGTGTTGAATGATAAATTGCTATTAAAACGAATATAGCTGCAAGCAGCGATTACTGGGGTTCAAACACTTTAAGGCATTTAAGGCTCTATGGTTTTAGGATGTAGTTCAACCCAAAATGTATGACTAACCCTAAAATATATTCATGATTCAGAACATGCCCACAAACACAGGTGCACAGAAATAAAATAGTTAAAATATTATATTAATGTGCATTAAGCATGGTTACACAGACATAACAACACAGACATATACATTTGTATACAAGGGTGTAACCATGGTATAGATATTGGGGGGGTCCAAATGTGAGCCCTTCTCCATATATTTTTTTTAAGTGCATTTCCCACAATTTTCATATATTGATAAAGATTTGCTCATCTAGAACATAGTTTTGAGGAATACATTGACCATTTGAATTAACATTGAAAGAACAGTCTGCAATTTCTCTGACATAGCAGCAATTAGGATGATGTAGCACATGTATCACAATTACTCTGTATCCCCTTCACTCACACCACCATCTCTCTGTCCTACAAACACACACACACACCCTTACTTCTTCACTTATACTTAAAATGCCTTAATTCCACACACATACTTACACCATGCCGTGGGCCCATCCACACACACACTCTCCCACATATGTGCATACACATTTTTATATAGTACATATACATTTGATACTTCTCACTTATACTTAGTTTTGCCTACTTTTTCCATACCTTCCTCTATCCCATGTATATACCCCTCCCCTCGTAATATGCACACACATCTCCAGACAATCACAGACACACACACTCACACATATCCATGCACAATAAAGCGGAGCATCCAACCTACATGTTTACACAAGTAGCTCTATGTATGTGACAAATAAACATCCTTGTATCCTTGTATCAGTAGTTAAGTTTCATATCGAAAATAGTTGATATTGAAAATGGTTGACCTCTTATAATGACATGCACTTTTTAGTATTTATGAAAAACAAGCAAAGAAGTTTCACTTATTTAATTTGAACTTAACCACTTAAGCCACTTTGTCAGGTAATAGTTAACATAACAATATAGACTTGCAATAAAAACAAACAGGCCAGGCCATCAAGGAATGAATAGAGGCTTATCAATGGAGTGGGAAGTGCGAGAGCTCCGCAGATAGTGCTACCCTTTTGTTGAAAGACGTCACATCTGATTTGTTACGAGCATTAGTGACAGAATCATCAGCCAATCAAATTTTGATGTTCAGTGACAGCCCGCCCTCTGGGTCTAGCGCGTGCGCAGTGCTACTCTGACTGAGCCCGCCCCTTCAGTCCGGGATTTCTAATCAAGGTACGACAGTGAAACGCAATGAAGAGCTGAGGAGCTGAGGAGGTTCAGAGGAGGGTGAGAGGCAGGCGGAAGGCGGTTGGCAGCACTGGGGTGTGACTGAGGCGGAGATGGAAGGAAGTTGCGTAGAATCAGGAAGTGATCCGGAAACGGATGGAATGGATGGCGGGGAATTAGAAAGTTCGGCAAGTAATTGGAAATTAGTGGAAAATCGCAAAAGAAAGAAAACGTGGTATCAAACGTCTGGTTCAGAAAGTGAAAGAGATCGACAGCAAATTAGAAGATCGAAAGTAGAATTCAAGGTAATGCTAAAATTTCTGGCAGAATCCACAAAAATGTTAAACCCAATTAAAATAACTAAGGCATTGAAAGAAGCGATTGGAAAAATTGAAAGTGCAAAAATGACAAGAGATGGAAGACTACTGCTGTTTTGTAAAGATAAAAATCAACAAAAAGCAGCCGTGGGACTAAAAACATTATTAGGAATAAAAGTGTCTTGTACCGTGTTGGAAGATAAGAAATGGGTAAAAGGAGTGATTTCAGGGGTTTCGACGGATATATCAACTGAATCAATTAAGGAAAACTTGTCAGGGGCAGGGGTGATTGATGTGAGGAGACTGAAATATGTCAAAGATAAACAAAAGGCGGATAGCTTGTCAGTTATGATTCAGTTTGATGAGGAAAAGTTACCTGATAAAGTGTATATTGGGTATGTAAGTTACAGAGTTCGGCCATATGTACCACCGCCTGTTAGATGCTTCAAGTGTCAGAGATTTGGACATATTGCTGAAAGCTGCAAGGGAAAACAGCGCTGTGCAAGGTGTGGAGGTGAGCATGAATACGGGAAATGTGGACATGGAGTTCTCCCAAAATGCTGTAACTGTGGAGGTAATCATAGTGCAGGTTATGGGGGTTGTAAGGTAAGGAAAGATGCTGAGAAAGTTCAATGCTTGAGAGTATTTGAAGGAGTATCATATGCTGATGCATTAAAGCGAGTCCAGAAAAGCTCAAAGATGTGTACTGAAAAGATAGTCCCGGTGGAAGATCCCTCGGTAGGGGTTGTACAACATGTAAACAGTAGTAAAATAAACGAAAATACATTGTTGGCTGATAAGATGTCTTTTATTGCATTTATAGCAGAAGTGGTCAATTGCTCAGCGCAAACAGAAAGCCGTACGGAAAAAATCAGAATAATTCTAAGAGCAGCTGGAAAATATTTAAATATAGAAGAAGTAACGGTGGATCAAATAAATGAGAAATTAAAGGTAAAGGTAACAAATTCTCAGACAACATGTGGTGGATCTTAATGGTGTTAGTAATTCTTCAATGGAATGCTAGAAGTTTGATTTCAAATGGTCAAGAATTTAAGAAATACATAGCAGATATTAGTGATAAACCTCATGTAATTTGTATTCAAGAGTCATGGCTTAAGCCACATTTGAACTTTGTGTTAAAAGGATACTCAGTAGTTAGAAGGGATAGGGAAATTGGTACGGGTGGTGGAGTGATAACATTTATTAAATCTGAGGTAGCATATAAGAAAGTTGATGTGGAGGAAGATTGTGAAGCGATAGCAGTAGACGTTTGGGCAGGAACACAAAAAATTAGAATAATAAATTTATATAATCCCTGTAAAAGACTAAATAATGAAACTTTGACTAAAATAGGGGGAAAGCATGAGTCTAATCAGGTGTGGTGTGGAGATTTTAATGCACATAATACGTTATGGGGTAGCATACAAACAGATTATAACGGAAGAGAAGTGGAGGAATTTTTGGAAACAAATAATTTGGTATGTGTAAATGATGGAAGTGCTACTAGGTTGGATGTATCTAAAATGAAATATTCAGTTTTAGATCTAACAATTATGTCAGAAAATCTAGCTAAAATAAGTATGTGGAAAATAATAAATCAAAACATGATGGGTAGTGATCATTTTCCTATTAATTGTAAAATTGGATTAGAAGTCTCTAAAACAGAAATTGAAATGATCCCTAGATGGAAATTTAAGTCTGCGGATTGGGACATATTTCAAGAAGAATGTGAACAGTTTTTACTTAATTTAAGTTGTACAATAGAAGATGTAGAGCAATATAACAATAAAATCTGTGAAAGTCTTTGTAAAGTTGCAGGGAAAGTGATAGGAAAAAGTGTAGGGAGAATAGAGAAGAAAAATGTACCTTGGTGGACGGTTGAGTGTAGTCAGGCAATTAAAATAAGGAATAGGTTTTTAAAGAAACTAAGGAAATCATATTCATTTGATGTTTTTATATTGTATAAAAGAGCACAGGCTGTAGTAAGGAAAGTAATACGTGCAGCTAAAAGAAATTACTGGAAAGAATACTGTGACAAAATAGGTAAAAATATAGATATTAACGAGATATGGGGAATGATAAGGAAAATGGGGGGAATACAAAAATCTAATAGAATTCCTGTTTTAATAAGTGGAAATAATCAGATTATTAATAATAAAGAAAAAGCTGAGGTGTTGGCAGAAGCATTTGTAAAGGTGCATAGCAATAGCAATATATCAGATGATATGAGGGAGTTAAGAGAGAAAAGGGTAAGAGATAATCAAGAAATTTTAGCTCAAAAAGGATTATCAGAAGGCACTATGGATGCTGTTTTCACATTATATGAACTCAAGCAGGCCTTGGAAGGAGTTAAACATACGTCACCAGGAAAAGATGAAGTATGTTATGAAATGATTAAACATCTTTCAGATATCGGATTAAAAGTTATTTTAAGATTTTATAATGAAATTTGGAGGCAAGGGAGACTTCCTAGCTCATGGAAATTAGGTATAGTGGTGCCAATAACTAAACCTGGGAAAGATCATACTGTACCAACAAATTATAGACCAATAGCTTTAACATCTAACCTGTGTAAAATAATGGAAAGAATGGTTATGTCTCGTCTATTATATGTTTTAGAAACTAGAAATTTATTACATGCTTATCAGAGTGGGTTCAGAAAAGGACGTAGTACCATAGATGCAGTAATTTGCTTAGAAAATGAAATTAGGAAAGCTCAAGTGAAAAAAGAAATGGTCCTAGGAGTATTCTTTGATATCGAGAAAGCTTATGACATGGTATGGAAGGAAGGACTGTTATTAATGTTAGGAATAAAATTAAATCAAATGGGCATTAATGGGAAGTTGTTTAATTGGATTATGGATTTCCTAAAAGAACGGAAAATACAGGTAAGAGTAGGTAAAGATTACTCTGAAATCTACTTAATAGACAACGGAACTCCTCAAGGTAGCGTTTGTAGTCCAGTACTTTTTAATATTATGATAAATGGCATATTTGAGGAAATAGGATCAGAAATAGGAAGGTCATTATATGCTGATGATGGAGCCTTATGGATAAGAGGAAGAAATCTAAGATATTTAGAGAAAAAAATGCAGAAAGCAATAGGTATAGTTGAAAGCTGGACTAATCAGTGGGGCTTTCGTCTTTCAGTAGCAAAGACTCAGGTAATTTGTTTCTCAAAAAAGAAGAAAACTCCTGAAGTAAAATTAAAGTTGTATGAGCAAACTTTGGAGCAAGTATCTACTATTAGATATCTGGGAGTATGGATGGACTCAAAGTTAACATTTGGAACACATATTCAAAAGGTAATAAATAAATGTAAGAAAGGAGTTAATGTAATGAGATGTTTGGCAGGACTGGATTGGGGTGCCACAAGACATTCACTAAAGAGAATATATTGCGCACTAATTAGATCATCGATTGATTACGGTAGGATAATTTATGGATCAGCGTCAAACGCTTTGCTAATAAAAATTGACACAATTGAAAGTCAAGCCCTTAGGATTTGCTGTGGAGCTGTTAGATCTTCTCCTGTATCATCACTGCAGGTAGAGATGGGAGAAATGCCTTTAGATTTACGTGAGCTCCAGCTAAGACTGGTATACTGGGCAAATATTAAAGGTCATTTTTCAAACCATCCAGTTAAAAATGTTTTGGGAAGTTGCTGGGAATATGAACGATCACAGGTGAAAAGTTTTGGTTGGATAGTAGAACAACAAACTCAGCAAATAGGTGTTAATAACATAAATATTAGTCCTACAGTAGCATTGCCATTATCTCCACCTTGGTTTTTTTCAATGCCTTCTGTGGATCTCCAGATATTTAAAACTATAAAGGATAAACAAAATCAAGCTCCTAAAGCAATAGTAGTGCAACAGCATCTTGAGAGTGAATATTTCCATTATTTACAAATATTTACAGATGGTTCCAAAGACCCAGTAACTGGACGAACAGCTGCAGCTATGTATATCCCTCGTTATAAGTATAGAGATGGAAAAAGAACTACTAATGATATATCTGTATATACTGCAGAGATGGTGGCTATTTTGATAGCATTACAGTGGGTTGAAGAAGTTAAACCGTCTGCTGTAGTAATTTGCTCAGATTCATTATCAGTTCTTAATAGTTTAATAAGTGGGAAATCAGATTCCAGACAAGATATATTAATAGAAATTTTACAAAATCTGTATAGAATTTGCCAATTAAAACTTTCAGCAGTTTTTTTTATGGGTGCCGGCTCATGTTGGTGTGGAGGGTAACGAGGATGTGGACAAGATAGCCAAACAGGCCCTTAAACATAATGTTATTGATTTAGATATACCTTTGGGTAAATCTGAAATGAAAGGTTTAATTAAAACAGCTATTAAAAATATGTGGCAGGAGAGGTGGGATAAAGGAAATAAAGGTCGTCATCTGTACAATATACAAAAACAAGTTGGTTTAGTTAGAAATAGTTATGGAAATAGAAAGGAAGATATAGTAATTTCTCGTCTGAGAATTGGTCATTCTACCCTCAACAAATGACTTCAAATGATAGAGAAACATGATTCTGGTCAGTGCAATAAATGTGGACTTCCAGAAACTGTAGAGCATGTAATAATCAATTGATTGGCATATGAAAGTGAAAGAATTCAATTGGAAAACGATTTAATTTCTGTTGGCATAGAATCTTTAACTTTGCAGAATATACTTAATAGTTCTTACAAAGGATATAAAGCTCTTATCTCTTTTTTGAAAGCAACAAAGTTATATAAAAAAATATAGAATATATATATTAATTTTTTTTTTTTTTTTTTTTTTTTTTTTTTTACTTCTGATATCAATGCCTCACACTCCATCCCAGTAGGTGGCGGAATATGCACCAAAGCTGGTTTGCCAACCGCCATTAAACGTCAAAGAAGAAGAAGAAGAAACGCAATGAAGAGAAAATGGCAGCCGCAGTCATCGGCGCCTACACCAGATCTTGTGTTGCCAATCTACTAAAAACGCCTTTTGCAGACAAAAGAGAATAAACGAGAAAGGAAGACCTAAACTGAATTCGGTAACAAAGGTCAGCAAAGGTTTTATGCACCAGTTCAAAGATTGCAACTATGAGTGGCTAACAGCTAGCACCGAGCACAAGTTATTTTGTTGACCTTGTTTACTTTTTAATACGAGTAAAAGGACGTGGAATGACAGACTCATGGACTCTATTTACAAGTGCCAGGTGAGTGCTTTATTATTTGATGAGAATTGTATCATGCACATTGTTATGGAGGTGTATGGTGTGTGGATGTCCAGCATTTGTACAGTTTTGCTGCTTTGGGCGCGTCGTCATTTTAGAGAGTGCATAGTGACCCGTGTGTGTTTGGAGGATTACTTTGACTGATCGATGAAGGGAAATTTACTGATCGATGCAGGGAAATTTACTGATCGATGCAGGGAAATTTACTGATCGATGAAGGGAAATTTACTGATCGATGCAGGGAAATTTACTGATCGATGAAGGGACATTTACTGATCGATGAAGGGAAATTTACTGATCGATGAAGGGACATTTACTGATCGATGAAGGGAAATTTACTGATCGATGAAGGGAAATTTACTGATCGATGAAGGGAAATTTACTGATCGATGAAGGGAAATTTACTGATCGATGCAGGGAAATTTACTGATCGATGAAGGGACATTTACTGATCGATGAAGGGAAATTTACTGATCGATGAAGGGACATTTACTGATCGATGAAGGGAAATTTACTGATCGATGAAGGGAAATTTACTGATCGATGAAGGGAAATTTACTGATCGATGAAGGGACATTTACTGATCGATGTAGGGAAATTTACTGATCGATGTAGGGAAATTTACTGATCGATGAAGGGAAATTTACTGATCGATGAAGGGAAATTTACTGATCGATGAAGGGAAATTTACTGATCGATGAAGGGAAATTTACTGATCGATGAAGGGAAATTTACTGATCGATGAAGGGAAATTTACTGATCGATGAAGGGAAATTTACTGATCGATGAAGGGACATTTACTGATCGATGAAGGGACATTTACTGATCGATGAAGGGACATTTACTGATCGATGAAGGGAAATTTACTGATCGATGAAGGGAAATTTACTGATCGATGAAGGGACATTTACTGATCGATGAAGGGAAATTTACTGATCGATGCAGGGAAATTTACTGATCGATGAAGGGACATTTACTGATCGATGAAGGGACATTTACTGATCGATGCAGGGACATTTACTGATCGATGAAGGGACATTTACTGATCGATGAAGGGACATTTACTGATCGATGAAGGGACATTTACTGATCGATGAAGGGACATTTACTGATCGATGAAGGGACATTTACTGATCGATGAAGGGACATTTACTGATCGATGAAGGGACATTTACTGATCGATGAAGGGAAATTTACTGATCGATGAAGGGACATTTACTGATCGATGAAGGGAAATTTACTGATCGATGAAGGGACATTTACTGATCGATGAAGGGACATTTACTGATCGATGAAGGGAAATTTACTGATCGATGAAGGGACATTTACTGATCGATGAAGGGAAATTTACTGATCGATGCAGGGAAATTTACTGATCGATGAAGGGAAATTTACTGATCGATGCAGGGAAATTTACTGATCGATGAAGGGAAATTTACTGATCGATGAAGGGAAATTTACTGATCGATGAAGGGACATTTACTGATCGATGAAGGGACATTTACTGATCGATGAAGGGACATTTACTGATCGATGCAGGGACATTTACTGATCGATGAAGGGACATTTACTGATCGATGAAGGGACATTTACTGATCGATGAAGGGACATTTACTGATCGATGAAGGGACATTTACTGATCGATGAAGGGAAATTTACTGATCGATGAAGGGACATTTACTGATCGATGAAGGGAAATTTACTGATCGATGAAGGGACATTTACTGATCGATGAAGGGACATTTACTGATCGATGAAGGGACATTTACTGATCGATGCAGGGAAATTTACTGATCGATGAAGGGACATTTACTGATCGATGAAGGGACATTTACTGATCGATGAAGGGAAATTTACTGATCGATGAAGGGACATTTACTGATCGATGAAGGGACATTTACTGATCGATGAAGGGACATTTACTGATCGATGAAGGGACATTTACTGATCGATGAAGGGAAATTTACTGATCGATGAAGGGAAATTTACTGATCGATGAAGGGACATTTACTGATCGATGAAGGGAAATTTACTGATCGATGCAGGGAAATTTACTGATCGATGAAGGGAAATTTACTGATCGATGAAGGGACATTTACTGATCGATGAAGGGAAATTTACTGATCGATGAAGGGAAATTTACTGATCGATGAAGGGACATTTACTGATCGATGAAGGGAAATTTACTGATCGATGCAGGGAAATTTACTGATCGATGAAGGGACATTTACTGATCGATGAAGGGAAATTTACTGATCGATGAAGGGAAATTTACTGATCGATGCAGGGAAATTTACTGATCGATGAAGGGAAATTTACTGATCGATGAAGGGAAATTTACTGATCGATGCAGGGAAATTTACTGATCGATGCAGGGAAATTTACTGATCGATGAAGGGAAATTTACTGATCGATGAAGGGAAATTTACTGATCGATGAAGGGAAATTTACTGATCGATGAAGGGAAATTTACTGATCGATGAAGGGACATTTACTGATCGATGAAGGGACATTTACTGATCGATGAAGGGACATTTACTGATCGATGAAGGGACATTTACTGATCGATGAAGGGAAATTTACTGATCGATGAAGGGACATTTACTGATCGATGAAGGGAAATTTACTGATCGATGCAGGGAAATTTACTGATCGATGAAGGGAAATTTACTGATCGATGCAGGGAAATTTACTGATCGATGAAGGGACATTTACTGATCGATGAAGGGACATTTACTGATCGATGCAGGGAAATTTACTGATCGATGCAGGGAAATTTACTGATCGATGCAGGGAAATTTACTGATCGATGCAGGGAAATTTACTGATCGATGCAGGGAAATTTACTCGGCATTTAACTCACTCTAATCTAGCCTGCTGTTGATCAGCCGTCGTTGTTGTTGAGAGCCTGTGTGCGGCCTAATATGTGCATTATATGCATATGGCGTCTTCGAAACACACCAAACTCAGTTTACAATCATTAAGTGAGTATTGTGAAACCAAGGAAGATGGTTAACGATATTCCGATGTATATCTGGTGACTTAAAGCGGAGCGCGCGAGCCTTACTGTATACTTCAGAGTCTGAGCACCTTATTTTATTACAGAACTGCAAGAAAACATTACAGACAGCATATCACATTAAAGAGCATTTCAATTAGCCAAAGCTTAAAATATTAATTACGACAAAAGACTGTTTTAGATGATTAAATTAAAGGTTATGGGGAAACTTATTGTATTAAAAAATAATGCTCACATTTTTCATGCTTACGATGCAATCCTCAATAATTACATCAAAGTTGTTCAAATGAACGAATATTTCCAGCCCATAGACGATTATTCAAAAATAACTAGATTGATCATCTTAATAACGAGTCATATCCTGCGTGATTGAGTGCAATGACTGAACAGCATTATACTGTACAAAAACGGGAGGTTAATCATAGTAAATACAATGCAAGAATAAAGAAAATCATATTAAAAATAAATGTAAATCAGTCCGTTTATTCCTCTGGGAGTAATTTGAGCAGCGTGTGTTATTCATTAATCTCATGACTGGAGACAGCGCTGATAATCGCTCGATCAGATAATGTTACACATTAAAATGAAGGATGACATATATATGGAAGAGCATCAGTATAAATAAACAGTTTTAAATATTGACATTTATTGCGAAGTCCAGCTAAATTAGTTTAATTTTCTTCACAAAACTGGCGTCTGTCCATTGACAATAATGGAGGCGGAAGTTCTTTTAGGCTACTAATCGGAGCCGGATGTGACGACACGCGGACTGTGATAAAGGCCTATTTGATGAGTTAGAACAACCTCAACTTGAAGGGAAATGGAAAACTTTAAATAACATGTTCATATAACACCAAAACATAAGTTCTATCAATTTTCTGTGTAATGCGCATGTGCCAGTCATGATGACGCACTTTTTTTTTTTTTAACGAAGTTGAGAAGCCATTTTCTGCACGAGAAGTTGCTGATCATGCAAGAAAAGAAGGAGCCAACTTTATGAACTGCAGATAATGAGTAAGTATACCCTGATTTGTGCTTTTCTTGATGTTAATTTAGGCTCGTTTTGTCTGTGTTTTGATTTCAGGGAATCAGGTTTTGCGAACTAATCGGGAGCCACACGCACTGCCAGACAAACTCGTGTTTATTCACTTTCAGACGTTCCTCACAATCCCTCAGACTCGAAATAAACCAGTATTTCTGAGTATATGACATTAACTCCAAACATTCACTGAATTGCGACAGGCTGTGCTGAGAGAACTGATGAAAACGGCTGATACTGATCTCAGATCTCCATTATACTGTGAATTTGGTGAAATGTAAGTTAATTAAAAAATAAATAAATAAAACCTACGTCTAAAGTTACTGGAAAATGCAAATGCTGTTAGTTATATCAAACAGCATTTTTAACATGAACATGCAACAACTGTTCGGTGAAAACGTAAATGAAATTTGCTATTTATTATTGAATGCACGTTATAGTTTAAGCATTATGAGCTGAATCCTCGTTTCTGTAAAAAGCTAATGAAGACTAGTTCAATTTATATCTATAAGACTTTCAGAGCCTTATATGGGTGCTTTTGCAAAACGCTAATGTAAGAAACTTTTCCATGACGACGATGATGGTGGTGATTACTATTATTTATGATTACAAATTATTTTATTTGAATGTGTTTGAGCGTATTTTCATTCGCTGGGACGATAGAAATGACGTCATTAGGCGAGGACGTAAAGAACTGGTGAATCGGTTCATTGAAACGAACTGCCCAAAAGAACCGGACTTCCCATTACTACTAAAATTGTGGATCAAGTTAATGTTGATAAATAGATAACACAGTGTACATATAAGTGACTTTTTAGCGTTTTCTTAATCTGATCTCATTATTGTTAGTTTTAAGATGTTCTGTGAATATTTCTGTATGTAGCGTGTATGTGTACTTGGCTGGAGTTTGACTTTTTTGTTTTTTATTTGCAGGATCAGTACAGTGAAAGCAGAGTGGAAGCACAGCTCCATATCGATGAGGTGGTGTTGCAAGATTTGTAGATTTTCCTCGCCCAACCAGCGTGCCCTAATCACACACTACAAGCTGAAACACTGCCATCAGGCAAGTCACTGTCCACTCCCATGCATCTATAAAGATTGTGTTTGCAGATTTAGGAGTGAACTGTCTCTGAAGAAGCATTTAATGTGTGACCATAGTGTGTTCAAACCTCCTCAAAATTGCTTAAAACAACATCAAATGTGAACTGTGACCTGTGTAATTTTTATTTTTACAGTTAATCAGGTCAAAGCGTTATGAGGACATTCCAGAAATCACTTCAATACTGGAGAGCCTTGACAAGGATGTGAGTCAATTTATTTTAAAGTAGTCTTTCTCTCCTCAAAATGACAATTCTGTGATCATTTACTCACTTTCATGTTTGTCCAAACCCCTATGACCTTTTTTTTCTTCTATGGATCATAAAACTTGTGATAGTGACATCTTTTCACACAATGACTTCAGAGTAAGCGTCTAACAAATAACCTATACGATTTGTATGTCATATTCCAAGTCTTCTGAAAGCATACAATCTCTTTGTATGATGAAAGCATAAAAATTTCAGTCTTGGTTTACAAAAATGTTTGATTGTATTAGCTTCTACATAAATATCAAACCTCATTAGTTCTTGCAAGTCTTTTGATCAAATCTCATGACACAAGAACTAATGAGGTTTGTTGTATTATGTCATAAATGTAAATGACAGTTATCATCTTTGGTAACCTATCCTTTTAAATCCTTTAAAGTGTTGTTACAACCCAATGAATTTAAGGCAGGGGTGGCCAATCCTGCTCCTGGGGAGGCAAGATCCTGCAGAGTTTAGCTTCAACCCCAGTTAAACACACCTAAACCAGCTAATCAAGGTGTTCAGGATCACTACAAACTTCCAGACAGGTGTGTTGAACCAGGTTGGAGTTAAAGTCTGCAATACATTATTGGCCCTCCAGGAGCAGGATTAGATGCCCCTGATTTAAGTGGCATGAACTTGAATCCACTATTAAATCTTATTTCGGTACTGAACAAAAAGCTAACAAACATCTGTTGCTGCACCACATCACTGGTGATTTATTTACAACAAAAGTGTAAAAGTGCAAATTTGTTTGTATTTTATTTCTTTCTAAAAAAACATCAAAGACGGAGGGGGAGAAAGGATAAACGAATAGCGAAAAACAAAGGATTGAATGAATAAAGCTGGTACTTTAACCATCCTATATTTTACAGACAACAAACCAAAGGATGAGGACAACAGCATTGCTGGGCCTGCCATGTTGCATGCGAGAGACTACTTCAAACTTCACGAAGATATGTGAGGTAAGCTGAAACATGTAAGGGAAAACAATGGAAAATTGAACAATAGATCTCTTAATTTGCAAGGGTCTGGGGACTGTATTTGTGTAATTGCTTTTAAGCAATAGTACCTTGTAGTGTTGTCAAAAGACCCGGAACTTCGGTACCAAGTCGGTACTAAAAAAATTAAAACGTCACGGTACCAGGTTTTTTTTAAGTACCGGTGATACCGAGTACCAGGCCAACCCGGTTCTTGATGCGTACAGCCCTATGATTTCCGCGATGCAGAAAATGCAGATGGAATCTCGGAATCCAGCTATAAAAATGGAATTTACAGTTTAGCACGGAATGTCACGGCATTTGTCAAAGTTTGGATGAATTAATCAAAAGTAGGTCATTGCACTTAAATCAAATTGGGACATAGACTAGTATCTGTAAATATTAAGCCGCAAAAGTCGATTCAAATATGAATCCCACATGTTCTGCGAGTCTCTGTGTGAATGATTGAATGGCAGAGAAGCGCGCTTTTTTTTTTTTTTTTTTTTTTTTGTATTTATTTAATGTTTTTTTTTTTTTTTTTTTTTTTTTTTTTACTACATAGACTGAAGTGCGCCTGACACTCGCGGTGATTTCAGCATCTGCTGTCTCAATGAGGACGCAAATACATAAACACCGTCTCCAGAGCTGCTCTGAGAGTCACTTCACGAGCATTCTACCATTTCATTTGAGTAAAACCAGCGTCATATATAGCTACATACAGAAATTTAAAGGTATTCACAGCAACCCATCAAAATAAAAGTTTACCTTAAAGACATTGTGCCAGAAATATATTACTATTATTTAGTAGAATGTATGTGATACTATTACTACTGTTGAAAAAAATTAATAAATATTTATTTTTAAAGAAATAATCACACAATATTTCTTCCATATTTTAATTTTAATAGTAAATCCCCTTTATTTACCAAAAAAAATAAAATGTGTATAAATTTCATTAATTAAAAGACAAATTAAATTTGGGTGAAACTTGTTTACTGTTTTTCATACTTTTATTACTTACGGAAAAACTTGAAACACAATTTAAATAAGTATAAATAATGGCATTGATTATTAAAACTAGTGTTTAATTAGCATGTGGTACCAAAATTGGTACCGAGAACCGTGGATTTTCACTGGTATCGGTACCGAATACTGAAATTTTGGTACCGTGACAACACTAGTACCCTGTTTTGTTTACATTCTATAAAGCCCAGTGACCGTGAAGATGATGTGATCAAGGGTGTGGTGATTGGAATCCTAGTGGTTGTGGACCTCTCCCAGCGTTCTACAATGACGTTGCCCTGGTGATTGTGAAAGAAGTGGTAATGCGTCACCTGAGTGATGTACCTAATGCTTTTCAGAACCTGATGGGCCTGGTGTACACACTAAACCTCGATTACCCAAAGGAATTACAATTCACATTTGAAGTGATACTGCGCCTGTTTATTTGAGTCGGATCAGTTCACTCTTTGAAAGAGCAAGTGGCTGCGATAAGACTGAAAAAAAAATAAATAAATAAAAATAAAATTTCCTCCTTGCGACTGTTTAATTGATGGACTGGTTTAAAGTGTAAGAGCATTGTTGTTTTATATCTCATTGTTTTAAGTGGAACATTGGTATTTTTGAAATTTTCAAACTGACTTTTGTTGTTACCTTTTACTGCTTCCTCTTTACTTGTCATGTTTCTACGATTGGGAATTGAAAACATCTCTTGAACAGTTTAATGTGAAGTTGTTTTTTTTTTGTTTTTTTTTAACAAAGCTTATTGTGAATTCTTTGTGTACTTGTTGCAATGAAAATATCTGATAATGAGAAGGAGAGTTATTTGTACTATTTTGGCACTAAGATGGGTCTATGCATAGATAAGTTTGCACATGTTTGTGTAAGCTGTGTATATGTGAAGGTTTTTCTTGTGTAGTGTATATAAATAAATATATGTATAAATTATGAATTCTTTTTCTGTTTTTGGATGCAGTGTATCTGTTTAAAACATAAATACGGAGTTTCAATTTTGCAGTTGTTGATTTCATAAAAAATCTGGTTCCAGAGAGATATCCAGAACTTCGTCAAAGCAATGATTAAGCAAAAATTACTATTTTGTGTCAATTAGACTGGTTGAGAAAACATGAAAATTTAAGTTCAACCAATGCTTTTCAGTTGACTTAACTAGAAATATTAAATGCTCATTAATTGATACAGTACGTTGGCTCAATTTACTACAAATTATTTCAACAACTACATATGTTGAGTGAACTTAACACCTAATGTTTGCTAAACTTAACTGAGTCAATGCAACAAGATGACTTGACCAAGTCAAGTTGTCAACAAATCATATTTTACAGTGTGTATAGTACTTATTTCTTTGTGTTTTGTGTCAGTTTTATGGGATTATTTTATATTCATAATTTTCATAAGTTTTGTATGTAAAATGCAGTGTATCTTGTGTTTACTAATGGTTACTTGTAGTGTTAAAAAAATGTTTCAACTAATTTCAAATAATTTGTTACCCCTCTGACTAAAAATTTTAAACTTTAGTCAACTTCAAATTTTAAGTTAGGCTTATTGTTAAGTGAACAGCCATTCACAACACAGGACATTGGCGTATCTCAAAAACTATTGAGCTACGCTAATGTCAATGCCATTGGCCAAACAAGTTTAAGCACCTATTTGACAAGGTTAACGGAGGTCGATCGGAACGAAACTCGGTGGGCATGTTTGACTCATGGCTCTAAAGGTCTGTTAGAATTTTGAAAGAAATCGGCCACTAGTTGGCGCTAACGAGTTTTTTTTGGCTCTGTAATCACGTGGTGTTTCACATATCCACACAATATGCATATCATTCAATAGATCTCTTCATAATGCACAACTTTGCCTCAAGAAACATTGCTATCAGTCAAATAGTTCATTAATTATTCACAAATATGTTAAAAACCTACTTTTGCGAACTACTCCTAGGAATTTTGACCTTTGGCTAGCTATAATGGGCTCATGGGTTATGATTACAGTGAGACCTGAAAATGACATCTAAACTCTTAAAAAGAGAAGACGTGCAATAAGTTTTGTCACCTATCACTTATTTCAAATATCTATGTCTGCAACAAAATGTGTGTGCGTGTATGTATGTGTTTGTGTGTGTGCGTGTAAATATGCTTATAGAGTATTAATATGCTAGTTTATTCATTTAATTTCAGTGTGTGTGTATACGTCTTGTGTGTCTGTGAGCCTGTTCTCCATTTTGGATGTGTTTAACTGTCAGCCATACATCCATGTTGGCCAAGACCACCTTAAAGGCCTTCAACAGCTTGAACCCCGATAATCGCTGCTTGCAGCTATATTTATTTTTTATTGTTGTCTTTTGAATATGTTGTTAATTTATTTATTTTATGTTCAACATTTTTCATCCACAAGCAAAACCAGCTTAAATCTCCTGTTTTCCTCTTTTTCTTGTTGAATTTAACTGTTTGTTTCATCCCTCAGGCTTATAAATAGCAACAACAACAAATGAATTTTTTTATGCATTATGATTATATGAATATTATTCAAAGATATTTACCCTTGTAATTGTGCCTTTATTCCTGTGTGTATATTCTCATACTATGATGTACACAAACCCATTATATTTGTTTTCTATTATGATTGTTCATTGTTAAAGAAACGACCATCTTTCCCTGAGCTTGAATGCAATTAAAAGTTCTGCCGTAATAATAATAATAAAAAGAAGATAAGAGGGACAGGTGCACTATCACCTCATAGCATCAGTGACTCCACAATCCTACCTAGTACAGTTTTCTGCAGCTTTTGCAGTATCTGCACAAAGGAGACGTCAGGCAGCTGTTTGAAGATCTTTACTTTGGAGAAGAATGCTGATATTATACTCGAAAAATGTAAGTATTACTACTTAAAAATTAAGATTATCCCAGAATGCATTGCTAGCCCACCCCAACACTTACAATAATAATGATAAATGTTGACCAATAATTAATGAATTTTATATATAATTTTAGTAAAGCAAGAAAAATGTCATTTGTTTTGTCATATGCCATAGCTATGCATGAATACACACTAGATAAATGCAGCCAAAGTGAATACATCTCATTTTCATTAATTACTTGACTGACATTTTCAGTCAAGTAATTAATTAATGCATACATTAATGAAACAATTATATTTTATATACTGACAACAACAGGAAACATGAATATGAGTAAAATAATAAAAGTAACCATGAAAATAAATAAAAACAAGTCAACAACACATGAAACAAAGCTTTATTCAAACTTATTCTAACAATGATGTATTTACAGGCGGTGAACCCACATCCTACTGCATCTGAACACAGCTTTATTCTGATGAAGCAGCTGACCACCGTGTCCACCTTCACCGGTCTCTGCTGTCCATCACCTCCCTCATTGCTGCAGTCAGAGTGGAATCTGATCATGGATGGGAAAGTGACATTGAGGCTGTCCTTGTCTGAGTGCACAGAGAGGATGAGGAAGACCATGATGATGCCCCTGAACCACACAATCTGGAACAAGAGCAGGAGAACGTGCAGGACAATGTGGCTGCTGCTGTGTCTGCTCCAAACATTTGTGTGCTGCTCTCCATTAACACCACTACCTGTAACACATTTACACAAGAGTAAAACATTTTACATTTCATGTTTTTAGCATTCCATTTCTTGCAAAATTTATAAATTTTTTTCATTTAATAGGTTTACAATAACATGATAATTTTTGATATAGCGTCATTACTTTTGTGGTGTAGTGAACAGGTAAGCAGAAGGTTGCTGGTTCGTCACCACCAAATGATCCAGTGTCATGAATGAGACGCTCCATCACTCCACCTGCCCTTACTGTCTCATCTGGACCGGATGTTTCTGTGGTCTCTTCATCCTCCGTGACCCCAGAGCCAGCGAGAGCATCTAGAAAAAGACCAAAAGACATTGAGGATGTGATTTTGGTCAAGTTTGTCCTGCTGGTTTCTGTTCATACAATATCAGTCAATGGAGCCTGACTTTCAGAAGCTTCATGACATTATTTGATGATGCTTTTGAAGCTTCTGAAACTTGGGCTCCATTGACTGATATTGATACGGAGGATGAAGAGACCACAGAAACATCCGGTCCAGATGAGACAGTAAGGGCAGGTGGAGTGATGGAGCGTCTCATTCATGACACTGGATCATTTCCAGGATGCTGCTGTGGACTCTCCATCCTCACTGCTCACACCAGTTTGCAGACATTTCAGGTCCTGCAAAGATGCACAAACACAATACAAAAGCAATCATTTTATCAGCACAATGTCATTTGATCTCTGTATTAGAAGTAACAAAATGATCTTACGTTATATTTTTGTTTCAGGTTTTCCTTTTTTTTTTTCACAAATGCCGCCGTCACCTGCTCCACCACAAAAGCTCTGCATCAAATGTACAGCAACCAAGAATCAGAAAAGTGCTGTAACAGCTCTGATTGAAATTACAATAATTAAAATAAACTACAACTTCAGATTTAAAAGATGTTTTATTGATGTCTGTAATGTACTTACTCAAAGCCTTTGATGGCAGCGTTCCTTCATCAGTCACTCTTCACCAGATAAACACACGTGTGTCTCATCTGTCCCTGTAACATCCAGACAAGATTCAGTCACCTCTGTGATTTATCTGCTCAATACTGCATTTACATTTTGAGGTAGTTGCTGATGTGTTAACTCGCTTTTTATCCAACACAAATGTTCCTCAATATATCGACAAATAGTAATGGACAAATGAAATGGATAACTTATGTTTAGTTACTCTATGTACAATTGTTTATTTACATTACTTACTTTCATCTAAAGCAGTGTTGACAACAGTGAATTCTACATAATAGCACACATACATCACTCACTCAGATGTCTGTTCATGTTGTGATGTGCTCATCTGCAATTCTTTTAGAATATTTTCCTGTCTCATATTTAATAAGCCATTCAATCGTCTTTAAGAAGTATAAGGTTTATGTAAATGCACTTTAGAGATGTACGTGTGCTTACTGGAACTCCTGCTGTTCGCTATACATAATAAAAATGTTTCACAGAAAAAAAAAATCACAAATATACTGTAACATTACTGTCTAGCTCTTTACACCTTAAGAAAATCAACAGTTTACTCTACAGTAGCTCAACAAATGCGATTTTAACACAAGGAGCCGTGTTTTTGGTTTGTAATGCTCACATTTGTAAACATCCACATAGCTGTTCTCCATCACGTTCGATGATGATGTATCCTCTCCCGTGGGCTTCTGGGATAGAAAAGTATCCCTCGATCGGTACTTCGGAGTCTGGGCGGGACGCAGTAGGCCATCCGGGGTTCTCTCGCCTACTCTTTTATGAATACTGTGGTTTCGGACATACTACTCTTCTCACGTACCCATTTCGCCTACTATATAGTAGATAAGTAGGCATATTCGAACGATACTTTAGTATACGTACGTCCGAATCTCACGAGAAATAGTGCTCCATCCAGGTAAATCTCTCTCTCTACTCTTCTCTCTCTCTACTCTTCTGTGGATATTGAGATTTTATGCATACTTTTCCTTCGCCTACTGCTTTTTGCCTACTAAATAGTATGGAAGTATGCAGTTTCGAATGCAGCCCATGTTTCAGAGCCCGACTCTGAATCAGAATCTGAGCAGGCAGATGAGCCAGTCAGCCTTGTTGAAAGTTTGGCCAATTGGGCTGTACAGTTTGGTGTTTCTTTAGTAGCCCTCAAAGCCCTCCTTAGTTTGTTGAGATTGTACCACCAGAACTAAGAAAGTTTCTGTTGTATACTGGCTCTGTTGCTCTGGCACCATATTTAGATACTATTTAGCACTTTATATAATAAATTTATGTTATTGTATACTGGTATTAGAATCCTTGTCAGTCCACATCTGTATTCTTTGTTTAACAGCTATGCTAACACGTTGCTCACAACATTTGTAAGTCATGTTGGGGAGCTTTATGGAAAAGATAAATTAGTGTATAATGTGCATGCCCTGGTCCATCTGTCAGCTGATGCCCAGCTGCATGGTTCTTTAGACTCCATATGAAAGCCTTTCCTTATGAAAATTACCTCCATACCCTGAAGAAGTTTGTGAGAAAGCCAGAATTTCCTCTTGCGCAGATAATAAGAAGGCTATCAGAGGTTGAAGAAATCAGTAATGTTGAGTTGCCCTGTAAAGCTTTAAGAATGCAACATTATGTTGGACCTGTTCCTGATGGCCTTCAAGCTACAGCACAGTACAGGCAGCTGAAGACTGAACAGTGGTCAATGAAAGTTTCCACAGGGGATAATGTTTTTGCTATAGACAAAGACATTTGTGTCATCCATAACATCATTCAGTCTGTGGATGGAATATACAGGTGCATCTCAATAAATTAGAATGTCGTGGAAAAGTTCATTTGTTTCAATAATTCAACTCAAATTGTGCATCTTGTGTATTAAATAAATTCAGTGCACACAGACTGAAGTAGTTTAAGTCTTTGGTTCTTTTAATTGTGATGATTTTGGCTAACATTTAACAAAAACCCACCAATTCACTATCTCAACAAATTAGAATATGGTGACATGCCAATCAGCTAATCAACTCAAAACATGGTCTCTCAGTTTGGCACAAAAAAATGGTCTATCAGTTTGGTTCACTAGGCTACACAATCATGGGGAAGACTGCTGATCTGACAGTTGTCCAGAAGACAATCAATGACACCCTTCACAAGGAGGGTAAGCCACAAACATTGATTGCCAAAGAAGCTGGCTGTTCACAGAGTGCTGTATCCAAGCATGTTAACAGAAAGTTGAGTGGAAGGAAAAAGTGTGGAAGAAAAAGATGCACAACCAACCGAGAGAACCGCAGCCTTATGAGAATTGTCAAGCAAAATCGATTCAAGAATTTGGGTGAACTTCACAAGGAATGGACTGAGGCTGGGGTCAAGGCATCAAGAGCCACCACACACAGACGTGTCAAGGAATTTGGCTACAGTTGTCGTATTCCTCTTGTTAAGCCACTCCTGAACCATAGACAACGTCAGAGGCGTCTTACCTGGGCTAAGGAGAAGAAGAACTGGACTGTTGCCCAGTGGTCCAAAGTCCTCTTTTCAGATGAGAGCAAGTTTTGTATTTCATTTGGAAACCAAGGTCCTAGAGTCTGGAGGAAGGGTGGAGAAGCTCATAGCCCAAGTTGCTTGAAGTCCAGTGTTAAGTTTCCACAGTCTGTGATGATTTGGGGTGCAATGTCATCTGCTGGTGTTAGTCCATTGTGTTTTTTGAAAACCAAAGTCACTGCACCCGTTTACCAAGAAATTTTGGAGCACTTCATGCTTCCTTCTGCTGACCAGCTTTTTAAAGATTCTGATTTCATTTTCCAGCAGGATTTGGCACCTGCCCACACTGCCAAAAGCACCAAAAGTTGGTTAAATGACCATGGTGTTGGTGTGCTTGACTGGCCAGCAAACTAACCAGACCTAAACCCCATAGAGAATCTATGGGGTATCGTCAAGAGGAAAATGAGAAACCACTGTCCCCAACCAAGTATTGAGTACATATACAGTAAATTAACATACTTTCCAGAAGGCCAACAATTCACTAAAAATGTTTTTTCTTTTTTTCTTTTTTTTCTTTTTTATTGGTCTTGTGAAGTATTCTATTTTGTTGTGTGCCCGTTGTACGTGGCTCCCCAGCCGGTGGCTGAGGCATCTGTGAATACCACAGCATGCCTGGATACCTGCTCCAGGGGCACTCAGCATTGGCACAAGTTTGCTCTTTTCCCAGTTGACCTGAAGACCCAATTGCTCGAAAGGCAGGACCTTGTACTGATATGCCCGACCCTCGAACGCGAATCGCAGGAATGGCCTGTGTCGTGGGAGAATCGAAACATGAAAGTACGCGTCCTTCAGGTCAATCGCAGCAAACCAATCTAGGGGACGTACGTACCCAAAAATGCGTTTCTGCGTCAACATCTTGAACGGCATCTTGTGAAGTGCACTGTTCAAAACTCGCAGATCCAAGATTGGTCATAACCCACCGCTTTTCTTGGGCACAATGAAGTAAGGGCTGTAAAACCCCGACCTCATATCAGCTGGAGGGACCGGCTCTATCACGTCCTTTGCCAGCAGGACTGCAATTTCCACACGCAAGATATGGGCATCGACGGCCTTGACTGAAGTGAACCGGATGCCCCTGAACTTGGGGGGACTCCGAGCGAAAACTGAATCGCGTAGCCGAGTCTGATGGTCCGCAGGAGCCACCGAGATGGACTGGGGAGCGCTAGCCAGGCTCCGAGAGACCGTACCAGCAGGAGCAATGGGGCCACCAACGTACCCACGGTGGGGCAGCGATGTGGAACACAGGGGCCCGGCCCGGGGCTTGCGAAGGCTTGGCCTGTGAGTGCGGGGGGCGGGGTCTGGGTGTGTAGTGTAACACTCACCTGATTCCTCCTCGTGTGAGAGGAAACACAGGAACCCGGCTTGAGGCTTGTGGACAGCCCTGCGTGTGACAACTTGAAGCGGGGACTCGAGTGCTACCACCCTTACCTGGTTCCATGAATGGGCAGGAGGGGTGCTCTTGGGCAACCATCCGCTGCCTGCTGGCGAGAGAGGAGGTGGGAAGTGATCCCATTGTAACGAACAAAACATTACTTGGTTTTACTTTAGTTTCTTTATTATGGTTGATTCCATAGGGTGATTGTATTTAAGACACATGTAGTACCACTAGGAGCAGCTTGAGGGCGCTATTGCCTGGAGTTAATCGGACATATAAGCTTGGATGCAGTAGAGTAAGTCAGTTCGTTTGGTAGAGGGAAACCATTTGGTTGAACTCATGCTACCTGCTTGCTCTTTTAAAGTCCTTAGTTGAGAACTCTTGGAGTTTCTGCTCAGCAGTGAATATGGTTGATTTATTTACCTGACATGTTTGTAAAATATAATCACTGATGTCAAGCCTTTTGCTTTTTCTTTAGAAAGGACTTTAAATGCCTATGTCTACACCTGTCTATTCTTCGCACTATTTCTTTCTTCATGTGTCATTGATCAGCTGCATACGAGAGGTAGTGTCTACGACGAAGGCCCATGCAGTAGTAAAACCACCGCGTGTGGTCATCCAACGCGACACACAGGACAGCGACACGCAGAACGCCAACGACACGGAGGTTTTATAGGATCATAAAATTGCATCGCACTCAAAGTATCTTTGTGGCTTTAAACCGCCTCATCTCTCATGACTTCTCGTACATCATCTGTACAGGAACAATAAGCTTTCACTTCATTGACTCAGTTAAAAGACAAAGTACATATAAATTGATGCATGGTTTATTTGTTGGTTTTTGCACCTGTGTGTGTGTATATATACACTTGTGGGAAGAATAAATTAGAATTATAAAATCATTTGTGTTGTGAAGAGTAGTTTAAATCAGTGCATGTCAAAAATGTGTTGAACCCCTCAGAGTAACAGCTTTAAAGAAATGAGGTGTTACAGATTGGCACCCGCACAGGGACTACTTAATTGAATTTACGGAGTCCCTTTTAGTAAAAATATAAATT
This sequence comes from Spinibarbus caldwelli, assembly GCA_039654775.1. Taxonomy (NCBI): domain Eukaryota; kingdom Metazoa; phylum Chordata; class Actinopteri; order Cypriniformes; family Cyprinidae; genus Spinibarbus; species Spinibarbus caldwelli. Next base: position 31,425,950 of record CM077254.1, on the reverse strand, counting down.
TTGGCTGTACTGTTAACTCTTCACAAACAAATATTATAAACCATCATCTGCAATGGAAGAGAATGCACCCATCACTGATTTCTCAGACGAAGCTTTCGTTCAGCGCAGAGACCCTGTAGTTAATCTCATTGATACTTTCAGTGAGTTATATTTAGACTCTGAGGAAGAGAGAGAGTGTAGAGATATGTCCACTGATCAGATATGTGACCATAATCCTAAAATCGACGATTTACCATTACCTCCTCCACCAATTGATTTTCATGAAGACAGGCTGGAATTCGACAATGAAGAAGCTGATCAGCATATGTGTAGTATTGAGGAGCATCTTGCTGATCTCGAGCATCGTGTTAGTGAACTGGTTACCACAGAAACAATGAGTGCAAAGTTGAAAGCATGTGAAGACAGAATTAACTATTGTTTGCAAAGAGAGTTGGATCGCGTTAAGCAGCTGTTCCATTCCAGAATCAATGATATGAGCCAAAGTATTGTGGATTGCTTAAAGCGTCGAGACAGACAACTAGACCAACGATTCAAAGCTTGCAAACCCCTCATGTCTACTCCTGTGCACGCCAGTACTTCCGTTCATAAGATGTCTCAAACTCCATCCAAGATTGACCCAGCCACACAAAACAGCACAAAGCAAGTAACTTATCTTTCTTCATCATCTCCTAGTCCTCCAGTTAAACTTGAATTGCCTACTTTCAGTAAACTTGATTCTGAAGACCCGATTGATTTTATTGATCGATTTGAAGACTATAATGAGCTGCGACCTCTGTATCCTGAAGAGCTGTTAGCATCATTATCTGTGAGTCTGAAAGGTACTGCTAAGAGCTGGTGGAGAGCGGAGAAACAAAGTATTAGTGACTGGTCTTCTTTCAAAGAAAAGTTTCTCTTTTCGTTTTTAAATGAAGATCAGAAAGAAGTTGCTGCCCAAAAATTAGCAAATTATCATCGAGGGGTTAATGAGAACATTAGAGACTTTGCTTTTAATTACAGAGTGCTGTGCTTGAAGAATCATCCTAGAATGGCTGAGGCCGAGATTGTTCAAGCGACCTTGAGAAACTGCAACCCTCGATTGGCTTCGCTGTTAAGGGGAACTGTGAAGATGGTTGATGATCTTGTCCGGCTCGGTACTCAAATAGAAAAGGATTGGATGGAAAATAAGAAGAGATGGAATCAAGGAAAAGAGAAGGAACAGAGAAAGAAATCTTCCGGTGGAAGAGGGCAACAAAACCGCCTCATGCTCATTAATCCAACTACTAACTATCAATATAATAATATGCTGCAAACCCCAATAATTTTAAATCACTCTTTCTTTAATGCTGTAATTGACACAGGCAGTACCTTCTCTTTGCTGCAACAGAAAGTGTGGCAGAGGTTGAGAAGAAATGATGAGCAGCTGACCAAAAGTTCCCAAACATTTATGCTTGCTAATGGTCAGAGTCAGAGATCTCAGGGAAGTGTTCTCTGGGAAGGTGAAATATTTGGAATGAAACTTGCAGTCACTTTCTACGTGATGAATGATGAAGACTTGGCTGTTCCTGTTATCCTAGGACTGGATTTTCTAAAGGAAGCCAAAGTAACCATTGATTTTAATTCTTCACGTGTTTACCTGCCTGATTCCAACACCAGTCACCCTATTTGTTTTAATGAACTGCACAAGAATGCTGCCATCCAGTTTTATGCTGCACAAGGTGGTGTCGAATTGATCCACAATAAGGACGACATGAAGCTCATCGATCAAGCGGTGAAAAATTCTCATGCCTCACTCAAGGTAATGAATCAGTTGAAATCTCTCATGCATGATTGGTCATCCGTTTGCACTCACAAGCTAGGACGTACAAATTGCATCAAACATGAGATCAAAACAGTTGATGAACTTCCCTTGAGAAAGAGACCTTACCGAGTCTCAAGAGTCAAGCATGATTTTATTGAAGAACAAATCAAATAATTACTTCAACAAAGAATCATCAGACCTTCCACTTCTCCATGGGCCTCCCCTGTTGTAGTAGTGGATAAGAAGGATGGTGGATCTCGGTTGTGCATTGATTATCGTGGTCTCAATTCTAAAACTCACCTTGATGCATATCCGATGCCCCAGATTGCAGATACACTGGATTCTATGCAAGGAGCCAAGGTGTTTAGCACTTTAGATTTGAAGAGTGGCTATTGGCAAGTAGAGATGGATCCTGCAAGCGTGGAGAAGACTGCATTCATAACTGCTTCAGGGTTATATGAATTTTTGTGTCTTCCCTTTGGCCTTAAAAATTCAACTCTTTCCAGCGTTTGATGGAACAAGTTCTTAGAGAGCACAGAAACAGGTGTTGTATGGTATACATAGACGACATCATTGTGTACTCGCCAGACATCCAAACCCACCTGCAACATCTCAAACAAGTATTCAACAGTCTGCACACTGCCGGTCTCACTTTCAATCTCAAGTAATGCAAATTCATCTGCTCCTCACTGGACTATTTAGGTCATACAATCACTGCTGACGGAGTCAAGGTGAATTCTGACAAGGTTGATGCGGTCAAATCATTCCCAACACCAACGACCATAAAAGAATTACAACGGTTCCTAGGTCTTGCGGCTTGGTATCACCGTTTCATTTCAGATTTCTCCACTAAAGCAGCACCCTTACATGCACTAAAGAAAAAAGGAGCTAAGTGGAGGTGGACGGACGAGTGTCAAAGATTGTTTGAACTCATCAAAGATGATCTGACCAAAGCCCCGGTGTTAAATACTCCCAATTTTGATGCTTCTTTTAAAGTACAAACAGACACCAGCGACGTTGGTTTAGGAGCAGTGTTGACACAGCAGGTGGATGGACAAGAGAAAGTGATCACTTATGCATCCAGATTGCTGAGAAGTGCTGAGAGATTATATTCTGCATCTGAGAAGGAATGTTTAGCGGTCGTCTGGGCAGTGGAAAAGTGGCATCATTATCTTGAAGGCAGAGCATTTGAGGTAATCACTGACCATGCTTCCTTGGTTTGGCTTTTCCAGCATCCAAAACCTTCATCTAGGTTGGAAAGATGGACTATCAGACTTCAAGGCTATCACTTCACAGTTCGTTACAGAAAGGGACAATGTAATGGGGTACCTGATGTCTTGTCACAGACACATGCAGCTGAACCAACGGCTATCCTGATGCACACACCAGCAAAACATCCTATCACTTGTGACCTACCAACGGACTTGTCTCAGATTGCTGCTGAGCAGAATAAAGACACAGAGTGCCAGGAGATCATGGTAAAAGCCAAAAATATAAATACCACTGATCTTATGAGAACGGCATCTTCAATCACTATGTTTTTAAAAATTATATTTTATTCAGGAGTGTCCCAGACTCTAAAGGAGGTCAAAGATTCCAAATTGTGATACCTGCTAGCTTGAAGGAAGCATTTTTAACTTATGCCCATGACAATCCCCTCAATCCCCCCTCAGCACCAGAGGGGGGCGCTGAGAACCACTGCGACCCCCACTGAGAAACCACTCGTCCAGCCTCGAAGGATTGGGACGCGGTGGAGGATTCCACACGTGACCGACATTCTTGGCGGCCCGGGAAACCATAGCCATCATCTCTGGGTCTGGCTCGGACAATGCTACAACACCCGAAGGGGGCAACGCAGCCAGGTCGTCATCCCCGGAGAGAGAGGGCTCGCCCTCCGATGCAGTGATTGACATCTGGTCCTCAGAGGGGGCACCAAGGAAACACGTGGTGCACCCCGTCCAGCAGAGGGCCCAGCGCGCTCCTTCAGTAGCTCCACCGGCTGCGGAGTGCTTGAGGGGTGAGGAGCTCCACTTGGGGAAGCCCTCACCGTAATCCTCAAATCACCTCTGACTCCACCGGATCCAGCGGCGCCCCAGGAACGAACGCCGGATCGCGGAAGAGGCAGAGGGACTCCGCCATGTTTGACATAGCGGAGTCTATTACGCAACTCCGAGATGGTCATGTCCCCACAAGAAGAACATGAATCATCCACGAAAGCCTCCTCAGCGTGCTGAATGCCCAGACACGTGAGGCAGCGATCATGACCGTCCTGAGGTGCCAGGAAACGACCACATCCAGAAACGCACGGGTGATAAGACATCTTTAAAAAGACGCGATCACCCGTGTGACTCTTTTAGAGAAATTGCTCTTTTAGTGCTGAAGCACGCAGGGGAGCTGGCCACCACACACTCCTAGTGTGGCTGTCAGCAGGAAGACGATCTTTTTCTCCCGTACAACGTGACCACCGCTGCTGTGCCGTAACGCCCACACTCGTCTCGCAGAACACTCTCTTGTGGAAAGGGAGAGCAGTAGCTTCAACCACTACCGCTCGGCTCCGAAGCGAAATACTCATGCTGTGATCAGCGGCAGCTGGATGCAATAATCGCATGCCAATGTCCATTTGGCTCATTTAGTTACACTCGAAGTGGATTGGTCTCTCTGGTGAGATCCCAATTTCGTCGGTCATCCGACGTGACTCGGAGTGACCGACTGAAAGGGGAACTTAATCATTTAGGCTTAGTATATTGGCATTTTTTGAACATTACATATTCATCCCTACTTTTTCCCAGAAAACTGAATTGACAAAATTAATAAAGTTAAGCAAAAAGTAATTTTGTTATATGATTTACAATAAGCAGTATCTTGCATAAATATAAACTTGCATATATAAATTCAATATTGTTAACAAATGGTCAAAACATAGTACTGTATAAAATTTTGATATATATAGTTAACATATATGGTCATATCATATAATAAAGTATACCATTTTAATATATATTGTTAATATATATGGTCATAACATGCAAGACCATATAAAAATTAACCATATACATACTTTAAATATGTTTATATACAAATTTTACTATGGGCATTTCATATATGTTATAAACATTTATCTACATATATCCAGAAGATGAATATATGTGATAATAATATATTGCCTTATATGTAACATATATGACAACATCGCTACCGATATAGGGACATACAGTATATGTCATATATTACATTTCCGTATGGGCACAGTCTTTTGTCATTCCAATTTCCTGCCTGCTTGTTTGTGAAGGAAAAACAGACAAATGAAATGTGGTTTAAGAACAATTTGAGAAATGTGTAAATCAGGTTTCAGTGTTTTCACATCACACACTGGAGACTGGGCTCAAGAGATGTATCAGCCAGTTGGAACTGTCTTCGCATATTGTGCATATGTGCATGTTGGCAGACTAATGAACCCATGAAAAATTTAGTTTTATTCGTGTCAGCTAAAAATAAAAAAATAAAATTAAATGTAGGGAGTAGCCTACATCACTCATGTCTGTATGCAGAACAGTCCACATCTCTGATTGTGAGATACACCTGGGATGCATCAGGATACACCTGATTCAAAACAGCTCCTAGCCAGAAAGGGCTAGGTGCTGTTATGAATCAGGTGTATCCTGAAGGACAATGTCTCATTGCATTTGCTAGCCAAGGGCTCAATGCTGCTGAACAGACCTTTACGAAACAAAAATATATGACAATATAATGCAAAATATCATGCAATATATTACATAATAATATATGTTACATATTACACATTTTTCTATTTACTGCAACATATGCACTGACCATGTATGGCTATATATTGATACAAATAAAAAGAGGCAAGGCTAGTTTATTTACATTTCATACATGCACATTTCATACACAATGGTAATTCAAAGTGCTTTACATAAAATGAAGTAAAATAATCACAAAATAATAAATACAACAATGAAACAAGGAATAATAATAATAATAATAATAATAATAATAAAGAACCTTTTAAAATGATATAAAAATTGATTTAAAATGAATTAAAACAGTTAAGAATAGAAAATGATTATACATAAAATACAGTGCAATCAGTTTGGACGTAGCACAGTGCTCATTCAGTAAATGCACAGCTAAACAGATGAGTTTTGAGTCTAGATTTAAATATGGCTAATGTTTTAGCACATCTGATCTCTTCTGGAAGCTGATTCCAACTGCGAGTGGCATAATAGCTAAAAGCAGACTCCCCTTGTTTTGTGTGAACCCTTGGTATTTCTAACTGACTCGATCCTAATGATTTGAGTGCTCTGTTAGGTTTTTATTCAGTGAGCATATCTGCAATGTATTTAGATCCTAGGCCATTGAGTGATTTATAAACGAGTAAAAGTACTTTAAAATCAATCCTAAATGTAACTGCAAGCCAGTGTAAGGACCTGAGGACTGGTTTGATATGCTCAGATTTTCTGGTTCTAGTCAGAATCCTGGCAGCAGCGTTCTGGATGAGCTGCTTGTTTTAATGGTCTTCTTTGGAAGGCCGGTGAGGAGACCATTACAATAGTCCAGCCTGCTGGTGATAAAGGCATGAACAAGTTTCTCCAAGTCTTGACTGGAAACAAAACGTCTAATTCTTGCAATTGTAATTTTTGAGATGATAGTATGCTGATTTAGTTACTGCTTTGACATGACTGCTGAAACTAAGGTCTGTCTCCAGAATTACACCAAGATTCTTGAGTTGATTTTTAGTTGTTTGACCCCTAGAGTCAAGGTATGCATTCTCCTTGAGAACTTCATCTTTGTTTCCAAATACAATGACTTCAGTTTTCTCCTTGTTTAACTGAAGACAGTTCTGGCACATCCAACTGTTAACGTCATCAATGCATTGGCAGAGGGAGTCAATGGGGCTATAGTCATTTGGAGATAAGGCTAGGTAAACCTGGGTATCATCTGCATAGCTGTGATAGGCAATTTGGTTCTTTCTCATTATTTGACTTAGTGGGAGCATATACAGGCTAAGTTCAAGCTAAAGTCATTCTATGAATTTATTTACTCACCTGCTTGCATCGCTTGAATTGCTGACATTTCTGAAAATAAAGACCTGGTTGTACATTACCGCTATGTCATCGTCTCCTGTTATTGTGACATATGCATCATCTTATCATCTGCCAAAATTATAGTCATAACATTGTTTTTTTGTTTTTGTTTTTTGAAAATAGCATTTTTCATCCATAATTAATCCACAATCACCCATTCACTTATTTGCTATTTCCTGTCTGACTGGCTGAGAAGGAAAAAAAACACTCTGTACATACTTGGCCTAAGAGCAGTATGAGAAATATGAAACCTGTCTCTCTTGTTAAATTTGTAGTTTCAGTGCTTCACATTAGTTTTGAAGTAATTATAATTCCTAAGCATGAGTTTCACACTACATCAGAACTGGTAAACTACACCCTCATCAAGAACTGTGTCATGATCTATTTGTGTTGGGGTATGCTGGTATACAGTCACCAGATGTCCACCAGGCCTCTTTTTTTTTTTTTTTTGAAAGTGGTTATATCCCTTCACATTATTAAATTTCTTAGATTTTATTTTGGTAAAGTATTAAAAGTCTTTGAAAGAAAGATAAACACAAAGATTGGATTTGTAAGAACTTTTAAAAAATACTTATTTTAACATCATGTCATTTCCTCATCACAGTCTTGACACTTAAAAACACTTTTGTCATTACAATTTCCTGCCTGTCTGGTTGTGAAGGAAAAACAGCCAAATGACAAATAAACATTCTGTGCATATGTGGTTTAAGAAGAATTTGAGAAATGTGTAAATCAGGTTTCAGTGTTTTCACATCATACACTCGAGACTGGGCTCAAGAGATGTATCAGCCAGTTGGAACTGTCTTCGTATACTGTGCATATGTGCATGTTGACAAACCAATGATCTCATGAAAAATTTAGTTTTATTTGTGTCAGCCAAAAATAAAAAAATTAATTAAATGTAGAGAGTAGCCTACATCACTCATGTCTGTATGCAGAGCATTCAACATCTCTGATGAATCCCATTGCGTCATGGAAAGGTTCAGGAAATTTCCACTGTAAGAAATACATCTGTAAAATAACAGGAAAAGTACTGTCAGCTCATTACTGGGACGATATCCAGTAATTTCACTTACATTTCCGTTAACCCTAAAACACAATGCAATGAAGTGCAAAATTTAAAATACAGGTAAAACACCTGTACATATAAATACAGAAAATTCTGTCAAATACAATAAAATACATTTTGTTCTGTTTTTACAGATTTTTTTTCAGAGTGTGGATGTCGAGAATAAAGGGTTGGACTGCCAACATTTCAGCATCAGATGTACTGTGACTTGACACAAGTAGCCCATTTAAATGTGACCCTATCTGTGAAAACCCACCTAAAGTCTTTTTTTTTTTTTTTTTTTTTTTTTTTTTTGTGTGTGTGTGTGTGTGATTCACTGTTTTCTACATAAAATCATCCAACATAATGTAAAGAACATTCTGTGAAAATATTACATTGATATCTTTAATATTGACTGAGTTGGGCCATGTCAAAGATTTGCTTAATTTTGGACTCAGAAAATCATGTTTTTGATAAATCCCAACGTAAAGAAAAGCTTATATTTAAAACTGCAACACATTTGAACCATAATTATCCTGACTTTGTGTCATATACCACATTAAAGCTGAGATTCTCCCATTTTCAGTGATATATGACACATTTATGGGAAAATCCTTTAAGTTTTGTAAAACAGGTTCATTTATTATAATATGCATGTCTAAAAAGCACAAAAAAAACATTGAAACAAATGGGGGAACCACAAGAGCTTGCGCGTAGCAACAATTACAATTCAGTTCACTGAAATTATTTGTAAAAGGTTATTAGTAAAATGAAATAAAAATGGAAAATGTCATTAATACGTAAATTAAAATATGAAATTTAAGTAATTCATCTAATTCATGTCTTTGGGCTATTAATTCATGTCTTTGGGCTATTGTAACATTTGGAATAAATCCGGCAATACACGAAAAAAAAACAAAAACAAACAAAAAAAATAATAATAATAATCAAATAATCAAATGTAAAACTGATCACTGTATAGTCTTTATTGTAAGTATTTAATTCAATTCAAGTTTATTTGTACAGCGCTTTTCACGATACAATCGTTGCAAAGTGCTGTACAGAAAATTAAGTTTCTACAATATATTTAGTAGTAGCTTATCATTGGTGACTATGTAAGTTAATGTACATTTGGCAGAAATGTACGGAAAAATCTATTAAAGACGTAATCAAACAGATGATGTACACCACTAACAGCAATTATTATATGTTGCAATCAAACTTATAGCAAAATTTGGTAGTTCTGTATGTTGTTTTAGGGTTACCATCGTCTGAGGTCTTCTGAGGGGTTGGCATAATCTCTTCTCAGGTGTTCTGGATTATTAGCGTAGCTACTGTTCCAACCAAGCAAAATTGATTTGTTTAACCCAAGCTAAAGAATAACAATGTGCATTTGATCAGATATAACTGCAGTACAAGATTATGAGATGCATTATTTGAATGCTTAGCTAAAGAGATGTGTCTTTAATCTAGATTTAAACAGAGAGTGTGTCTGAATCCCGAACATTATCAGGAAGTCTATTCCAGAGTTTTGGAGCCAAATGCGAAAAAGCTCTACCTCCTTTAGTGGACTTTGCTATCCTAGGTACTACCAAAAGTCCAGAGTTTTGCGACCTTAGGGAGCGTGATGGATTGTAGCGTGGTAGAAGACTAGTTAGGTATGCAGGAGCTAACCCATTAAGGGCCTTATATGTAAGTAATAATATTTTGTAACTGATACGAGACTTAATAGGTAGCCAGTGCAGAGACTGTAAAATTGGGGTAATATGATCATATTTTCTTAATCTGGTAAAGACTCTAGCCACTGCATTTTGGACTACCTGTAGCTTGTTTATTGAGGATGCAGAACAACCAGCTAGCAGTGCATTACAATAGTCCAGTCCAGAGGTCATGAATGCATGAACTAGCTTTTCTGCATCAGAAACAGGTAACGTTTCGTATCTTGGCAATGTTTCTAAGATGGAAGAATGCTGTTTTTGTAACATGGGAAATATTATTTTCAAAAGACAAGTTGCTGTCTAATATAACGCCCAAATTTTTGACTGTAGAGGAAGTAACAGTACATCCGTCTAGTTGCAAATTGTAATTGTAAGAGATTCTGTGTACTGTTTTTTGGGACCAGTAAGTAATATCTCTGTCTTATCCGAATTTAACAGGAGAAAATTATTGGTCATCCAATCTTTTACATTTTTAACACACTCTGTTAGCTTAGATAATTTAGAAGTTTCTTCTGGTCTTGTTGAGATATATAGTTGAGTATCATCAGCATAACAGTGGAAATTAATCTCATATTTTCTAATAATATTACCAAGGGGCAACATGTATATTGAAAATAGCAGAGGACCTAGGACAGATCCTTGTAGCACTCCATACTTTACTGGTGATAGTTGAGATGATTCCCCATTTAAATAAACAAAGTGGTAACGATCGGACGGGTAGGATCTAAACCATCTTAAAGCCTGGCCTTGGACACCCGTATAGTTTTGTAATTGATCTATGAGTATGTCATGATCTATGGTGTCGAACGCAGCACTAAGATCAAGTAAAACTAGCAATGAGATGCAGCCTTGGTCTGACGCAAGTCATTTGTAATTTTAACAAGTGCAGTTTCTGTGCTATGATGGGGCCTGAAACCTGACTGAAATTTTTCATAGAGATCTTTATTTATTTATTTATTTTTTTTTTGCAAGAAGGAGCACAACTGAGCAGACACAACTATTTCTAAAATTTTAGACATAAACAGAAGATTTGAAATGGGTCTGTAATTTGCCAGTTCACCAGGATCTAGTTGTGGTTTCTTAATAAGAGGCTTAATAACCACCAGCTTGAATGGATTTGAGACGTGACCTAAAGATAACAACGAGTTAATAATATTGAGAAGCGGTTCTTCTGCTACAGGTAACAACTCCTTCAGTAGTTTAGTGGGTACAGGATCTAATAAACATGTTGTTGGTTTAGATGCAGTGATAAGTTTATTTAGCTCTTCCTGTCCTATAGTTGTAAAGCACTGCATTTTTTCTTTGGGTACGATGAATGAAAGTATTAGACGCTGTAGAATCTAGATTAGTTATTGTATTTCTGATGTTATCTAATTTGTCAGTGAAGAAATTCATAAAGTCATTACTATTAAACTGTGACGGAATATTTAGATCGAGTGGCGTCTGGTTATTTGTTAATCTAGCCACTGTGCTAAATAAAAACCTGGGATTGTTTTGGTTATTTTCTATGAGTTTGCGGATATGCTGTTTTTCTCTAACCTTTTTCAGTTTGATGGGGGCAACAGCTTCTAATTTATTAGAGAAGACAGTGCCCATGTTGCTAGTCATTTCGTCTAGTTCATGTGTATTTATGGGTACACAGAGCAGCTGAGAAAAAATCAGGCAGGTTATTTCTGAATCTGTCTTTAGTGGTTGGAACAATAGTTCTTTCTGGGCGATAATGCGGAGCCATATAGTTAATATCAGTAATATGCAGCATGCACGATACAAGGAAATGGTCAGTAACATCATCACTTTGAGGTACGATATCTATATCAGTAAGATCGATTTCATGTGATGTAATTAAATCTAGCGTATGATTAAGACGATGAGTGGGCCCTGTGAAATGGGGAGTGGACCTTGAGAAATGGGGAGATCTGTAACAAAGTTGATGGCGATATGGGACCAGGGACGTTGAGGAATGGGTAGTGGTTGAAGTAGACCTGCGGGTAGTTGTCGTGGAGATTTGGATGTATTGCAGGCAGCACAGGCATTAACAAATGTGATGGTATCTGTGGACATAGCAGGCCACCAGAATCGGTTCTTTAGTAGTATTTATACCAGGATGACCTGAGCTGAGAGAGGTGTGCACCTGATGCAAAGAGCTTATCGCGGAGAGATTCAGGAACGTAAGTCAGTTCAGGTGGACAGTTCGGTGGAGGAGGGTTCTGCCTGTTAATCTGATCAATTTCTGTCATGATGTCCCACTGCACTGGTGCAACGAGCAAAGTCTCTGGGATAATGTTCTCTTCGATCTCGGGGTAATTCGTTTGATCTGTCTTTCTGGATAATGCATTGGCCTTGATATTCTTGTTGCCTGGTCGGTAAATGACTGTGAAATTGAATCTTGTAAAGAACATTGCCCATCTTGCCTGCCTAGGGTTCAGTCATTTAGCAGAGCGTAAATATTCCAAGTTTTTATGGTCGGTCAAAACAGTGAATTTGCTAAAATCATTTAATTTCATTTTTTTTTTCCTCATTAACGTACACACAGCACCCCATATTGACAGAAAAACACAGAATTGTTGACATTTTTGCAAATTTATTAAAAAAGAAAAACTGAAATATCACATGGTCCTAAGTATTCAGACCCTTTGCTCAGTATTTAGCAGAAGCACCCTTTTGATCTAATACAGCCATGAGTCTTTTTGTGAAAGATGCAACAAGTTTTTCACACCTGGATTTGGGGATCCTCTGCCATTCCCCCTTGCAGATCCTCTCCAGTTCTGTCAGGTTGGATGGTAAATGTTGGTGGACAGCCATTTTTAGGTCTCTCCAGAGATGCTCAATTGGGTTTAAGTCAGGGCTCTGGCTGGGCCATTCAAGAACAGTCACGGAGTTGTTGTGAAGCCACTCCTTCGTTATTTTAGCTGTGTGCTTAGGGTCATTGTCTTGTTGGAAGGTAAACCTTCGGCCCAGTCTGAAGTCCTGAGCACTCTGGAGAAGGTTTTCGTCCAAGATATCCCTGTACTTGGCCACATTCATCTTTCCCTCGATTGCAACCAGTCGTCCTGTCCCTGCAGCTGAAAAACACCCCCACAGCATGATGCTGCCACCACCATGCTTCACTGTTGGGACTGTATTGGACAGGTGATGAGCAGTGCCTGGTTTTCTCCACACATACCGCTTAGAATTAAGGCCAAAAAATTCTATCTTGGTCTCATCAGACCAGAGAATCTTATTTCTCACCATCTTGGAGTCCTTCATGCGGGCTTTCATGTGTCTTGCACTGAGGAGAGGCTTCCGTCGGGCCACTCTGCCATAAAGCCCCGACTGGTGGAGGGCTGCAGTGATTGTTGACTTTCTACAACTTTCTCCCATCTCCCGACTGCATCTCTGGAGCTCAGCCACCGTGATCTTTGGGTTCTTCTTTACCTCTCTCACCAAGGCTCTTCTCCCCCGATAGCTCAGTTTGGCCGGACGGCCAGCTCTAGGAAGGGTTCTGGTCGTCCCAAACGTCTTCCATTTAAGGATTATGGAGGCCACTGTGCTCTTAGGAACCTTAGGAAGTGCAGCAGAAATTATTTTGTAACCTTGGCCAGATCTGTGCCTTGCCACAATTCTGTCTCTGAGCTCTTCAGGCAGTTCCTTTGACCTCATGATTCTCATTTGCTCTGACATGCACTGTGAGCTGTAAGGTCTTATATAGACAGGTGTGTGGCTTTCCTAATCAAGTCCAATCAGTATAATCAAACACAGCTGGACTCAAATGAAGGTGTAGAACCATCTCAAGGATGATCAGAAGAAATGGACAGCACCTGAGTTAAATATATGAGTGTCACAGCAAAGGGTCTGAATACTTAGGACCATGTGATATTTCAGTTTTTATTTTTTAATAAATCTGCAAAAATGTCAACAATTCTGTGTTTTTCTGTCAATATGGGGTGCTGTGTGTACATTAATGAGGAAAAAAATGAACTTAAATGATTTTAGCAAATGGCTGCAATATAACAAAGAGTGAAAAATTGAAGGGGGTCTGAATACTTTCCGTACCCACTGTATATATATATATATATATATATATATATATATATATATATATATATACATACATATACAATAACCCATCGGTCTAGCATGTCACGGAACACATTGTTGATGAAAGATTGGAACACTGAAGGACTGTTGGACAGGCCGAATGGCATAACTGAGTATTCATAATGGCCTGTGGAAGTAGAGAATGCCGTCTTCCATTCATCTCCTTCCATGATTCAGATCAAATTATAGGCACTACATAGGTCTAGCTTAGTGAAGTATTTGGCTTGACGGAGCTGCTCAAGGGAGGAAGGAACTAGAGGTAAGGGGTACCTGAACTTGACAGTTATATCACTGAGTCCACGGTAATCAATACAGGGTCGGAGACCTCCATCTTTCTTTTTAACAAAGAAGAATCCGGTTGATGCGGGTGAGGTTGAAGGTCTGATAAAACCTTTGGTTAATTCCTCCTCTATATAGGCTTTCATGGCTTCTGATTTAGGTTGAGATAAAGGGAAAATTTTACCCTTGGGGGTGTGGTAACTGGGAGTAGTTCGATTGAGCAGTCACTAGAACGGTGTGGTAGTAACTGAGAAGCTTTGATTTTGCTGAATGCTTCAGTGAGGTCAACGTATTCGGTGGGTAAGCCTGGAATGTCTGGGTTCTGTTCAGTGAGGATCATGGATTGTAATGGTAGTGAAGTGATGGGAGTTAGACAGTGCTCATGGCAGGTGTTGTCCCAATGAATGATAGGACCGTTCTTCCAGGAGATGTGAGGGGTTGTGACTGTGTAGCCATGGTAAGCCAAGAATTACTGGATTGTTGGGTGAAAAGATGATGTAGAATCTGATGTTCTCATGATGCAATGCTCCCATCTGCATGCAAATTTCCTTCGTGAGGTGGGCAATTTTGCCCTTTCCAAGGGGTCGGCTGTCTAACGCCTCCACTGCCAAACGAGAGTCACAAGGAGTTAATTTCAAATTATGTTGTTGAGCGAATTCAGCAGAGATGAAATTACCAGCAGCTCCTGAATCTAACAAAGCATTTGTGAAAATTGTTTTATCTCCACTGGTAAGAGTTATTGGAATTCTGAGACTGGAGGTAAATTGACTGACATGAAAACAGGAACTCACCGATTTAGAATTCGGGTTGAAAGGACGAACGGGATATGATGTTTTGAGATGGCTGGCCTTTCTACAATACAAGCAAAGATGGTGTTGTAACCGTCGTTCTCGTTCTTCAGGTGTCAAGTGAGTATAATCGAGTTGCATGGGTTCACTATTGGACGCAAAGACTGGGGTATCATTGACCAGAGCACGGACAGGTCGCCGTGACCTTATTAGGTTATCTATCTGGATGGATAATTCAATGAATTCGTTCAAGGTTCTTCCTTCATCGCGACATGCTAGCTCCGACTGAAGTTCCAAACTTAATCCCTTTTGGAACATTAGCTTCAAAGCATCCTCAGTCCAGTCAGTTTGTGTGGCGAGAGTGCGGAAGGATAATGCATATTCCGCTGCTGTCTTTCTCCCTTGATTTAACGTGAGTTGTTGTTCACCAGCACTCTTGCCCCCTGCGGGATGATCGAAAACCTCTTTAAAGCGCTGTAAAAACACCTCAAAGGAGGGAAATGTTGAGCCATCTGCTCTCCACACAGCGGTAGCCCACTCTAATGCCTTTCCAGTCAGTAACGAGCACACAAAATAAATTTTTCCCAAATCCGTAGGATACAGCATGGGTTGTTGGTTCACAAAGAGGGAGCATTGTAATAGAAATCCCTTACATTTAGACAAATCTCCATCGAATTTGTCAGGGAAAGCAAGAAGTGGACTTACAGTGAGGTTTTTGCTGGGCATGGCGTTTATGGGAGCAGCCATTTGTGCAGAGGCTGGTTCAGGTGCTGCTATGCATAGACTCTGTAACGTCGTGACGAGTTCCTCTATGAGAGAGGTGAGTTGATTGAGCTGGTGCTGGTGTATAGCGAGGTGATTAGCTTGGACAGATAACTCTGTTGTCAATTGCATGATGGCTGCTGGATCGCTAGTTGGTGAAGTCTTCTGTAACGATGAAACAGCTGAAAAGGCGAGATGAAAGTGTAAACAGTACAGGTTAAGATCGGGGCAAGCAGCATCGAAACACAGTCCAATAAACAGCTACGGGTCATGGCAGGTGGCAGAGAATCACAGAAACGAGAAGCAGTACAAGTCACAACAGATAAACTATCCACAATGAAGAAACGGTCAGAGATGATCACCTAGGCAAATCAAGACTTCGCAAAGATGTGTGTGTGTGGTGTGCTTATATGGAGTGAGTGTAATGACTAGCAGGTCTGTGTGCAATCAGTCCCAGGTATGTGGGCTTATGGGAATTGGAGTCCGAATGAGAATCAGTCAATACTCTGGTGAGGGTGTTTTGTGTAAGGCCAGATTTCTCTGTGGAAGACCGACTGAAAGGTGGACCATGAAGAGGAGGAACTCGTCGAAGGGCTGCAGAGACTGACACTGTCAAAATAAATTTTAAATAATTATGAGACGTGCATGTAACGGTGTGCATCAAAAAATAAAAATATAACATTTTCTTTCTTTGTCACAAACAATATAATATCAATATTTACCATTGCATTGCTTGTTACTCCAACTTCACTCCTCGTTGTAGCTGTTCTTGCTCTGGTCACACGAACCATGCTGTGGGATGCAGGTTCAATAACTGTCCAAAAGGACATTAAATGCTTCTACATCTCAAATCTAGATTGGATGAGACATGTTTTCAGAAAATACACGCAACACAATGTAATAACAATGCAAGTTAGCTTGCCTACACTGAACCTGAAGGTTACTTTAAAAATGTATAATGTATTGACATGGAAGTACTCTTATGAAAAAAAATATTTTAGCTGGGGTTTTAGCTTATTCTCCCACTTGTCATTCTAAACCATAATGAATTTCTTCTGTGGGAAAAAAAATAAATAAATCTAAATAGCTGACTGACACTAACATTATTTACAACATTTCTGTATGCCAATGAAGAAAGCAAGCCGTATGGGTTTACAATGACATAAATGTGAGTATATGGTGACAGCTTTATTTTTATTTTTGGTTGAATCATCTATTAACTAATCATCTATTATGTATTGCCCAGACCCACAGAAGAGGTTTTTAAACAAACAGGCAACAACAGCGACAAAAAACTTCACAATAGGTCTACATTATGCTCGGTAATATAGTAAAGTACTGTATATAAGGGTTTAGATCTTACCTAGTGTAGAATCGCATGCTGTCGTCATTCTTGAAGTGTCGACTGTAGTATCAGAAGTGATGTTAAAATCCTTACATCTGCTACTATGAATCCACTTCTTGTGAGTTTATTCATCCAGGGGAGAAGTGTGAAAAATCTTTGAGGAGCCTCACAAAACGGGACACAGCAATAGCGGGACAAACCACCCTCACGGATGTTTAAAACTTTATGGAACTCTTCATTAAATAATTATATTACTGTGGTATACTTCATTTGTTGAATTATAGCAATAAAATGTATAAATATTATTTTATATTAATCGTTCATTGATAAACATTGTGGCTGATAATGCACTTATGCTATGGCTGAATACAGACCGGAACCTTTTATGCGCCCTGAGATTTCACCGGAAATACGTAGGCTGCGTGCCGTGCATAGAGTCCATTGCCCGTTTCTGCAGACCAACTGCCCCCTAGTGGTCGGGAGCATTTCTGTTGTGTTGTGGCTTAATGTCCTTGTGCTGTGAGCTTATGTTTTCTTTTTTAATGTCGGTGTATTGTGAGCTTGTTTTTTTTTTTTTTTTTTTTTTTTTTCCGTTGTATTGTGCGCTTATGTTTGCTTTTTTAATTGCGTTGTGTTGTGCACTACTGGGCCACCGTACTTTGCTCACTTCTGACTGGTCCAATTTCAGTTTGAGATCTCTAACTCAGAACATAACCTGCCCCAGAGCAGGTTAGCCGTGGAGTGTAAATTACTATGGCAACGAATGCAGCTAAAAGCCAAGCCACTTTCATGGTACCTAAAACACAGGATTGGTGCAAACTAAACTGAAACTTACCTTGCTAGCCAGCTAATCCGGCTTCATGGTACAGGCCCCAGGCGCCTAAACATGACACCACTCAAAACTAAACATAATTGGTTGCTTTACCTGACAGTCAAATGGCCTCTTGGGTGGTCTTTGGCCATTCAAAGTGGCCAAGGTTCGCAGACCTTCTGCCGTTAGTCTACGCAAGACTAACTAAAAGTGAGCAATATTATTTGTGTATAAATGTTCTACTGTCTGAGGTCAAACAGCCATCACACTTTTTTTTCCTATGATATCGAAAACAGGGGAGTGGGCTGCATCTTTGTCAATTGTTTCACCCCTGATGAAATTAATGTTAATGCAGACAAGCACGTTATGTCTTGCAGCATGCAGTCAATCATGATATCAGAAACAACTGAAGGTGTGAGTAAATTACCTCAACCAAATATAATTTAATACTTACAGAGGCTGTCACAGTCAAGTCTAGTCAAGTCACCTTTATTTATATAGCGCTTTTAACAATACAGATTATATCAAAGCAACTTTACAGTATCGAATAGGAAAATAGTGTGTCAATAATGTAAAATGACCAAATTAAACACTTATTTTTCAGTTTTTTAAATTTTCAATTTCATTATTGAATTCAATGATTTCATCGTCCAGCTCAGTTCAGTTTAAATAGTATCTGTGCAATCAGGTCGACAATATCGCTGGAAATGAAGTGTCCCCAACTAAGCAAGCCAGAGGCGACAGCGGCAAGGAATCAAAACTCCATCGGTGACAGAATGGAGAAAAAATCCTTGGGAGAAACTAGGCTCAGTCGGGGGCCAGTTCTCCTCTGGCCAGATGAACCAGCAGTTCAGTTCCAACTGCACCAAAGTCAAATTGTGTAGAGGACTCATCTGGTTCCTGTGATCTTTCCCCGATGCCCGTCTAGGTGACGAAGTCTTCACTGGGGATCTGTCTCTGGGGCTCATCTAGTTGTCCTGGTCTCCGCTGACGTTCAGGGTTGTAGAGGTCATCTCTAGGTGCTGATCCACCATCTGATCTGGATACGGACTGGATCGGGTGGTTACGTTGATCTCGGAATAAGAAAGAAACAGACTAATATTAGTGTAGATGCCATTCTTTTAACAATGTAACAAGTACATCGGGTGTTATGGGAAGTGTTCCCGGTTCCGGTTGACCTAGTTGAACGGATTTGAATATTAGAAGCGTATAAGTGTGTTATGTGTACACCAGGTTAAAGAGATGGGTCTTTACTCTAGATTTAAACTGACAAAGTGTGTCTGCCTCCCGATCAGTGTTAGGTAGATTGTTCCAGAGTTTGGGCCCTAAATAGGAAAAGGATCTGCCGCCCGCAGTTGATTTTGATATTCTAGGTATTATCAAATGGCCAGAGTTTTGAGAACGCAGCGGACATGGAGGACTATAATGCGATAAGAGCTCGCTCAAGTACTGAGGAGCTAAACCATTCAGGGTTTTATAAGTAATTAACAAGATTTTAAAGTCTAAACGATGTTTAATAGGGAGCCAGTGTAGTGTTAACAGAACCTGGCCAATGTGGTCATTCTTCCTGGTTCTAGTAAAAACTCTAGCTGCTGCATTTTGGACCATCTGGGGTTTGTTTAATAAGTGTGCAGAACAACCACCCAATAAATCATTGCAATAGTCTAACCTTGAGGCCATAAACACATGAATGAACATTTCTGCATGTGACATTGAGAGCATAGGTCTCAATTTAGATATATTTTTAAGATGAAAAAATGCTGTTTTGTAAATTCTAGAAACGTGGCTGTCAAAGGAAAGATTGCTATCAAATAGCACACTTAGGTTCCTAACTGATGACGAAGAATTGACAGAGCAGCCATCAATTGTTAGACAGTGTTCTAGGTTATTACATGTGGGGGTTTTAGGTCCGATAATTAACACCTCTGTTTTTTCAGAATTTAGCAGTAAGAAATTACTCGTCATACAGTTTTTTATATCAACTATGAATTCCGTTAGTTTCTTAATTTGGTGTATTTCACCGGGCCGCAAAGAAATATAGAGCTGAGTATCATCAAAATAACAGTGAAAGCTAACACCGTGTTTCCTGATAATATCTCCCAAGGGTAACATGTAAAGCGTGAAAAGTAACGGCCCTAGTACTGAGTCTTGAGGTACTCCATACTGCACTTGTGATCGATATGATACCTTTTCATTCACTGCTATGAACTGATGGCGGTCAGATAAGTATGATTTGAACCATACTAATGCACTTCCACTTCCATTGAGTGACGACAGTCTACTATGAATCTCATCACCCCAGTAAGCAGGGAGAGGACCAGAGCATATTACAGTGTCTGACATCGTACTTGCAAGTTCACACACCTCTTTAATGTTAATTTTAGTGATCTCCGACTGGCGAAGTCGAACATCATTAGCGCCGACGTGAATAACAATCTTATTGAATTTATGTTTAACATTAGCCAGCACTTTTAAATTTGCCAAGATGTCAGGTGCTCTGGCTCCTGGTAAACATTGGACTATGTTGGCTGGTGTCTCTATTTTCACGTTCCGTACAATAGATTCGCCAATAACTAGAGCACTTTCATTAGGTTTCTCAGTGGGTGTGTCACTGAGTGGGGAGAACCTGTTTGATGTTTTGATCTGAATGGAAAAGCGGTGTTTTGACCCGCGACTATGCTGCCTCACAGTCACCCAGTTGCCCTGCTGCGCGGGCTCAACCGGAACCGAACAATGTACAGGACTCCCTGAGCTAGATGCATCCAAAGCCGTATCTACAGCCCTCACATTTGTAGTGAACAACAGTCAAACTGGCATTCCAAGGACCAGTTTATGGCAGGGCCCCTCTCTAACCGCCGGTGTGGAGGGAGATGTGCCACACTGTGATTGGATCTTGGTGGAGGAACATAACAACTGCCAGACACCTCTAGCAGGACAGGAAGGGAGACCTTCTGCACCCACAACCACCTAAGAGAAGACTTCTGATTGGACTACGGGTTAACCCTCACCATCATATCCAATTCTAAGGTTCAGGAAATGACTGCTATAAAAATTTCTCCAGATCTCTGGATGCAACAGCAGTGGCCGAAACAAAGAAAGGCCACAAAGATCTATACAAATCAGGGTTAATTTCGTCGACGAAGACGATGACGAAAAATATTCGTTAACGAACATTTTTTCTGTGACTAAGACGAGACGTTGACGAGCTAAAACTAATATCTGTTGATAAAAACTATGACGAAATGTATGCCACGTCTTCGATAACAAGACGAGACGGGACTAGAATGTTATTTGAGGACTACCGGACATTCAAAATACTTCCTATAGGATAAGTTAACTGTCTTGTCTTTCAAATTCTGAGTCTCTGTCTGTTATTGGATTGTGATCAGATGAGGGGCGTTCGCATATCTAGTCTCAGTATGGCAGCCACAGTGGATGGACAGGCTACCAAAATGCGAACTAGCGATCTGAAACAATGGCCTCAGGTTAGAGATAGGGTGACTTGACGTCCCGTTTTTCCCGGGAGTCACAATTCGTTTCAATTCCATTAACTTAAAGTTAATAAAGGCGGGAGAGGCGGAATCACGCTGATAGAAGCGCTCTCTCTCTTCTTCAGTTCTCATACAGCGCCCGATCAGTTCTCAGTGCTCAAATACACACACAGCAGTCCAAATGTCCATCGTGTAGAGTATCTCACATAAATACAGTCAGTTATGGCTTAAGTGAACGTAAACAGGTGGGTGAAAACTGAATGTGTGTCAATATTACATGCATGCCTTCCGTCTTAAAGGGACAGCATTCCTAATTAAATACCTATCTGTGTCATTAATGTTAACCAACAAAAGATGTTAAATGTATTTACATGTTAAGTAAACCCTGCTAAAAAAACAAAAAAAAACAAACAAACAATAGAAGCCCAATAGAAACCATCACAGAAATTCCAATGGTTTCCATTAAAATACCATTATGAACCATTAGCGTTTTCCAGTAAAATCATTACAAAATTCCTTTTTGTAGTGTGTTTTGGGCATTTTTCCAATAGGATTTAACATCCCACCTATAGAATCCATCACATACCAGTAGACACCATTATAGTTTCCATTAAAACCAATACAATTCCCATTATAACCATTAAGTCCATTACATTTTCTATCGTGTTTTGGGCAGGGTTCTATTGTTTTTTTTTTGTTTGTTTTTTTTTTCAGCAGGGAACCTACTGTATCTTAAAAATTAGTTTAATTTGTATCTCAACCCAAAAATTTAAATTGTCGTCATTCATTCCAGTTTTTCCAAATTCAGTCCTTGATTCAAATTTCTCATGAGCTTAATTGATTTGGTCTAAAGAGAGAAGAATTAATGACTATTTCTGTTAGAAGACTACATATAAAATAGCTACCTAAATAAATGTTGGTAACTGCAGTTTGACCAAAAGTAACGACTAAAAGTTGACAAAATGTAATGACTTTTCGTCGACTAAAACTAGACTAAAACTATGAAAGACTCAACTGACTAAAATGTGACTAAGACTATTAAGCATTTTCGTCTCAAGACTAAGACTAAGACTAAATCAAAAATGCCTGTCAAAATTAACACTGATCCAAATCCATTCATACCCATGTTTGAAGGCCTTAAATGGACGCAAACTGCAAGGGATTCATGTCATCCTCAGATGAAGTACAGTTTATGTTGATGGCCATTTACTGTTAACACAACAGTTCATGGAAGCAGGCCTATTAACATATTATGGTATGAATAAGTGACAGTTCAACAGTTTCCCATCATGTTTGTACTCTTTTTGCTTCTCATGATGCTGATATCAGTTTGAAAGTGGTTTGGTAAAGAAATATTGCATGGGTGAAATGTTAAAGACACTGTTTAACTTTGTACTCCACTGTATGCAAATGAGTTCCACACTAGGCCGGGCAACACCATGGCCACCTCGGACACAAGTGGCCAATCACATTCCTGGAATGGAGAGGAGCCAGATTCCTCCTCATCAGAAAGAGATAAAGTTACCTTCCCAAAAGACAATCCTTGTTCTGAGTCTGAGTCCTTTTACCGGGAAGGCAGCAACAGGAACACTCCCCGGTTCTGAGTCTTTCGTCTAGAGAGACACTAACAGAAACACCAAAGTCTGAGTCTCCGGTACATCCAGAGAAACAGTAGCCGATACAGCGTTCTGAGTTTCTGGCCTGATGAGGAAAGAGACTTCAAGACAGTTAAGGTTCAACTCAGCTCCTGAGTAAACCTTCCGTATCGCATTTGGCTGCCCTTCAGTTGCCAAGGACCCAGCAGTGACAGACCCCGTCTGACTCTTGCCGCTCCGAAAGCAGCGCAGCCCAGTCCGCAAAGGACCTCCGCAGTGGCAGACACTGCCTGAAACACACATGCTCCTCAACGACGCAGTCAGGCTGCAAAGGACCCAGTGAAGACCCATCTGACCCAGCTGCCCGGTCCATGCTCTAAGGACCCCCTTGTGGCACAACAGAAGTTCAGCATCCTCCAGGTCAGCGCATCGACAGCTACCGGAACACGACTCTGTGCCCTCCCCACTGCACGCAGTCTGCATCACCAGTGGAAGACGTCTCTACCGCCAGACTAATCTCCCGCCTGTGGAACGTAATTATAAACTTACCAAACCTCTTTCCTAAAGACCTTGGCTTAGTTTATACCTGCAGCCTATGTTTTTCTAACCTGTTTAGATAACATTTACTTGGGGTCAGCATTACAAATAATAGCTATATTATTTGTTCAGAGATAAATAAGCAGTTATTTATCGTTAATTCCACCAGAGCCATTAAGTGGTTCCCATAAGCAACATTTCCATAGAAATCTATTCAATTGCTACATTCAGCTCAACAGCATTGCATTCTGCCATTCTGTGTTCACTCTGTTTATTTGTTTCTACAATTTATTTGGTATGTTCCTCCATATTTAGTTGTCTATTATTATCTATTAGCAGTGCATATTCATTTATTGGTATCATCACTAGTTGTTGTATTTACTCTTGCATATCTATTGTTAATAAATTTCATTAATCTTATTACAATTGTGTCTTCTTTGTGTTGATGATCCAAGGCTCTACTAGCTAGCTAAACCACCAATCTTTCAGATAAATCAGTTGACCAGCTCCCTCCAGTGTGTGAAATTCAAATTGTTGACCAGCTTGTGGGAAACACGCCCACATTACCAAATTAACAGTCTTTGACTGGTGCACTCAACTAAGCGAGGTGGGAATTGGTCATCTGATATACCCATAACCGCACCTTGAGTGACGTGACCCAAAAATCACAACGTCTTAGGTGACGTGAGTCTCACTTACTACATAATTGGCGTCCCTGGGTGAGCTAGTTAAGATTGAAATGAGCTTGTTGGTTATCAACACAAGAGAATTCACCTAATGGATTTCAAGAGTAATTACTTTAACAGGAAACTAAGTTTCTCAGTTTGGTCAGTTACTATTTGTAAAGCAGGTGGTTCCTCCCAAGGCTGATTCATAGTTTCCTTACTCAGCTCTGTGGTACTATTTATGAACAGGATTTGTTGCAGTTGAATTGTTTGCAGTAAAAAGAGTTTTGGTTTAAGCTTTGGACCATTTTACAGTGGCATAGATCTGGTAAGGGTTTCCTCACTCAGGAAATTGTACTGTTAGCAGAAGTTGTAATTACAGATTATAGCTAATTGCTACTGGAGTATAGCAAAGGGTTGTTATTCCTTGTAAGTCTATCAAGTGAGTTTCCTTGTGAAGCTTAGATAAGTGTCAGTTAAGGGTAATTACCTCTGACAAATCATAGCCAAGTGCTAACGTTTCATCACTAGTCAGTGTGTCAATTACATTGTCCCAGTGATTTGAACTATTAACGGCTTTGTGGCAAACTTTAAGACAGATTAGTTGCTAAGTGCAGTAAATTATCTGTCAAAGATGGCTGAATTAACTCTGCCTGAACAGTTGGTTATAGACCTGACCAGTGCTGTGAATCCAGGTTACATAGAGACGCTTAAGGGCTTAACCCTCTGGGGTCTGAGGTGATTTTGGGGCCCTTGAGATGTTTTGACATGCCCTGATATTTGTGCTTATTTCAGATACTTATAACATTCTATTGACCAACATGTATTTTTTTTTTTTTTGTATTCAGCACAAACTGTGCTACAATAATATGTGACCCTGATGGATGTACATGTTTGCATTTTTTTGAAAAAAAAAAAAATATATTATGCGTGGTTAGTAAGTTTTGGGGGAAAAAAAAAAAAGTAGCTGAAATAAGGCCATAAAACCCACACTAAATAGTTCTGAATAAGACTTTTGAGTAATCAGTCTTGTAGGCTAGAATATTTACTTCAGAATTATGTGAAAATCATTCTGCTTACTTATTCACAGAATTTTTAAAGACATGTTTTGTGATTGAAAGCCAATATGCGAAGGAGTGGCAATGGCCCTGAATATTAAGTGATGCTCATCTGAGAGACAAAGGGCCCGCCCCTAATGGCCCATCAGTGTGACTGTGACGTTGAGGCAGGTAAGAGAGAATGTGAGGAGATTGAAAAAAAAAAAAATGTTTTTTTTTTTTTTTTTTTAATTATTTGTATTTTATTTACAACACAGTATAATCAAAACATGCATAATGAAGGTCAAAGACACATTGTGCACACTGATCTAACCACAGAGATGTGAACAGACTTTGAGTCATTCCTGCAACAGATTCTGTCCAACAAGTGAAACATGTAAATCATACCTGATATTTACGTGTTATTTAAGTGTTTCTGCTTCTTTCCATGGATTCAAGAAGAAAAAAAACATAATCAGTAGTCAAGGATCTTGTTTTACCATAGAATATCAGTGTAGTTGAACATCTGATGTTGGTACAGCGCTCTCAGAGGAAAACAGTTTGAAGAGACATCAGGATTCATCTGTGGTGCAGGTATCTGATTCAATAAAACACAAACAACCAAAAAAAAAACAAAAAAACATTTGTGAGCATGTTAATATCAGGGGCATCTGTAGGTTTTGTAGCCATAGACTTACGCATGCTTTGTACTTTCATTAAAAAAAGACATTTTATATCTGAGAAACTAATTATTATTGTTTAGCATGTTATTAAAATCTATTTTTGAACAGAGTAGGCTATTAATAATAAACATGTTCTAAACATACTTAGCCTCGTAGCATTGATCATGTTACAGCATACACTCATATTACTTTTATTGTTTTATATAGAGCATGAAAACATCATCGCGCCATAAGAAATTTAAATAAAATGAACTGCCTATCATATTCAAAATGTTTTACTCGATTTCAAACGTTGTAGTCAGGAATTATAGTTTGGGAAAAACCCAACTATGATTTTGTAGTCATATAGCCTAGTATGTATGATTTTATAGTAGCCTGTCAAGGGTGATATAAAGGATCCACGTGCAAGGGCAGTCAGTTGAAAACAGTCTTTAATGAAGACGCAAAACAAGGCAGTCTGTCGTACAATGACACAGAACTGGATAAAGCAAAACAAACTTGAAGAAGGTCAGGTACAGAGGGCTCCTGCCCAGGAGAGAGCTCGTGGGGATGGGCTCGCTTGAAGCAGCAACAGGATACCGAGAATACTTAGACGAGCACAGCAACACTAGGCAAGACAAGACATGGTTAGACTTCTGAAAGCACCTTAACACGAAGGGCGAGACAATAGCATCTGCATGACATACACACACAATAATCCCACAGAGAACAGCGAGCACAACCACTGGAAATAGAGTCACTGATTAGATCAAAGTGGGAACAGGTGTCACCACAAATCAGCGCGAGCACTGATTGTGACGACAAACAGGTGAAGTGAGCTAGAATGAGCATGGGCGTGCCTGAGTGTGTGTATGATGGTGTGTGTGTGTGTGTGTGTGTGTGTGTGTGTGTGTGTTAAAGAGACAGAGAAGTAAACCCAGCTCATGACAGTACCCCTCCCTCAACGAGCGCCCCCAGGCGCTCCCGAGGAAGAAGCCAGACGAGAACGGTAGAAGTCCTCGATCAGCGAGCGATCCAGGATGTCCCGGGCTGGAATCCAACACCTCTCCTCAGGACCATACCCCTCCCAGTCCACCAAAAACTGGTGACCACGCCCTCGAGGACGGACATCCAGAAGCCTCCGGACTCTGTAAACAGACGCCTCCTCGTCAATAGGAGGTGGAGGAAGGGGGGGACGGGTGGGAGCGCGGATAACTGGTTTGACACAGGACACGTGAAAGACAGGGTGAACACGGCGTAACTGACGGGACAACTTGAGTCTGATCGTGACCGGACTGAGAACCTTCACAATGGTAAAAGGCCCAACAAAGTGGGGCATCAGCTTGCGAGAATTCTCTTGAATAGGCAAATTATGGGTGGAAAGCCACACCTTTTGGCCACAAACATACCTAGGAGCCCTAACCCGGTGACGATTGGCGGCTCGACGTGTACGTGCTCTGGTACGACATAACGCAGATCTCACCCTCATCCAGGTACGTCTACATCTCTGAATAAATGCTTCTACAGAGGGAACGGAGGCCTGGGATTCTTGAGATGAAAATAGTGGGGGTTGGTAACCTAGACAACACTCGAATGGGGATAACCCAGTGGCGGACGAGGGCAGAGAATTATGGGCATACTCGGCCCAGGACAGTTGGTCGCACCACGACGTGGGGTTCCGTGAGGTTAAGCTACGCAACATGCGACCAAGAATCTGATTGGTCCTTTCGGCTTGCCCATTGGTCTGTGGATGGAATCCTGACGACAGACTGGGGGATGCCCCTATCTGACGACAGAACTCCCTCCAAAACTGAGAGGTGAACTGAGGCCCTCTGTCAGACACAATGTCCGAAGGAAGACCGTGGATCTTGAACACATGATCTACCATAACCAGAGCGGTCTCACGGGCGGACGGTAATTTAGGGAGAGGGATAAAATGAGCGGCCTTCGAAAAACGGTCCACAACGGTGAGGATGACCGTATTGCCGGCCGAAAGCGGAAGACTGGTCACAAAATCCACTGCAATGTGAGACCATGGACGTGATGGAATGGGGAGAGGTCTAAGAAGACCTGCCGGTGGAGTGTTACTAGACTTAGTCTGGGCGCAGACATGACAAGAAGCAACAAAGCGCCGAACGTCGCATTCTCTAGTGGGCCACCAGAAACGTTGACGAATCGCAGCCAACGTACCCCGAACTCCCGGGTGGGCCACCAACTTGGACGAGTGACCCCAGCGAAGTACTGCTGAGCGAACGACCTCAGGAACGAATAACGTTCCCTCAGGAGCACGGGGTGGTCTTGTGACATGAACAAGGGCTTTCCTCACAGTCTGTTCCACTCCCCAGATGGCCGCCCCGACCACACAACGCTGAGGTAAAATATTCTCATTGGTCGAGGGACCCCCTGACGAGCCGAACTGACGCGAGAGAGCGTCCAGCTTGAGATTCTTGGAACCGGGTCTAAACGCGATCGAAAATTCGAAGCGGCCAAAGAAAAGTGCCCACCGAGCCTGACGGGCGTTAAGTCTCTTGGCGGAGCGGATGTATTCCAGATTTTGATGATCCGTCCAGACAATAAATGGCACACTGGCTCCCTCAAGCCAGTGTCGCCATTCACCTAGCGCCAGACGGATCGCCAAAAGCTCTCGGTTACCGACATCGTAGTTGCGCTCAGCGGGCGAAAGGCGATGTGAATAAAAAGCGCACGGGTGAACCTTATCATCAAGGGAAGAGCGTTGCGATAAGATAGCGCCTACCCCAATGTCGGAGGCATCAACCTCAACAATAAATTGTCTCTCGGGATCTGGGGTAATAAGAATGGGGGCGGTGGTAAATAACTCCTTGAGCCGATCGAACGCACCCTGCGCAGCCTCCGACCAAGTAAATCGAGTTTTGGACGAGGTGAGGATAGTAAGAGGAGCGGCGACTTGACTAAAGTTTCGGATAAAACGGCGGTAAAAATTGGCAAACCCCAGAAACCGCTGAAGTGCAACTCGTGAATCTGGAACGGGCCAATCAATGACAGCACGAACCTTGTCAGGGTCCATGCTGATACCCTCCGCCGAAACCACCGAACCGAGAAACGTGACCGACTGGGCATGAAACATGCACTTCTCCGCCTTGACAAACAGGCGGTTCTCGAGCAAACGCTGCAAAACTCGGCGGACCTGTTGTACGTGTACCTGGAGAGAAGGTGAGAAGATAAGAATGTCGTCCAAATACACAAATACAAAGACATTTAGCATATCTCTCAAGACGTCATTAACTAAGGCCTGAAAAACCGCGGGAGCGTTGACCAGCCCGAACGGTAGAACCCGGTACTCAAAGTGACCAACAGGGGTGTTAAATGCCGTCTTCCACTCGTCTCCCTCCTTAATACGTACCAAATGGTAGGTATTGCGTAAGTCTAGCTTTGTGAAGACCTTTGCGCCCTGTAAGATCTCGAAGGCCGACGACATAAGAGGCAAGGGATAGCGATTCTTGACTGTTATGTCGTTCAGGCCCCGACAATCGATACAGGGACGCAAGGACCCATCCTTCTTCTTCACAAAGAAGAACCCCGCACCGGCAGGAGAGGAGGACGGAACAATAATCCCCGCAGCGAGGGACTCTGTGAGATACTTCTCCAAAGCCTCCCGCTCGAGCGCCGAGAGAGAGTATAATCGACCGCGGGGTGGCATGGTGCCTGGAAGGAGCTCAATGCTGCAATCGTAAGGACGATGAGGCGGCAAGGAGGTAGCCCGGGAACGGCTGAAGACCGCTCGCAGATCGTGGTATTCCTCCGGAACTCCCGACAAATCACCAGGCTCCTCCTGAAACACAGACACAGAGGAAACAGCAGACACCAAACAATTAACATGACACGACAATTTCCATGAGTGAATAGAACCCCTAACCCAGTCAATCTGAGGGTTGTGCTGAGTAAGCCAGGGATGTCCAAGAACAATGGGGGTATAAGGGGACTGGAAAACAAAAAAGGAAATAGTCTCTCTGTGATTTCCTGAGACGGTAAGGCTCACCGGACTAGTGATACGGCAAACTGAAGACAGTACCCTACCGTCTAGGGCAAAGACGTTGTGTGTGTCATCCAAGTCCAGTAGTGGGATCCTCCGTTCGCTAGCCCATCTCTCGTCAATAAAGTTGCCCTCTGCCCCCGAATCGATGAGCGCTGGACCAGTAACGGTAAAACCAGCCCCTTGGAGGACAGCAGAGACAGTCGTACGAGACCTGGGTGCTGAGATAAAATTGTAACCATGCAGCCGTCAGCTACAGTATCGCATCAGATAGTGCACTATAGATCCCCTGAGGAACAATTCCACTCATTCTCTATTATAGGAGAGGAAGAATTGTATAAACTTGTTAAATCATCTAAACCAACAACATGTATGTTAGACCCTATTCCATCTAAACTACTAAAAGAGCTGCTTCCAGAAGTCATAGATCCTCTTTTGGCTATTATTAATTCATCATTGTCATTAGGATATGTCCCCAAAACCTTCAAATTGGCTGTTATTAAGCCTCTCATTAAAAAACCACAACTTGACCCCAAAGATCTAGTTAATTACAGACCGATCTCAAATCTCCCTTTTCTGTCAAAGATACTAGAAAAAGGTAGTATCCTCACAATTATATTCCTTCTTAGAGAAAAATGGTATCTGTGAGGAATTCCAGTCAGGATTTAGACCGTATCATAGTACTGAGACTGCTCTCATTAGAGTTACAAATGACCTGCTTCTATCATCTGATCATGGTTGTATCTCTTTATTAGTTCTACTGGATCTTAGCGCTGCGTTCGACACTATCGACCACAACATTCTTTTGAATAGACTAGAAAACTTAGTTGGCATTAGTGGAAGTGCCTTAGCATGGTTCAAATCGTACTTATCTGACCGCCATCAGTTCGTAGCAGTAAATGAAGAGGTATCATATCGATCACAAGTGCAGTATGGAGTACCTCAAGGCTCAGTACTAGGGCCGTTACTTTTCACGCTTTACATGTTACCCTTGGGAGATATTATCAGGAGACATGGTGTTAGCTTTCACTGTTATGCTGATGATACTCAGCTCTATATTTCTTCACGGCCCGGTGAAACACACCAAATTGAGAAACTAACGGAATGTATAGTCGATATAAAAAACTGGATGACGAGTAACTTCTTACTGCTAAATTCTGAAAAAACAGAGGTGTTAATTATCGGACCTAAAAACCCCACATGTAATAACCTAGAACACTATCTAACACGTGACGGCTGCTCTGTCAATTCTTCTTCATCAGTTAGGAACCTAGGTGTGCTGTTTGATAGCAATCTTTCATTTGAAAGCCATGTTTCTAGTATCTGTAAAACTGCGTTTTTCCATCTCAAAAACATATCTAAATTGCGACCTATGCTCTCAACGTCAAATGCAGAAATGCTAATTCATGCGTTTATGACCTCAAGGTTAGACTATTGTAATGCTTTACTGGGTGGTTGTTCTGCACGCTTGATCAATAAACTACAGTTGGTCCAAAATGCAGCAGCTAGAGTCCTTACTAGAACCAGGAAGTATGACCATATTAGCCCGGTTCTGTCAACACTGCACTGGCTCCCTATCAAACATCGGATAGATTTTAAAATCTTGTTAATTACTTATAAAGCCCTGAATGGCTTAGCTCCTCAGTACTTGAGCGAGCTCTTATCACATTATAGTCCTCCACGTCTGCTGCGTTCTCAAAACTCTGGCCATTTGATGATACCTAGAATATCAAAATCGACTGCGGGCGGCAGATCCTTTTCCTATTTAGCGCCCAAACTCTGGAACAATCTACCTAACACTGTTCGGGAGGCAGACACACTGTATCAGTTTAAATCTAGATTAAAGACACATTTCTTTAACCTGGCTTACACATAACACACTAATACACTTCTATTATTCAAATCCGTTAAAGGATTGTTAGGCTGCATTAATTAGATCAACCGGAACCGGGAACACTCCTCATAACACACGATGTACTCGTTACATCGTAAGAAGAATGGCATCTACGCTAATATTTGTCTGTTTCTTTATTATTCTGTTTCTCAGTCCGTGTCCGGATCAGATGGCGCCGGGAGATGATGTCTGCGACCCTGACCGTCGGTGGAGGCCGGACACCTGGATGAGCCCCGGGGACATATCCCCAGTGAAGACCTCGACTTAAATACAATAAAACTTAAAATTAAACAAAATAACTATAATATAATAAAATACCTAACTACATAATACTATTATTGTTAGAAATTGCAACAATATAGAAATAGAAATATAATACATTTATACATTTAAAATTTAATTAATACAATAAGTAAAAAAATAAATAATAATATCCTGGCCAGAGGAGAACTGGCCCCCCGACTGAGCCTGGTTTCTCCCAAGGTTTTTTTCTCCATTCTGTCACAGAGGGAGTTTTGGTTCCTTGCCGCTGTCGCCTCTGGCTTGCTCAGTTGGGGACACTTAATTTCTAACGATTATCGTCAATTTGATTTCATATATACTATTTAAACTAAACTGAGCTAGACAATGACATCTCTGAATTCAATAATGAAATGCCTTTAACTGAAAATTGAGTGTTTAATCTTATTATTATACATTACTGACACTCTATCCTCCAATTTGATACTGTTAAGTGCTTTGACACAATCTGTATTGTTAAAAGCGCTATATAAATAAAGGTGACTTGACTTGACTTGACTTGAGGGGATGACAGTCGCGCTCGCCAGTACTCCCCCATCTACTGGCGAGCTCTGGCTTTTAACATGCACGAAGAGGCAAAATGTCCAGCCGTGCCGCAGTAAAGGCAGAGGCGGTTCAGAATCCGCCGCTGTCGTTCCTCATGAGAATTGCTCACCCCCCCCAGCTGCATAGGTTCAGGATCGGATCTGAGAGGAGAAGATACCACAGCTGGAGTAAAAGTCTCTAGTGGTCTTGAATCAGAAGCTCGAACCCGCCTCCGCTGCTCGAAGCACTTGTCCAAACGAATGCCCAGTTCAATGAGCTGATCCAGCTGAGTCGGCGGTCCACGCGCATAAATCTCCTCCTTAAGATCCACATTCAGTCCCTCCAGAAAGCGAGCAACCAGAGCAGGTTCATTCCACTCGCATGTCGTCGCCAGGGTCCGGAATTCAATGGCAAAGTCAGCGACAGACCTTCTGCCTTGACGAAGCACAGCCAGAAGGTGTGATGCCTCGCGGCCGAAAACGGATCGATCGAATATCTTGATCATCTCCTCCTTGAAGAGCTCGAAACGACCACAGCAAGGAGTCTGTGCTTCCCAAGCGGAAGTACCCCATTCGCGAGCACGCCCCGTGAGAAGCGAAAGTACATAGGCGATCCGGGCAGGATCTCCCGCATACGTCTGGGGCTGGAGAGAAAAGACAACCTCACATTGAGTCAAAAAAGCTCTGCATTCAGTGGGCTCACCGGCATAGCAGGGGGGGTTGTTAACACGCGGCTCAGGAGAAGGATGTCGGCTGAGATAAGCTGATGGTTCTTGATAAAGCTCTAATAGACGAGAAGACAAATCTGTCACCTGTGCGGACAAACTCTCAACTGCGTGACGGGCGGCGGACAACTCCTCCTCATGTCTGCCGAGCATGACTCCCTGAATCTCCACTGCTGATCGAAAAGGTTCCTCCCTTGCTGGATCCATGTGGTGGGATTATTCTGTCAAGGGTGATATAAAGGATCCACGTGCAAGGGCAGTCAGTTGAAAACAGTCTTTAATGAAGACGCAAAACAAGGCAGTCTGTCGTACAATGACACAGAACTGGATAAAGCAAAACAAACTTGAAGAAGGTCAGGTACAGAGGTCTCCTGCCCAGGAGAGAGCTCGTGGGGATGGGCTCGCTTGAAGCAGCAACAGGACACCGAGAATACTTAGACGAGCACAGCAACACTAGGCAAGACAAGACATGGTTAGACTTCTGAAAGCACCTTAACACGAAGGGCGAGACAATAGCATCTGCATGACATACACACACAATAATCCCACAGAGAACAGCGAGCACAACCACTGGAAATAGAGTCACTGATTAGATCAAAGTGGGAACAGGTGTCACCACAAATCAGCGCGAGCACTGATTGTGACGACAAACAGGTGAAGTGAGCTAGAATGAGCATGGGCGTGCCTGAGTGTGTGTATGATGGTGTGTGTGTGTGTGTGTGTGTGTGTGTGTGTGTGTGTGTGTGTGTGTGTGTTAAAGAGACAGAGAAGTAAACCCAGCTCATGACAGTAGCCTATGATATGAGTATGTAGCCATAGACTCATGCATGCTTTGTACTATAAAAGGATGTACTTTGTTCTATAAAAGGGTATTTTATATCTGAAAAACTAATTATTTTTGTTTAGCACGCTATTAAAATCTATTTGTGAACAGAGTGTTAATAATAATCTTGGTCTAAACATTCTTAGATGCGTAGCATTCATCATATTGTAGTTTGGGAACAACCCAACTCGTAAATCTGTTCAAATTTATGTCACAATAACACGTTAACTAATGCAAAAAAGAAACATTACTTACTCATCAGATTGATCTCCTCTACTGGATGAAATCTTGTTCTTCTTTTGAGGGAAATCCAGCCTTCTTCTTGCAGAAACGAACAGTAGCCGTGATGAATGATCTCCTCGCGCTTTGTTTGTGTTGGATGTTTACATGCGCACGTGTCTCACGTGGATATTTACATATGAACGGCACGAGCCGCGAGGGGGCGGGATTGCATTAAAGATAATGAGTTAGACGGGAAAGACTGAACATCGTGTTGGTTTCATACCGATTACTTTATCACAGAATATTTGTTTTCGATAAGACATACTTCATTTAAAAGTAGACACTTTAAGTTTTCTATAGATATAACTCCCATGTCTCTGTGTTGAGATTTCGCCGAGTTACAGTTCATTTTAGTGACGCATTTCTAAAAGCAGTTCGCGGACACGGACAAGACAGAGAGCGCACCCTGTTTGTTTTCTTTATTTTCCAAAACCACAACATATTGTTTTTATTGTGAGTGTACCCGAAAAAAAATAGACACTTCAAAGTTTCAATTGATGTATAACACTTATCTGTATGACCAAAATCGACGGAGTATTTTTAGTGTCTTTCACAATGATAAGAAAAAAAAAATGAGCTTGTCTCGCCGGCGAGACAGCCGACCCCAGGGGGTTAACCTATGATGAAATCAGTCACAAGACCGCACAGCTAACAGCTGAAGCAGCGGGCCAGGCCTTAAAGGGTCCCTCACTGGCTAAACTCCTCTCTAGTCTAGAGTTAAATTGGGCTGCTCAGTTAACCCAAGCTTTAGACAGGGTATCCCTTGCCAACGAACAGATGAGAGACAGGGATATGAGGATCCAGGAGCTAAAGAGTGAGCTGGCTGATCTGCGTCAGGCAAACGACCGCTTGAGAGTTGAAACCGTTAGGCTATCTGCAGAGAAAGAAGTGTATTACTAACAGCCAAGAAGCAGAAATTAAAAGGTTGAAAGATGAAAATCTAGACCTAGAAACTGAGTGTGAACAACTCAAGAATGGGCACTCAAGTCCAGCCACCATACCTGGGGGTCAGGAACTAACCACTCTGCAAACAGAACTGGCTCAGGCTCAAAATGATTTGTCAGCACAGGCTGACAAACTAAGGTTAATGGGTATGAGTGAAAAGCGGACAAAGATGAATTAGAGTTGGCCATGTCTGAAATTTCTAGCCTGAAAATGGATTTAGAAAGAGAACACAGACTTTATGTTGATGCTCGTAAGCAGTCTGAATTGTTTAAACAACAGCTGTCCCATTCAGAACAGGCCCAGATCTTACTCAGGGAGGACTTAAGTAGAGCAGATGATAAGTTGTTAGAAGTACAACACAATCATAACAGGATGGCTGCCAGAGCAAGAGAATGGGCAGACAAAGCTGTGGTTGCAGAGCAGAGGCTAGAGGAAATAGGTAAAAGAATGGAGCAGTTAGACATAAGTAGGGACACGCACCTTGAACCTGAACCACCTAGTGTGCGTTTCAGCTCATTTGGCTCAGCAGTAAAAGACTCCCTACTGGGCAACCCCTCACCGAGGCAGCGTTATCAAACTCATGGTGATGCTGTAGCTGCCGGTGGCCCAACTACTGTTTCCAGTCCCATCCATTTTCATGAAATAGACTCTGACTTCCCAGCATGGGGACAAACCAGTCGCCCCGTTCCTGATTTCCCCAGCCCAACACTATCCAAGGATAGTTGACTACGATAGCTTAGGGAGTTAGCACGTGACATTGAAATGTTTAATCCTGATACCCCTGGAAGCAATATAGAGTTGTACCTTAAGGATGTAAACTATGCATTGTCCTATATCCCTGAGGCCACTATGGCAGATAGACTCCTCCTTCTGAGGAAAACAACAGTTCGAACTGTCCATGGTTTCATGGAGAGACAAAGGCCAGCCATCGCTGGCAATTACCATGAACTGTGTAGGGTCCTGAGAGCAGAATATACAATGTACCAGAACCCGTCTACTTCCAGACTCTCTGCATTGCAGACTAAACAAAGTCAATATGAGTCACCCAGAGAGTATTATGAACGCTTACGCAGAGTATATTTTGCTGGTGCAGACTCCCCTAGAGCAGAAGAGGATGTGATGTTTAAGAGCTTGTTTGTGAGAGTGAGAAAATCTGGTGAGTCTATACAGGACACCCAGGGCCATAAATCCTCAAGCAATGGAAGATACAAGAGAGGTAGAAAAGCATACAGAAAGGAAAGGCATAGGAGATCCAGAGATAGATCAAGGGACAGTCACAAACAAGGTAATCAGAAGAAAAAAAAGGAGTCCAAAGGTACCGAAGAAAGGTACCATGATAATTTTAAGCAAATTCAGAAAATGCTTGCTAAAGCCCTCCAAGACCTTAAGTCTGAGAAGAACACTTCCAAGAAGGAGAAGGACCCTCCTTCTAAGCAATGACTAGTCCAGGACCCCTCCCCCACCTAAAGTGTACTTCATAGGTAAGGGGAAAGTAGGGAACAGATTGTGAGGCCTAACCACTCCAATGTCAGCAGACCCAATCTCAGTCTCTGTCAATTCCTTGGTGACTTGACACAAAAGGGTAGGGCTGGAAGGATTTACATTTCTGTTTCCATTGAAGGTGTTTTAGTATGTGACGTGCTGGTAGACACTGGCTCAGAGATTTCTTTGGTGTCACCTGGACTGTTTAAAGAGCTTACCCAAGCAACCAACTCACTAGGAAAGTGGCTTAAGGCAGAGAGCTGTCAAATCAAGATAACCAGCTATACACACGACCCGGCCCCTATCAACCAGAGGGTGTGGGTGGAGTTAGCTTTTGGTGAAATGAAAATAGTTCACCCTCTCTATGTGGTTGGTTTTACACGGAGCAGCTTCTTATCGACCAGGATTTGTTAAATAGACTCGCACCTTTGATTGATTATCACAGCTGTAAATTGTGGGCGCAGGTCCGAATCCCACAGCCCATCAGAGAGACTAGCTCTAGTCAGAAGCTTTGTAAGGCAGTCGAGGTAGAGAAAACATCTGACACAAGACAGCAGACAATGCAGGATTCCAGTCTCAATGGAGAAGCATCTGATGTGAGGGACATGCAAACCCTAGCAGATTCAGCTCATGAGAACAGGCTCCCCATGCAGCTGTTAGAGAAGAAAGAGGCATTTTTGTGTGCCCTGGAACCTCGCAACACTGAGGTGTATAATCCACATGTGGTAGGGCGCATACATGTCAATGATGTACCTGTCAAGGATGCTGTGGTGGCACTCTGGTTAGAGAAGTCAGCAATAAGTCAGGAACTTTATAAGCAGCTACAAGAGAAATTTTGCATAACTCCCATGGTGGAGAAGAAACGGCAGTTGCGGCTATCCAGTTGTCCCCTGACAATAGTTAAGAGTGTTGGAGTTTGCTCAGTCTCCCTTAGGCTTGGCCATAAACAGTTCAAGCACTACATGCTTGTGATATCTGATCTGGCACACTCAGTATACATCGGTTCTGATGTGTTAGTAAGACTGGGAGTGCTGTTAGACACAGTCAACAATGTGTTGTGGTCCAGAAGAGCAGATACTAGCCCTAATGTGCTATCCGGTGATGCTAGCAACATGCTTTCCGGTCAGACAATTCCCCAAGCATGTCAGGTAATGAACGAGTTTGAAATGGTGGTTCCTGTCCAAACGGCAGAGGTCCCTGTCAGGCTAATCATTAAAAGTGGTCAAGAACTGAATCAGACAGTGCTAGTTTTTTTTTTTTTTTTTTTTTTTTTTTTTTCTCCAGCCCTCTGCTAAATTTTGCAAATTGGGACTCACAATCTGTGGTAACCCACAGCTTGAACTGTACAACCGCTCAACCTACCTTCTGGTACAAAACCTCACAAAAGGAAGTATCCATATTCCCCCACGCACTCCTCTAGGGTACATAATTGATAGCTCCTTTCATGATTTTGAATTAACTATTCCAGTCATAGGAGAGCTTCCTGATTTGCCAATAGGCCCTAAGGCCTATATTGATGGATGCTCTTATCACCATGAACAACAGATTCAGGCGGGGGTAGGAATAGTCTGGGAGAACGACACCCCCCATGGTGCTCAGCAGTTTTGTTTAGGCTCTAAGTCTAGTCAGTATGCAGAGATCGCTGCTGCACTCATAACATTACAACAAGCAGTGAAGTATGGGATCAGAGACTTAGTAATCTGTTCGGATTCAAACTATGCCAGACACAGTTTTGCCTCTCACTTTCCTCACTGGAAACAAAACGGTATGAAAAATTCCAGGGGAAAGGAAGTTAAGCATAGGGAGTTGTTTCTTGCTTGTGATAAACTTGTCAATCAGGATGACATGACTGTGTACTGGAAGAAAGTAAAAGGGTATTCACAAACCCCTGGGCCAGACAAAACAGGTAATGATGAAGCTGATAGGCTAACCAAATCAGGTGCCATAGCAGGTACCCCCTGGCAGTTCCAGGAGGAGTGGCTTCCAACAACAGAGCATCCTCTTGTAAGTGTTAATGCTATCACACACAGGCAGGCAAGGAACACAGTGACAGCCCCCGCTGACACTCCTCAGACTGTAGTGATAGGCAGAGAGCTAGCAGATACTGATCTTATTGCTACGCAACAGCAAGACCCTGTGATCAGTACAATTTACCTATTAATTTCTGACCCAGTCAAGCATCCCATAACTGAACAAAATTTGGCAGAGTCAAGTGACCTGAAAACTCTGTACCTTATCCGACACCATCTGAAGTTAGAAAAGGGTTTGCTAGTATATGCTCCTGAAGAGAACACACCACCTCGGTGGGTGGTCCCAACTGCCCACAGAGGGGTTGTGCTCTTGCATGCCCATGACGAACCCTGTGGAGGCCACAGGGGGGTGAAGGCGACACATGAGACCCTTCGTCAGGTAGCATACTGGCCACAGATAAAACAAGACATCACAGCTTATATCCAGGGTTGCCTAGTTTGTTGTCAGTTTCAACCATCAAATCCCCCTCATAGAGCTCCCCTTCAGCAGGCAGGTATAACATTTCCCTGGTCTAACCTTCAGACGGATTGGATTGGTCCTGTAGTTAAATCATCTAGAGGTAACAAGTACCTCCTTAATGTGACATGTGCATTCACAAAGTGGGTGGAATATCTCCTAGCCCGAAACGACACTGAAGAGACCACTGCTGTCTTGCTGATTAATCATGTGTTCAGCAGGTGGGGGCTACCCCTCTCTGTAGATTCAGATCGAGGTACTCACTTCACAGCCACGGTAATGGCTGAACTGTGGAAAATGTTGGGTGTCCAGGCAAAGCTCCATATTTCCTACCAACCTTTCTCTTCAGGGCAGGTAGAGAGATCCAATCGGACAATTGTAGGGATGTTGAGGAAGTACATTTCAGCTAACGGAAAGGACTGGGATGTAAAACTGCCCCTGATATTAATGGCAATTAGGTCCACACCTCATAACTCCACAGGTGTAACACCGTTTGAAATGATGACAGTGTGACAGGTGACATTCCCTCTGCATCTCCTCTACCAACCAGAAAATGTCAGTGTAGCTAGCGCATACACTGTCCACCAGTATGTAGCAGACCTGAGTGCTCACCTCAGGCAGACATTCGCATGGACACAAGAACACTTGGAGAAAAGTGCTGAGGGCAGGAAAGCATACTATGAACAGAAGGCTAGCTCTACAGAATTTCAAGTAGGAGACAAGGTGATGTACTTCAACTTCACCAAACCAGTGGGTGTTCCCAAAAAGTTTCTCCCAAACTGGTCCAGACCTAATGAAATTGTAGGAAAACTATCCCCAGTAGCCTACTGCATTAAGATCTCAAAAGGGAAAAAGTCCACTGAGTACAAGTGGGTTCACTTTAATCAGATTAAGTCTTACAAACCCTGCATGGGAATACAAGGGGTAGATACCACTCAGGAGTAACTCTTGCTAAAGCACATAGTTTCAGGCAGTGTAGAGAAGTCTATACTGTGTCAGGCACTGGAGCCAGTGCACCTGTGACTGGTTGTTGTACTTAAGCATAGTGGTATTTGTTAGTTGTACTTGAAAATTGTGTTTATAAGTAGTGAAGTGACACTACATATATTTATATGTGTAATTTCAGAATCAACCTGCTCTGCATAACCATTGTGATCTGCATACTCAATGCAGCCCAGCCCCTGGATATAGTGAGATCAGGCCCTCCAACTGGCATTATACTCCAGGATGCCCCTGGAATTTTAGTGACCGACTGTTATGTGCATACTCAGAGAGTGTTTATGCGGCTAGACACTGCTGACATGTATAAGAAACATGTCACCTCAGGGGGGATGGTACCCTGGCATGCTGTCCAGTGGAGTGAGAATACCATAGGGCATGCTCAGTTAGACACAATCCACATGCTTAAACAGCTACAAAAAGTCATCATAACACAGGAGGAATTAAAGGGTGTTAGACGCTCAAAGCGATTCCTTGGTACAATGCTGACAACCGCATCAGCACTGGGTTCACTTCTCTCAGTTGGTACTTCTACAGTTAACAGTATTAGCCTATCCACATTGAGAAAGCATGTAGAAGGTTTAAAAAGAGAAATGCCTGAGATACAAGAGAAGTTGTGTGTTCAGCAAAAGCAGCTGCAGCAGATGGATAGGACATTAGAGGGCACAATCCTTGCCATAAATCAACATACAACTCTGTTGAATTATACCATCCGCAGTATAGGCAGGATAGTGGATGTCGTACAGTATGACTATGCCCATGTCCAAAGGGTCCAAACATTTATGCAAGATTTGCTAAGAGAAGTTAATTCTGCTATTGACAGTTTGGCAGCAAACAGAATCCCTTCATACTTGGTACCGGTTGAGCTAGTGACGAATATCTTGAATCTGGCCTTGCATGGAACCACGCAAACACTGCAAGTACATTTAGCTTACAGCCTGGGAAGTGCCATACCAATCCACATTAACCCAGAGGCTAAAGAAATTGGTTTCCTGTTAAACATCCCAATAATTCACACTAAGAACATATATAGGATGAAGTCAGTGTTAAATGTAGGGTTTTGGTCTCAAGATATACACATAAAAATTGAGACTCCTGCACTCATGGCTTACCAAGATGAAAATCCTGACTTGTATCTGGTATCTAACCTACATCTGTGTACAGTTATCAAAGACATTCACTGGCTGTGCCCCAGTAAACCTTTTGTAAGAGACCAAATTGAAAGATTGTGTGGCATTAAAAGGTTAACCAAGAATGACAAATGCAATGCTGTTGCGTCACACAGGGAGGATGTAACTACCACCCAAATTGAGAGAGCAGGAAATAAATGGCTGGTTAACACACCTGTGAGTGAAGCCACAATGACATATGACCGTCATGATACTGCTACTCCAATGCACCTCCCTAATGAAACTATGCTAATTCAAATCCCAATAGGAGCTATTCTCTATATTGAACACGTGGCTCTATACCATCTTGATACAGACATGCATGACATGGAGATTAAAATAGTTGATCCCTTTAAAGGACACACTCTAGAAGTGGATGAGTCATTTAAGAAGCAAATTCTGTTTGAGGGACCTAAATTAGCAAAGATAAGCCTCCAGTTAGGTAGCCTACAAGTTACACCTGTAGAGTTAAAACATAAGAAGGTACCATTCACTTGGCGATGGGATATTAGTGACAGCCTTTTGCTTATTCTAACACTATGTGGGTGGGTTACAATGGGCCCCCTTGGGTGGACCAGTTTATGGCAGGGCCCCTCTCTAACTGCCGGTGTGGAGGGAGATGTGCCACACTGTGATTGGATCTTGGTGGAGGAACATAAACAAATGTTCAGAACCATCAGATAAGATGCCAAGACAACTGCCAGACACCTCTAGCAGGAAAGGAAGGGAGACCTTCTGCACCCACGACCACCTAAGAGAAGTCTTCTCATTGGACTACGGGGTTGACCCTCACCATCACATCCAATTCTAAGGTTTAGGAAATAACTGCCATAAAAATTCCTCCAGATCTCTGGATGCAACAGCAGTGGCCGAAACAAAGAAAGGCCACAAAGATCTATCCAAATCCATTCATACCCATGTTTGGAGGGCTTAAATGGACGCAAACTGCAAGGGATTCACTTCATCCTCAGATGAAGTACAGTTTATGTTGATGGCCATTGACTGTTAACACAACAGTTCATGGAAGCAGGCCTATTAACATATTATGGTATAAATAAGTGAAAGTTCAACAGTTTCCTATCATGTTTGGACTCTTTTTGCTCCTCGTGATGCTGATAACAGTTTGAAAGTGGTTTGGTAAAGAAATACTGCATGGGTGAAATGTTAAAGACACTGTTTAACTTTGTACTCCACTGTATGCAAATGAGTTCCACACTAGGGCGGGCAACACCATGGCCACCTCGGACAAAAGTGGCCAATCACATTCCTGGAATGGAGAGGAGCCAGATTCCTCCTCATCAGAAAGAGATAAAGGTACCTGCCCAAAAGACAATCCTTGTTCTGAGTCTGAGTCCTTTTACCGGGAAGGCAGCAACAGGAACACTCCCCGGTTCTGAGTCTTTCGTCTAGAGAGACACTAAGAGAAACCCCAAAGTCTGAGTCTCCGGTACATCCAGAAAAACAGTAGCCGATACAGCGTTCTGAGTTTCTGACCTGACGAGGAAAGAGACTTCAAGACAGCTAAGGTTCAACTCAGCTCCTGTGTAAACTTTCCTTATCACATTTGGCTGCCCTTCAGTTGCCAAGGACCCAGCAGTGACGGACCCCGTCTGACTCTTGCCGCTCCGAAAGCAGCGCAGCCCAGTCCGCAAAGGACCTCCTCAGTGGCAGACACTGCCTGAAGCACATGGCTCCTCAACGACGCAGCCAGGCTGCAAAGGACCCCGTGAAGACAGATCTGACCCAGCTGCCCGGTCCATGCTCTAAGGACCCCCCCTTGTGGCACAACAGAAGTTCAGCATCCTCCAGGTCAACGCATCGTAATTATAAACTTACTAAACCTCTTTCCTAAAGACCTTGGCTTAGTTCATACCTGCAGCCTATGTTTTTCTGACCTGTTTAGGTAACATTTACTTGGGGTCAGCATTACAAATAATAGCTATATTATTTGTTCAGAGATAAATAAGCAGTTATTTATTGTTAATTCCACCAGAGCCATTAAGTGGTTCCCATAAGCAACATTTCCATAGAAATCTCTTCCATTGCTACATTCAGCTCAACAGCATTGCATTCTGCCATTCTGTGTTCACTCCGTTTATTTGTTTCTACAATTTATTTGGTATGTTCCTCCATATTTAGTTGTCTATTATTATCTATTAGCAGTGCATATTCATTTATTAGTATCATCACTAGTTGTTGTATTTACTCTTGCATATCTATTGTTAATAAATTTCAGTAATCTTATTACAATAGTGTCTTCTTTGTGTTGATGATCCAAGGCTCTACTAGCTAGCTAAACCACCAACCTTTCAGATAAATCAGTTGACCAGCTCCCTCCAGTCTGTGAAATTCAAATTGTTGACCAGCTTGTGGGAAACATGGCCACATTGCCAAATTAACAGTCTTTGACTGGTGCACTAAACTAAGCGAGGTGGGAATTGGTCATCTGATATACTCATAACCGCACCTTGAGTGACATGTGACCCAAAAATCACAACGTCTTAGGTGACGTGAGTCTCCTTTACTACACATTCTTACTGTCCTCAACTAAAGTTTGGATGCGTGTCTCTTGTTCTAAAATCTTCTCTGTCAGCCTAACTATTTCCCTGCATTTATCACA
The DNA here is from genome assembly GCA_039654775.1 of Spinibarbus caldwelli. NCBI lineage: Eukaryota > Metazoa > Chordata > Actinopteri > Cypriniformes > Cyprinidae > Spinibarbus > Spinibarbus caldwelli. The sequence continues at coordinate 31,381,991 of CM077254.1, read as the reverse complement.
TATGAATCCCTCGTCGCCGACAGAGAGAGATAAACTATACATGTGGCAAGAGGTGCTAATAACAATAGCAGGAGAAGAAGCCATTACTCACCGTGATTGATGAATGATATACTTACCACTGCTGTTTCGGAGCGAAAAAAAAGTAAGCAATAATAGATGCGAATAGAAACGCGAATGACAAGCTAACCGGCTAACGAATGCAAATGCGCTGAATGCGCACTGTATGTGCGGTTTTATATTAAGAGCAAATAATCAAATTAGCCAGATTACTTTGATAGATAATATCAGATATATGGTGGGAATTAAGTTATATTTTACCACTTTAAACAACAGAGAGTGATAGTAAGATAGGGATTCAACAGAAAAGTGAAGCTACACAGAGCTACAATCACAAACCTCTCAAGAGCACGGCAGACAGGAACCGGAAACCATGACTTGAAACCACTGACTTGCAAAAAGTTTTCTGTGTGGTGTTAGGGGACAGAAAATTCCGGGGGCACCAACACTGATCTTGCATACGACCATGGGCATAGCTTAAGAGGGGCCAGATTTTACTTTTTTTTTTTTTTTTTTTCATTGTTTTCAACTCAAAAGAAAATATGCAAACAGTTTAGTTATTTTAATACATTTAAAATTGTTATTTTGTAAATAAAGTAATAAATCAAATCAAACTTACTAATGTCTCGCAATATCTTTTACATAAGAAGTCGTGGAGTGACGAATCTGCATTTTGGTGGATAATAGCATATACTGCGTTGCATGCCCTGAATGGATATTTAGCCTTTTTTTTACAATGTACAACAACTGCAGAGAAATCTGGACCTAACCAAAATAAATTCAGATGAAGATAGCGATGGCGATGCTGATGCCATGCTTGATGACACTAGATCCAGAAAGTCTCATAAAGGTGATCCACAGGACACAGCTGTGTGTTCTACATTTGTGTCAGGAAGAGGACTATTACATCCAAATGTTATTTAATTTACACAAAAATACCTAGACATAGATTTTATAATATAAACTGCTTAATCTGCCATTTCCAGTAAGATTTACTAAATAGGCTATGAAGTGTTGGTGTGCTTGAACTTCAATCTTCAATTGTGCATTGAACTTCAATCATCCCCAACAGATATTTGTTTTAAACCAGTGGGTGAGAAATTCACTCCTTGATTTGTTTAATAAAAGCCTATGATATTCTGTTGACATGTTTATAGTGCATTATTTTCAACGTGTTTATTGCTAGTGCAACAAAAAAAGACAGCGCAGGTAACACACGTGCAAGGTATATCTGGTTGCCATGACAACCTCACCTGCTTACTGCTGCTCTTTGTAGGCCTAATCATAGTAAAAACATGGAGTGTAAATTTGTAAGTTTACTATAGAAAAGCTAAAATGTATTTTAAAGTGTGACAGACAAAATCGACAGGCTTGGTCTGTAGCCATAAATATACAGGAGTTAGAATATATATATATATATATATATATATATATATATATATATATATATGGTCACCATTAACGCCATTTACAAACCATTAAGTATGACTTTTGCCTCAATAAACTCCTAATTTGCTGCTTATTAATAGTTAGTAAGGTAGTTGTTAAGTTTAGGTATTGGGTAGGATTAGGGATGTAGAATATGGTCATGCAGAATAATAATGTCACAATCATGAACTTTTAGTTTGTTTTCATTTGAGTTCCTTTGACCTAGTTTCAGTTGTCCTTTGATTAGTTCATTCAGTTCACCAGTGTTAGTCAATTATCCTCATTTGCCAGTATATTTAAGTTCCTGTCTGTTTAGTTTTAGTTTGTCGGGTCTCGTTAATGTCTCCGTGTGTCTCCATCCCTCCTGTTTGTGGATTCACCTAATTGTGGAATTATTACAGACTTTTTAATGTCATCTTTGTCTCCGTGCCTGTTCTCCCGACACAGTAACATGACAGAAGACCCGACCAACTGAATAGTAAGTGGCATGTTTCCCCGTGTTTATTTTTTTTGTTTTGCAAGTTTTTCTTTTATTTTAATGGACCATCCCAACTTTCTCCTCCTCCTGTTGGAGCAGGGGGATAGATCACTCGAGGACCATACAAGACTGTTTTTGAAAGTATCTCACTACACCAGCTATCTGGACAATGATGGTCCTCGAGCCGATTTCGCCGCCTTTGTGGAGTGGGTGCTGGCGAGAAACAAATTGCCACTCACCGTCTGCCTCGCTGACCAGAATTTCACCAGCCCCACTCCTGACCCAGAGCCCAGCCAATCACCACCCCGCTGCGTAGAGCAGCCTGAGGCCACCGCAGATGGAGAGCCAAAGCTCGCTGCGATTGATGAGCCATCGCCGGAAGGAGCAAGAGCCCCGATCGTCTGACCAGGTGTGTGAACTGGCTGCTAGACATGCAACGGTGGAAGTTTCAGTGGGGAGTAAGGGCACGGAGGAAAGCCCCACCCACTGCACCACCGCTGGGTGTGAGCTGAGGTTGGACTCAGAGGCAAAAGATTTATGTGGTGATAAATCTTATGCAATCTTCTGAACCTCCTGTCTGCCCTGAAATCCTAATCTGCCTGGTCTGCCCTGAACTGTCTGTCTGTCCTGCCACAACCACTGAGGTCGTTCCCCTGTCTCTGGTGCTCCCGGTGCTGGGAGTGACCATATGATGTGTGTGTGGGCAGCACACACCGTTCCAGAATCCTTAACTGTCATGAACTCCCGCCCACCCTCTCTCTCCTACCACCTCTTCATCAGTCTTCGACATCGCCTCCGCTGTCTCCTGTCAGCCTCTCTACTCACCATCAGTGCTGTGGTTTCGCTGCGGGTCTGCCAGTCTCCATCAGCATCGTGGCTGGAGGATCCCTTGACTCTTCCTCCAGCCTCTGAGTTCCGGACTCCGCCTCGGCCCGTTGACCCAGCGGCTCCACCATGGCTCCTAGCTCCCTCCTCTCCATCGTGGCCCGTTAGTCCACCAGCACAGCAGGGATCCCTCGTCCCTCCGGCTCCGCCTTGGTCAGACGTCGACTTGTCGTCGCCTCAGGACTCCACTCCTCCGGACGCGCCTTGTCAATCTGTCCCACCGGCTCCAATGGGTTCCTCCCTCCCTCCAGCTCCACCTTGGACCTCTGTCGCTCCGGCTCCACTGCGGCCTTCCGGATCTCCGCCTGAGCCAACTGCTCCACCTTGGCCCTCCGGATCCTCCCCGTTGCCCTGGCTCTACGGCTCTAAGTATTTTCAGTTTTATTTAGATGAGTTAAATCTGCAGTGAAACACAATCACTGTAAGAGCATGCTGTATTCATTCAACATGTCTTTTTATATGTGTTTGTGCTCATTATTACGATTGTCAAGTTTCATGCAAAGTGTTGTCGGACACAAACTCTCTCTATTTTATTTCCCATAAAAGCGCAATTATTCCTTGAAGTTAATATACTAATCATTTAAACTATGCTGTTAAAACACTTATTGTGTGCTTAATTACTATATTTTTAACCATTCATAGATAAAACAATATCATGCAGAATATATACCAAGTTTAATGCAACTTACATCCTTTACTATGAATTTGCGGACACTTTCATTTTCATGTTGTCATATCAGGTGATTTCAAGAAAACAAATCACATGGTATATGTATATAAGCACACACACTTAGTAGAGACTTTTCATTTTCTGCTATGATTGAAGAGATCTTGTCACAGAGTGAGAGAGAAATTCAATGGTAAGATTTGACAAAATTTGTTCATTTGTTTCTTCCTAACTGTTCTATTTTTTTACTACAAAGAGCAAACACAATAGCTTGAATATTAGATTAATTAATATTTTTTGAAAACTAGGTAACATTTTATAATAACTTTCATTAATAAGTCATTATCAAACATTATATAATTCTTAATGGATCATTAGTTAATATATATTCAAAGAGTTAGAAATGTGAGAATGTGCTTGTTAATGTTTGCTAATAAACTTATTAAAACATTAGAAAATGTTTAACAAATCATTATTTATGTACTTAATGTAAGTTAAAATGCTTACAAATGTCATTAAACTTTCAATTCCATGTGATCAAGCACTTATTGAAAATCTACAAATGATTTTAACAGATGTTATAAAATGATTAAAAGCTTGTGTTAATGCACAACACTTTTGCTGCTACCGAGGTGTGATAGGGGTAAGGTTAGGGACAGGTTTGGTGGTATGGGTAGGTTTAAGGATTGGTTAAAGGGTCAACAGTGTACAGGGGTCAATTTGATTATAAGGGAACACGGTTCAATCTGTTTATATTATATTGTTTTGATAAATTATCAAGTATTTTCTTTTAAAAAAAATATTTGTTTTCTCCTGTTTATTTATGATTCAGGGAATATCCTGTTTAATGATATACTGAAGAGTAGTATAATAATGTGAGAGTTGAAGCAATAAAAAAAAAAAAAAAAAAAATTGCACCAAAATTACAGTCTGTTGTGTCTTTAGCAAGCATTTAGCTAAACTTAACCAGCCACCCTTTACACAAACCTTGTCACATTAGCTAAAAGTCCAATGCCCATAAAGACATTAAATGATTAGTAATCATTTATACATATTTACAAATGATTAATAGTTTCCACTTTAGATTGGGTACTGCAAAAACATGAACAAATAATTAATAGATTATTTGTTAAGATGTGTAAATAGAGGTCTACACAATAAACAAAGACCAACAAATGAAGATCATATGAACTGAAAGTTTACTGACATTTGTAAGCATTTCAATTTACATTAAATAATCATATATTAATCATTAGGTGATGTTTAGAAAGTTCATTAGTAAACATTAACAAGACCATTATCTCATATTTCTAGCAATGTGAATATATTAACTAATGATCTGTTAAGTATTACATAATGTCCGTTAATGATTCATAAATTAAAGTTATTATTAAGTGTTACCAAAAACTCTGAGATATTGATGTGACTACTGCTGATTTATGCATGTAAATGGAATGAAAATATAAAATTTATAAAATTAATGTATTATAAACAATTATGTAGACTTATTGGAAGGAATTCTCTCTCTCTCTCTCTCTCTCTCTCTCTCTCTCTCTCACACACACACACACTCCCTGCACAAATGCCTTCGAAAGGTATATAATTATCATTCCCATGCCAAAACACTGCAAAAAATATCTATATTTTCTTAGTATTTTTTTACTTGTTTTCTAGTACAAATATCTAAACATTCTTGAATCAAGATAAATTTACTTGAGACGTAAATGACTTAAGATTCGTTCTTGTTTTCTGGAAAAAAAAAAATAAATAAATATTAGGTCTTGTTTTCTGGAAAAAAAAAAAAAATGTTAAAGAAATAGTCTTAAAGCGAAAACAATATTTTTTTTTCTTAGCCCACTATTTTTCATTTTTTATTTATTTATTTATTTATTTATTTTTACAAAATTGTATTTTTATTTTATTTCTGTTGTTATTTTTTACATTTATTTATTCATTTTTTATTTTATTTTTTTTCCCCCCAGAAAACAATGCACGATATCTAAAGTCATTTTGCTTCTCAAGCAAATGTATCTTGATTTAAGAATGTTTAGATATTTGTAATGGAAAATAAGAAAGAAAAAAAAAATAGAACCAATTAATACTAATTAGTACAGGAACAAAAAAACTGACTTTATATTTTTAAAATAAACACATATACATATTGCTAATATAAGCGTGCATGTATGATTCATTTTCAGTAATTCAGTGCAATGTTGATGATCCCTTATTGATTTCATGTACTGTATGTTTGTTGTTGTCGTTCATTTCAAGTAAGAAGAATGCCTTGAAACACACTGGAAGTATCTTACATTCTGTGCCAAAGAGGCATGTACAGTTAATTAGAAGCAGCAGCAAAGCAGATTAACTAAGATCTGAGTGAAGGTCTTGTGAGATTTCACAGTAAGAGTGAGCACTTCCATGATATTAATGGAGAAAAAAATAAAAAAATAAAAAACTAAATAACAGTTCATATAACAAATCGAAAAATGATTTTCAGGCAAGTGTCAAGTATTGATAAGAAGTCCCAGAATACAATAAAATACAAAAAAATACAAATAAATACAATAAAACTTAAAATTAAACAAAATAACTATAATATAATAAAATTCCTAACTACATAATACTATTATTGTTAGAAATGGCAACAATATAAAAATAGAAATATAATGCATTTATACATTTAAAATTTAATTAAAACAATAAGTAAAAAAATAAATAATAATATCCTGGCCAGAGGAGAACTGGCCCCCCGACTGAGCCTGGTTTCTCCCAAGGTTTTTTTCTCCATTCTGTCACAGAGGGAGTTTTGGTTCCTTGCCGCTGTCGCCTCTGGCTTGCTCAGTTGGGGACACTTAATTTCTAACAATTATCGTCAATTTGATTTCATAGATACTATTTAAACTAAACTGAGCTAGACAATGACATCTCTGAATTCAATAATGAAATGCCTTTAACTGAAAATTGAGTGTTTAATCTTATTATTATACATTACTGACACTCTATCCTCCAATTTGATACTGTTAAGTGCTTTGACACAATCTGTATTGTTAAAAGCGCTATATAAATAAAGGTGACTTGACTTGACTTGACTTAAGGAAATGTTCAAGGAGACTCTGAAAAGCTTGTGGCCCAAACAACTTTGCACTGAGCTCAGTCTGCTAACAAGCCACAGGTGTTTAAGAGTTAGTATTCAGGTGAAAGTTACCTCTGATGGCACTAACTTGAATCAGCCTGACTGACAGGTGTTACACAGTCTTTCTGTTGTCTTGCGTTTAAAGATCTTCATAATATTTCCTCACACCATTCTGTAACTAGAATGAAAATACTGCACCTTGAAGTGGGCAGGTGAGGTAATGGGGCAGATGCCTTTTACAAAATCATGACTTTCAATGAAGTAGCGTTTGTCCTCACTCTTTAACAAACAAGTGTGTTTTGCTACCCTGCACTGGCAAACTGGAAGAACTGCATGTGTCTTTGTATGCCTGACTTCTGTAACTTAATGCTCATTTTTGTGCCAGTGGCACATTGATTTATTGGTGGTGACAGTATTGTTGGATGTTTGTAGAGAGATGGTGTCAAGACAGTTAGACGATATTCTCTCTTCTCTTATGGCCCAGCAAAGCCAATCCTATTGCTTGTATGGTTTTAAATTAATTGCTTGGTACAGCAGCCACTGTTTTCCCACTATAATTTAAGTATTTTAGTTTTGTTTACTCCAGTTTGTTATTGTGGATTTTTGTAATAGTTAATCTGAACCTTATGCTTCTGCCAAATTTATATACTCTCATGATTTTTATTAATATGTAATTATTTTTTTGTTTATTGGTGTATCTCTTTCTTACCTTTATGTTTGTGTTGCTGTGTTTTATGTGTGGTCTGGACGTTTGTTTGATTTCATTTGTATGTTTGTTGTTGTTGTGTGTGTGTGTGTTTTTTTTTTTTTTTTTTAAATCCATGTTTTATTGAACCCTTATTATTGTTTCTTTATAGTTTCGCTTGTCTGGCCAGCATTAATGTAGCAAGAAACATGATTGTTTCTTAATCTAAATAGCATCTTCAGCAACAGTGCTCTCTAGAGGATTTTTTCCTCTTTAATTAAATGACAAACTTTTGTACTCCAGCTCTAAATTAAACGCGTTATGACATTTTTGTGGTTAATACAGTTCATATACTTCTGGTCAAAATTATCTTGGCAATTTATAGAGATCACAGAACTGACAGAAACTTGTGTGACTGTCTGACTGGTCAATTGCCATTATATTTAGTTTAAAAATGAAAGGTTTCTAGAGATTTGTATTTCATTTACTTGATTGATACAATTAATCTAAAGGGGATATAGCAATGCACTTGTACAAATAGAACATTTGTTTTAAAAAAAAAAAAAAAAAAAGGCTTCAAAAGGAGAATGTCTCGATTATGTACGTAACCCTCATTCCGTCATGGATGTTATGTCTTGATGACATTAGGGGTCTAACTTGGGAGCCCCAATCACCTCTGACTTTAACCCTCTGGGGTCTGAGGGTGTTTTGGGGGCCTGGAGAAGTTTCGACATGCCCTGACATTTGTGCTTTTTTCAGTTACTTATAAAAATATAAATGCTAAAGTCTAATAACACTGTAAACAGGACAAACTGGGCTATAATAATATGTTAGCAGCATTTATGTACATGATTGTGTTTTTGAGAAAGCAACGTTTATGCATGGTTAGTGAAAAACTTAAATTTTGAAGTCACTGAAATAAGGCCATAAAACACATACAGAACATCTGTTTACAAGACTTTTGAGAACTGGATCTTGTAGCCTAGAGTTTTTGCTTCAAAATTATGTGAAAATCAGCTTGTTTACTCACTCACAGAAAACAATATATTGATTTAAATTTTTAAAGACATGTTTTGTGATTGAAAGCCTATATGCGAGGGTGTGGCAATGGCCTTGAATATTAAGTGGTTCTCCCCTGAGAGACAAAGGGCCCTCCCCTAATGGGCCCCTAATGGCCCATCAGTGTGACTGTGACTTTGAGGCAGGTAAGTCAGAATATGAGGAGATTGATTTTTTTTTTTTTTTTTTTTAAATTATTTGTATTTTATTTACAACACAGTATAATCAAAACATACATAATGAAGGTCAAAGACACATTATTGTGCACACTGATCTAACCACAGAGATGTGAACAGACTTTGAGTGATTTCTGCAACAGATTCTGTTCAACAAGTGAAACAAGTAAATCATACCTTGTTCACTTCATGAATTCAAGAAGAAAAAAAAAAAACATAATCAGTAGTCAAGGAGCTTGTTTTACCATAGAATATCAGTGTAGTTGAACATCTGATGTTGGTACAGCGCTCTCAGAGGAAAACAATTTGAAGAGACAAAGTCAGCAGGATTCATCTGTGGTGCAGGTATCTGATTCAATAAAATACAAACAACGAAAAAAACATAAAAAAATAAATAAATAAATAAAACATTTGTGAGCATGTTAATATCACGAGCATCTGTATATATGTAGCCATAGAGTCACGCATGCTTTGTACTATCGTAAAAACAAAAACATTTTATATCTGAGAAACTAATTATTATTGTTTAGCACGTTATTAAAATCTATTTTTGAACAGAGTAGGCTATTAATAATAAACATTTTCTAAACATACTTAGATTCGTAACATTCATCATGTTACAGTGTACATTCATAATAATTTTGTTTTATATAAAGCATGAAAACATCATCGCACTGTAAGAAATTTAAATACAATGAATTGCCTATCATATTCAAAATGTTTTACTCAATTTCAAACATTGTAGTCAGGAATTATAGTTTGGGAAAACCCCAACTATGATTTTGTAGTCATATAGCCATCCTGAACATCATGTATGATTTTATAGTTGCCTAAGATATGATTCTGCAGCCATAGACTCACGCATGCTTTGTACTATAAAAGGATGTACTTTGTACTATAAAAAAAGGATATTTTATATTTGAGAAGTAATTGTTATCGTTTAGCACGCTATTAAAATATATTTGTGAACAGATTATTAATAATAAACATGGTCTAAACATTCTTAGATGCGTAGCATTCATCATGTTGTAATTTGGGACTAGGAACTAGTAATGCTTTTAAGTTTGTCACAATAACACGTTAACTAATACAAAAAAGAAACATTACTTACTCATCAGATTGATCTTCTCTTCTGGATGAAATACTGTTGCGAGGAGCATGATTTCCTGAAAACCAGTTCCGGGTGGGCCAATATGGTGGAACCAGCAAGACTTGTTTCTCGTCCTCCCTGACCTTGCATAGTGCTGAAGTGGTCACATATGAAGCAATCCAAGCGGCGTGACTGCGACTGCGGATGATATATGCCCCAGGAGCCTCTGAAAATGTTTCAGTGGTACCACCGTCGTGCCTCTGAAGGAACTCAGGCAGTTCAGTACTGACTGGGTGCGCTGGTTGGTAAGACATGCCATCACACCGAGTCTAACTCCATACCAAGAAAAGAGATTTTCTGCACGGGGGAGAGCTTGCACTTTTCCCAGTTGACTTGAAGCCCCAACTGGCTGAGGTGCCAGAGAACCAGGTCCCTATGATTGCACAACTGTTCTCGCGACTGGGCCATGATGAGCCAGTCGTCGAAGTAGTTGAGGACCCTGATGCCCACTTCCCATAACAGAGCAAGGGCACCCTCCTCAACCTTGTAAAGACACGGGGGGACAGGGATGGCCCGAATGGGAAGGACCCTGTACTGCCATGTGTGACCCTCGAATGAAGAATCAAGACACGAAAATACATGTCCTTCATGTCAATTGCTGCAAACCAATCCTGGGCTGAACGTTTCCGCGTCAACATCTTGAATGGAAGCTTGTGAAGGGCTCGATTCAAGACTCACAGATCCAAGATTGGTTGAAGGCCACCACTTTTCTTGGGTACGATGAAGTAAGGGCTGTAAAACCCATTCCCCCATCTCGGCTGGAGGGACAGGCTTGTTTGCTTCCTACGCCAATAGGACAGCAATCTCCTCACACAGCATAGGGTCATCTCGAACTGCCACTGCTTGAGAATGCCACTGAACCTGGGGGTTGCCTGGCAAACTGAATCGCATAGCCGAATCAAACCGTCCGAATGAGCCAGCGGGATGGGTTGGGCAGCGTGAGTCACGCCCCCAAACTCCGTCGAGTGGCACCAAAGGGACAGTCGACATACCCGTGGTGGTGCAGTGATGGGGAATCCTACCGGATGACCCAGAAGGCATCACTTTCTGGCTCATCACAGCATAACCCAGCCTGCAGTCTCTTGGCCACTGGCGACAGGGGGCGTCGTGGGTGAGAGTGAGGAGACAGCGCGTTGCTCACTGTCAATCCACGAGCCTAGCAAGCCGGAGGAAAGGAAAACTGCTCTTTCTTTGAAATTGTGGCTACCGCTGGCCATTACACCATCGGTGGAACAGAAAACCATAGATTCTCCACCCAGCCCTCCTCCGGGGGAGGGAGCGGCACTTTGTCGACGCCACCTCCTGAAAAGCAGTCTCCCACATCTCCGGGATGTCCGAGTAAGAGCCGCTTCGTCATCTTCCTAGAAGGCTGAATGGCCTTGGTTTGCTTCTGTACTGCCGAGAACTGCTGGGCACAGTCTTTCGACAGTGTCGCCGAACAGGCCAGCCTGGGAGATGGGAGCGCCAAGAAAGCAGACTTTGTCAGCATCTCTCATCTTGACCAGGTTGAGCCAGAGGTGCCTCTCTTGGACCACTAACGTGGACATCGCCATCCCGAGGGAACACAACGTGACTTTTGTCACCCAGGGAGCGAAGTCAGTCACCATGCGCAGCTCCTGCATCAACCTCGGTTCGGTCCTACCCTCATGCATTTGATTTTAGGGCCTTGGCTTGGTGAACTTGCAGGATAGCCATGGCATGCAGGGCAGAGACACCGACAGCATACAGGCTTTGGACGGGAGATGAGGATTCCTCCAAGTGGCAGTGTTTTGCGGGCACAGATACACTGCAATTGCACGTTCTGCTTGGGGAATGTCGGCATACCCCCTAGCTGCCCCGCCATCGAGGGTAGTGAGGATGGAGGAAGGAGATGAGCGGGTTCTGGCCGTAAAAGGGGCTGTCCACAACTTCATCACTCCCTCATGCACCTCCGCGAAGAAAGGAATCAGGGCAACACGTGCTGCACTCTGCGCCGAGAAACCAATCATCCAGCTGCGAGGGCTCGGGACTGGGCGGTATGCATCCCTCCAGCCCGATGTTCACAGCTGCCCGGGCAAGCATGGCCGTCAACTCCAGGTCAGATTCGGCAGTGGCGACAACACCCAAGGGGGGCAGCCCCGCCAAATCTTCATCCTCGGAGGACGATAGCCCATCCCCCGATGCTGCTATCGACATCTGATCCTCAGGCAGCGCACAGAATTAAATGCTGGGACCACCGTGAGATGGGCCAGCAAAATCATCTAGGCAGGACAAGCGCTGCAAGAGGAGTAAGAGGAAAATGGGGGCTGGCCCGGCGGAGAGACTCTTACTGTAGCCCTCATGTCTCTCAGAGGACTAGCCGGGAAGGATAATGACAGAGGGGTCTGCTCCGTTCCCTTTAAGAAAGCAGAGATGCGATCGCAGCATTGCCATGGTTATGCGCTCGCAGTGCGGGCATGAATCATCCGCGAATGCATCCTCTATGTGCTGTATGCCCAGACATGGAAGACAACGCTCATGGCCGTTATCAGAGGACAGGAATCGACTGCAAACTAGAGGACACGGATGAAGAGACGAATCGTAAGTAAGTAAAGTTTATTTATATAGCACATTTATCTCAGCAAAGCTGGCCAACATGCTGAACAGAAACAAAGTATTTAAAACATAAAACAAGCAAGACAAACCATAAAACAATAAAACAATTAAAAAATAGATGAAATCCAGATTAGAATGTCTGGGAGTAAAGATATGTTTTCAACATCGTTTTAAAAGTTGTAATAGATGGTGCAAGGCAGATGTCCGGCAGCAGTTGATTCCAAAGATGGGGGGCGGCAACTGAAAAAACCCTATTACCCTTTGTTTTAAACATGAACATGGGACAACTCAAAAAGCCCTGTCAGAAGATCTTAAAGATCTGGAGAATGAAAGGATGACCATTAAGAGCTTTAAAAACAAACAACAAAATTTTAAATTGAATTCTAAAATGGACATGGAGCTAGTGAAGAGAGGTTAATGTTTGTGTAACATGATCAGTTTTCTTTGCCCTGGTCAACAGCATTGCAGCAGCATTTTGTATCATCTGAAAGCATGCAATAGATGACTGAGGAAGACCCAAATACAATGAGTTACAGTAATCAAGGTGAGAAGTAATAAAACATGAATTACCTTCTCCAAGTCATAAAAAGAAAAAAAAATGATTTCAATCTCGAGATGATCCGTAATTGATAACTGTTCTTGACAACTGAATTTATTTGCTTAGTCAAGCAAAGTTCAGAGTCCAGAATGACACCAAGTTTCCTGATACCCGAGATGACCCCCGATACCAATCAAATGCTCTAACCGCCAAAGAAGAACATTATGATCAACTATATTGAAGGCAGCTGTAAGATCGAGAAGCAACAGAACTGTATTTTTACCACCATCAACTGCAAGTAAAATGTCATTGAACACTTTGAACAAAGCAGATTCAGTACTATGATGGGCAGAGAAACCAGATTGGAGAGATTCGGTTAACTTGGCTGCATTCAAAAATGAGATAAACTGTGAATATACAACTTTTTTTAAAAGTTTTGATCGTCCACAATTTGTTCTTTTAGGAAACTGCTCTTTCAGATGAAGTGCCCAGGGGATTCGCTGAAGGGATACCGCTGTTTGCACCGTAATGCCACCTCAAACAGCTTCAGCAGAGATGCAAGGCTTGGAGTATTTTCAACTCATAACAATCAGCTCCAAAGCAAAAATCTGAACAAGTGGATGCACACTGACACCTTATATACCCATATGTACGGGGAGTGTCTTTAGCATGCAAATTTCACTAGCCAATTCTCATTGGCGGTTTCTCTTAAAGTCAGAGGTGATTGGGGCTCCCAAGTTAGACCCCTAATGTCGTCACGACATGACTTGTAGTGACCGACAGATAGGGAACTTGACAACTACCCTGAATTTCTATTTGAGGCTTTACCAGAGGCTTAACAAACAGATCCACTGCATTTTCCAAATGCATAACTCTAGTCACCAATGGCTGGGTTATTCCTGATTGGTAACCAATTTATTTTCATAGTGGGTTTGGCGATGTCTTTGAGGAGTGCCAGTGCTGTCATTCTGCCTTTTGCAAATCATTACATTATAGATCATTTTAAAGCCTCGATTATCTGAAATAATTTACAAATGTAGACTCAAAGTATCAACTAAATAATTGAAATAATACCGTGTATGTTAACAGGTTTTGGAAAACCATGTATGTATATTTTATTTTGAACAAGTAGCCTAGGGTATATTCTTTTAATTGTTTATTACTAATACTACTACAAATTCTACAAATAATAATAATAATAATAATAATAATAATAATAAGGGATGAGCATAATTAAGTATTTTTTAGTTATTTTTCAAATAATTTTTAAAACTTTTGCTGCATGGTTAAAGTCATTTTTCAAATCTGTAATGGGTTTACTTTTATTTGTATACACTGACAAAACAAAATATTGTTGCATAGATTTCTAAATATCTGCAGTATGTCACAATATCACCCTGTTTGGACTTTAATATTTTGTGCACTATTTCTCTGCCTGTTTGTCATCATAGTTACTGATTTGATTTCTTCATTACGTTCAGCTGTGTTGTCATTATCACCTTGTTTGTCTGTCTATTTAAGTCCTGTGTTTTCAGTTCATCTTTGTCCGGTATCGTCTAGGGATGTAACGATTACTAGGTTTGACAATAAATCATGACAAAATTCCCCACGGTTAGTATTACTGTTTCATATTTTAATTATCATTAAAACTGTGTTACATTACCGCGATTTGAACAACTCACAATAAATAAATACAGTCCAGCATAAAGCACAGTTTTAAGTAACAGTCTCACGTGTGCGTAGCATGCAGAGTAGTTTCATTTTGAGTGAAATCAGGGCGGAAAAGCTGGGAGGTTTTAAAAGAGTGCTAAGGGAATTATACAAATTAATGTATGAATGAATTAATGATATGAATGTACCTCTGAAGGTTCTGATTGTCTTCAGAAACGATTCGATGAAATTTTGTTTTCATCTTTGCTCCATGTAATACCTAAAGGAAGTGTTCTTAATCGCAATACTGCTTTGTCCACGGAGTTTACTGGAAACAGCTGTAATTCAGCTTTTCCATAAGTGCCACCTACTGTCATAGATTGGATTTACAGAGACTTATATTTACATTCAGCCTGTGTGCACTTTCTGTCTGGCCAAAAACGAACCAAATTTGCATGCCCTGCTGTTGACCGGTTGAAGAAAAACAAGCTTATATGGATTCTACACATTTAAATAATTCAGATAAGTTGTCTAGAATTATTTATGGAGCAGATAAAACACATATAATCATTTA
Organism: Spinibarbus caldwelli; assembly: GCA_039654775.1. Lineage (NCBI taxonomy): Eukaryota > Metazoa > Chordata > Actinopteri > Cypriniformes > Cyprinidae > Spinibarbus > Spinibarbus caldwelli. The sequence goes on along the minus strand of CM077254.1, from coordinate 31,366,937 downwards.
TTAATCAATTATCATTTTGACTTAACTTTTCTTTATTTAAAGGCTGAAATGTGAGGTTTACTGTTTTATGAAACTTTTTCAATGCTTTATTTGAACATTTACAGTAGATATTTGAACATGCTATTAAACTGTTGTCAGTCAAGTTATCATTTAAAATTCAAACATCATTGGTAATGTTATTGTTTTAGTGATTATGCAAACAAAAAGTCATTTTATTTGTTGTTTGTTGATTTTTAAATATAAAACTTGAAGTGATTTGAGTTGGTACTTTTTCAACATCTCCAGCATATTTTAACAATACCATGATAATACTGATAACCGTGATAATTTTGGTCACTATAATCGTGATAAGAAATTTTCATACTGTTATATCCATAGTATTGTCAGTGTATGGTTGTGCTTCTTCTTTTGAAGGTGTGTGGATTTACTTATGGATTTATTAAAGATGGTTTAAACCATCATCTTCCTCATTGTGCGTGTGGTTTACATCCAGGTTGTGACAGAATACCAGACCCCAAAAAGTGACTGATTGTGGTGTGGTTTGTTTGGAATCAGTGTTTTTTTGTAGTTATTTTTTCCCATCACTATGGACTCTTCCTCATTCCTGTTAATCTACCTTGAGCAGGGAAATCGCTCTCTTGAGGCACATGTGACAGAGTTCCTCAACCTAGCACATCAGTTGAACTTCCCGGACAACTGCCTTTGTACATTCGTCTTCGTAAGACTCAACGTATCAACAAAGGTGCAGTTGTACAGGGAGGGACCTCGAGGGAGCTTCGCCTCATTTGTGGAGCAGGTGCTGGCTTCATGTGGATCGTCTTTCACAGTCAGATACGACGACGACGACACCAGCCCCACTCCTACTCCAGCGCCCAGCCAGGAACCTCCAGACGGTGAGGAACGGCAACAAGAGCCCACCGCATGCAGAGAGTCCGCCTCTACCTTGATGCAGGAGCCAGTGACCAATGGAGCGGCTTAGCAAACAAGTCTGACCAGGTGTGCAAGCCGGCTGCAACATCTTTTACTGAAGGAGTTTGTGATGAGTGAGAGGGTGTAGAATGGAGCCCCGCCCACACTCCCACTACTGAGAGTGAGTTTCTGGCCTGCACCATAAACAGTTATTTTGACTTTGGAGTGAAATAACCTCTACCCCCTTTAATCACTCCTGAACTAGTCTGCTCTATTTTTAATGAACTGGTCCCACCCAGCCTCCCTCACCCGCCTCCTCTCCAAATCATGAAGTGTGTGTCTATCCAAGCCATGTTATTTTGTCCCAGTTCTTCTGTTCCTCAGTCAATTCTCTAGCCCTCTGCCACTCATGCTACCCAGTTCTCGCTGTCTCCCGTCAGCCCCTCTGTTCCTCATGTATCTCCTCTCAGTGGCATGGATCCACCTCGGGCCTTTTGTGAGCCAGCTCCTCTTGGGCACCTGGATCACCTGGCTCCGCCTCCAGCTTCTGATCCTGTCACTCCACCTCGGCCAGTCACCCTGACTCCTCCGCCTTCATTCCTTCCTCCCTTGGCTCCACCAGGGACCATCAGGCTAAGGCTTCACCAGGCTTTCTCGGACCATGAGCTACACCCTCGTCAGACTTCGCCCTTCCTATGCCATGGACTTGCGAGCCGTCCGCTACACTCTGTCTCTCCAACCCTACAGCACCAAAAAAATATCCGTCTTTGAAAGAGTTTCATATAGGCTATTTTAGATTTGGGAAATACACATGCGCTATGGACGTGACAAAAAAATAAATAAATAAAAGGCTGGAGTGTTTGGGAGACAGCATATCTGTGATTTACAATGGACAAACCAGAAGCAACAATATTTGCAGAATGAAGAAGGGTTGACTGTTCACAAAACATAAAATAGGAATTTTATTTCAATTTTCGTTTTTGTGTTTCAGATGAAAAATCAATGTTAAGGATATGTCATCTCTCCGTTACGGACAGTTCTGAAATCAGAATTTATGCAAATGTGTATAATGCTTTAAAAACCTTAACAGAGATGTCTAGAGGGTATTTAATAGGGCTGTCCCTCACTTAAGATTTTTCTAGTTACTATATAGTCGTTCATTCAAGTCATTATTCAACTAATCACAAGTTTATATTAAATGAACATAGTCTACTAATAAGCCTTAATATATTTCGCACTCAAGCTCACGCATTAAGTTTGCCACAAAGCACAGGCAGAAGTAACCTAATAGTTATGAAAAAAGGAGACATTTTAATTATTTTTTAATAAACTAATGTTTTCTTTTTGGCTGCAAGATGAAATTTCACGTTGCTGACTCTCATCTCCATGGACGCGCCTTTAGAGAGAAATGCAACCTTCACAGATTACATAATCAGGGAGTATTTGCTTTCTTTTTGAATTGGTTCGATTAAAAGAAGACCTTTCAAGCTTTCTGTATATTTCTAATGTATGTGAGGCACCCCAGTTTTAAGTTATTTCATTTTCAGGAAAAAATTCAAGTGATCGCAAGGGCGCCTCCCTGTGATGCATGCACATTAATAATTTTCCGCAAAAACACTTGAATATGAATAGTAATAGAGCACATTTCTTTTAGGTTATGGTGTGGAATCCACATTAAAAATAAATCTTCACAAGTCTACAACTGAGACAGATGCAGTTATAGCCTGTAAATTGAAGGCTATTTGACGTTTTAACGGGCGATTCAATTCCTTGATCATTAGTTGTTCTTGATCAAGATTAAACGGATGTATGACTCTCATAAACTTGTTCTAATAAATCTCTTTTGCATTAAATAATAAAAGTACAAAGCAGATTAAGTTAAAAATTATTGTACAAATAATTATAAAATGCTATAGACTCCGAATAAGATTGCAGATTCACATTTTGCATATGCATTACAAAGTGGATTATTTTTTACATGCATTGACACTAGATGGCGCAGGCTGACAGTTTGTAAACATAACTGATGATATTCAGAGAGTTAAATGACTTGGCACAAGCGGATTGGTTCATGTTGCATATGCAGCCAATGAGCTTACTGCCTTGCATTTATATGGTTGGCTAGCATTCACATGAGATTCCTGCAGCCCCACCCTCAGTTTCTCTGAAACTCATCAGCTAGATAAGCAAACGGTTTTCATTCTGATTTCAGTGCATTTTGCTTTCACCAGATTTACATTTTTAAACTAGAAAACATACAAGTTGTAAAACTATGAGCAGGTTATTTGCGTGAGGAATAGCATGTCTTGTTCATGTAGCAAGCAGTTTTCGTAGTTCATGTATGTGAGATTACAACATCAAGCAGATTTTAGAACAGTAAAGTGAATTGGGGATTATTTTATTTGCCCGAAATCTCCAATGATTTTAATTTCTTCTGTGGGCATTCATTTCTACATTAACCAAGAACGGATCGCTTTCAGATGCACACCTCACTAGTGGGGTCAGTTTGCAATTGGCGTTTCACAGTTGTTCACAGTTTTAAGTCAAGGGGAACACGTATAGCTGTCTTTCATAAACGTCATACTGTCAACAGCCTTACCTACTTAACCATAACAACTTAATGAGCAACAGAAATAATATACCCACTCATTTGTGTACTCGTACCGCATTGCAATGCACTTTAGTAGAGGGAGCGCTCATTCTTAAAGGGGCCACATCTCTATTTCACTCATAACCTTGGTTCAGCGATAGTGAAGAGTTTATTATGAAAGTCATGTTAAGTAATAGTTTAAAGATAATTAATCATGAATTTGTTTAAAATATAAAGATACTTCTAATAATAAATCATTTCCAATCAGTAGCCCATGCACTATGTAGCTAATAGTAGGACACTCTTAAACTGGAATTTACTATTTGTGTATTCAGTTGGGCTTAAAGCAATTCTAGTACTATCATGGAGTGTAGCAGCAGTATCATATAATTCAGATCGTATATTAGCGAATTGTTATAGCAGTATGCATAGCAAATCAAGTCAAATTATTACTGTTGTTTATAGCAGCGGCAGCAGAAAGTTTGGTTGCATGAAATTGCAGTGATAACTGTGTAAAGAGCAAGTAACTCTTTAAAATTCAAATAGGCTTTTATTACTTTGTTTATTTAACAGGGCGTACAGAGATTTTGTGAACTCTTCAAAACGAAATAGGCATTATTTGTTTGCGTTTCATTGTTTAACCCAGGGGTCACCACACTCGGTCTTGGAGGGCCGGTGTCCTATAGAGTTTAGCTCTAACTTCCCTCAACACACCTGCCTTGAAGTTTCAAGCATACCAAGCAAGACCTTGATTAGCTGGTTCAGGTGTGTGTGATTAGGGTTGGAGATAAACTCTGCAGGACACTGGCCCTCCAGGAACAAGTTTGGTGACCCCTGGTTTAACCCCTTAGCTGTCAAAGATTGGCGACGGCCCTAGATTAATGATGTTTCATTTTAACAGCACGTTAAACATCACAATCTTACTTGATCTGGACAAACTGTGCATCAGTAGAAAGATTCGATATTTGACCACTGTTTTGATAAAACATTGTTGCAGTGACAGTAATTTAGTAATTTATGTCAGGAGTGCAAAATAATAAATCTGTATGTGTCATTTTTAGAATAGAAATTCACTACGCATTCATATTCAGTCACGTCAGCTGTGGTTTATTTGTTCACGCTGTTCAGTGAATCTGTCTCAATAAGGGCTTATAAAGGCTACCAATGGCTGAATAAAACAAAAGAATAATGATAAAGGAATAATGAGGATAATGTCTCATACCTGGCGGAGGTGTGAAAGGGTTGTCAGGTGAGAATCATGATTGGGAGTAGTTTGGCGAGCCAGACATGAGGCTACAGGACGCAGGAGAGCTTACAGGGGGCCATAAATCAATTTTATTAGTCTTCTCTAAAAACACACATGACATGGTCTTAGAAAATGTTTCATAAAATTCACAGTTTTAGAGATTATGTTCTGAAATTTCAAATGAAGCATTAGTAGACTTGTGGCTTTAGCTTCATTTTGTTTCTAAAATCATATCCTACAGCAACATATTTTATTTTTGTTTTCATGTTTGAGCTTATATATCTTTATTATCGTAACAGTCTGAGTAATTCTGATTCCTGAACAGTAAACTTTGAAGTGTCAACTTTGTGAACATATGCTGATTATGTATCTAGTAAGAAAGATGAGCAGCAACCGTTTTACTTTGAGTATGTCATTTGTGTCTCCATGGTGAAAATGGGGGGAGACAGCAAAGGGGTTAATAAAGATGCTATAGTAATTCTAAGTACTTTCCTGCAGCTGTAGCAGCAGTATGCATAGCTATTCAGATCTCAATTTTTAGCGAATTTAATAACAGCAGAATGGCATAGCAAAATCAGATGCAATGTTAGAAATAATATTAGCAGCAGTCTGCATAGCAAACAATTATTATTGCTAATATAGCAGGGGCAGCAGAAAGTACTTTAGTTGCATGAAATGTCAGTGATAATACATGGATGGGCTACAGCAATTCTAGTACTTTCATGGAGTGTAGCAGCAGTATCTATAGAATTTCAGATTGATTTATTAGCTAATTATTAATAGCAGTATGCATAGAAAATCAAATTGTGTTTAGTTGCGGCAGTAGTTAGACCGTCGTTTACATTTACATTTATTCATTTTGCAGACACTTTTATCCAAAGCGACTTACAATTGCTGAAGTTTCAGTGACTAAAATGGATGGTATGTGAACTCTTCAAGCGAATAGGCATCATTTGTGTTTTGTTTATTTTAAAGGGGCTTATAGCAGTAGTAAGTAATTTTGTGCAGCTGTAGCAGCGTTATGCATAGTTATTCAGATTACATGTAGCAAATTTAATAGCAGCAGCATACATAGCAAATTCATACACAATGTTAGAAATAATATTAGCAGCAGGAAGTCAAATTATTGTTGCTAATATAGCAGTGATAGCAGAAAGTACTTTAGCTGCTTGAAATTTCAGTGATAATGCATGGGGTCAGTAACTCTTGGAAGTGAAATAGGCATTGCATTTCTTTGCTTATTTAACAGGGCTTACAGTAGATTTTGTGAACTTTTCAAAGTGAAATAGGCATTATTTGATTGCGTTTGCTTGTTAAAATAAAGACGCTTATAGCAATTCAGGTGTGCGTTTCCCGAAACCAACTATGGTCGCAAGTTCCATCGTTACCAATAAAGTTCAATGGAACTTACCACCATAGTTAGCTAACGATGCTTTTGGGAAACACACCCCAGATCACTAGTTTAGTGAATTTTAATAGCAGCAACACACATAGCAAAATTCAGATGCAATGTTAGATATATTAACGGCAGTCTGTGTGGCAATCAATTATCATTGTTGTTAATATAGCAGCGGCAGCAGAACGTACATTTAGTTGCATGAAATTTTAGTTGAATGTTTTAGGTGCTATGTGAATTTAGGTTTTAGGTGTAATGTGTGTAATGTGAATTGCTTTTCAATTCAACAGAGTTTATAGAACTCTTCAAAGCATTAAAGGAGGAGGTGATTTGTGGCCAAGTATGGTGACCAATACTCAGAATTTGTGCTCTGCGTTTAACCCATCCAAGTGCACACAGCAGTGAACACACACACACACACCATGAACACACACCCAGAGCAGTGGGTAACCTTTGGGTTACAAGTCAGACGCTCTAAACATTAGGCCACGACTGCCCCTAAGTTAACTGGTTGTGTTTGGTTATTTAATAAAGGGGCAGTAGCAATTCTAAGTACTTTTGTGCAGCATTATGCATAGCTATTCAGATCGCAATGTTGCAAATTTTGTAGCATGCATAGCAAATTCAGATGCAAATAATATAGAAGTAATATTAGTAGCAGCATGCATTGCAGGTCATATTATTATTATTATGTGTTGCTAATATAGCAGCGGCAGCAGAAAGCACTTTAGTTGCATTAAATTATTATTCATGCAGCAGCAGTAGATTATGCTTCACAAACTCTGATTAAATATTACAACCGCAACAGCTCGTATGGTAAATTCCTACTACAACATTTTGAATATCATTAACAGCAACAGCATGTACTTCAACTCAGTATTGAAATGTTAGTGAATATTATCAATAGCAGCAGTAGCAGAAGTTTTGCTGCGCTGGCCGTATTGCACTGCATACATTGCAGACAGCTTTACCTATTGTAAAGGGTATATTGACTTTGTCATGTTGTGCCGCTCGCGTCTGGCATAGACACCGTGTTAGAGTAAAATAGGCATTCGCCTAGCTACTTTTATGCCTAATTAATGGAACTCAGCAGTTCAGTCTCTTGTGCAGTAGCAGCTTGCAAAGGCAATCAGTCATCAAGATTTTTCTCAGAAGCAACATTTCTATGTTGCAAATTTTAAGCTAGCATTCACTTGAGATTTTAAGCTAGCTAGCATTCACTTTAGATTCCTGCAGCGCACTTGCAGAGTTTCTCTGAAACCCTCCACCTTCCCTAGCTCCATCTGTATAGATCTGCTACGAGTTATTATACAACCCCAAATCAGAAAAAGTTGGGACAGTATGGAAAACGCAAATAAAAAAAGAAAGTAGTGATTTCTAAATTTACTTTGACTTGTATTTCATTGCAGACAATATGAACACAAAAGATTTCATGGTTTATTTGGTCAACTTCATGTCATTTGTAAATATACATCCTTTCCTGTCATTCAGACCTGCAACACATTCCAAAAAAAGTTGGGACAGTAAAGCGTTTACCACTTTGTAATGTTGCCATTCCTTTTCACAACACTTAAAAGACGTTTAGGGACTGAAGACACCAAGTGATGAAATGTTTCAGGTGTAATTTTGTCCCATTCTTCCTGCAAACAAGTCTTAAGGTGGGCAACAGTACGGGGTCTTCGTTGTCGCATTTTGCGCTTCAAAATGCGCCACACATTCTCTATTGGAGACAGGTCGGGACTGCAGGCAGGCTAGTCAAGTACCCGTACCCTCTTCCTCCGCAGCCAGGACTTTGTAATGTGTGCAGAATGTGGTTTTGCATTTTCTTGTAGAAATATGCATGGACGTCCCTGGAAAAGATGTCTTCTTGAAGGTAACATATTGTGCTCCAAAATCTCTATGTACTTTTCAGCATTAATGGTGCCATCACAGAAGTGCAAGTTATCTTTGCCAAGGGCACTGACACAACCCCATACCATGACAGACCCTGGCTTTTGGACTTGTTGCTGGTAACAGTCTGGATGATCCTTTTCTTCTTTGGTCCGGCGCACAAGGCGTCCATTCCTCCCAAAAAATACCTGAAATACTGATTCATCTGACCACAGTACACGTTTCCACTGTGTGATGGTCCATCCCAGATGCCTCCGAGTCCTGAGAAGTCGACAGCACTTCTGGACACTGTTAACATAGGGCTTCCTTTTGGCACAGTACAGTTTTAACTGGCATTTGTGGATGTAACTACGTATTGTGGTACTTGACAAAGGTTTGCCAAAGTAGTCCTGAACCCATGTGGTGATATCGCTTATAGATGAATGACGATACTTGATGCAGTGCCGTCTGAGGGATCGGAGGTCATGGTTGTTCAGCTTAGGCTTGCGCCCTTGTCCTTTACGCACTGAAATTCCTCCAGATTCCTTGAATCTTTTAATTATGTTATGCACTGTTGAAGGTGAAATATCCAAATCTCTTCCTATCTTTCTTTGAGCAACATTGTTTTTAAACATTTCAATAATTTTCTAACGTATTTGTTGGCAAACTGGCGATCCTCGGCCCATCTTTGCTCCTAAAGGACTAGACCTTTCTTGGATGCTACTTTTGTACCAAATCATAATAACAATCACCTGTTGACATCACCTGTTTCAAATCACATCATTATTTAACCAATTTACCTCATTACTAGCCCTAAATTGCTCCTGTCCCAACTTTTTTTGGAATGTGTTGCAGGTCTGGATGACAGGAAAGGATGTATATTTACAAATGACATGAAGTTGACCAGACAAAACATGAAATATTTTGTGTTCATATTGTCTGCAATGAAATACAAGTCAAAGTAAATTTAGAAATCACTACTTTCTTTTTTTATTTGCGTTTTCCATACTGTCCCAACTTTTTCTGATTTGGGGTTGTATATGCTATTTGTGCACTAGCAGTATTTCTTATATACTCATGGCACTGTATCGCCATATGCATTGGCAGTAGCAAGTTCCTGTACTTGCTTGCAGCAGCAGCAATAATCTACAACTATAGCAATAACCAACTGCAGCAGCAATTCAGCAGCAGAGTAGCAGATCTATTCCGCCAAGACCAAATACATTAACATTGTCATATCCATCACCATGCTAAAATCTTCAGAGAGTTGTCATGATTGAACTAACGAACTGGTAAGATTTTAAATCCCTTTTGTCTTAAATCAATATATTTTATCACCATAATTATTTATGTGGTGAAATGTTGTGTAATAAGTGGTATGACTGCACCGTTTCCCTTAAATGTCCGTCTAGTTTGAACTTGCCACTTGCTAACAACTGCTGTCTTCACAGAAGTTTTACGTTCAAATATTTCAACTCCAATCAATATTTTGTGTCTAATTATTTACTTATATGGCAAGTCGCCGTGTAATAAGCGCTCCGCTTCGTGTCGGGGTCCTGATCACCCTGTCGGGGATTATTCTGTGATAAACAACTGGCTGGATGTACATTATACCTTATTTAGCAAGATTTTAAAATGTATACAATGATCAACACGGAGCCATTACAGAGTTGACAGAGCCGGGCTAATACGGTCGTACTTCCTGGTTCTAGTAAGAACACACACACACACAATTGAACACTACATTTCCCACAACAATAAACAGAACTAGTGGGAGTGTTTCACAAACTATGAGTTGCTTTATGTTGTTTTGAGTTGCTTTAAATTGTCCAAATTGGATTTATTGTGGGCCCTCGAAAGCAAAGTGTTTGATGCTCAAAAATGCTGAATACTGAAAGTCAAGTGTAAGTTTTTTTTTTTTTTTTTCTCCAAACATTGCCTTGTTTATTTGTGAACTCAGAGGATTGAGGATTGATATTGATGGTTTACTCTTATGTTTAATTTATCTGTTTATTTGTTTCTTGATAACACAGTGATGGCTGTTGTTGGTGGTGAATAGATTACAGTCATTATGACACATGGATTTCCATGATATTCCTTTTGTTGGTGTGATTTGCTTTGAACGGTTTTAATTACAATACTGTAAGCAAAGTGCATGATGAATAAATGAGAAGAAACCTGAGAAGAGCTAAATAAAACTAAAGTGTTATTGCATAAGTGTTGATCTAATTTTGTACTGTTCTAGAACCAGTGATAAGTCCAATTAACGTAGGGCCACCACCATTACAACCTCCTAGTAAAAACCTAGGTTGCTATTGGAAGAGGTGTTAATGAGGCCAGCAGGGGGTTCTCACTCTGTGGTCTCTGTGGGTTCTAATGCCCGAGTATAGGGACACTATACTGTCAAAAAACAGTGTTCTTTGGATAAGACATTAAACCAAGTTTATGACTCTCTGTGGTCATAAAAAAAGTAGGGGTGTAACCCCAGCATCCTGGCCCCATTTGCCCAAATGCCTCTGTCCATCAACGAGGCTTCCTACTCATAACTGATTGGCTTCATTACTTTCTCCTCTCAACCAATACGCTGATGTCTTGTGGGCGTTCTGACGTACTATGTCTGCTGTCTCATCATCCAGGTGGTTGCTGCATATTTATGGTGCTTGAGGAGATTCCCCTTTCCATACATAAAGCGCTCTGGGTGCCAAGAAAAGTGTTATGTAACTGCATCAAATTATTATTATTATTATTATTATTATTATTATTACACTAAGTGCAAATAGCCCACCTTGTTGGCAGAGCCTATTTACATTAACTCCACCCACAAATGTCAGATTGGGCTAGTCAACACTATAATAGACAGCTATCAATCATCAACTCTAGTGGCATACTAGAGTCTTTTTGACGCGATCGACCTGGGTTCGAACCCGCCTTTTGCCGAACTTTTTTCTCTCCCTTTTCAAATCTCATATCACATCAAAAGTCATTTATTTTGAATAAAAATTAAGGAAATAATCAAAAATTTGAAAAAGTATTGGGTAGGGTTGGTGTAGGTGTAGGGAAGGCTTTATTGTCCCATTAAGGTGGCATCCATTTAAAAGTTTTAATTAAAATGATAATTTACACTCAATACGTTAGTATTGCATACTGTTTTATAATGTACAATTCTGAGGTGCAGATAATTGCCACTATTTCCAATAAGTAGTATAAATAGCAGAAAACCCTGCTATTTTAACATAGTGTAAATAGAATCCATTGGTATTTGTACTCAGTGTAAATAGCATCCATCGCTATTTGCACTTAGTGCAAATAGTCGCTGCCATAATTTTATCTCTGATAGTATCAATCTTGTAAGTAAAATGTATAATGTCATTAGAGAGGGTTAAGTCGACTATGTGTCAAAAATTTGATTTATTTCCCCCTCATAAAAATTCCACCCCACACCCCTCCCTCCCACCCTAACTGGACAGCTGTTTGGACACCTGTTCATTTCACCCCCACCACCCGTCTAACTGGCCATCTGTTTATCCACCCCAAAGATCAAAAGGAATTTATGACCCTTATTCTTTGGAAAATGTGTTTTTGTGCATGGGGTCATTGAAACTGTTCAAAAACTATGTGCTTTAAACTTTAATTCGTGAAATAATGTATTGCTTGTTAAGCAGGAGTCAAGGGAAGTTTTTATAAAAGTTTTTACACACATTTCAAGAAAAACATCAAACATACACGTAATATGAGCAATGTAATAACTGTTTTTCCCAGAAAACTGTAAAAACAAGTATTTAAGTGTTGTTAAACAATTTTAGGAAAAGATTGAAATATCTAAAACTAAATGTAGCCTTCCAGATACGTTCGGTAAACAATAAGATACTTGTCAAAATCTTGTAACATTACAATTTAAACTATCTTGTTATGGTTTTAAATGTGTATTTATTCTCAGAACAATCTCAAAGTAAGTCTGATTTTGTGGTGGCTGTGATTTAAAATAAACTATTATAATCCTAATCTAAGTGATGAAGAATTTTGAAAAGTCTGACAGGAATTAGTTATTGAGCCCTACTGTAACGTTAACCCTTGCCTGGTTTACATGTTTTAAAAAGATTAACAGTTGAATACATTACATATTTAGAAAAGTAATAAAAAAAGTAATCAAATGTGATCAGTTACATTACTTCCCTTTTTTTTAATGTAATTGAAATAGTTACACTACTTATTAGATTTTAAATAGGGTAATTTGTAATCTATAACCTATTACTTTTCCAAAATAAGCTTCCCAACACTGTGCGTAAAATAATTCCGTCCGGGGTCTCAGCTACAGCTAAATGATAAAACAAACTTAAGGATGTTGTTAGCAGTTTGTGGGAAAGCTGTTTGCGTGTGTGAGAGAGTTTGAAAGAAAAAATGTTTTAGTTTAAAGATAACATTTTACTACAAACTATAAGCATTCTAACTTAGAAACATAACAGTTTTTTTTAATTTTTTTTTTTTATTTCCAACAAAATGGTTGTTCGACACATTTTAAAAGAAAACAAAACACAACAAAATTTGTTGTGTTTTAATGAGAAAGTCAGATATGGTATATAAATTAAGTCATTTTTTATTGATTAATATGATAGAATCATGCTGAATTTACAAGATTATGTATTTATACAATAATGTTTCATGTACTCACTGGTTACTGTATACATATTCAAGAGAAATGTATAACCTCAGTTGTTTTAATCAATCTAAAGTTTTTAGTCTGTCATTATAATATCTTAAAAGAAAAGTCTTTCATACATTCTATTTTCATCTGTCACGGGACTCTGTTACACAAAAAGCAACTGAGTGGGGTTGTGAATCCTATATGAAAGATAAACAATGACCATTTAAACTATAACAGTAATACTGAACTGTACACATATTTTACACATATATCTTAACACATCTGTATCAGTAAGATATTAATGTCATCACAAACCATCAGACACATTAGCTTGGGGTTGATAAGATGGACTTATCGAATATTTGATTGTTTCTTATATCAATTATTTGATAATCTTAGTAATATAAAACTATAAAGACCCGGTTGTTTTTATTTTAATAAAATAAAACATTATAGTGTGAAAAATAAATATGTTGCATTTAAACAGCATGGTTAATACCATATTTAAAGTGAGAAAGAAAGTCTAATCTGTTGTAAAGATTCTGTGAGACATTTGTAGCACCTTGTATAAGAAGTGCTTTTGTTGCAAACTTATGACAACTAAATTTCAGTCTAATATAGGTCTAATTCATAAAGAAAAATCTCTGTAAGTGTCTTACGTTATTCAGAGGATCATTTGCCTGCTTCTAATCCTCATCATGGTTTTAGGTTTGAAAGATCTAAAAATCTGCAAAACTTATTTGTTAAACTGAAAGTTATATCATTGTTTAATCATACTGCTTTGTATGAGACATCTTCAAAGTCTAAATATTTAACTGTAGGGTTGTTTGTGTGCATGTGTGTTTGTTTGAGCATTTGTGTTTTGCGTGTATGTTTGTGTTGAGTGTTTGTGTTTATTTTTGTGTGTTGAGTGTGTGTGTGTGTGTGTGTTTGCGTGGCTGTTTGCATTTGTAGTGTATGTTTGTGTTGAGGCTTGAAAATGTGTGAATAAAAATAATAAATGTAACTAAAATGAACTTTATTTTAGGGTCTCTTAACTAGTTGCTTATTAGCATGCATATTACTAGAATATTAGGGAAAGGGAAAGGATGTGTGGCCAAGTATGGTGACCCATACTCAGAATTTGTGCTCTGCATTTAACCCATCCAAGTGCGCGCACACACACAGTAGTGAACATACACCTGGAGCAGTGGGCAGCCAATGCTGCGGCGCCCGGGGAGCAATTGGGGGTTTGGTGCCTTATTCAAGGGTCTCACCTCAGTCGTGGTATTGAGGGTGGAGAGAGTGCTGGTTATTCACTCCCCCCACTGCACTATGGATCAGTAACAACTCAGCTGTAGAGAAATTCAACATTGATAAAGTCTGTAACAGTCCCTCAGTTAAAAAAAAAAAAAAAAAAAAAAAAACTGAGGAAACCATCACTAACTTGATTTTCAAACTAAATGTACATATTTTTTTTCTCTTTATCAGGGATGACAAAAACATTAACGAGGACATCTGAAGTTTTCAGCATCAATTGAATAAAATGGGTAAGTATACAATTAGTATTGAAATGAAGACAACTGAAGATGTTTTTCCTTGATGTTCTGTATTGTATTTTGTGCTGTTGTGACACTAATACAGCCAAAAGACCTGTATTTCATAGCATTATTTCCCAGGCTGTAGAAACAGTAAAATCTTTGGCAGCACAAGGTGCCAAACAATGACTACAAATTGAAAATAACATTAATCAAGAGACCACAAACCTACAGAGCATGTTTAGACAGGAACATTAATCCTCTGGGGTCTGAGGGTGTTTTGGGGACCTGGAGAATTTTTGACATGCCCTGACATTTGTGCTTTTTTCAGTTGCTTATAAACATTTAAAGTCTAATAACAGTGTAATCAGCACAAACTGGGCTAGAATAATATGTGAGTAGCATGTATGTACGTGATTGTGTTTTTGAGAAAGCAACGTTTATGCGTGGTTAGTGAAAAACTACAATTTTGAAGTGACATACAGAAAACGCATACAGAACATTTGTTCACACTTTTGAGAACTGGATCTCATAGCCTAGAGCTTTTGCTTCAAAATTATGAGAAAATCATCTTGTTTACTCACAGGAAAAAAAAAAAAAAAAAAAAAAAAAATATATATATATATATATATATATATATATTGATTGAAATTTTCTAAGACACTTTTTGAGTAGAAAGGGTCTATGCGAGAGGGCGTGAACTACCATGCATATTGCTGTGATTAACAGCTGAGAAGACAAAGGCCACATAATGAACTGCATAATGAGCCATTTAGTCAGGTATGTGACTGAGAGGGAAGAGTTACAAGAAAGAATGTGAGGACAAAATAAATTGATATTTTTTTTGTTTGTAGTTTATTTAGAATATATGTAGCTATCACACAAAATAACTTGAGATTCACTTGTGAGTGCAGTTAAATAGTTTATTAGGAACAATCAAAGCTGACTTTCAAAGCTGAATTTTTAATATCATCCCTCCAATCACATGATCCTTCAGAAATCATTCTAATATTCTGCTGATCCGCTTGTCTCACGTCTCGTCAGCCCTGTTACAGAATACTCGGCCACACAAGGATCCAGCGGCTTTTCTAACGGACCCTGGTAAAGTATGGACCCATTCAATCAACAGCTCAACCTGCGACAAGGGAGTTTAGCCATTGAGGAGTACGTCTCACAATTCTGTGAGTTATCTAATAGGGTGCCTTTTGATGAGGTCGTACTAAAAGACATTTTTTGTTTTGGACTCAGTGAGCCCATAAAGTCATGGTTACCAGAGGGGAAGTTTCATTGTAGTTTAAAGGACTTTATAGACTATGCTTTGCTGTGCGCTGGCTCTTCGTTTACTGTGGGTGTCGCGGAAGAGGAACGCGACACCGCGTCTATGACTGAGATGGCGGCCGTAGCAGAGCCTGTTCACAAAATGGCGGCCGTAGCAGAGCCCGTTCACAAAATGGCGGCCACAACGACGCTCCGTCATGTCACAGCTGTCATTTCTGAGCCAAGTCACGTCACTGCTGATCGTCCAGAGTCCCAGCACGTCTCTGCTGATCGTCCAGAGTCCCAGCACGTCTCTGCTGATCGTCCAGAGTCCCAGCACGTCTCAGCTGATCGTCCAGAGTCCCAGCACGTCTCAGCTGATCGTCCAGAGTCCCAGCACGTCACTGCTGATCGTCCAGAGTCACGTCACGTCACCGCTGACCTTCCAGAGTCACTTCACGTCATCGCTGATCTTCTAGAATCTTGTCACGTCGTCGCTGATCAGCTCGAGTCTTGTCACGTCCGGGCTGACACACCCAGACCATCAAGGTCAGTATTCCATTATCCCAGTTTGAGGTCTAGTGTGAGGGATGCACCACTGGTGTCTGCACGTGCAGCTGGTATCCCCAAACCCACTCACTCTAGCCCTCCTGCCCCTTTTTTTTTTTTTTTTGTATCGCTATGGCGCCGCAGATGGCAGCCACTGTGCTTAGCTCTCCAGTTGTTTTAGTGTTTTTGTTAGTTTTTCCTGTTTTTTGTTTTGCAAACACGATTAGTTTTACCAGGGAAGAACTGCTGAACATTCAGCAGAACACACCACAAAATCTTCTACCGGTTTTCGAGTATTCGGACGTTTTGCTGAACGTTATAGTTGGCGGAGCGGCGGCGCTGATCAAACGCTTCAGGACGCGCAGACGGGGGAAGCGAGCCGGCGCGCTCGTGAAGCTCAGACGGCGCGGATTTAGAACGGCGTTGCCTAGCATCCATCTGGCGAATCTCCGCTCTCTACCCAACAAAACGGACGAACTCCTTCTGCTCTCCCGGACAAACAGGGACTTTTCAAACTCTGCTGCTCTGTGTTTCACGGAAACCTGGTTGAACGACGCCATTCCGGACAGCGTGCTACATCTTCCGAGCTTTCAGCTGTTTAGAGCGGATCGGGAGGCAGAATCAACGGGGAAATCGCGCGGCGGCGGGACATGCTTTTACATCAATGAGAGGTGGTGTACAGATGTAACTGTGTTAAAGAAGATGTGCTGTTCTGATCTAGAAACCCTCTTCATTAACTGCAAGCCTTTCTACTCGCCGCGGGAGATTCACTCGTTCATTCTCGTGAGTGTTTACATTCCACCGCAAGCGCACGTGAGCTCAGCTTTACAGAAACTAGCTGATCTGATCACAGAGACAGAACAACAACACCCGGACTCTGTTTTAATCATTCTTGGGGACTTTAATAAAGCCAATCTCTCCCGTGAACTGCCAAAATACAGACAGCACATCACATGTCCCACCAGAGACAGTAATATACTGGATCACTGTTACACAGCGATAAAGGAGGCATATCACTCTGTTCCACGGGCAGCTTTAGGACTCTCTGATCACTGTTTAGTTCATCTCATACCGACCTACAAGCAGAAACTTAAATCTGTTAAATCTGTAGTAAAGACTGTAAAGAGATGGACCAAAGAAACAGAGCAGGTTTTACAAGCCTGTTTCTATTCGACTGATTGGAGTGTTTTTGAAACTGCCGCCACCGATCTGGACGAGCTCACAGAGACTGTAACTTCATATATCAGTTACTGTGAGGATATATGCATTCCTACCAGGACTTATTTAACATTCAACAATGACAAGCCATGGTTTACAGCAAAACTCAGACATCTTCGTCAAGCCAAAGAGGATGCCTACAATAATGGGGATAGAGCCTTGTACAGTCAGGCCAGGAACACACTGAACAAGGAGATTAAAGTGGCTAAAAGGACCTATGCAAAAAGGTTAGAAGATCAGTTCACTTCGGATAACCCAGCTTCAGTGTGGAAAGGTCTGAAAGCCATCACCAACTACAAGACATCATCCCCCAGCACTGAGGCGAATCAACAACTTGCTGAAGACTTGAATGAGTTCTATTGTAGATTCGAAACCCCCCACACCCATTCTGACCATCTCTCTACACCAGCCTGTCTGAAAACCTGTGCTGACGAGCTGGCCCCCATCTTTTCACAAATCTTCAATAGATCTCTGGAGTTGTGTGAAGTCCCTGTCTGCTTCAAACGCTCCACCATCATCCCCGTCCCAAAGAGTCCCAAGATAACAGGACTTAACGACTACAGACCTGTGGCACTAACGTCGGTCGTCATGAAGTCGTTTGAAAAACTGGTTCTGGCTTATCTGAAGGACATCACAGGACCCCTACTGGACCCCCTGCAGTTTGCTTACCGAGCAAACAGGTCCGTGGATGATGCAGTCAACATGGGACTGCATTACCTCCTGCAACACCTGGACAAATCAGGGACTTATGTGAGGATCCTGTTTGTGGACTTCAGCTCGGCCTTCAACACCATCATTCCAACACTCCTCCAGACCAAACTAACCCATCTCTCTGTTCCTAGCTCTATCTGTCAATGGATCACCAGCTTTCTGACAGATAGGCAACAGCTAGTGAGAATGGGGAAATTCATGTCAAACAGCCGCATCATCAGCACTGGCGCCCCTCAGGGATGTGTTCTCTCCCCACTGCTCTTCTCCCTCTACACCAACGACTGCACCTCTAGAGACCCCTCTGTCAAGGTCCTGAAGTTTGCAGATGACACCACACTCATCGGCCTCATCCAGGATGGTGATGAGTCTGCTTACAGACAGGAGGTTGAGCAGCTGGCTGTCTGGTGCAGTCTAAACAACCTGGAGCTCAACACACTCAAAACTGTAGAGATGATAGTGGACTTCAGGAGGAACCCCCCTGCTCTCTCCCCACTCACCATCATGAACAGCACTGTGGCAGCAGTGGAGACATTCAAGTTCCTAGGGTCCATCATCTCCCAGGACCTGAAGTGGGACACTCACATTGACTCCATTGTAAAAAAGGCCCAACAAAGGTTGTACTTCCTTCGCCAACTGAGGAAGTTTAACCTGCCACAGGAGCTGCTGAAACGGTTCTACTCAGCCGTCATCGAGTCTGTTCTGTGCACATCAATAACTGTCTGATTTGGCTCAGCTACAAAATCAGACACCAGAAGATTACAGAGAACGATTCGGACTGCCGAAAGGATTATTGGTACTCCCCTGCCCACCCTTCAAGAACTGTATACATCCAGAGTGAGGAAAAGAGCTCAGAAAATCACTCTGGATCCCACACATCCAAGCCATCCCCTCTTTGAACTCTTGCCAATTGGTCGGCGCTACAGAGCACCGAATACCAGGACAGCCAGGCACAAGAACAGTTTCTTCCCCCAGGCAATCTATTTAATGAACAGTTAAATGTTCCTCCCCATTATGCAATAACAATGTGCAATACTCTAAAATACCTGTTACCACCTCCATCTTACCACATCCCTGCTTTTCATTCTATTCTATTCCATTTTATCATCTATAGCACAACTGTACATACCACTTATTTATCTCTCAATTTATTTTTTTCAAATTTTTATTTATATTTACGTGTAATTTTTTATTTTTTTTTATTCTCATTATATTTTATTGTCTGTGTGCTGTTGTTGTCTCTGTGTACTGGAAGTTTATGACACAAAAACAAATTCCTTGTATGCACAAGCATACTTGGCAATAAAGCTCATTCTGATTCTGATTCTGATTCTGATTCTGATTCTGAACTGAGTCCCCTGTCCGCAGCGCTTCCCATGATGGGGATCGCTTTATGTTGCGTTTGGGCTGCGTACACCACCACAGAACTGCTCGAGGTGGCGGCGTCCACTGTGATGTCTCCAGAGGTGGCAGCTGATGCTGCAGAACCTCTTGGGGTAGTGTCGCTCGCTGCTGTGTCTTCAGAAGCGTTGTTGCCTATTTCAGATTCGTGTGTGGTGGTGGCGCCCAGCAAAGAACTCTCTCTCGTTCCCTATGGTACCACTGTAGAACCTCCGGAGGTGGTGGCATCTGCTGCAGAACCTCTAGAGGTGTCAGTGGTATCCACCTGTGAACTCTCGTTCTGTCCTGTCACGGCTATGGAGGCCATCTATGAACTCTCGTCCTGCCCTGTCACGGCTATGAAGGCCGTCTGTGAACTTCTGTCCTGCCCTGAAACGGCTATGAAGGCCGTCTGTGAACGGCCGCCTTGCTCTGAGCCGGCCATGGAGGCCATATATGCTCTGCCTGTCTTTTGTGTCTCAGTTTCCCCTAGGTCTCAGTCTCTGCCATGGGCGTCTGCTCCGCCGTGGTGGGCGTCTGCTCCGCCGTGGTGGTCCTCTGTCCTGCTCTGGGGGTCTTCTGCTCCACCTGTTCTGTCTGCTCCGCCGTGGTGGCCTTCTGTTCAGGTCTGGTGGTCTACCGCTCCATCTGTTCCAGTTTGGAGGTCTTCTGCTCAGTGTGCTCCGCACTGGTGGGCTCCAGTCCCGTCTGCTCCGCTTTGGTGGGCTCCAGTTCCGTCTGCTCCGCCCTGGTGGGCTCCAGTCCCGTCTGCTCCGCCCTGGTGGGCTCCAGTCCCGTCTACTCCACCCTGGTGGGCTCCTGCTCCGTCTGCACCGCCCTGGTGGGCTCCTGCTTCGTCTGCTCCACCCTGGTGGGCTCCTGCTTCGTCTGCTCCGCCCTGGTGGTCTCCTGTCCCGTCTGCTCCGCCTTGGTGCCCTGACTTGCCGGTGTTGCCTCAGTTCCGGGTCTCTTCACTTCCTCACGGACCTGGTCCTCCATCCTTCCCCCTGTTCCGCCTCCGCTCCTGGATTGCTCTGTTTGGAGCATCTGGAAGCCGCTCCTTGGGAGGGGGCTCTGTCACGAATCCGGTTCGTGGTCTTCCGTCTGATTGCCACCAGAGGTCACCCTTCCATCATATTGACTCTCACACTACACAGACTGTCTCGCGTTACCTTGCACTACATTTCCCATGATCCATTGCACTGACTGCACACAGCTGTACCAATCACATGCTCACACCTGAGAACTATCACACAATCACACACCCTACTTAAACCCTGGACTTCCTCTCACAGATGGCCGAGTATTGTACGCACATATCCCTCTTCTAGTGATAGCTACCCTACGAAGCCTACTTAGTTTTCATAGTCTTGCCTTGCCTGTTTTCCCGTGTTTTGATTTCTGCCCGTGTTTCCTGGATTAACCCTTGCCTTGCCGTTCGGACTCTGTTTGCACCTCGTTTGGATTATTGCTGTGTACCTGAATTTACTCTCTCTGCCTTGCCCTGTTGGATATTGTTCGCCGATCGAAGACCCACGCTTGCCATAGGATTACTCTTTGTCTTGTCCCTGCCATACCTGTTTGCCACTGTTCGACCCTGCCTGTTATGACCACGTCTCTTCTCAATAAAAGCTTGTATATGGATCTGCACGTCTCACGTCTCGTCAGCCCCGTTACAACAACGTCATTGTGAAATAGAAAAGAAAAAGAAATATGTGCACAAAGGTGAAAATAAAAATGAGAAAGTCCACTGTCAGAATTTGTAACTCTTGTGTTGTCCTCTGTCTATACAGTATATGCTTTCCAGTTGAAGGTTCATGAGATGTACCTTTTGAGCTATTTCAGAGAACTGGTTTGTCATCACTATATTCTCTTCATTAGTGAAAGTCAAGATTCACTTGCACAATGCATGGCAAATTTATAAAAAGTCTAATAGAAATGTGTAGAAAATATGCTTGACAGCTTATGACAACTAGATCAACCATCTTGCATTTACCGTAATGACTTCTACGATGAGCTAATGACTAGATGTTTTGAGGGGTAAGATTATAGCACAGAGAACTATATAATACATTTTGAGCAACATGACAAGAGTAACTGATAATGTAGGAAACCGCAGACAAATGTACATAATCAGTTGCATGAATGTACCAAAGCAATCACAACTTGTTCAAAAGAATGAGAAACGTTTTATGATGTGCACAAGTGACTAGATGATGTGGAGGTTGAACAAGTAGTTTTGAGAATTTCATTTCTAATCTGAGAAATGCACCAAAGCCACTGAAAAAACTGTAAGCTGACTTTAGCCCTTTTATCTCCATTGAAGGTTCTGATTGGTGTGTGGTAAATTCTGACTCCTAGTGTTTCCACTTGGGTAATTGTGTGCTAATTTAGCTCAAACTGTGCAGACTTGAGTGAACAATATTGAATGCTAGTGTTTTCTAAATGACCACATGGTGTAAGCACTGAGAAATGCAGTGATTTGTGTGTAGAGTTTTGCAGTAACAGTTCACCAAATCTGACTCATGTGTCAAAGCAGGGAATAGTGTTTATAGTTCAGCAAAATGGGTGTGCTTTTTGAAAAAATGGCGTTATGGTTTTGAAATTTTAGTTCAAAAGCCTGGTTATAGTGATTTAACAATCAAGAAAAAATGTAAAAATCTTACTGTTCAAAAACTTTTGTGTGTCATGTTGAAATATATAAATGAACATCACATACCTGGCATTTCCAAAGTGTATATTGTTTATTTGCTCTGAAGGAAAAAAAAAACACATTTAGAAGAGACTCATGGGAGTGTTTGCCTCACTTGGTCTTAGCTTCCAGGTTCCTGAGTGGGCTGCTTATTTGCATTGGCTCTCTTTGCAACAGGTTCTTTTGCTCTGTTATTCTCACATCTGAAATAAAAAAAAAAAGTAAGCATGCTGTTTACACAAATAAACTACGTTATTAACATTATTGAGATGGTCACTGATACTAGTACTAGTTTATAGAAAAAAAAAGAACATAATTACCACATAGCACACATATTTTACCATACAGTAAATAAATCAAATTAAAGTAAATGTAAAATAGTGAATGCACACTTACTCTGTAAGATTCTGAATGGAGATGAAAACTGAATGAGACCTGCGTCCCCTTCCTGTGTTAGATGCAGGTGAAGGCGAGAGTATGTATTCACAGTTCTAAAAGAATGTTAAAATAAAAGAAGGTTATAAACAATCGTTAGCATTTATTTTTCACAGTACCTTAGTATATGCTTAGGCCTACTTGATGAGAAAACAGAATGCCAATAACAAAGAAACCATATTTTAACACTACCAACCACAAATAATATTACCATATATGCATAATAAAAGTACAATTACTTTTACTAAATTACTACAATTACTAAAATATACTGTGCACTTACTCAGTATGATTTTCCAGCAAACACAAAACTGAACGACAAGCATGTGCCTTTCTTGTGAAATTATGCCAGTGATGCAGCCACAGTCCTAAATAAAAATTTAAACAGTTGTTATAGTAATTACCAGATCATGCATACCTGATAATAAATGTCATCACTGAGGAGAATGGACGCGTGTATATGTCGCTGATGGGTCACTTATCAGTGATATTTACAGCTTACTTGATACATTTACACCTCAGACAATCGCAAACACCAATGACTGGGTATAACACATTCAAAACATTTACACCAGAGCAGATATTCACGAACAGAAGCTTAGTTATGGTCATAAATACAAGCATGATTTGTATGTAACCAAAAATTATAGTTATAAACATATATAGGCTATATTCGCGAACAGAGTATAACCTTTCACAGTAAAGTTTTGTCTAATCATTCTTACTGTAACATTAGGCTATTAACATTATAATTCATATTACATTTATATCGCAGGGCTTGACATTAAGCATTCTCATGTGGTTGTCCATCGGACAAGTAAATTTGTCATTTACTTGTCCGAGTATAAAAGTTACTTGCCCGGAGAGAATTTATTATTTTATTTATTTATTTATTTTTTAAATTGAGTTATAAATATAATTATTTATTGTAGTTATACAAAACACATTTAGTTTATTTAGTTAGATTGTTCTTTTTAAATCAAATAATAAAGTGTGATAAGTTATATTTTAAAATAAAAAGGGAGTGTTAATTACAAATATAATTATTTTATATTAAACTTAAAAATAAAATGCTAATATTTACTTCTTTTTTATATATGAATTTTCAAACTTAAATTTTTAATTTTTTAATTAGTTCAATTTAATCAGACACTTAGTATAATAAGACATTTGGGCTGTTACCATACAAATGAAATCAGTATCAACAAAATTCATCTTTGCAATGCAGAGGAAAGACAGAAGCTGCATCTGAAGTGGAATAGATATATTTACCCACTGTTAATGCAGCTCTGAGGGACATGGGATGTTTTAATCTGCAGTTACAAATGAAGAAATAATGTTTTGATTCATAAAACGTTGAATACTGATATTTGAAATTATTTAAAAAATGAAAAGATACTTTAAATGTGAAATTAAAACCACCAATAGGTGGCATCAAGTCACTGTTTATAAGTGAGTCATTGTGATTGAACCAAATCATTTAAACGGTTGATTCATTCAGGCACGGAATGCCGTCATGTTGCTCAGAGACGCAAAACAGTGCTGTGGCTGTGTTTGGAATTATTTTTGTTGGTGAAACAGAGCAGAAACAGGAAATATGGTGTCTACAACGTAAGTCTCTTAATGTTAACTTCTTGTTTATTGAACTGTTGCATAAAATCACATTTGTAATCATGATGGTTTTTGGAGCAAAAAAAAAAAAAATGGCACTCGATCTTCGTGTGAAACTATATGAAATTATATAAATATATACATTTTCTGCTCCCATATCTTGAATTTTCTGATCATTCTTCATGCATTGTAAGAATGCACTCGCAAGTGCACTAGTCTAACCTAGACGACTTTACGTAATGTATGCGTGCACTCTGTAGGTGTGTTTTGTTTGATTCTTGCAATACACTCGTTAAAACAACAATTACGAAATTATCGCAAACGATATATATCGCACACCCCTATAAAAAAGGGTATATCATAAATAAAGGCAGTCATTACTGCTTTTGGTATTGACTTTTTCAAGTTACTTGTCCAATTGGGCAAGTAAATTTCTCTTTCACTTGCCCGTCCAAAACATTCACTTGTCCCGGACAAGCGTTAATGTCGAGCCCTGTATCGCATATAAAAAGAAAAAAAACAAAAAAACATCCTGTCATAGTGAGACATTTAGATGCAGTGAATGAAACTTCATAATGTTTCACTTGATTATACATTTAGTCAAGAATTATAGTTTGGAAAAAGTCTGACTAGTAAAATGTGTACAAGTTATGTGACAACTAATACAAGTAGGATAATAAAAAAAAAAGACTTACTCATGTTAATAATCTCCACTAGATCAAGCCGCTGCGTTCTTCTTCTCTGAAGTACATTTACATTTAGTTATTTAGCAGACGCTTTCATCCAAAGCGACTTACAAAAGAGGACAATAGAAGCAATCAAAATCAACAAAAGAGCAACAACATGCAAGCAATATGACAACAGAGAACAACAATAATATAAAATATTAAGAATAATATACAAATAAAATATAGAATAAATATTCTAAATAGCACAAATCCTTCATCACACAAATCACACTAAAGAAAATCTAATTATTACACTATTGCATTAAGAACAGAAAACACAAACTAAAACTAAAACCTGACCTTTCTGGCCTTCCTTGACCTTTTTTCTCTCCATCGCTGTGTTTATTTGGCACCCGACAATCAACAGATTTCCCATCCCCCAACATTGTCACTCACGACCAGAAGTCAAGACTAAACCAATTCACCTCCACATAATCGTTTTGTATTACCTATTTTTATTAGCCATTTCACACAATTCAGAAAACAACAAAAATGTGCAAATTATAGTCCTGTGTTTTAATATTATGAATGAAATGTGCGTTATTTGGAAGAAAGTCAAGGTGTGACTGACTTTAGCCCACTAAGTGGATCCCGCCCCCCCCCTCCTTGTCCGCTCCATTTGGGAGAGGTGAACTGTCCCCCGCGGCCGCGCCTCCCTCCCCTTTCTACTTCTCATACAGCTTCTGTGCACGGCACCTTCTCAGCAAGCAGGGGCGCCAATTTGCCAATTCCCCACACAGTTATATGATAGATAATAGAAAACCGCTTAGCGGCGCAGATGATTTTTTTTTTTTTTTTTCAAGTGCTTGTGCCGCCCCCCACGTGTCATGAAAAAATGCCACCCCGGGAGGCTGCCCGGTTCGCACAAACCAAAAACCGCCACTGCTCACGTCTCTTTGTCGAGTATTCGCTGAGTTTCAGTTCATTTTAATGACGCATTTCTAAATGAAGATCACCCAGACCAACGCGGCAGACAATGCACCCTGTTTGTTTTCTTTATTTTATAAAATCACAAAGTTTTGTTGTTATCTGTGTATACAAATAAAAGTAGACCCTTTACAGATTCGATTGATGTATTCCTCTTATCTGTACAATTAAAACTTACAGAGTAATTTAAGTTCCGTTAGGGGCTTTCAAAAAAAATGCAACAAAAAGTGCTGGCGCGTTTGTTGACCCCAGAGGGTTAAATAAGGTGTTTTACACAAAAATAACAGTAATAAATAAGCAGCTAAAACTGGAAAAGAGATACAAGTGTCATAGAAACCTACAATTCTTTATCAAATAACATAGATTTAACATGACAGAAGTTAAGCGGACCTGGCAAAGGTGCAGTCAATAAAAGAGGTGGAGCTGGGTATGGAGAAGGGTATTGAGTAGTGCCCCGCATGATAGGAGCAGCTGAACTGCAGACTGACATGGCCTGCCTTAACTAATGCTATACTTGATCATTAAATTGTAATTTCAAATTACATTTTTAGACTATAATATTATAATATAATATAAAATTTGGCATGATACAAACTATCAGAAGAAATGAAAATCACCACCTGATGGTGCAAAGGGACGGTTGACACCGTTGCTCAATAAAGGGGATATGTGACATTTGTGAATGAATATAATAAATAATGAAATAAATTATTTATATTTTAATAACAATAATAATTATTATTACATTAAATCTCAAATAATTGTTGATCATAATAGGCTAAATGATATTTGATTACTGTTACAGTGAAATATTACAGTGACAGCAGCTGCTTGAAGTATGCTTACTTTTTTATTGTACAGTATTAGCCAGTATTTGAGGATGTGCATACTGTATTTATTTTGTCACAATTATTGTCACAAATAAAAGTTTTGAAACTTAAATTTAATAATTCAATGATACATTCCAGCAAGTCAGGTGCATACTTATGTTTTTTTGACACATCTGTTCCAGTCCTGCTCATGATATGCCAAAAATACAATGTCCATGAATTAAAGAAATTTTTGATCTCTTTTTTTAATTTCTTCATAGGCCTAATGCCTATTAGTTAAAACGTGAGAGCACCGTATTTATTCATTCCCATGTTTTAACTAAGAAAAAAAGAAGAAATTAGTAAAAGGCTTGCTCATTTTATACAAAAAATAAAAAAATAAAAAAATAAAATAAGAAAAATGTCATAGACATCGTAGAAAAAATAAGATGCTATGACCGCCTTTCCAGAGTCCCACTCCAAAATGGCCACCGCACTTGTGCCCTTGGGAATACTAGTGGAATATGAGGGTATGTTATGGAACCCAGAGCTCAAACCAGAAAGCCCTCCTTCGTCTCCTGAGTCTCCTTCATCTCCTTCACCTCCGCTGGTCCCGTCCAGCTCTCCATCGTCTCCTGAGTCTCTCTCACCTCCGCTGGTCCTGTCCAGCCCTCCGTCTCCTGAGTTCCCCAAGTTGGCCTCCTCCAAAGCGCCCCCCAGAATTCCTGATTTTCCCCAAGAAAATTGGGGGGGGGGGGGGGGGGGGGCAATATGGCTGTGGTGGCCAAGCCGGCAAAGGCCACGGAAGCTCCGCCATGGCCCCCCGAGTCTCCTGATACACCATGGCCCCCCGAGTCTCCTGATTCGCCATGGCCCCCCGAGTCTCCTGATTCTCCATGGCCCCCCGAGTCTCCTGATTCACCATGGCCCCCCCTGAGTCTCCTGATCCGCCATGGCTCCTGGGTCTGCCTGATCCGCCCTGGAGGCCTCCTCTGTGTCTCTGTCCTACACCAGCCTCCAGGGCGCCCACCCCCTCGGCGAACTGTCATGGTCACCAGCTCTGTCACCTAATCTGGACTACAGTTCCCATTGCCCCTCTTGCTGCTCACCTGCTCATTGTCACCAATCATCCAGTCACAACTACCAGCTGTCTCTCATTCCACCTGCACTGGTTAAAAGGACTCACCACACACACAGATTGTTTAGTCTCATCTAAGACCTTCCAAAAATTTGCCTTGGATTGTTACTCATCTGAAGTATACTTACCTGTTGTGTGTTGGCACTTCCAAGTCTCCTATCTCCGATCTCCAGTGTCCGGTCCCTTGTCTTCAGTCATCAGCTCCGTGTCTCCATCTCCAAGTGTCGGGCAGTCTTCCTAAAGAAAAGGAAAGTGTTTATCTCCTCATCAAGTCCTGTAAACGTGTGTATGTGTGGCGTTCTTCATCTCTCCATGGTCTGCGTTCCCGTGATAATGAGAGGGTCTGGGGTTTTAATGCAGAAGAAAGCTTTACCACTAACTTGTAATGTGAGGTACCTCAGCCTATAGTGTAATAGCAGTGGTCTCAGCGACCAGCTTTCAGAGTTTGAGTTAACATCAAAAAAAAAAAAAAAAAGTTTGTTGCATAGTTTAATTGTTAATGGGGAGTATTTGTCTTGTAATGCCTTGCATTTGGACTTATATCACTAGAAAACATGTTTAATATGTATTTTTTTAATATATAATTATGTTTAATAATAACTGACCACTGCTGTAAGAGGATCCTGTGCATCACTGCAGCATGG
Organism: Spinibarbus caldwelli; assembly: GCA_039654775.1. Taxonomy (NCBI): domain Eukaryota; kingdom Metazoa; phylum Chordata; class Actinopteri; order Cypriniformes; family Cyprinidae; genus Spinibarbus; species Spinibarbus caldwelli. The sequence goes on along the minus strand of CM077254.1, from coordinate 31,338,672 downwards.
TTATGTTAGTGGATAATACAAATAAGAATCTCACAATGCTGAAAAATATATATTGTCATTTATTTTTGAATCATGTAAGCAGGCCTAAAGCCTGCATTTTACATTTAAAAAAAAGTCTGAATGATGAAAAAATATTTTTAAATTATATTTAATTAGTATATATATGCATATGCATATCACTTGTCTGCTGGGCATTTCAGCCTACTTTTAAAAGTAGAGATGCACCGATTGACCGGCCAATGATCGGAATCGGACGATTTTTCGCATGACCGGCCCGGATCTGTGACCGGCCGGTGAGTCTCACGTCTAGCCGATTCCGAGCCGATCCTTTTATTGCCAGCGGCGCAGGCATTCAGTGTAAACGGCGACTGATAATGTATTTATGTCGTGCCGGATGAGGCTTGCACAGCCTGAGTGAGTGTGTGAGAGAGACAGCACACACAAAGTAACTCACAGAAATTTATAGATGCGTACTGCGGTAGAAAAAAAAGACATTTACAAAATATAATTTAGATAAGCAACATTATACGGGCATGATGTTTCCCCGCATATCAATATCAACACGATTGCAATGTGACACTGATTTTATACAATAGTATTTCAATAAACAAGAAGTTCAAATTACGTGACTTAGATTTTAGACAAAATATTTAGTGTTTTTGCTCAATTTCGCTGACGAAAATAGTGCCGATCAAAGCCACAGCAGAACTGTTGTGTGTCTCCGAGCAACACATAGCGGTGTTTCGTTACTGAATGAATCCATGTTTTTGAACGAATCGAGTGAGTCAATGATTCAGTGGCCCATTCATAAGGACAGTCACTTGCCTCGTTTTTGAATGAATCAGCCATTTGAATGAATCGGTTGAATGAATGAATAAATGACTCACTCATTAAAACAGACACTTGCCGCCACCTACTGGTGGTTTAGTCACATTTAAAAGTATCATTGCAGTTTCATTTGAATGGTAACAACTCTACAGTTTCTTATTATGCTAACTGAATTAATTTAAACAAAGTAAGAATTTAATGTGAAAGATGACACATTTAATAAGGTTAGGGGAAAAAAAAATGACCATTTATAAACAGTGGGAAATGACATCTGTTTTGTTACATACAGCAACTCATTTTAAGTTAACTATTTCTTCCTCTTTCCAGTCACAGAGCCCTTTATTTTGAGAGTTGTTTACGTGAGAGAAAATCTGTAACTTAGTCCAGATTGGTGGAATTGTAATGTTTAATAATTTCTTTTATGTAAATAATTTTTGCACTGAAATTTGCATAGATTTTTGTTTGTATATGCTGTCAATTATAGTTCTTAGAAAGAAAATCGGAATCTGCAAAAATCGGTATCGGCAGGTCACACTTCCAAAAAATCGGAAATCGGAATCGGCCAAGAAAATTGCAATCGGTGCATCTTTATTTAAAAGCATCTTATTTTTAAATGCATCCAATTTTAAACCCCCCTAGAGCCAAGCCTGCTCTTCTCACCTTTATTCATAGGGTGGGGGAGGTGGAAGGAGGTTTGGCCAGTTTACAAAGTGACACAAACGACCCCCTCTCATTAACAATTGTGAGGTTAGTTCTTGCAATTTCAAGGGTTGTGAAAGTCGTAGGGGGTGGGGGTGGGGGGGCCCAAACTGCACTTAAATGAAAATTCTAGGTCAAAGCCGAACAAAATGAAACACTGGGCTGAGGGCCGAAAGCCGAACACTGGTTTTCACGTTTTTTTCCCCATGCGTTTTTCCATTTTTTTTCACCATTGCATAAATTAAATACCACTTGCTTTTTATTGTTTTATCTTGCTTTTCAAAGAAAAAATCAGTTAGACAACAATTTAAAAATATTTACTTAACACTGAACATCTTTTAACATTCTAGCAGACATTATACCAACAAAGCACAATTAAACCTAAAATTAACAAGTTAGTAATATATACAGGGGCGCCGTAAGGGGGGAGAGAAGGTTAGGACAGTTCTAAGGGCCCGATGATGGAGGGGGGCCCCCCGAGGGGGAAACACAATCGCGATTTCTACCGAGGGGAACCCCCTGGAATGCTATTTACCGAGGGGAACACGGAACACGATCTGTATGGAACGTGACCGCGATTTCTACCGAGGGGGAGATACCCCCATATATATATATATATATATATATATATATATATATATATATATATATATATATAATAAATTATAACAATAATTAATTTTTTTTTTTTTTATTTTCTTGCGCCTTTAAATGTTACATCTCAAAGCACTTTACAACATATAAACAAATATAACAAATAAAACATCAAAATACACCAATAAAGATGATAAAATAATCAAAAAGAGGAGAAATACACTCAAAACACTTGAAAATAAAATATGGAAATAAAATAATTTTCAACCAAAAGAAATATAAAAAAAATATATTCAGAGCAACATATCGACCATGACTCTCATGACAAAAATCCTAAAAAAAAAATGTTATAGCCACATTTTTAGAAAATAATTATTTATTTGGTAGGAAATATTTTTGTTTAAATAAGACTTTTGGCACACCTGAATGAGTGGCATTGTTCTAATTCTGACATGATAAATTAGCCTTGGACGAGCGCGCCGGCGCATTCCCTTGGATTATTTTCTTATAATAGCATAAGTTAAATATAGTTTTTGGTCATAATAGTACAAAATCATTCATATAGCTACTTATGTAGGCTATATTAGGCAGCTTGAAATGTGGAATTGAAATAAACCGTCAAATCGAAAACAAAATATAAATGCAAATATACATGAATGACTACTTTTGCATCACTCAATTTGTTGCTTTTCAATTTACTTTTAGTAAGACTAATTAAATCATCACGATTATTTTGTTTAGCTACAGCTCTGCACAGTTCAAAAACGAGGCAGTTTTATTCCTAATAAGAATATTTATTATTGTCGGCCACTTTAAACATTGTAAATACAGATTGAACATTAACACTGCACTGTGCTTACATACAGGTAAATAAAAAAACTTAAATGATTAAATTAAAATATACTGTACCTAAAAGTTAAATAAAAACTGCACTACTTAAAAAGTAAAAGAAATAAACTGTACTGTACTTCAATGTAAAGTAAAGAATGTGTACTTGATCAAAAAAATTAACGTAGACATCATTTAGCCACCTTGCAAACTTTTTAAAAGTGTTTTAACACAGTGCTTCCCAACCTTTTTTTCTGCCACAGCACAGTTTTGATATGTAAAAAATCCCACGGCACACCACTAAGCCTTACAAGAGAAAAAAAAAAAAAAAAAAAGATAGAAAGGGGAAACATATATATATATATATATATATATATATTTTTTTTTTTCTTCCTATAATTAAACATCGCGTCATAAGAGCTGGTATTTTGGCTTTATATATGATCAGACACTTTCTGAAAATTATACTCAAATGGAGTTAACAAGGTTTTTGACAAGCGAGTGACAGAGTTTTGTCCATTACTGCCACCTCTGAGGCAGTAAATTAATAGCATCACGTTTTCACCAGTTTGCAGGTTATAAAGTTTATTGTAGCTATATGGGGGCGCAGTTTCTCTTGTTAATACATTTGGCCAAAATCTCACGATATAAAAGATGAACAGCTCTGATATTTAAAACGTACAAAAGTGTATTGGCTACAACTAGACAGCAAATACTAAGACTCTTCTCTGCTCTTTATACACACAAAAACATTAGCCTTTATAGACAGCATTTCTTGAGTAAAGAAAACACTGTACTTATTCAAACATCAATTCTTTATTTACCCTTACATTGCGAAGAAGTAGACGTCTGTCTTCTAACTGCGCGTCTCGGCGCTTCATTCTGAATGGAGGCGGGGTGGAGTTATAAGGTTTGACTGACAATTTGAGGATCTAATGGCATTATGAGGTTTAGTCACAAGCTCTTTTGAATGCTTTTCATTGGTTAAATATTTGTAAAACCCACAAACCGACATAACAATGACCAATAGCACTGATTTAAAATAATAACGAAATATGATGACGAAGTTTTTGATCATTAAGTCAGTGATTCCTCTGCCTACCACTAGAGGAAGCCTGTGTACAACACTTTGAGAATCAGTGATATAGACAATTATGTATGTACAGGTATGATATGTGCAAATTTGAAATGTAAATAAGTATGTGTGTTAAATAAATAATGTATAATAGTATTGTGTGTTCCACGTTTATTATCAAGTGTTAATGAGATGGATTGCCTGAGGGAAGAAACTGTTCCTGTGCTGGTCGTTCTGGTGCTCAGAGCTCTGTAGCGTCGACCAGACGGCAACAGTTCAAAGAGGGAGTGTGCTGGATGTGAGGGGTCCAGAGTGATTTTGCCAGCCCTTTTGCTCACTCTGGATAAGTACAGTTCTTGGAGAGTGGGGAGGGTTGTACCAATGATTCGCTCAGCAGACCGGACTACCCTCTGTAGTCTTCTGAGGTCAGATTTGGTAGCTGAGCTGAACCAGACAGTTATTGAAGTGCAGAGGACGGATTCAATGATGGCGGAGTAGAACTGATTCAGCAGCTCCTGTGGCAGGTTGAACTTCCTCAGCTGGCGAAGGAAGTACAGCCTCTGCTGGGCCTTTTTAACAATGCACTCAATGTGATCCCACTTCAGGTCCTGAGAAATTGTGGTGCACAGGAATCTGAATGACTCCACTGCAGTCACAGTACTGTTCATGATGGTGAGTGGGGGGAGTGCAGGGGGGTTTCTCCTGAAGTCCACGATCATCTCCACAGTTTTGAGCGTGTTCAGCTCCAGTTTGTTAAGACTGCACCAGACTGCCAGGTCTTTAACCTCCTGTCTGTAAGCAGACTCGTTGTCATCCTGAATGAGGCACTTTAATACTTTTTATGTATTAAACCAGTATTTCCCAACCTTTTTTTAGTCACATCACCCTTGGGAAATTTTAACAAATTTGTGGCACCCTACAAAATTAATTTTGTCACAATACTTTTTAATTTTTAATATTATTATTATTATTTTTTTTTTTTTTTGTCCATCAATGATGGCAATCAGTAGGCTAATTTCTAATGAAGAGACCAATTTATATGACAGATTGTAATGTAGGCTTTTATTCATATTGTTTAATTGTTATTATAACTAGCTATCTCACAAATTTTTGCTCACTCAGAGTATTTTTCATTTTACAGTGGGGTAATTTTGTTGCAGTAGCACAAGATAGCTTGATTTCAAACTTTGAATTGAATAAAAAATGGCAAGTAAGCACTAAGCAGTCAGTAATAAAATAAGAACAAATAAACAAATTACTAATGATAGCACAAATAAATAACGATACAAATGAAATAAATTGCTTTTTAGTTTTTCAGGCAGGTCTAACAGTAGAGATTTAGTTGTTGTTGTTGTTGTTGTTGTTGATTTTTTTGACCAGTTATCCAAATAATGTTTAGTCCTAGAAAGCTAAGAACACTTGAGTCTCAGAACATGTGAGCATAAGCGGTTAGCAGATCAATGAATGAGAGGGCAGCGTTACCAGAGTTGCTTGTATACCACACCATGTTACAGCACAGTAGGGCTATTGCAAATAGAAACAATATTGTACTACATTGATGTTTCCTGTTGGCTCGATTTTTGAGTGGACTATGCTGTTCCGATGAGCATGAACTGTATATGAGTGGAGCGCTCACAGACTGAGCGGAGCACACACACATAGTGGGATAATACGCAGAGTGTCACACAATGTGAAAGTGAAACCTGAGCGGTGAACAAATTTTCGGCAGCCGGAATTTCGGTGCATCTCTAATTATTGGCAACATCAGAAATGGATATTATACAATAGATTATTTTTGAACATTTTAGCAATTTAAAAATCTTTAAAAAAAAAAAAAGGATTTTTTTTTACACGACACCCCTGCTCTCGACAGACGGCACCCCAGGGTGCTGCGGTACCCCGGTTGGGAAACACTGTATTAAACTATCAGATAAAGAATTCTCATCAAAAGCAGTCTAATCTGGGGTTTATTTGATGTTTGATTCATTGCAGGTTCCCTCTTACGTCATACTCCAGGGTTCCTTTAGGCATTTATGCATGTGCACTCTTCAAAAACGGCACGTATAGAGGACGTCCAAAAATACATAGATTAAAATGCATTTATATTTACATAGAATGGAAGATATAGATTGTACTGCATGTTAGCTTGCTTATTGTGCCCAAGAGAATAATTTATATAAGCCCACATGTCTTAATAACAAAAAAAACGTCTCGGTTACGCATGTAACCCTCGTTCCCTGAAGGAGGGAACGGAGACGTAACGTCATAGTGACTGACGTAATGGGATCTCGCCAGAGAGCCCAATCACCTTCGAGTGTTAACAAAACAAGCCAATGACAGTTGGTGTGCGTGTTTCGCCACGCGCACCCCGCCCCGCAGCGTGGGTATAAAAGGAGAGCGCGTGCAAACGCACATCAGTTTTTCGCTGAGGAGTCGAGACTGTGTGCCCCGGCCGTACAGCGGTGGTACAGCAACTGTGGCGACGGGACGTTACGTCTCCGTTCCCTCCTTCAGGGAACGAGGGTTACATACGTAACCGAGACGTTCCCTATCAGTCAGTCACGTTCGACGTAACGTCATAGTGACTGACGTAATGGGATCCCTATGAAAACGCCACTATTGCTGACCCCCTCCAGTGCCCTGCGGAAGCCGGCAAGTCCCCCCACACCAGATGGGATGGAAGATAGGACAGGGCTTAGGCAGAAATAAGAGCCACTGCTGTTCCGTACAGTGGATATGGATAACACTGGGAAAGCGTACCCAAGTATGGGAACGCTACGGAAGCCACATCCTGCATAAAGGAGGTACCATGTGGAGATACACATATGGACTGGCCAAAGGGCAGTACTACATATGGAAGTCTCTGAGGTAGACTCAGCCAACCTGGGGTGAGATCAATACACAGCAGAGACGGCAGAAAGTCTCTGCCAGGGAAAGACACGGCCTCACCATGAGAGGAGCCATGCCGTGGAAGAATACACATGTGGGATCACCCGAAGGGGAATCACTACACACGGGCACCTAGCCCAGCACAAGGGCTGACCTTGGGCATACACATGAGTGCTGGACCTGGCGTCTGGCGCTCCGCCACGCCTGACCGCCGAGGGTGCAGGAGGAACTTCAACAGGGTTCGCCAAAGGGGAACTGGACTGAGAAGCAGAAAAAGCGCACGTATCCGGTCCGTAGAGGGGAATTGCGCAGCAAGCGTGATTGACACCGAGCCGGTCCGGTGTTACTGGCCATCTGAAGCAAGTAAACGGAGGACACAGGCTCTACACGGAGATTACAGAATCTCGCAAACGTGTTAGGTGTCGCCCAGCCGGCAGCTCTACAAATGTCTGCTATCGAGGCGCCCCGTGCCAAATCCAAGGAAGACGCCACACCTCTCGTAGAGTGTGCTCTTACACCGGGGGGGCACGACAAGCGCCAGGCCTGATACGCCAAGACTATAGCCTCCACTATCCAGTGGGCAAGTCTCTGTTTGGAGACAGCCTTTCCCTTCTGCTGTCCTCCGAAGCAGACAAGAGCTGGTCTGAAGTCCTGAAGCTCTGCGTGCTGTCCACGTAAATGCGCAAGGCGCGGACAGGACAGAGCAGAGCAATGGCTGGGTCTGCCTCCTCCCAGGGCAGCGCTTGCAAGTTCACCACCTGGTCCCTAAAGGGCGTGGTGGGAACTTTGGGCACAAATCCAGGCCGGGGTCTCAGGACAACGTGAGAGTCAGCCGGTCCGAATTCTAGGCACGAATCATCGACCGAAAATGCCTGCAGGTCCCCTACCCTCTTGACTGAGGCCAGTGCAGTGAGGAGCACTGTCTTCAACGACAGAAACTTAAGCTCTACTGACTGCAGAGGCTCGAAGGGCTCCTCCTTCAAGGCCAAGAGGACCGAGGGGAGATCCCAAGAGGGTACCAGATGAGGGCGCGGAGGATTTAACCTCCTCGCCCCTCTGAGGAACCTGACGACCAGGTCGTGCTTCCCCACAGACTTACCGTCTACTGCATCGTGATGTGCGGCAATAGCGGCAACATACACTTTGAGGGTGGAGGGAGACAGCCTTCGCTCCAACCCATCCTGCAGGAAAGAGAGCACGACTGCGATCGGGCATCTACGGGGGTCTTCCTGGCGGGGAGAACACCAATCGATGAACAGGTTCCACTTCAGCCTGTAAGCGTGTCTTGTTGACTGGGCTCTAGCTGAAGTGATGGTGTTTACTACCGCTGGAGGTAGCCCACCTAGAACCTCCGCGTCCTGTCCAGGGACCACATGTGGAGATTCCACAAGTCTGGACGCGGGTGCCAGAGGGTGCCCCCTCTCTGAGAAAAGAGATCCCTCCTCAGAGGAATTTGCCAAGGAGGGGCTGTCCTGAGGAGCATCAGTTCGGGGAACCAAGTCTGATTGGGCCAGTACGGCGCCACCAAGAGTACCTGCTCCTCGTCCTCCCTGACCTTGCACAGCGTCTGTGTGAGAAGGCTCACTGGGGGAAACGCATATTTGCATAGGCCCCGAGGCCAGCTGTGTGCCAGCGCGTCCGTGCCGAGGGTCCCCCCGGACAGGGAGTAAAACAGCTGGCAGTGGGACGTGTCCGGGGAGGCAAACAGGCCCGAAGCATCTCCAAATCAGCTGGACTACCTCGGGGTGGAGTCGCCATTCTCCCGGAAGGGCGGGCTGACGTGAGAGCTCGTTGGCTGCATGATTGAGCTCGCCTGGGACATGAACGGCGCGAAGCGACCTCAGATGCTTCTGACTCCAAAGGAGGAGATGGCGGGCGAGTTGCGACATGCGACGGGAGCGTAGACCGCCTTGGTGGTTGATGTACGCAACGGTCGCAGTGTTGCCCGTACGGGCCAGTACATGCTTGTCGTGTAGCAGCAATTTGAAGCGGCGCAGAGCAAGCCATACTGCTAGCAACTCGAGGCAGTTGATATGCCACTGCAGTCGGGGCCCTGTCCAGAGCCCCGCAGCTGCATGCCCATTGCACATGGCACCCCAGCCCACGGCAGAGGCATCTGTTGACACAACAACATGCCTGGACACTTGCACTAGGGGAACTCCTGCCCGAAGAAAAGCAAGATCAAGACGACAGGACGGGGTGACTGAGACCCGGTACGTGCCGCGTCGCCATGCCCATCTCAGGACCCGGTCGTGAAGCCAATGCTGAAGCGGTCTCATATGAAGCAATCTGAGCGGCGTGACAGCGGCTGCAGATGCCATATGCCCCAGGAGCCTCTGAAACTGTTTCAGTGGAACCGCCCTCTTGCGCTGGAAAGACTCCAGGCAGTTCAGCATCGACTGAGCACGCTCTACTGAGAGACGTGCTGTGAGGTTGACCGAGTCCAACTCCATGTCGAGAAAAGAGATCCTCTGCACAGGGGAGAGTTTGCTCTTTTCCCAGTTGACCCGAAGCCCCAACCGGCTGAGGTGGCTGAGCACCGTGTCCCTGTGTTCGCAAAACTGTGCTCGAGTCTAGGCCAGTATGAGCCAGTCGTCGAGGTAGTTGAGAATGCGAATGCCTGCTTCCCTTAAATGGAACAAGGGCTGCCTCCACTACCTTGGTGAAGACACGAGGCGACAGGGACAGCCCGAAGGGGAGGACCTTGTACTAATATGCTCACCCTTCGAACGCAAAGCGAAGAAACGGTCTGTGTCGAGGGAGGAACGAGACATGAGAGTACGCGTCCTTTAGGTCGATTGCTGCGAACCAATCGAAGGACAGGCGCATTGAAAGATGCATTTCTGCATCAACATCCTGAACGGGAGCTTGTGAAGGGCCCGGTTCAGAACACGCAGGTCCAAGACTGGTCTTAACCCACCGCCTTTCTTGGGTACGATGAAGTAAGGGCTGTAAAACCCCGACCTCATCTCGGCTGGAGGGACCGGCTGTATCGTGTCCTTCGCCAGCAGGACGCGATCTCTGCACGCAAGACAGGAGCATCTTTGTCCAACACAGAGGAGAACCAAATGCCCCTGAACTTGGGAGGGTGCCGGGCAAACTGAATCGCATAGCCGAGTCTGATGGTTCTCAGGAGCCAGCGAGACGGCCTGGGGAACGCTAACCAGGCCCCCAGAGACCGTACAAGCGGGACCAGGGGAGCCACCGACGTACCCGCGGTGGGGCAGCGAAGTGGAGCACAGGGACCCGACTCGGAAGGCAGTGCGTCCCGAAGTGGGGTCTGAGTGTGCGGTGCGACACTTACCTGGCTCCACGGCTGGGCAGGGGCCGCGGGAGAAGGCATCGCGTCCTCGAACCGGGCCCTGCTGCCCGCTGGCGAAGGGAGAGGGGGACGGGGGAGTCGAGACTGTGTCCTGAGCACTGCCGTCCTCACCCTCTTGGGAACCGGAGACATAGGAACTGCTCTTTTTGAAAGCTTGAGTACCACTGTCCGAAAAGCCAGTGGCAGAACAACAAAAACAGGGAACAAAAGATTTTCCACCCGGCCCTCCACCGGGGGAAGGAGCGGACTCATCATCTCCTGAAGAGCAGAATCCAGTGCCTCGGGTTTGCCCGTCCCAGAGATGCCGCTTGCCCTGGCGCTTCACGGGCCTGGCAGGGGCAGAGACGGACTGCGCCGCATCCCTGCTGCCCGCTCCAAGCTGCGGCCGGTATGAAGGCTGCTGCTGGGGTCGCGCTGGAGCGGAAGTGGAGGCAGCAGGAGGGCGCCCTCGGCGACGAGCGGGTGGAGGGGCTGCAGCTGGCGGTGTGATGCGACAGCAGCGGGCCGCCAGGGCAGGATGCCCTCCGTCTGCTTCTGTGCGGCGGAGAACTGGGCCAGGCTCTCCACCGCGTCACCGAAGAGGCCTGCCTGGGAGATCGTGGAGTCTAAGAAGTGATGCTTGTCAGCCTCCCTCATATCTGCCATGGTCAGCCATAGGTGGCGCTCCTGGACCACTACCGTGGACATCGTCTGACCCAGGGACCGCGCTGTGGCTTTCGTCGCCCCTAGGGCGAGGTCCGTCACTGTGCGCAGTTCCTGCATCACACCTGGGTCAGCACCACCCTCGTGCAACTGCTTTAACGCCTTGGACTGGTGAATTTGCAGGAGGGCCATGGCGTGCAGGGCGGAAGCGGCCTGTCCAGCAGCACTGTAAGCCTTGGCTGTTAGAGCGGACGAGAACTTACAGGCCCTGGACGGAAGGCGTGGATTACCCCTCCAGGCGGCGGCGCTCTGCGGGCAGAGCGTGCTCGACTGGGGGGGGGGATTTCCACATACCCTTGGGCCGCCCCACCGTCGAGGGTGGTGAGGACGGAGGAGGTGCCAGGCCTGTTTCGGGCAGAAAAAGGTGCCCTCCGTGACCTAGTCACCTCCTCATGCACCTCCGGGAAGAATGGAACTGGAGGTGGCTGCCAGTGATCGGCGCACACCCCCAGGAACCAATCGTCCAGCCTCGAGCGTTCGGGAGAAGGAGGAGGCCTCCAGTGCAGCCCGACGTTCTCGGCGGCCCGGGAAAGCATAGCAGTCAGCTCTGGATCTGACTTGGGCAACGCCACTCTTCCTGACGGAGGCAGCGCAGCCGAATCGTCCTTTCCAGAGCCTAGCTCGCCCTCCGATGCAGCGATCGACATCCTGTCATCTGCTGGCACTCCGAACGAGATGCTGGGCCCCGCCCTCTCCGAGGAACCAGCAAACTCATCCGGAACACCAGATGGTGCGATGTGCTGGAGGAATGAGAGGCCCGCGGAGACGCACTCGACGGGGAAGCTCTCACCGTGATCCTCGGATCACCCTGACCATGAGCCGAAGTAGCCCTCTGAGAGACGGAGGAACTAGAACGGGGCATGGCGAGGGGGATACCCCCTCGTTTAACAAGGAGGTATCTGGACCGCAACATCACGATGGTCATGTTCCCATAATGAGAACATGACTCATTCACGAGCGCTGCTTTAGCGTGCTGAAAGCCCAAGCACCAAACGTGACCATCGGATGAAGCCAGGAAATGACCACATCCAGAAACACACGAGCGGGAAGCCATCTTTAAAAAGACGCCCGTCGCTCGTGGAGCTCTTTTAGATTTGCTCTTTTAGATTTGCTCTTTTAGAAAATAAAGTGTTGAAGCGCCCAGGAGAGGTCGCTGCGTGACCGCAGTTTGATGAGCTGCAGCACGCCTTCCAACCCGGAAGAAGCAGCAGCACTGGATCGGCAACCCCCGCTGATGCGCCATAACGCCAACACACTTGTTGTCTGTAGACACTCTCTTCGGTGACTGCACAAGCAGGAAGGCTCGGCTCCGAAGCGAAAAGCTGATGTGCGTTTGCACGCGCTCTCCTTTTATACCCACGCTGCGGGGCGGGGTGCGCGTGGCGAAACACGCACGCCAACTGTCATTGGCTTGTTTTGTTAACACTCGAAGGTGATTGGGCTCTCTGGCGAGATCCCATTACGTCAGTCACTATGACGTTACGTCGAACGTGACTGACTGATAGGGAACTATGATTCTAACCACAGGTCGAAAGCTGTAGTTCCAGCCACGTAAGTTTGTGAAGCTGTTTGCGAACGTTCATCTGAACTATGGTTTCGGGAAACACAGAATCATTGAACTATGTTGGTAATGACGGAACTTGCGACCATAGTTGGCTAACAATGCTTTTGGGAAATGCACCCCAGAGCTGGCCATGGTGTTTGACTACAGAATGTTGTTCCTTGCGCCACCTGCTGGATATTGTGTGAAGCACAACAACATTTTTAAAAAATCTGGAAAAGCGCCTGCAGGGAGCTCCGTGATCACGTGTGCCGAATTGCAGGCTGCCCCGTGAAAATAGATGCATTTTGAATGGCCAGATCTGTACAAGAAACTAAACTACTGAAAGCACACACACACACACGCACGCACACACACACACACACACATACAGTTCAGGGAATGAGAATTATGGTTAGATGGAGTCTCAAAAGTCTAGTATTTGTGACTAGTTTTTAAAGTAGCAACCTGAGAAAAATCACAAAAGCAGAGATTTGGCTTATCTTTAGCTGCTTAAGAAGATTTCGCACCAGTTTCAGGAAGAAGAAGATTTTGTCCATTACTTGCGTTTGTGCTGAGAGGCGGGGTTTCCTTTTCTGGGTGAGGGAATTTCATCACTGGTTGGTTGTGTCGCTTGGATGACGTTTCTGGGAAACATGATGGTGAATGGGTGGTTGCTTGCCGGATAGAGCTTCAGGTTGGCGTTTGCTTGGTTACGCAGTGTGACCCCAGCGAACAAAAACGAGTTGTCAGAACGTTTTGCTAACATTCCCATTAAGTTATGAAAATGTTATTTTGGAATGTTTTGTACATGTTGAAAATGTCCAGGTTTTTTTTTTTTTTTTTTTTTTTTAATGTATTAAGAACGTTTTTTGTGGGGTTTCTGCAAACGTTACAGGAACATTCCATCCTACCATTTTGAAAATGTTATGAAAACGTTATTTTGGAATGCTTTGTACACGTTGAAAACATCCAGTTTTTTTAATGTATTAAGAACGTTTTTTTTTTTGTGGGGTTTATGAACCTCAACAATGGTGACCATTAAAAAAATAAATAAATAAAATTATGCAACAATGTATGCTGGGAGACTTGGATGAGTTTTGTACTATGCTAGTACCCAGCATGCATTGCAACATGATTTTTGTATTTTATTTATTTATATATTTTTTTAATGTTCACCATTGTTGAGGTTCATAAGCTGATTCTTGTTGTCTGTGTGAGTCTAATTGCTACCGTAGATAAAAACTTTTTGTGGACAAACTTTATATTAACTGACGGTCACAGAACCACTGGCTCTTAGAATCACTTTTGCTATAATCAATGCAACATCCATTTAACCAGATATGAGACACACAATGAGTCTATGTTCACTCTCAGTGAGATCAGTTCGCTAATAGATGATTGTCATAATAAATATATAACAACCAACCACTGATCATTTCTCTGGGTTTTTGAGTTGTAACAAATATGTTCTAGGAACACATGGTAACAACAACCAAAGAAAAAGAACAAAAATGAAAGAAAACAACTAACACAGAAGTCAAGGGTCAAGAGCCCAACTAAAGGAGACAGTGATCTCTTACATGGTTACTTCAAATGAAACTAAATCAACAGCTAAGTATTGGTTAATTCTCAATAAGATCTACTGTAGATGCCTGACAGAAATAAAGTCAGTCTGGTTATTAATAAGTGGAGCTGGTGATGCTGTTTGTGGGTTGTTTAATCAGATCTTGAGAGATTTAATGCATTTTATTACAGTTGAGTTCATCTAAGGCTGTGTCTGAAGTCAGTTGTAGTAGTTATTGCGTTTCTCTTTTCTTCAGTGATTCTGTTTGTTAACAGCAGGTGTTCATCACTAATGCACAATCATCACTTAATTAATCACTTAATTACTTAACTGTGAGTTTTAAAACTTACATGGTTTAAGCCAAGGGGATTGGTTTACTCACGGTTTGAGTTACCCTAACTTGTTGCGTTTTACAGTGTAATGATATTTTCTCTAACTATTATGAGAACCTTAATCATGTACAAATAACATCAAAATAACGTTCCGAGAGTGTTGTTCCAAGAACGTTTTTCTCTTACCATTACCAGAACCTCAATCGTGTACAAATAACATCAAAATAACTTTCCGAGAGTGTTGTTATAAGAATGTTTTCTCTTATCATTACAAGAACCTCAATCGTGTACAAATAACATCAAAATAACGTTCCGAGAGTTTTGTTATAAGAACATTTTCTTTTAACATTATAAGAACCTCAATCGTGTACAAATAACATTAAAAAAATGTTCTGAGAATGTTGTTCCAAGAACGTTTTCTCTTACCATTACAATAACCTCAATCATGTACAAATAACACTAAAATAACGTTCCGAGAGTGTTGTTATAAGAATGTTTTCTCTTAACGTTACAAGAAATGTAAATCAACCATAATAACGTTGTTAGAACATCCTATAAACATTATTTTAAGAATGTTCTGTCCTAACCTTTAAATACCTTTGAAACAATGTTAATGAAAGTTGTGGGAACGTTCCCTGTTAGCTGGGATGCGCTAGAAGTTCTTCTGAAAGTCTGAGTTGCAAGACTTTGAAGATTTCTTGCAGAGTCATGAAGCTTCAATAGAGTGTTTTCGGAGTTCTGGATGTCAAGAACGCTAGTCGCGGGTTGGAGAAAGCCATTCAGGCCGCTCAAGCGGTTCAAGCTGTTCGGGCGGTTCCAGCAGTTCAAGCAACGAATTACTTCAGTCACTGTGGTTTTAAGCGAGCCGCTTATGTCCGTCTCATGAAGCATTGTTCCAATCAGATGTTGGTGCAGGGCAGGGCAACGTCGTGTACTGTTCCTCTTCGGGCTTAAATTAACATGAGGCTCAGTCTCCCACATGGGGGAATATCTTTGCGAATTTTGTTAATAACTTCTATAAAGTGTTGTAATACGAACACTGTGAATTGTACCTAATTTTCATTCATTTCAATGTTCTGGAAACAAAACAAGCTTTCGTTCAAGCCCACACTTCCAACTCTTGCGTACATGTCATACATTTAGTAACCTTTTCTACTAAAAAGGGATATAATTCATAGATTAAACTCCCCTGATTACACAAAATACATCAAGCATATAAAAGGTATAAAACACATTATTTGTGAATACTGTTGCCCTAATGGCAATACTCTAAATAATTATTTCAAAAATCATCTTCATGTGATTTTGGTTAGGAAGAAAATGGGTGCAATTTGGGATGTATAGAGGAGGAGGGATGACATGGCCCAAAGTTCAAGAAAGTCACGCTGTGTGGATCCTGTGTGTTCTCAGGTCAGAGAGTGCCCAAGTAAATCTGTCTTTCCTGTCTCTTTTGATTATCAATTTATGCGTAGCTGGTCACAAGTAACACTGGCCATCAGTTGCTTAAATGGTTCCAGACAGCAAGTTCTCTGTTTTGTTGACTGAGTTAAAAGCTATCGCCGTTTTAGACGAAAGCCAGGTCTGGAGAGTGTCCTGTAAATGACCCTTTTTCTGTGTCCTTTTACATGGATTAATGGCAAAACTGGTCACGGGGTGACAATCAACCATTTATGGTCTATCACTGTTTTATCCCCTGAGGAGATAACGTAGGGTGTTCTCCAGACGAGGAGGCGTTGTTGTCGGAGTTGGTCAATTTTACGAAAAAAAATCCTTACATTTATATAGCGCTTTTCTGGGCACTCAAAGCATTTTACATTATGAGGGTGGGATCTCCTCATTTCTCATGAACTTAATTGATTTGGTCTAAAGAGAGAAGAATGAATGACTATTTCTGTTAGAAGACTACACATAAAATAGCTACCTAAATAAATGTTGGTAACTGCAGTTTGACTAAAAGTAATGACTAAAAGCAATGACGAAAAGTTGACAAAAATGTAATGACTTTTCGTCGACTAAAATGTGACTAAGACTATTAAGCATTTTCGTCTCAAGACTAAGACTAAGACTAAATCGAAAATGCCTGTCAAAATTAACACTACCTCTGAGGACTCCTGGACTGGAGCAGGCTCTGGAGTGGACTCTGAGAGCTCCCGGACTGGAGCGGGCTCTGGAGTGGATTCTGAATGTTCCCAGACTGAAGCGGGCTCTGGAGCAGGCTCTGGAGCAGACTCTGAGAGCTCCTGGATTGGAGCAGGCTCTGGAGTGGACTCTGAGGACTACTGGACTGGAGCAGGCTCCCTAACAACCAGTGCTAAGGCCCTTGAGATACCAGCCGCTATGACAGAGATCAGCGGTGGATCCGCCACACTGAAAGCCAGTCTCAAAAGCCTCGGGCCCACCTGGTGAAAAGGTTCCAGTCTGGCAGCCATCTTGTGGAGAGGCTCTGGAAAGGCAGCCATGACGGGACGAGACTCTGGAGTGGCTGCTATCCTGTGAAGAGGCTCTGGACTGGTGGCCATTTTGTGACGAGGCTCTGGACTGGCGGCCATGACGTGATGAGATTCTGGAGTGGCGGCCATGAAGGGGCGAGACTCTGGAGTGGCGGCCATGATGGGACGAAACTCTGGAGCAACGGTCATCCTGTGGAGGGGCACCCCATGAGGAGATGTGTCTTGCTCCAGAACTGACTGTCTCCCACTCTGGGCTAGGTGCTCCCCAAACACCTCAAAAGGACAAATGCTCCAATCCCAACATCCTCCATGTGTTAATGGGCTTGTCCAGGGCGTAATTAAACAAGTCCTTCAGAGCCGAGTCATTGTAGCCCAGCCCCTCCGCAGAACTCCTAAACTCCAGGGAAAACTCCCTCTGGTCAGTTCTCTGTTGACGAAGGGAGCTTAACCTCTGGGGTCTGAGGGTGTTTTTGGGGACTGGAGAAGTTTTGACATGCCCTGACATTTGTGCTTTTTTTCAAATGCTTAAACATATAAATGGCTAAAGTCTAATAACACTGTAATCAGCAAAAACTTGGCTACAATAATATGTTAGCAGAATTTATGTACATTGTGTTTTTGAGAAAGCAACATTTGTGCGTGGTTAGTGAAAAACTAAAATTTTGATGTCATTGAAATAAGGCCATAAAACACATACAGAACACTTGTTCACAAGACTTTTGAGAACTGGATCTTGTAGCCTAGAATTTTTGCTTCAAATGATGTGAAAATCATCTTCTTTACTTCTTTACACAGAAAACAATATATTGATTTAAATTTTCTAAGACACTTTTTGAGTAGAAAGGGTCTATGCGAGAGGGCTTGAACTATTGTGCATAATGCTGTGATTCTCACCTGAGAAGACAAAGGCCCGCATAATGAGCCAATTCAGTCAGGTATGTGACTGAGAGGGAAGAGTTACAAGAAAGAATGTGAGGACAAAATAAATTTATATATTTTTTGTTTGTAGTTTATTTAGAATATATTTAGCTATCACACAAAATAACTTGAGATTCACTTGCGAGTGCAGTTAAACAGTTTATTAAGAACAATCAAAGCTGACTTGCAAAGCTGAATTTTTAGCATCATTACTCCAGTCACACGATCCTTCAGAAATCATTCTAATATTCTGATTTACTGCTAAAAAAAAATATTATTATCATCATTATTATTATTATTATTATTATTATTATTATTATTATTATTATTATTATTATTATTATATGTTGAAAAAAGCTAAGATTTTTTTTCCAGTTTTTTTTTTTTTTTTTTGATGAATAGAAAGTTCAGAAAAACAGCATCATTTGTAACATGATAAATGTCTTTATCATCACTTCTGTGCTAAATAAAAGTTTTAATTTCTATATATACTGACTCCAAGCATTTGAATGGTATAGTGTATATTGTTACACTTGGAGTAAGACTGGAGTAATGATGCTGAAAATTTAGGTTTGATCACAGGAATAAATTACATTTTAAAATATATTCAAATAGAAAGCAGTTATTTTAAATAGTAAAAATATTTCACAATATTACTGTATTTAGCAAATACGACTATGTATTTTGGATCAAATAAACGCAGACTTGGTGGGCAGAAGATCATTTTTTTCAAAAACATTCAAAATCTTACTATTCAAAAACTTTTGACTGGTAGTGTGTCATGTTGAAATATATAAATGAACATAACATACCTGACATTTCCAAAATGTACATTGTTTATGTGCTCTGAAGGACATCAAAAAAATAAACATTTTGAAGATACTCATGGGAGTGTGTGCCTCACTTGGTCTTAGCTGTGTTCCAGGATCCTGAGTGTGCTGCTTACATGCATTGGCTCTCTTTGCAACAGGTTCTTTTGCACTGTTATCCTCACATATGAAAAAAAAAAAAAAAAAAAAAAAAAAAAAAGAAAGCATGCTGTTTACATAAACTACATTATTAACATTATTGTGATGGTCACTGATACTAGTACTAATTTATAGAAAAAAAAAAAAAAAGAACACAATTACCACATAGCACACATATTATCAGTGATATTTACAGCTTAGTTGATACATTTACACCTCAGATGATCGCAAACACTAATGACCGGGTATAACACATTCAAAACATTTACACCAGAGCAGATATTCATGAACAGAAGCTTAGTTACAGTCATAAACACAATCATGCTTTGTATGTAGGCCTATACAATACAAAATCTATAGTTATAAACATATGGCAGTTCCTGTAGCTCAAATAGTAGAGCATGGCGCTAGCAACGCTAAGATCATGGGTTCGTAAGAGTACTCATATTATTTTTATATCATATTGCTGTCTATTTTATAGAACATTTAAAAAAAAAAAAAAAACATCCAGGCATCGTGAGACATTTAGATGCTGTGAATGAAACGTCATAATGTTTCACTTGATTATACATTTAGTCAGGAATTATAGTTTGGAAAAAGTCTAACTAGTAAAATGTGTACAAGTAATGTGAAAACTAATACAAGTAGGTAATAAAAAAAAGACTCATGTTTATGATCTCCGCTGGATCAAGCCGCCACATTATTCTTTTCTGAGGTAATCCAAAGCTTCTTTCTATCTGTCTTATTCCTATCAGCACGTCTTTTTCTGAGGTGAATTTGGTCTTATTCCTCTCAGGGCATCTCAGAAGCGAACAGTAGCCGAGATGAACTTGAGGTAAAGTCTCCTGCTTTGTTTGCTGTGATGTGGGCGTTTACATGCCGCGCGCTTCACGTGGACGATTATAATATCTATAGCACGCTCAGTGCGTGGGCGTGGTCGCATTAGAGATAATGAAGGGAGACCTGAAAGTATGGACATCGTGTTGGTTTCATATGGATTAATTTATCACAGAATATTTGTTTTTGATAAAACTTGCTTAGTTTAAAAGTAGACATGTCAAGCTTTCTATAGATATATCTCTCATGTCTCTTTGTCGAACATTCGCCGAGTTTTAGTTCATTTTAATGACGCGTTTCTAAATGAAGATCACACAGACCAAGGCGACAGACAGCGCAACCTGTTTGTTTTCTTTATTATATAAAAGCACAAAGTTTTGTTGTTATTATGTGTGTATACAAATAAAAGTAGACCCTTTACAGATTTGATTGATGTATTGCTCTTATCTGTACGAAACTTACAGAGTAATTTAAGTTCCTTTAGGGGCTTTAAAAAAAAATGCAACAAAACGCGCCGGCACGTTTGTCAAACCCAGAGGGTTAAGGCTTCAAACTGGAGTATGGCTTGGTAGAGGGGGGAGCTGGTAGTGGAGGCTGGTAGTTGGAGGGAGCTCATGTTCCGCTGAGTCCTCAAGTGGCAGTTTCGTTACATTTACATTTACATTTAGTCATTTAGCAGACGCTTTTATCCAAAGCGACTTACAATTGAAAGTGAAAAAGAAAGTGAAAGTCGTGACGTATTGTCAAGTATGGTGACCCATACTCGAAATTGGTGCTCTGCATTTAACCCATCCAAGTGCACACACACAGCAGTGAATAGTGAACAAACGCACACACACACCGTGAACACACACCCGGAGCAGTGGGCAGCCATTGCTCCAGCGCCCGGGGAGCAATTGGGGGTTCGGTGCCTTGCTCAAGGGCACCTCAGTCATGGTATCGAAGGCAGAGAGAGTGCTGTTCATTCACAATCCCCACCTTCAATTCCTGCCGGTGCGAGAATCGAACCGGCAACCTTCAGGTTACAAGCCCAACTCCCTAACCATTAGGCCACGACTTCCACAATTGGGGAATACATAAAGCGATTCGTCTTGAAGAGGCAATCAGACAGAGGAAGTGCTCGTAACAACAAGACTCAGGCATTGTTCAAATAAGTACAAGCTAGAAAGGAAAGGAATAAATAAAGAGAATTTTTTTTTTTTTTAACCCTCTGGGGTCTGAGGGTGTTTTGGGGGCCTGGAGAAGTTTCGACATGCCCTGACATTTGTGCTTTTTTCAGTTACTTATAAAAATATAAATGGCTAAAGTCTAATAACACTGTAAACAGCACAAACTGGGCTATAATAATATGTTAGCAGCATTTATGTACATGATTGTGTTTTTGAGAAGGCAACATTTATGCGTGGTTAGTGAAAAACTAAAATTTTTAAGTCACTGAAATAAGGCCATAAAACACATACAGAACATCTGTTTACAAGACTTTTGAGAACTGGATCTTGTAGCCTAGAGTTTTTGCTTCAAAATTATGTGAAAATCAGCTTGTTTACTCACTCACAGAAAACAATATATTGATTTAAATTTTTAAAGACATGTTTTGTGATCAAAAGCCTATATGCGAGGGCGTGGCAATGGTCTTGAATATTAAGTGATTCTCACCTGAGAGACAGAGGGCCCTCCCCTAATGGCCCCCTAATGGCCCATCAGTGTGACTGTGACTTTGAGGCAGGTAAGAGAGAATGTGAGGAGATTGAAAAAATGTTTTGTATTTTGTATTTTATTTACAACACAGTATAATGAAAACATACATAATGAAGGTCAAAGACACATTATTGTGCACACTGATCTAACCACAGAGATGTGAACAGACTTTGAGTCATTTCTGCAACAGATTCTGTTCAACAAGTGAAACAAGTAAATCATACCTGATATTTACTTGTTTTATTTAAGTGTTTCTGCCTCTTTCCATGGATTCAAGAAGAAAAAAACAATCAGTAGTCAAGGAGCTTGTTTTACCATAGAATATCAGTGTAGTTGAAAATCTGATGTTGGTACAGCGCTCTCAGAGGAAAACAGTTTGAAGAGACTGAAAGTCAGCAGGATTCATCTGTGGTGCAGGTATCTGATTCAATAAAATACAAACAACCAAAAAAAAAAAAAAAAAAACATTTGTGAGCATGTTAATATCACCAGCATCTGTATATATGTAGCCATAGACTCACGCATGCTTTGTACTATCGTAAGAACAAAAATATTTTATATCTGAGAAACTAATTATTATTGTTTGGCATGTTATTAAAATCTATTTTTGAACAGAGTAGGCTATTAATAATAAACATGTTCTAAACATACTTAGATTCGTAGCATTCATCATGTTACAGTGTACATTCATATTACCTTTGTTTTATATAGAGCATGAAAACATCACCGCGCCATAAGAAATTTAAATACAATGAATTGCCTATCATATTCAAAATGTTTTACTCAATTTCAAACATTGTAGTCATGAATTATAGTTTGGGAAAACCCCAACTATGATTTTGTAGTCATATAGCCATACTGAACATCATGTATGATTTTATAGTAGCCTAATATATGATTCTGCAGCCATAGACTCACGCATGCTTTTTACTATAAAAGGATGTACTTTGTACTATAAAAAAAGGATATTTTATGTTTGAGAAGTAATTGTTATCATTTAGCACGCTATTAAAATATATTTGTGAACAGATTATTAATAATAAACATGGTCTAAACATTCTTAGATGCGTAGCATTCATCATGTTGTAGTTTGGGAACAACCCAACTAGTAATGTGTTCTTGTTTATGTCACAATAACACGTTAACTAATGCAAAAAAAGAAACATTACTTACTCGTCAGATTTATCTCCTCTACTCGATGAAATCTTGTTCTTCTTTTGAGGGAAATCCAGCCTTTACTCAGCGCGTCTTCTTGCAGAAACGAACAGTAGCCGCGATGAACGAACTCCTCGCGCTTTGTTTATGTTGGGCGTTTACATGCGCACGTGTCTCACGTGGATATTTACATATGAACGGCGCGAGCCGCGAGGGGGCGGGATTACATTAAAGATAATGAGTTAGACGGGAAAGACTGAACATCGTGTTGGTTTCATACGGATTGCTTTATCACAGAATCTTTGTTTTTGACATGACTAACTTCATTGAAAAATAGACACTTCAAGCTTTCTATAGATATAACTCCCATGTCTGTGTGTTGAGTATTTGCTGAGTTACAGTTCATTTTAGTGACGCGTTTCTAAAAGGAGCTTGCGGAGACGGAGAAGGCAGAGAGCGCACCCTGTTTGTTTTCTTCATTCTTCAAAAGCACAAAGTTTAGTTGTTATAATGAGTGTATACAAATAAAAGTAGACCCCTTACAGATTCGAATGGTGTATTGCTCTTATCTGTACGATGAAAAATGGCAGAGTAATTCAAGCTCATTTTGGCCTTATCAGGAAAATCTGCCACAAAACGCGTATCCGCGTTTGTCGACCCCAGAGGGTTAAAGTTTAGGATGAAGTCAAGTAGTGCTGAAAGAGATGAGTTTTCAGTTGTTGCTTGAAGACTGATAGGGATCCAGCATTCCGGATAGGGGTGGGAAGATCATTCCACCAGCCAGGAATGGTGAATGAGAATGTTGTGGAGAGTGATTTTGAGCCTCTCTGTGATGGTACCACGAGGCGTCGCTCACTAGCAGATCTCAGACTTCTGGAGGGGGTGTAGATTCGTAATAGTGAGTGGAAGTAGGCGGGTGCTGAGCCTGTGGTTGTTCTATATGCAAGCATCAGTGTCTTGAACTTGATCCGAGCTGCAACTGGTAGCCAGTGCAAGGAGATAAAGAGAGGTGTAACATGGGCTCTTTTGGGCTCATTGAAGACCAGACGTGCCGCTGCATTCTGAATCATTTGTAGAGGTTTGATTGTGTTTGATGGAAGTCCAGCCAGAAGAGCATTGCAGTAGTCCAGCCTAGAAATGACAAGGGCCTGGACAAGAAGTTGTGCACCATGCTCTGTCAGAAAGGGCCTGATCTTTCTGATGTTGTGTAGTGCAAACCTGCAGGATCGAGCAGTCTTTGCAATGTGCTCTTTGAAGGTCAACTGGTCATCAAAGATTACACCGAGATTTCTGACCGAGGTTGATGGGGCAATTGTTGATGAACCTAACTGAATCGTGAAGTCATGCTGTAGGGTTGGAGTAGCAGGGAAGACAAGAAGCTCAGTCTTTGCCAGGTTGAGCTGTAGGTGATGTTCTTTCATCCATGCCGAGATGTCCGCCAGGCAGCCTGAGATCCGTGCAGCTACTGTTGGATCATCTGGTTGAAAAGAGAGATAGAGCTGTGTGTCATCAGCGTAGCAATGGTAGGAGAAGCCATGTGCCTGTATAATGGGACCCAGTGATGTCGTGTATGTGGAGAAGAGGAGGGGTCCAAGAACCGATCCCTGAGGAACCCCAGTGACCAATTGATGTGCTTTGGAAACCTCACCTCCCCAGGCCACCCTGAAAGACCTACCAGTGAGATAGGATTCAAACCAGCGAAGTGGAATCCCAGTGATGCCCAGAGATGAGAGGGTAGACAGGAGGATCTGATGATTAACAGTGTCAAACGCAGCAGATAGATCCAGCAAAATAAGGACTGATGATTTGGAGTCTGCTTTTGCAATTCGCAGGGCTTCAGTGACTGAGAGTAGCGCAGTCTCAGTTGAATGGCCACTCCTGAAACCTGACTGTTTAGCATCCAGTTTGTTGTTCTGTGAAAGAAACAATGAGACCTGGTTGAAGACAGCTCGTTCGAGTGTTTTCGCTATGAATGGAAGGAGAGAGACAGGTCTGTAGTTTTCAGTAAGAGAAGTGTTTAATGTAGGTTTCTTGAGCAGTGGGGTTACCCGAGCCTGCTTGAACGCAGTGGGGAAAATGCCTGTGAGGAGAGATGTGTTGATGATGTGTGTGAGTGCTGGTAAGAGTGTGGGAGAGATTGCTTGGAGAAGGTGTGATGGGATTGGGTCTAGAGGACATGTTGTAGGATGGCTGGAGAGGAGAAGTTTGGATACCTCTGCCTCGGTGAGTGGACAGAAGGAGAAGATGGGAGTTTTAGCAGTGGATGTGGTTGGTTGGAGGTCGTGTGTGTGTGGAGGAGAGAACTGACTACTGATTGTTCTAGTTTTGCCTGTAAAAAAAAAAGTGGCAAAGTCATCAGCTGTTATAGAAGTGGTGGGAGGTGGTGGAGGGGGACAGAGGAGAGAATTAAATGTTCTGAAGAGATTACGCATGTCTGGAGCGCTGTTGATCTTGTCGTGGAAATGTGAGGATTTGGCAGTGTGGACTTCAGCAGAGAAAGATGAGAGCAAAGACTGATACCTACTCAGGTCCGACGGATCGTTTGATGTGCGCCATTTTCTCTCTGCCGCTCTGAGTTTGGTCCGATGTTCATGAAGAACCTCGGATAACCAGGGGTTAGAAGGGGCAACCCGTGCTGGGCTGGAGGAGAGAGGACAAATGTCGTCAAGACAAGAGGTTAAGGTCTGGCATAGAGTGTCAGTAGCTGCATTCACATCCAGAGATGAGAAATGGGTAGGTGAGGGAAGAGAGGAGGATACTACAGAGGAAAGATGTGAGGGAGAAACTGAGGGAGAAACTGAGGGAGTGAGGGAGAAACTGACGTTCTGTTATGTTACGAAAGAAAGATGAGGAGAGGACTCAAGGTGCAGGAAGAATGAGTCTTTTTTAATAATAAAATAAAACAAAAACTACCCGAAGGAAGAAAAACAGGCAGGCAGGCCAGGAACAACAGAGCAGAGCAGCCAGTGCATACCACACATACAAGTATTTCTGACATATAACAAATACTCTCAAACATTAACAACGAAACCGCTCAGGACTGCAGACACTAGGAGAATAAATTAGGAGACAAACGATGGAGACACAGGTTGAGTAACTGAAACAATAATGAGATAACAAGAAGGGTGGGGTCAGACAATAGACAGGAGAGCACATGGCACCAACAACAAACAACAAGCCATGTGCTCAACAAACAGACACGGCGAACTCTGGTGGCCATCTAAGGCACACCAGCTGATAACCGTGACACCTACAAATTGCATTTAATATCAATCAAGTTGGGGCAGGTAATCTTAAAAGTTGAGTGTGTTTTTAATAAATAAATAATAAAATAAAAAGAAAAATAAAACAAGGTGAAATACTTTTCGTTTCTAAAGTATTTGAGTTTATTTATTATTTAAAGCCCTTTTGTCGATTTTCAGAATAACTACATATATAAATAACTATATCGTGAAATATACCGCTACCATAAAATAAAATGAGTCATATCTTGAAACAGGATTTTGGTCATACCGCCCACCTCTAAGCAGCACAGTAAAAGGCATATTAGAGAGCTTGACATGAAGTAAACAATATAAAAACAAACTGAAATTCTATACAAATGATTTTGCTACCACACTGCATGCCTAGCTCACGTGGTGCTAACAGCACACGTGTCTCATCAGGTAAACAAGCCCATACATGTTCCCTGAGACACATTTTCATGTTTACACAATATAATGTATAATATAACATGAAAAAAAAAAAGTATTAACTATAAACAAGCACATCTACACATCCATTCTCAATAGCATATTGTTTTGCAACTTTTTGAACAGTTCAAATCACGATCACAGACGGGAGGGTTTGGAAGAGTCCATTTCCAGGTGGTGATGTTTTCTTACAGTAATGCAAATCTGGGAAATCATTGGGGGGGCCATCATTCTTTACTCTATGTATGCTAAGGGAAAACTGTTTGTGTGGACCAGCGTTGGTTAGTAAAATTGTAATTTTTTCCCCTCACCCAACTCTGGTCCACTCAACCCAAAAAACAGCATGGCACGACAGCCCTGGGATGGCCCAGATCTGGCACTGCATGAAAAGAGACAAATCTGGTAATATCTGGCCATGGTAATCTGCCGTGTAATTTCAGGTTTGCCAGATGTATGTGGAAATTACCTGAGCCATGTTACACAGAACAGTAAATTTCCATAAATACCCATGTAATCCAGTGTACATGGACATATACAGGAATCCGTGAGGTTTCATGGACATATAGTGGTAAAAAGTATTTTGAGAAATGTATAGAACGATTTGTTTTAATGTGTAAAAAAATTACTTACTGGACAAAAAATAAATGTATAGAATAAGGTTTTGTGTAAAAATTATAAACTGCATAAAAAAATGAATAATGTACATAATTATTTTATTTACACATGAACATGCATAAAAAAACACAAAATGTACAGAAAACACTCAGGCTCACTTACAAATAAATTATATTACAAAAATGAATAATATATACAACTTATTCATTTCATTTTTAACTTGCATCACAAAACTAAACAACATAAATTAGGTTGTTGCATTGACAAAATGACATTGACAAAATATATAAGATCAAAAAAATTTAATGTACTAATTTAATTTTTTTTTCCCCCACTGTTTCCTCTTCTTGAGAGAATGATTAATAATTTATTTGTTAACCAATCTCTCCCTGCTCTCCTGTGCTCTTCTCTCCTCTGTCTCTCTCTGGAGTTTGATGTCCTCCCTGAGTAGCTCCACCAGCTTCCATTCACTCCCTCACCTGTCCCAGGACACTTGCAATCCTAAGGCAGAGCAAATAAACCACGTCTGTTAACAACAACAGCACAATGAATTTCAGCAAAAATGTATTAACTTGCTTCGTATTTTTTTATGTCCTTCCTCAGCAGGCCCATTTTCTCCAGAATTGTCCTAAAACAAGAGACAATGGAAACACTTATGAAAAATATTAAGACAAGGGTGCAATATTTACATTAGAAATTATGACACAGCAGGACATGCATACAAAATACTGAAGTCTGGTTAAACCATCTGTAGACATATATTGCATGACAGCACTACAAAAACACAACAAAGTGAAAGAATATTGCCTTATACTGGTTGTCTTATTGTTTGTGGGCTCTGTGTAGGGTGACGGCAAATAGTTATAATACACAAGAGAGCCTAGTGGAAATATTACAAATGGGTCGTTGCCTTTTCCAAGCCACTCTGGTCAAGTTTTGGCCCCGGTAAATAAATGGTCCTTTCACCCCTCATTTTAATAAATTGAGCTGTCTGCTCATTGCTCCCTATAAACAATTGAAATATTACAAGAAGTTTTGCCTCAGACCATCTAACAAATGAAGCCATGCATTGGTAACATTTTTAGTTTAAGTTTACATAAAAAAATAAAACAAAAACAAAATTGGCTTTGTTTCGCTTGGTATTTGAGTAAATTATAATGCAAAACTTACATTTAAATGCGAATTCCTCGGCCACCACAGAACTCTCACCTGCCATGTTCTTTGAATATACAGGTGCATCTCAATAAATTAGAATGTGGTGGAAAAGTTAATTTATTTCAGTAATTCAACTCAAATTGTGAAACTCGTGTATTAAATAAATTCAATGCACACAGACTGAAGTAGTTTAAGTCTTTGGTTCTTTTAATTGTGATGATTTTGGCTCACATTTAACAAAAACCCACCAATTCACTATCTCAACAAATTAGAATATGGTGACATCCCAATCAGCTAATCAACTCAAAACACCTGCAAAGGTTTCCTGAGCCTTCAAAATGGTCTCTCAGTTTGCTTCACTAGGGTACACAATCATAGGGAAGACTGCTGATCTGACAGTTGTCCAGAAGACAATCATTGACACCCTTCACAAGGAGGGTAAGCCACAAAAATTCATTGCCAAAGAAGCTGGCTGTTCACAGAGTGCTGTATCCAAGCATGTTAACAGAATGTTGAGTGGAAGGATAAAGTGTAGAAGAAAAAGATCCACAACCAACCGAGAGAACCGCAGCTTTATGAGGATTGTCAAGCAAAATCGATTCAAGAATTTGGGTGAACTTCACAAGGAATGGACTGAGGCTGGGGTCAAGGCATCAAGAGCCACCACACACAGACGTGTCAAGGAATTTGGCTACAGTTGTCATATTCCTCTTGTTAAGCCACTCCTGAACCACAGACAACGTCAGAGGCGTCTTACCTGGGCTAAGGAAAAGAAGAACTGGACTGTTGCCCAGTGGTCCAAAGTCCTCTTTTCAGATGAGAGCAAGTTTTGTATTTCATTTGGAAACCAAGGTCCTAGAGTCTGGAGAAAGGGTGGAGAAGCTCATAGCCCAAGTTGCTTGAAGTCCAGTGTTAAGTTTCCACAGTCTGTGATGATTTGGGGTGCAATGTCATCTGCTGGTGTTGGTCCATTGTGTTTTTTGAAAACCAAAGTCACTGCACCCGTTTACCAAGAAATTTTGGAGCACTTCATGCTTCCTCCTGCTGACCAGCTTTTTAAAGATGCTGATTTCATTTTCCAGCAGGATTTGGCACCTGCCCACACTGCCAAAAGCACCAAAAGTTGGTTAAATGACCATGGTGTTGGTGTGCTTGACTGGCCAGCAAACTCACCAGACCTGAACCCCATAGAGAATCTATGGGGTATTGTCAAGAGGAAAATGAGAAACAAGAGACCAAAAAATGCAGATAAGCTGAAGGCCACTGTCAAAGAATCCTGGGCTTCCATACCACCTCAGCAGTGCCACAAACTGATCACCTCCATGCCACGCCGAATTGAGGCAGTAATTAAAGCAAAAGGAGCCCCTACCAAGTATTGAGTACATATACAGTAAATGAACATGCTTTCCAGAAGGCCAACAATTCACTAAAAATGTTTTTTTATTTTTTTATTTTTTTTCTTATTGGTCTTATGAAGTATTCTAATTTGTTGAGATAGTGAATTGGTGTGTTTTTGTTAAATGTGAGCCAAAATCATCACAATTAAAAGAACCAAAGACTTAAACTACTTCAGTCTGTGTGCATTGAATTTATTTAATACACGAGTTTCACAATTTGAGTTGAATTACTGAAATAAATGAACTTTTCCACCACATTCTGATTTATTGAGATGCACCTGTAAATTCCGTCATCATCTGCACGCAATTCTTCCCTTTCAGTCGGTCACTTTCGACTTAAGCATGCTGAGGTGACGTTCGTGGATGAGTCATGTTCTCATTGCGGGAAGATGACCATCTTGGAGCTGCGGGTCAAGCTCGGTTACCTCAAAAGGGGCAGAGCTCTGTTGTCTCTGCCTCGATCTAGTTCTCATCATGGCGGCAGTCAGGCGGGGGCTACTTCAGGCAGTAGCACGGTCTGAGGGTTACAGTGGTGGCAAGCCCTCTCGGGAACAAACCCTCGAGGGACCATCGCTCCTCTTGCGCTCCGTAACCAGTCGAGCTGCCAAAGGAACGTGCTGGGCCCTCTACAAGCAGCGTACCAGCAGTATCCTTTGGCGCTCCTCCCAATGACCAGATGTCAATCGTTGCATCGGAGGGTGAGCCGGAGCTTTCTGGAGAGAATGATTCGGCTGCGCTGCTGCCCTCCGGGACTGTAACAATGCCTGAATCAGATCCGGAAATGACGGCTATGCTTTCCTGGGCCGCCGTGAGGGTAGGGCTCGAGTGGAGACCTCCACCGTGTCCCGAGCCCTCAAGGTTGGACGATTGGTTCTTCGGGGTGGTCCACGGTGGTTCTCAGCACCCGCCCCGATGTCATTCTTCCTGGAGGCGCATGAGGGGCTTACCAGGTCGTGGATGGCACCTTTTTCTGCCAGAAACCAAACTGCTAACTCCTCCTTCCTCACCACTCCCAACGGTGGTACAGCGAGGGGGTATACGGGGGTTCCCCCGGTGGAGCGGTCAGTTGCGATGCATTTGTGTTCTAATATCGCCTCCACCCAGCAGGGCGAACCGTGCCTCCCCTCCCGGGTCTGTAGGTACTCGTCTGGTCTGGCCGGCGATGCTTGCAGCCTGTGGAGAAGCTGCCTCCGCCTCACACGCTACGGCGTTACTGCAGGTTCTTCAGGCTAAAGCACTGGGGGACCTGCACGAGGGTGGTCACGATCTGGAAGTTCTAAAAGAGCTCCGAACCGCACTGACCCCACGCTCTGAGTGACAAAAGGTCACTGCGCATTCTCTGGGTCGTGCGATGTCCACACTTGTGGACCAGGAGCATCACCTCTGGCTGCGTCTGGTCAACATGAGGGACACCGACAAGTTCGATTCCTCAAGGTCCCCGTGTCCTGGGCCGGCCTCTCCGGTGACGCAGTCGAGAACATGGTCCAGCAGTTCTCAGCTACACAGGAGCAGACTAAGGCTCACATCCTGCCCCGGTGGGCAGCTGCTGCCTCCACCCTTCCGCCGGCCGCAGCGCTCCAGGTTGCTCGTCTCCAAGGGCGGCCCCCTGCATCCACCCCCGCTCCCGTTCCGGATCCACAGCAGCCTCAAGCAAGTAGCGCCATGTAGTTGGACATAGGCAGGCTGCCCTGCCCGTCCAGGCCCCCGTCAAACCTGGCGGTGAGCGGAAAAGCAAGAGGCCCAGGACGGGCAAGCCAGAGAGAGAGTGAACTGCTCTTTGGGGGTTGGTGAATGCACCTCTCCCTCTCCCAGAGGAGGGCCGGGTGGAGAAACTGGTTTCCAAAAATCTCGACAGGAGAGTTGTTTTCTCTGTCTCTGGGTCCCAAGAGGGCATGGAGAGTCGCGGACGGACCAACACCGGACCACACTCATCCTCCTCTCTCGCCAGCAGGCAGCAGCGGGCGGTTCGAGAGCGTCACCAAGGCCCTCTACTCACGCACCCTGTGCCAAGCGTGGAACCAGGTAAGTGTTGCACCGCACACTCAGACCCCTCTTCAGTCCACCCACGGACCGGGTCCCTGCGTTCCACCTCGCTGCCCCACCACGGGTATGTCGGTGGTCCCGCTGTTACGGTGTCTGGGAGCCTACCCAAACCGTCTCGCTGGCTCCTGCGGACCATCAGACTCGGCTTTGCGATTCAGTTCGCCCGGCGTCCCCCCAAGCTCAGTGGCATCCGCTTCACATCAGCGAAGGCGGCCAATGCTCCTGTCTTGTGTGTGGAGATTGCAGTCCTACTGGTGAAGGATGCGATAGAGCCAGTCCCTCCAGCCGGTATGAAGACAGTCCTTCATTGTGCCCAAGAAAAGCAGTGGGTTATGACCAATCTTGGACCTGCGTGTCTTGAACCGGACCCTTCGAAGCATTTACCGTTCAAGATGTTGACGCAGAAACGTGTCTTCGGGTGAATCCATCCCCATGATTGGTTTGCAGCAATCGACCTGAAGGACATGTACTTTCATGTGTGGATCCTTCCTCACCACAGACCATTGCTGCGGTTTGTGTTTGAAGGACGAGCATATCAGTACAAGGTCCTGCCCTCCAGGCTGTCCCTGTCGCCCCGTGTCTTCACGAAAGTTGCAGAGGCAGCCCCTGGTTCCCCTGAGAGAGCAGGGCGTTCGCATTCTCAACTGCCTCGATGAC
Organism: Spinibarbus caldwelli; assembly: GCA_039654775.1. NCBI lineage: Eukaryota > Metazoa > Chordata > Actinopteri > Cypriniformes > Cyprinidae > Spinibarbus > Spinibarbus caldwelli. The sequence continues at coordinate 31,306,711 of CM077254.1, read as the reverse complement.
TGGCTCACACTAACTTAGTCTCAGGATCAGTTGTGCGAACACAGGGACTTGGTGCTCTCGCACCTCAGCCGGTTGGGCCTTTCGGATCAGCTGGGAAAAGAGCAAACTCTCCTACATGCAGAGGATCTCTTTTCTCGGTATGGAGTTGGATTCGGTCGCAGCACGCCTCACGTAAGAACGTGCTCAGTCAGTGTTGAACTGCCTGAATATGTTTCAGTGGGACTGCCATCCTATGAATAAGTGCAGGATGGCAGTCCCACTGAAACCGTTTCAGAGGCTCCTGGGGCATATGGCAGCAGCAGTCACGCCGCTGGGGCTGCTTCATATGAGACCGCTTCAACACTGGCTTCATGGCCGAGTCCCGAGTTGGGTGTGGCAATGCGCCACTCACCGGTTCTAAGTCACACCAGCCTGCCGCCAAACCTTCACCCTGTTGTCAGACCTTGTATTCTTCTGAGCAATAGCGCCCCTAGAACAGGTCTTCAGGCATGCTGTGGTTTACACGGATGCCTCCACCACCGGCTGGGGCGCCACGTATAACGGGCTTGCAGTGTCGGGGGTTTGGACAGGCCCCCAACTGCACTGGCACATCAACTGCCTAGAGTTGTTAGCAGTACGCCTGGCCTTGAACCATCTCAGAAGGCGTTTACAAGGCAAGTACATGCTGGTCCGCATGGACAACACTGCGACCGTTACATACATCAACCGACAAGATGGTCTATGCTCCCGTCGCATGTTGCAACTAGCCCGCCACCTCCTCCTCTGGAGTCAGAAGCATCTGAGGTCGCTTCGTACCATTCACTTTCCGGGCCTGCACAACCGTGCAGCAGATAAGCTGTCACGAGCTGCCCTCCCCGGAGAGTGGAGACTCCATCCCCAGACAGTCCAGCTGATTTGGAGACGTTTCAGAGCCTCTCAGGTAGACCTGTGCCCCTCCAGAGACCTCTCATGGCCAGTCATTTTACTCCCTGACCGAGGAAACACTCGGCATGGACACACCGGCACACAGCTGGCTGCGGGGCCTGCACAAGCATGTGTTTCCCCCAGTGAGCCTTCCCGCACAGACACTGTGCATGATCAGGGAGGACGAGGAGCAGTCCTGCTTGTGGCGCCTTACTGGCCCACTCGGACCTGGTTCCCGGAACTAATGCTCCTCATGACAGCCCCTCCTTGGCGGTTCCTCTGAGGAAGGATCTACTGACTCAGAGAAGGGGCACCCTTTGGCACCCGCGTCCAGACCTCTGGAAACTTCATGTCTGCTCCCTGGATGGGACGCAGTGGTTCTAGGTGACCTACCACAAGAGGTAGCTGACACCATCACTTCGACGAGAGCACCATCTATGAGACACGCTTACACCTTGAAGTGGAACCTGTTCATCGAGTGGTGTTCTTCTCACCGAGAAGACCCCCGAAGATGCCTGGTTAGAGTCGTGCTTTCCTTTTGCAGCAAGGGTTGAAGCGAAGGCTGTCTCCCTCCACCCTTAAAGTCTTTGTTGCTGCTATTGCTGCTAACCATGACCCCATAGAAGGGAAGTTGGTGGGGAAGCATGACCTGATCATCAGGTTCCATAGGGGAGCGAGAAGGTTAAATCCTCCACGGCCCCCCTCTATACCCTCTTGGGACCTGACTCTAGTGCTCAGAGCACTACAGCAGGGCCCATTTGAGCCTTTGCAGACAGTCGAGCTGAAGTTTCTGGCAATGAAAACTCTGCTCCTGCTTGCATTAGCCTCTATCAAGAGGGTAGGGGACCTGCACGCATTTTCGGTCAACAAATCGTGCCTAGAGTTTGGGCTGGCTGACTCCCAAGTAATCCTGAGGCCCCGGCCTGGCTATGTGCCCAAGGTTCCCACTACTCCCTTCAGGGACCAGGTGGTGAGCCTGCAAGCGCTACCCCTGGAGGAGACAGACCCAGCCATAGCTTTGCTCTGTCCCGTCCGAGCCTTAAGATGCTACGTACACCAGACACAAAGCTTCAGGACCTCAGACCAGCTGTTTGTCTGTCACGGAGGCCGGCAGAAGGGGAATGCCATCTCCAAGCAGAGGATGGCCCACTGGATCATGGACGCAATCACCCTGGCTTATCAGGCACAGGGTGTGCCCTGCCCATTCAGGTTGCGAGCCCATTCTACTAGAAGTGTTGCATCCTCCTGGGCGCTGGCTCGTGGCGCCTCGCTGGCAGATATTTGTAGAGCTAACATGTTCGCTAGATTCTATAGCCTGCGTGTGGAGCCAGTGTCCTCCTGTGTTCTCACCTCAAATGGGTAGAAGCACTGAGAGGCCCCGGCTTCGGGTTGGCTTGCTAAAAACCGCTCCAGAGAGTCCATAGAGTAGACCCTGTTGAGCTCCTCCGTCCCCTCGGCAGCCAGACGTGGCAGAATGTCCGGCGCCAGGCCCTCACTCGATGAATCCGTGAGAACCGGTAGAGGGCTGGGTTCCATATGTAGAGACCTAAGTGGATCCCATATATGTAAAGTCCACAGTAAAGCCACAGAGCTCATGTTCCCCGGCAGACAGTCTGCATTCTTGAGAAGATTACAATCACCTCTAATACCTCATATGCGCCTAAACGGTTGATCATATGAGTAAGTGTTCTGAAACCTCCTTCGGGAAGGGTGGAACTTCCGCAACGTTCCTGTTCCAAACAGAACAGGTAAATTTTCCCAGTGTTATCCAGTCTCACCGAGTGGGTAGTGCTATGACGATGGTAGCTGGCCTTCTTGTGGGACACTGGAAGGGGCAGCACCCGTGGTGCTTTGGTAGGGATCCGAATTCGTCGGTCACCATCCGACATGACGACAAGAGTGACTGACTGAAAGGGAACGTCTCGTTACGTATGTAACCCTCGTTCCCTAAAGGAGTGAACGGAGAAGTCACGTCCCATTGCCACGGCTCCTGTACCACCGCTGAGCGGCCGGGTCACCGGCTCGCCTCCTCAGCGATAACCTGAATATGAGTTTAGATTCAAGATTCAAGATTCAATATTTGTCACATACATGATTATATAGAGATATAACCAGCAGTGAAATGTGAGTCCGGTCCGCTCCATGGACAGTGCAAATATTATAGAATACAAACACAGAGGAAATATACATAAATATAGGTATAGGTAAAATGAAATTAGTAAAGAATAAAATATAAAGAACAAAATATAAAATAAAATGTGCATGACAGTATACTGTAAACTTAAATATTAAGATAAGCAGGAATGTACAAGAGAGGAATGTGCAAACAGGTTGTACATGGTTGTCATGTAGCAGCAATACAGAAAGTGCTGAGTGCAAATGACACTGTCAGTATGAGGTAGAGAATAATAAATATCTTACTGATTGTTAAGTGATTATTAAGTGGAGTCATGCTGATGTTAAGGGGCTGAGTTTGAGTTTAGGAGCCTGATGGCCTGGGGGAAGAAACTCCTCCTGAGTCTCTCAGTTTTTGTCATCAGGCAACGGAAGTGCTTACCAGATGGCAGCAGAGTGAAAAGACAGTTACTAGGGTGGTTTGAGTCCTTGATGATTGTGACAGCTCTGCTTCTGCAGCGTTTGAGTAGATGTCCTGCAGAGAGGGGAGAGCAGACCCTGAGATGCGCTCAGCTAAGCGCACAACTCTCTGCAGGGCTTTGCGGTCTTGACTGGAGCTGTTCCCATACCACAATGAAATACACTGAGTTAATACACTTTCTATGATCCCTGAATAGAAAGTTTTCAGATACACTCAAGGTGTATTGGTCTCTCTAAGCGAGATCCCAATTCGTTGGTCACCATCTGACATGACGTCTCCATTCCCTCCTTCAGGGAACGAGGGTTACATACGTAACCGAGACGTTTCTGGAATAGGGTAGGGTGTGAAGGGTGCATTAGATGTACATTTCATTTTCCTGTGAAACGGAGGGTGCATTTGAAGTGGCTTTCGAATTACGGCAGCCTTCGTCATGCCGCGGTGATTCAGTCGGCCTTTGAAGTGCGCACCCTTCACATTGGGACAGCCTATGTAGTGACTCTGTGATACAATTTTTTTTTTTTTTTTTTTAAAGAAGAGAAGGGCTATAGATAAAAAAAAAAGTCTACATGCAAGGAAACAAAATACATAATATGCTTTTGAAAACTTCATATCAATTAAAAATTGACATTAATTGTATTTTTCAATGAGTGGGTATTAGTTTTATATCATTCTCATTAATCTAATGCTTTTCTTTCCATTCTCCAGATTCTGCAAAGTGCACCAATGATCTACAAATAGTGCTTCTAGGTGCAAAGGGAACTGGAAAGAGTGCAACTGGAAACAACATCTTAATGAAAAATGTGTTTAAAGTAAAACAATCTTCTACATTAGTGACCAGTGATTGTCAGAAAGACACAGTTGAAATCAATGCCAGACATGTTACTGTGATTGACACTCCTGGACTGTTTAATACTGAAATTACAAATGAGGAGATCCACAAAATAATCAAAAATTACTTCTCAACATTACCAAAACCAGATGTGATTCTCTCAGTGACATCAGTGGGAAATTTCAACAAAGATCATCACAGAGAAGTGATAAAGTTAATTCAAGGTACTTTTGGTGAAATTGCAATGGAAAATTCCATGGTGCTCTTTACCAATATGGACAAATTAAAGGACAGGACCATAGAACAGTACCTGTTAAATAAAGAATCTACGATCAGTAAATGTGTTAATCAGTATGGTTATGGATATCACCAGTTTAATAATATGCAAACTAAAGATAGTAGCCAGGTTTTGGATCTACTGAACAAAATAGATAAACGTGTTGCAGAATCTCAGATGTGTAGTCAGAAACTGGAAAAAGAAAATAAAGAGGACATAGAAAAAAGGAAAGAGGGAATAAATGATCCAAAAACAAAGGAACAATTGATAACCAGCAAAGAGAAAGAAAAGTACAAAAGAGAAATGAAAAGAAAACTGACAAAATATGACCAAGGTAAACATACAATTAATGTTGGATCATTTATTCCCTCAAACCTCAGTACAGAAATTTGCAAAAAAATGTCAAAACACAAGAAAAATGCAGTGCAATGTAAAAAAAAAAAAGGTAAAAATGGAGCAAGAGGAATAATTAGAGGGAGAGGGGAAAAAAGCATGAAAGAAAATGAGCAAAAACCAACAACGTATGAGGTTTCAAACACAGGAGAAGCTGAATGCAATGATCAAAAAGCAAAGAAAATACTGAGTTCCATGGACGAAATTGAAGAAAATGACAAGAAAACACAGGAAAGAAGGAATGATCAAAATAAAGATACTGAAAGAGAACAAAAGCTAAGCATGAAAGAAAAAAATCAGCAAGAACCAGCAACATATGAAGTGTCAAAAACAGGAGAACCTGAATGCTATGGACAAAAAGCAAAGAGAACACCTATATTAGACAACAAGAAAGAAGAGAAAAAGGGGAATGAAACCAATGAAGTGGAAATGAAAACAAATGACAACAGAATGCGCTCCATTAGTCAAATGGAAGAAAATGACAAGAAAACAAAGGAAGGAAGGAAGGATCAAAACAAAGATACTGAAAGAGAACAAAAGTTAAGCATGAAAGAAAAAAATCAGCAAGAACCAGCAACATATAAAGTGTCAAAAACAGGAGAACCTGAATGCTACGGACAAAAAGCAAAGAGAACACCTATATTACATGACAAGAAAGAAGAGAGAAAGGGGAATGAAACCAATGAAACCGAAATGAAAGAAGATGACAACAGAATGAAAATACAGAGTTCCATTAGTGAAATGGAAGAAAATGACAAGAAAACACAGGAAGGAAGGAAGGATCAAAATAAAGAGAGAGAGCACAAAGAATCTGTTGAACAACAAGAGTTTAACAGAGAAAATGAACCACAGTCTATAATGTATAATAGGCTGAAAAGAGAAGAAAGTGAGAGACTACATGAAAATGAAGAAAACTGGAATGAAAAACTAAAGAATGCTAACAAACAACTCAAAATGAAGGAAGAACACAATGAAGGGACAAGTAACAGCATTAAGACCACAACAAAATGCTATCCCGATAGAGATTCTTCCATACAGGTAAATGATAACCAACATTTCATGATTTTACACTTACATTTATTCATGTAGCAGAGACAATAAAGAAAAAAAAAAAAAGAAAAAAACTTTTTCATTTTCACTTTACCAGTGTGGCATCACAGAACAGAAACAAAAGAATGGGTAGCACTAAACACTTACAATTGAGGGCTACACTAAATTTAGACCGCTACCCCAATTACTGACTACACCAACCTGGGAGCCTAATACTGGGAACTCGCCCTTAGCAGAGCCTTAGCAGGCTCACAGATTTAGTTAGGGCTGAGTCAGGTATCAGACACAGTGAGTAGTAAGACATTTTATTCAAGATAAAATTTCACAAATTGAAAAGACTCAAAAATAAATCACAACCAGCACACACATACATTACCGCTTCTGGAGGACACAACAATCATACATGCACCCCACACACCACAGCACAACAGACGAGAACCACCAACGCACCGAAAGATGCCACTACTTCTACAGTGGGCCACCCCAATTCTGAATGGAAAATTAAACACAATATGAAACCAACACACCTTACATATTATTCTTTTGAAAAAAAAAAAAGATACAAAACACAAACATAATAATGCAAAAAAAGCAAATAAGTTCAACAACAATAAGAATAAAACACAAAGACATATTGTTACATTGAAGAAAAGAGAAAAAAATCAAACAGTCAAACAACTGGTGATGGGTAGGTGACAAACCACCCATCGTATGTCACTCCAGGCTAACTCAGATTGAAACCTACAGCAATTCAAGAAACGAATTGTTCTAACAATTATTCTAACAATTATTAGAAATGAAGCCCCAGGTATCAGGCCTAACTGTCATATCGGCCAGTTCCACGAGTGTCCCAAGTGCATCACAAAAATGAATCGTAGCACAGCATATATTTGCCTCAACAGACCTGAGAAACAGGTCTATAAAAAGCTTTAAATGTCTCATTTCAAATCGAAGACAAATATTCTCTGAGAACGAGAATGAAACACCATACTTCCGGTATGCTTGTACATCTTCCTTCAGATAAATGAAGTTGATGACTTTTCTTTTTAGGCACCCTTTTATACCCTGCCGGTGCATATTTTTGAGAAAATAAAGTTTATGTGTGGTTAGTATTTTTTAATCACTGAAATAAGGTTTAAAAAATACTAAACATTTGTTCACAAGACTCTTGAGAACTGGATGTGGTAGATTTGAGTTTTTTCTATAAAATGAGGTGAAAATCATCTTGTGCACTCATTCACATAAAAGTGTATGTTGATTTAACTTTTGTTTGACACTTATTTGTTAGAAAGGTCGTATGTAAGGGAGTGACAATGGCCACAAATATTGATGTGATACACATGAGAGAAACAAAGACCCTCTCCTAATGGGCCTGTAAGTGTGGAATGTGAATGTGAGGCAGGTAAGAAGGATTGTGAGGAGATTATTATTATTATTTATTTCATTTTATTTTTTTGTAGTTTAGTAGCAACATATATAACTCATTATAATTAAAATATAAATTATGAGGTGAATGATACAAAAGGAATAAATGAAAGGTACATTGTTGAGCACATAGATTTTAACAGTCACACACCTTTGTGCCATTCCTGGAAACAGTTCTTGTTCAACTGTAGACACAGGCGAACCGTATCTGACATTTCCAAGGTGTTTACTGCTTCTTTTGCCATGCACTGAAGAAAAAAACTGCCCCGTTAGTAGTCGGTGATGGAGCTCACCTTTCATGTTTATGTCGAATATCAATCCAATGTAGTTGTATTGTCAGTGGTCCACTTGTATGTGTGACCTTGTGCAATTGTCCTGGCAACCTAAACATTTGTTTCATGGCACAGAGTTGGTACAGTGCTCTCAGAGAAAAACAGTTTGAAGAGATTCATCAGGAGGACTTATCTGTGGTCCATGTATCAGGTCATTTTGCAAGGAAATGACTAAATATAAATGGAATCAATGCATAAAATGCTTAATATTAAAGATTAACAAGAAACAATGAGTGTTCTGTCAAAATAATAATAATAATTCACAAGTTCGCCTTACAGATAATAAAGCAGGATGAATAGTATGCGTATTTGACGTGTTGTCTGGGGAGAGGGCTCGGCATTTAGCCCAGACCCAGAGCGTTCCCCCCGGTAGGAATGGGTCAATGGTGAGGAGTCGGGGTGGTAGAGGGATGCTGAAAGACTAGAAATAATGAAGGTAAGACTGCTTTGATTATTTATAGGGGTTCTCTCTCATGCTGGTTGGATAGATGATGTAATTATTGATAATGAATTGGCTGGGTTAATTATCTGCGCGTGCTCCTCCCGAAATTTGTTAATAAAACAGCACTTCACGAGTTCGCCTTACAGATAATAAAGCAGGATGAATAGTATATGTATTTGACGTGCTGTCCGGGGAGAGGACTCTGTGGTGGCTTCTGCCGCTATGAAAAATCACTCTCAAAGTCTTGGGGTTTTGATGCCAGAAGATAGACTTTATTACAAGAACAAAGCCGAGAAGTTTTCTGCAGAAAAAATCTCCAGAATGCTTTTGTGCTGTCTCTTTTATACAGTTTTTCCTTTAAGGCGTGTTCCATACATTTCATAGAGTTTTCCTTATACATACAATCTGATTTCTCCCTAGAGAGAAGGGGCGCCAACACGTGATATGGTATAGAAAGAAAGCCCCCTTATATTCTTCCAGATGTTTCCTGTCTGCATGTTCTAGCCATGTAGGCACATTTCTTGTCTGCACATTTGAGCCACGTAGGCACATTTTACACAGGGGCCTTAGAACATAATGGAAGATTAAATAGATATATTAATGGCAAGATTCACCTTGATTATACTTGATTAATTCAGATCTTCAACTATAAAAATCTTCTTCATTCCTCCCTTTGAGACTTTATTAAGTCTCACAATTGCTTATGTCTACCCAAAATGCTACTTCATAATTCAGTCCTTTCAGTCAACACTATCTAGTGACTAAATAAGTCACACAGTCTTATCATCAATGACTAGATGATGCAGCAGCACTCTGGAGGAGAATCAGAACCAAGCGTCTCTGTCTACACTTGACTAAGAGAGAGTAAAAGATTCTGTCTCCTTTCCCCTTTTATCATAGAAAACAATGTTATAAGCATGAGCATGCATTTGGTTCAGCGCTTGCCTGTGGTTGTCACAGTTATGTATAAAAGACATAAAAACACATTCAAAACATAATACATTGAACATCACAAGAAAAATAGTTCAGATCTGTTGATCTTCAGCCCAGATATTTTGCACATCATAGAGGGCCAGCCTTGGGTAGAGGTTAGGCTAACATTTACACCCAGTGTATTGCCCATCTTTACACCTCTTTTTCATACTCATCAGAGTCACTGGAACTCTCATCCAAAGTTTGCTCATTTAAGATCAGCTTGTTTAGCAATCCTTCATAATATACATCTAGGTTCCTTTCTGTGATAATTTGTTGATTATTTGGGACTTTTATCATTTCCATTTGCTTAACAGCAGCATTGATGACTAATGTTCTTAATACGGGTAATACACAGCAAAATAATAACCTTCCTATCAATATAGCAGCTACTAAAAACATTCTTAGTTTAGCAAACCATGCTTCCCATGCTCCAAATTTCAGATCAAACCAATCCCAAATTCGTTTGTCTCTTCCTGCATTTGCTGTAACTTCAGCTCTTAATTTTTTTTTAATTTTAGTCATCTTTTCACTAAAAGCTCCTCCCGGGGCAGTATTATTTGGTATAAAAGTACAACATTGATCTCCAAACATAATACAGACTCCTCCTCTATCAGCTAAAAGCCAATTAAGGGCCTGTCTGTTTTGTCACGTCATTCTACTTGTGTGTACTTGGTCTCCTAATAAGGTTAACGCATAGTCAGTATAATTAATGAATCTTCGTTGATTATAATAAATGTAATTAATCCACTTTACATTTTTGTTAGGTGTGATCCAAACAAATATTGATTCAAAACCTGCTTTCACTCCATCTCTTGCCTTGAATTCATTAGGAATCCCTCTCGGTTGTCTAATTGAGTCTAAATATACCTTGGTGTCCGGCTCATAACCTCTTTTAATTCTGTTGTCTTCTTTGTTTACTCTCTGTTCTGTTCCCCATTGTGCTATGTTAAGTTCTTGAAATAATCGTACTCTTACACACATACCTTTCCATTCGACTGGTAAAGAAGGCAACAATGTCTCACCTCCACAGATCCAAAAGAAATCTGCTATTATTAATGACTGGTCGTCATAAATTGCTATAGAAGGTAAAGCAATAGTTTGATTTTTACATTTTTCAGTTATTATTTTATTTCTTTTCATTGTTCCAATTGCTAAAATTTCTGGAGCTCTAGAAGGAAGTTCAGATTTCCAAGAATCTTTCTTATCTATATACCACATAATAGCACATTTGCCCTTGAACTTGCCCACATATTGTGTTCCTTTTGGTTTAGGAAAACACTCATATTCTTGTTTACAATCTACGCCATACCATTTCGGAATCTCTATTTTCTGTTTTTCAATTTTTATATTTCGGCTGACGTCCGAATACTGACACCAAGATCCCCAGAGTGGTCTAAAAAAATTATTTGTTAATTTAGGATTTCCCAAAAATCCTAGACATTCAGCAATATAATATGGTCTAGTAAAATCTGTTAAATGACAAAAATTTCTCCCAAATTCGGCACACTTTTGGTAGTCATGTGGATTTGGTATGGTTATTACTTTGTTTAACGGAGCTTTGGATAGCAAATTGATTTGCATAGCAATCAATTTTCTTTCCTTGTTTCTCTCGCAGTAAAAGCTGCCCATCTATACCATTCATTATTTTGAGCTGTTTCCCTTAATTCATCATATTGACTAACTTCTTCGTCCCCTTGTATATTATAATCTGTGTTTCTACGATTTTGGGTTATCATTGGCTCTGTTGAGTTGATATCATTATCACTGTTATTCAATGGTTGAAAAGTTAATTGAAAGGAAGTTTGGTTGCTTTCTATTGGTTGAGCTTGGATTTGCATTAGTAGGTGCACTAGGCATAAGATGGTCTTCAGACACATTGTCAAATTTTTCTTTTGCCTCTCCTGTAATTTCAGCTAGCAAAGCTTTAATGTCCCCTCAATCAAAAGTTTGCCCATTGTCTCTTCTTCAAATACTCTTATCCATTTTCCTGCGCCCTCATGAATATCAGGGAGTTGTGCATCCAGTGGTCTGAGTGTCCCCTTTGCTCCGCCATGCTCCCATTTTCATGTATCACATAACTCCTCTTCACCATTCACTTCCTCACTACTGTCGAACAACTTACTTTTCCGTCTCTTCAATTTATTTACGTCTTGGATCTTTTTTCCTGATTCTCTGATTTTCCTTTCCATCTCTTCTTCCATAGCCTCTAGTTGTGCTTTAATTTCTCTATCTTTCCTCTTTATTTTTCCTAACACTTCCTCATATTCTGTTTTGCCTTCTTGGTTTGTTTTCATCATTTCTAAGGCTATGCGTGCTTGTTTCTAACCATCCATAGGTCAATATCTTTCACTTTCTCTTTTCTGTTCCCTGCTCTTTGTTTTTACAGCTGGTTTCTTTTTTCTTCCAACTCTACATGTCCTTCCATGTCCATTTCTCCCGTTACCTCTACCTTTCCCTTGATAATTGGGAACTCTCCCTGCGAAGGCAGATAGGGGGTAGTTTGAAAACAACATCTCCTTTTTGCCTGTCTTTCTGTCTGCCTCTTTCGTTCTCTTCCTGGCTAGTTTTATACCTCTTCCCTCTAGTTTGTTGTAGATTGGTGACTCTGGCTCCAATATGGGCAAAATGCTATTTTTTGGGTACAATTTCTAAAGACAGTTACTCTCTGCCTCTTTCTATAACGCATTTGCCTCCCTTTCACTACATCTAATACGATTTCACTAGATTTGTAGATTTTAGAAGGGTTTTCAAGTGGTGGGTCGCAGAGTGGAACAAGGTGGGGCACTCAAAGTCACTTGGCTGTTGCTAAATTTGCATTTCACTGACACGCACACACATACTCACACACAGTTTAGTCTAGGGCTGCACGATATACCAACATTAATTATGAATTGCGGTATTGCTTAGTGCAATTTTCGAATCGCAAAGGCCGCGATTTAAAACGTGCTGCGTGTTTTGGAGTGCGAGTCGTTGCAATGGTCTTTCCCTCGTTGGCAAGGGAGGGTCGTTACTAGCACGCCCTTCATCCCTCACTTCATGCTGTGTAGGGTTGCTGAAGCTGGTTGGCATATTTTAAGGAGAGAGAGGTGGACCCAGTTGTCACTTTGCAACTATTTTGCTGATCAATCCGAGATTCTTCCTTGAAATCATCACTGCACACTCACTGGTCCTTAATGGTGGAGCAAACCATTCCCGGGCCTTGACAGAACTGCTGCACCTGTAGGTGGAATCTTTCAGAGTTTTTGTTAGTGATATCAAGCATGCTCATTTGCTCATCAGACCAGTTATCCTTCTTGATGTGACCTGTGGAAATTTCATGTGGGTTGAGGGCTGTCCTGGCCCCCTTTTTTGAGCTCTCACAAATTCATTGCTATCAATACAATGAGCATAGGTTGAATACCCATTTTCTCTAATGTAATAAAGAATTTGGTTTTAGTTATCCCTAATCTTACTATTTTTCAATTCATTACAAATTTATTCTCAACAACTTGCTAATTCAGTTATCTCTTTGTTTTATAAACTGAGTTTCACTATTTCACTTGATAATTTCTTCTAGGTCTATCTTGCTCAGTAGCATAGGTATTTTGACCTGGAAAACCCTCAACCTACGTTCTTTATGTTAACAGTCAGAAAGACAATATTTGATCCTTTTGGCACAGAATCAGCTCCATCATGACATGCTGAAAAGAAAGTTAGATGTGGGGTGGACAGAGCAAGCTTGCTTGCTTTGCCTTCCCATGTAATGCGCTGCGCAAGTGTGGCACTGTTTTTCTTTCTGCCACAACAATAACCTAGGTACTGACTGGGAAACTTAACCAAATTCATCCACGGTCATTATTCTACTGGGCATTATTTGCCCTGTGGGCCCACATATTAAATTTTGCATACAGCTGTTTTGGCAAAATAATTGATCTGCCTCAGTGTCTCGTCAGACACTTTCTTTCACTCCACAACACCATCATTCATACCTTTTCACACTCTTTCACACCCTTTCACACCCCTCTTTTGGCCAAAAACATATTTTGTCTTGATTTCAGCTGATTGTGCACTGTATGGTTTTAGCTGTGGAATGCCATGGATTCTGAATAGGACTTTACTGAGCGTAGACCTGGTAGCAATCCACATAGTGTCTAATTGTCATATTCCACTGGACAACATCATTCATCATAAAGTTTAATTTAACACTGCAGGTATCAACCTCTTTTTCTTCTAACACAATCTAATAGGTTAATTGGTTTAGAATAATTTTCTTAGGCATTGTGCAGTTGAGAGAACTATGTGTAATTTTTCAAATGTCACTTGTCTAATTTAAATTTTAGTCATATGAATTTTGTTATTGCTCATGAGCTACTTTGAAAAGGGGATTGGAGATCTCTTCATAATCTAGGATCCATGGCCATCAACATTTCTATCCTGTTATCCCCAGTGATGACAGCATTTATGATTTCACGATTTTGGACCATTGGAGTTAAATTTATTTATTATTATTTCTTTATTCAATCTAGCCCTTTTAAATTACCATTAAACAAAATGGAGTGACCAATATTTTTATTTTATCAGCTCTATTTTTTCTATTAGACATCTTGTCTACCCTTTTTTATTTTCTTTTTTCCAAAGAGTTCAACATTGTTGTCAATAATTCAGTTGTGCATTTTCCCTTAGTTGGTTAATGAAATAGCCCTCGCTATGCCAACTCCAGCTCCCTTTTGTATCTGATTTGTGAGTCAAGCACCACTTCTGTCTGTCAAAATTCCTTGTTCTTTTAGACACAAGGCTGGACTAGTACCTATTGATAAGCAGATTGAGAACGTTAGTTAAAACACAGAATTCAAAGAACTGCTGTGAGACCAGTAAGTAATCAAGATTACAGTTTTTCTCGATCGCTAACACACTATAACTGATTCATTTGGCCCAATTTTCCAAACTATTCATACAGTTCTCGAAACAAAGACACATTTCTCAAAACTTTTAACACATTTCACCTCTTTGCACACACGTTCCAATTTGCTCAGTGTTTACTGCAAAACTCTACACAAAAACGCCATCATTTTGCAGAGGTTTAACCATGTTCTCATTCAGAAAACACAAACACACAATATAATTAACTCAAGCATCAAAAAATGAACTCAAACAGCACACATTTATCCATGTGTGAACATTCAGTAGCAAAACTGATGACACAGCAGTCAGAATCTCAGGATGATATGCACAGGAGCACAAGTGATTATGTGTTTTGGAAAATGAATCCTGGTAGTGGGAGACAAAGAGGAATAGGAGGAGAAAAAAAAAATGAAGGGGATGAGGTCAAAGGTCATTTGTTCCTGATGAAACACAAAGCACTATGGTTGACCGTGTTCTTCTACATGGACTGACCATGAGGGAAGTTGGCCTACAGGCTCATCTACAAGGTTTCAATACTACTGACACATACAATATAATTACAGTACATAGCAGCAGTACTTTAGATAAGATAACTTTCATTATTCCATGTACAGTAAATACTGTAGTACGTTGTACACCCTCAAACTCATTTCTGTTGAATTGATTTGTAGCCAAGCAGTCCTTACATGTACTGAGAAGTCTTTTGTCAGATGACTAAGAAACTGCTATAACAAATAAGGATACTACCAATACTGTAATGCAATTTGGCAGAGGATGCTGAATGAATGAATTTATTTATTCTTTTATTCATTTTTTTATTTATTTCTGTAAAGTAACTGACAGTATATTCAATGTGTATTTACTGTATATTCAGTTGTTTGGTCTTTGAATTTTTTCTCTTGTAGTGCTTTTCATCTACTGTGAGATCTCTTTACAGTAGTGTAATGAAAGTAAACTTTTCTTAAAGTTTATTGCTGAATTTTACTGTATCTGCACCCCTCCATTTATGTTGTATGCTGTAACATTGACTATCAAAAGGATTCCTGTTTCCCAAAAGGAGGTTTTAGTAACAGTGTTTTGAGCTGATCTCACTAGTGTTCTCTAGGCAGTGGAATAGTCTGTGTATTTGGCAGGTTTGTGCATCATCTGAGGCCAAAGTTGGATTTTGACTAAAGATAATATGTTTTTGACTAGAATACTTGGTTTTAACCTGGAAGTTTGAGGTTTGTGCAAGTTGGTGTATAGTTTTGAGATTGTGTTTATAGTTGTGAGAAAATGGTGAATTGTTTCATGAATTGTGTGTTAGCAATCGAGAAAAACTGTAATGAAGAACGTGGCAAAGTCATCAGCTGTTAGAGTTGATGAAGGAGGGGGAGGAGGAGGACAAAGGAGGGAGGAAAGTGGTTTTAGGAGGGAGGTTTTAAAGTGCATGCGAGAGTTAGACGAATTGTTAATTTTGATATTATAGTATGTCCTTTTAGCAGTGGAGACACTGGCAGAAAAGGAAGAGAGGAGTGACCGATAGACATTAAGGTCAGTAGTATTTTTTTTTTATTTGTGCCACACCCTTTCAGCAGCCCTGAGCTTAGAACGATACTCGCGGAAAACATCAGACAGCCAAGGGGCAGAAGGGGTGGTACGGCCTGGCCTGGAAGACAAGGGGCAGACAGTGTCTAAACAAGATGTAAGAGTGGAGCAGAAAGTATCAGTAGCACTGTTAGCATCAAGAGATGATTAATGTTCAGGGGGAGGACGCAAAGATGAAACCATAGCAGATAGCCGGGAGGGTGAGAGTGAGTGTAGGTTACGTCGAAAGATGACATGTGGAGGGGTATATGTTGTGTCAGGAACCATGTTGAGGTTAAGAGTGAGGAGGAAGTGATCCGAGGTGTGCAGTGGAGTAACCAGTACATGATCAGTGGAGCAGTGTTTTGTGTAAATAAGATCCAGTTGGTTGCCTGATTTGTGAGTAGCCATAGTTAACCCTCTCTTGAGATCAAAAGAGGCAAGCAGAGTGTGGAAGTCTGCAGCCTGAGGTTTATCTAGTCAAGTCAAGTCACCTTTATTTATATAGCGCTTTTAACAATACAGATTGTGTCAAAGCACTTGACAGTATGAAATTGGAGGATAGAGTGTCAGTAATGTATAATAATAAGATTAAACACTCAATTTTCAGTTAAAGTCATTCCATTATTGAATTCAGAGATGTCATTGTCTAGCTCAGTTTAGTTTAAATAGTATATATGAAATCAAATTGACGATAATCGCTAGAAATTAAGTGTCCCCAACTGAGCAAGCCAGAGGCGACAGTGGCAAGGAACCAAAACTCCCTCTGTGACAGAATGGAGAAAAAAAAAATAAAAAATAAAAAAAACCTTGGGAGAAACCAGGCTCAGTCGGGGGCCCAGTTCTCCTCTGGCCAGGATATTATTGTTTATTTATTTTTTACTTATTGTTTTAATTAAATTTTAAATGTATAAATGTATTATATTTCTATTTTTTATATTGTTGCAATTTCTAACAATAATAGTATTATGTAGATAGGTATTTTATTATATTTTTAGTTATTTTGTTTTATTTTTAGTTTTATTGTATTTAAGTCGAGGTCTTCACTGGGAATATGTCCCCGGGGCTCATCCAGGTGTCCGGCCTCCGCCGACGATCAGGGTCGCAGACATCATCTCCCGGCGCCGATCCACCATCTGATCCGGACACGGACTGAGAAACAGAATAATAAAGAAACAGACAAATATTAGCATAGATGCCATTCTTCTTCTTACGATGTAACGAGTACATCGTGTGTTATGAGGAGTGTTCCCGGTTCCGGTTGATCTAATTAATGCAGCCTAACAATCCTTTAACGGATTTGAATAATAGAAGTGTATTAGTGTGTTATGTGTAAGCCAGGTTAAAGAAATGTGTCTTTAATCTAGATATAAACTGATAGAGTGTGTCTGCCTCCCGAACACTATTAGGTAGATTGTTCCAGAGTTTGGGCGCTAAATAGGAAAAGGATCTGCCGCCCGCAGTCGATTTTGATATTCTAGGTATTATCAAATGGCCAGAGTTTTGAGAACACAGTGGACGTGGAGGACTATAATGTGATAAGAGCTCGCTCAAGTACTGAGGAGCTAAGCCATTCAGGGCTTTATAAGTAATTAACAAGATTTTAAAATCTATACAATGTTTGATAGGGAGCCAGTGCAGTGTTGACAGAACCAGGCTAATATGGTCATACTTCCTGGTTCTAGTAAGGACTCTAGCTCCTGCATTTTGGACCAACTGTAGTTTATTGATCAAGCGTGCAGAACAACCACCCAGTAAAGCATTACAATAGTCTAACCTTGAGGTCATAAACGCATGAATTAGCATCTAGGTGGATGTTGAAGTCTCCAAGCATAACTAGGGGTGTACCATCCTCAGGAAAGGTTGAGAGCAGCACATCTAATTCATCCAAGAAGTTACCTTGTGGTCCTGGGGGTCAATAAACAACTACAAAATGGATTTTAAAAGGTTGGGTAATAGTGACAGAATGTGATTCAAGGGAGTTTTTAATACCCAGAGAAGGTAAAGGAATAAATTTCCAATCATTAGAGATAAGCAGACCAGTACCTCCACCTTTATGGTCAGATGGGGAGTGTGGGAAAATGAGAAATTATTGGAGAGTGCTGCAGGAGTAGCAGTGTCCTCAGGGCCATGAGGTTGTCTGCGAGACTTGCTCTTATTACAGGTAATGCATTCGTGGATAAATTCAAATGTGTCTGTCTGCATGGTTGGTCACCAGAAGCTGTTCTGGAGAAAGTGAAGAGTCGCAGTAATCCCAGGATGACCAGAGCTGAGCACAGAGTGAACATGTTGTAACTTCTTACAGAGTTTCTGAGGCACAAATGTTTTGCCAGGGGGACATTCGGGAGGGGAGAGTTCCTGTAAGTTGACCTTATCAAGTTCTGTCATGATGTCCCATTGGACTGGGGCCACGATTAATCACTATGGGAGAAGGGTTTCCTCGGGATTACTGGGGTTTAAGCAGTCTTGTTGACATGACAAGGCATCAACTTTGGTATTCTTAGAACTGGGACAATATGTGACAGAGAAATCAAAATGTGTAAAACAGAGTGCCCATCGGGCCTGTCTGGGGTTTAGTCTTTTGGCAGATCGGAGATATTCAAAATTTTTGTGGTCAGTAAGAACAACAAAGGGGTGTTTTGACCCCTCTAGCCAATGTCGCCACTCCTCCATAGCTGATTTCATGGCCAACAACTACCAGTTTCCGACGTCGTAGTTCTGTTTGGCTGAGCTAAGTTTGCAGGAAAAGTAGGCACTAGAATGGAGCTTTGGTGGAGAGCCATGTCGTTGTGATAGGATGGCTCCAATGCCAGTATTTGAGGCATCCACTTCGCCTTTGAATGGGAGTTCAGGATCAGGATGATGGAGAATGGGAGCAGATGTGAAAAGTGATTTAAGTTCCGTGAAAGCCTCCAAAGCTGCGGTAGACCATGTGAGATGTGAAGAATTTCTTTTTGTCATGGAGGTTAACAGAGAAGCCACAGAACTGAAATTCCTGATAAAGCGCCGGTAGAAATTTGTGAATCCCAAGAAACATTGTAGCTCCTTTAAAGTTGCCGGTTGCGGCCAGTCCAGAACAGCTCTGACCTTCTTCTCGTCCACAGCAACTCCCTTCTGACTGATGATATAGCCCAGAATTTATGTGATGGTTTGGTGAAATTCACACTTTTCAACTTTGGCATATAACTTGTGATCAATGAGCTGTTGTAACACTGTCCTCACATGTTGCACATTCTCCTCATATGTGTCAGAACAGACAGGAATGTCATCGATGTAAACGATTACCCAACGGTCCAGCATGTCACGGAAGACAACCTTGATGAAGGACTGGAATACGGAAGGACTGTTGGCAAGGCCAAAGAGCATAACCAAATATTCATAGTGTACAGTGCTGGTAGAAAAAGCGGTTTTCCATTCATCACCCTCCCTGATGTGGATGAGATTACAGGCGTTGCGGAGGTTTAATTTGGAAAGGTACCTGGCTTTACTGATTTGTTCTAAGGCAGCTGGTGCCAGAGGTAAAGGGTATCGGAACTTAACGGTGATGTTGTTAAGACCCCGGTAATCGATGCAAGGGCGCAGACCACCATCCTTTTTCTTAACGAAGAAGAAGCCAGTCTATGCAGGTGATGTTGATGGTCTGATGAATCCCTCTGAAAGCTCCTCATTTGATGTAGTTCTTCACAGCATTGGACTTGGGTTGTGACAAGGGAAAGATACGACCTTTAGGTGGTGCTGCACCTGGTAACAAATCAATGGCACAATCACTAGAACGATGAGGAGGCAGTTCCGATGCACTGGACTTACTGAAGGCCTCGGTGAGGTCGGAGTATTCCGAGAGAAGTGTAGAAGGGAGAACTGGCTCGTCCATGAGTGTAACATTCTGAATGGAGTTTGATGGACTGTCTGTCAGACAATTGGTTTGACAGGAAGGGTCCCACTGAATGATGCGATGGATTATGTTGGCATAACCAAGGTGATGTACATTGTCTCGTTTGTGACAGTCTGCTAGGAAACTCACCAAGACAGGCATGTTGACACAATTTTTTGTGTGAATTTGTCCATTCAAGCACAAGACTTGAAAGAGAACTCAATATTTGTGCGCTGTCTGAGACCTAAATGCTTTGGATGAGCGCACACACAAATCTCCTCACTGCTCGTGCAAGCGAGTTCTCATTTGCATCTTCAGGTTCTTGAATGTTTAAATTGGCAAGGCTTAAATGAGTTTAGTTTAAACACAGATAGCGATGTGTGCTGTTCAGGTCTCACCTGTGCACACGCGCCATCAACACACGGGTGATGACGGCATAAATGACTGGTCATATTAGAGCATATGGCACTCGTATTGAACAAAGTTGACAAAGAGTGACAAATGGTTACAAATGTTTTTTTGTTCACTGCTGTTGGTATGTATTGGGAAGCCAGAATGCGTATCCATCAACAGAAACGTACATTAGCCGAACCCTGTCTGTTTTACGTGTTGTTAATTTTAACAAACCCTATCACAGATGCGTTGTCAGATTTAAGTTGAACCATGGTGCAAGTGCATGCCAAACTGTGAGTGCAGAACAGTGCGGTTCAATTTTTTAATGAGAACCATTACACCCCTAGTGCCAACACATCAGTGACAAATCTGGGACTGCTCACGTGTAGTTGCATGACTCGAATGTCATGACAGTGTAGCATTTATAATGATTGCACATAAAATCAGTAGTAACAGTTCACAATTAAACCCATATCCTAACTTATCCTGTAACCCAATAAAATCCATGGCAATTAATGTCATGGACTTAATTAATGGACTTAAGATCTAAGATAGCGCCGCAGATGGCAGCTACAGTGCTTTGCTCTTCAGTGTTTGTACTGTTTTTGTTTGTTTTTCCTGTTTTTATTTTTTTTTTGTCAAACACGATCAGTTTTACCAGGGATGACCTGCTGAACATTTGGCAGAACACACCACAAAATCTTTTAACGGTTTTTGATTATTCGGACGTTTTGCTGGACATTGTAGTTGGCGGAGTCGTAGCTCTTGTCAAACGCTTTAGGACGCGCAGACGGGGGAAGCGAGCCGGCGCACTTGTGAAGCTTCGTCAGCGCGGATTTAGAACGGCGTTGCCTAGCATCCATCTAGCGAATCTCCGCTCTCTACCCAACAAAATGGACGAACTCCTTCTGCTCTCCCGGACAAACAAGGATTTTTCAAACTCTGCTGCTCTGTGTTTCACGGAAACCTGGCTGAACGACGTCATACCTGGCAGCGTGCTACATCTGCCTAACTTCCAGCTGATCAGAGCAGATCGCGAGGCAGAATCAACGGGGAAATCGCGTGGCGGCAGGACGTGCTTTTACATCAATGAGAGGTGGTGTACAGATGTAACTGTGTTAAAGAAGATGTGCTGTTCTGATCTAGAAATGCTCTTCATTAACTGCAAGCCATTCTATTCGCAGCGGGAGATTTGTTCGTTCATTCTCGTGTCTACATTCCACCACAAGCGAACGCGAGATCAGCTTTACAGAAACTCGATAATCAGATCACAGACACAGAACAAAAACACCCGGACTCTGTTTTAATCATTCTCGGAGACTTTAATAAAGCAAATCTCCCCCGCGAACTGCCAAAATACAGACAGCACATCACATGTCCCACCAGAGACAGTAATATATTGGATCACTGTTACACAGCGATAAAGGACGCATATCACTCTGTCCCACGGGCAGCTTTAGGACTCTCTGAATACTGTTTGGTTCATCTTATACCGACCTACAAGCAGAAACTTAAATCTGCTAAACCTGTATTGAGAACTGTTAAAAGATGGACTAATGAAACAGATCGGGTTTTACAAGCCTGTTTTGACCTTACTGATTGGACTGTTTTTGAAGCTGCTGCAAACGATCTAAATGAGCTCACAGAGACTGTAACATCTTATATCAGTTTCTGTGAGGATATGTGCATTCCTACCAAGACTCATCTTACAACAATGACAAACCATGGTTCACTGCAAAACTCAGACAGCTCCGTCAGGCCAAAAAAGATGATTACAGAAAGGGGGATAAAGTCTTGTATAAACAGGCCAAATACACACTGGAAAAGGAGATCAGAGTGGCAAAGAGGAATTATTCTGGCAAGCTAAGGAACAAATTATCTTCCAGTGATTCTGCTTCAGTGTGGAAAGGTATGAAAGATATCACCAGTTACAAGACACCATCCCCCAGCACTGTGGAGAATCAACAACTGGCTGACGATCTGAATGAGTTCTACTGCAGGTTTGAAAAAACACCCCACACCTGCCCTGAACATCTCTCCACACAAGCATTAACACCTCCAGCAACCCCCCTCTCCCCCACACCTGCAATTCAGATCAGTGAAGATGACGTGCGCCAGGTCTTCAGAAAGAACAAAAGAAGGAAAGCACCAGGCCCAGACGGAGTGTCACCAGCCTGCCTAAAAACCTGTGCTGACCAGCTGGCCCCATATTCACACGGATCTTCAACAGATCACTGGAGCTGTGCGAAATCCCCTCATGCTTAAAACGCTCCACCATCATCCCCATCCCAAAGAAACCCAAAATTACTGGACTTAATGACTACAGACCTGTGGCTCTAATGTCTGTGGCCATGAAATCATTTGAAAGACTGGTTTTGGCTTATCTGAAGGCCTCCACTGGACCCTTACTGGACCCCCTGCAGTTTGCCTACAGAGCAAACAGGTCTGTGGATGATGCAGTCAACATGGGACTGCACTTCATCCTGCAGCATCTAGACAGACCAGGGACTTATGTAAGGATCCTGTTTGTAGACTTCAGCTCCGCTTTTAACACCATCATCCCGGACACCCTTCAGAATAAACTTACTCAGCTCTCCGTCCCCACCTCCGTCTGTCAGTGGATCAAAAGCTTCCTGACAGACAGGCAGCAACTAGTGAGGCTGGGAAAATTCTCATCCAACACCCGCACCATCAGCACTGGTGACCCTCATGGCTGTGTTCTCTCTCCACTGCTCTTCTCCCTCTACACCAACAACTGCACATCTAAAGACTCCTCTGTCAAGCTCCTGAAGTTTGCAGACGACACCACACTGATTGGCCTCATCCAGGATGGTGATGAGTCTGCTTACAGACAGGAGGTTAAGGAGCTGGCTGTCTGGTGCAGTCTTAACAACCTAGAGCTTAACACGCTCAAAACTGTGGAGATGATTGTGGACTTCAGGAGAAACCCCCCTGCACTCCCCCCACTCACCATCATGAACAGCACTGTGACTGCAGTGGAGTCATTCAGATTCCTGGGCACCACAATTTCTCAGGACCTGAAGTGGGACAATCACATTGAGTACATTGTGAATAAGGCCCAGCAGAGGCTGTACTTCCTTCGCCAGCAGAACAACCAGACACAGGAACAGTTTCTTCCCTCAGGCAATCCATCTCATGAACACTTGACATTAAACGTGGAACACACAACACTATTATATTTATTCACCACACATACTTATTTTTTTCATTTGAAATTTGCACATATCATAACTGTACATACATAATTGTCTACAGGTGCTTCGCAATAAATTAGAATATCGTGGAAAAGTTCATTTATTTCAGTAATTCAACTCAAATTGTGAAACTCGTGTATTAAATAAATTCAATGCGCACAGAATGAAGTAGTTTAAGTCTTTGGTTCTTTTAATTGTGATGATTTAGGTTCACATTTAACAAAAACCCACCAATTCACTATCTCAACAAATTAGAATACTTCATAAGACCAATATAAAAAACATTTTTAGTGAATCCTTGGCCTTCTGGAAAGTATGTTCATTTACTGTATATGTACTCAATACTTGGTAGGGGCTCCTTTTGCTTTAATTACTGCCTCAATTCGGCATGGCATGGAGCTAATCAGTTTGTGGCACTGCTGAGGTGGTATGGAAGCCCAGGTTTCTTTGACAGTGGCCTTCAGGTCATCTGCATTGTTGGGTCTGGTGTCTCTCATCTTCCCCTTGACAATACCCCATAGATTCTCTATGGGGTTCAGGTCAGGCGAGTTTGCTGGCCAATCAAGCACAGTAACACCATGGTCATTGAACCAGCTTTTGGTATCTTTGGCAGTGTGGGCAGGTGCCAAGTCCTGCTGGAAAATGAAATCAGCATCTCCATAAAGCTTGTCAGCAGAAGGAAGCATGAAGTGCTCTAAAATCTCCTGGTAGATGGCTGCGTTGACTGTGGACTTCAGAAAACACAGTGGACCAACACCAGCAGATGACATGGGAGCCCAAATCATCACTGACTGTGGAAACTTAACACTGGACTTCAAGCAACATGGATTCTGCGCCTCTCCACTCTTCCTCCAGACTCTGGGACCTTGATTTCCAAATGAAATGCAATATTTACTTTCATCTGAAAAGAGGACTTTGGACCACTGAGCAACAGTCAGTTCTTTTTCTCCACAGCCCAGGTAAGATGCTTCTGACGTTGTTTCTGTTTCAGAAGTGGCTTGGTAGCCCTTTTCCTGAAGATGTCTGAGCATGGTGACTCTTGATACACTGACTCCAGCTTCAGTCCACTCCTTGTAATGCTCTCCCAAGTGTTTGAATCAGCTTTGCTTGACAGTATTCTCAAGCTTGCAGTCATCTCTGTTGCTTGTGCACCTTTTCCTACCAAAATTCTTCCTTCCAGTCAACTTTGCATTTAATATGCTTTGATACTCTTTTTGATACTCTTTAAACAGCCACACCTTTCAGTAATAACCCTCTGTGATTTACCCTCTTTGTGGAGGGCGTCAATGTTCGTCTTCTGGATCATTGCCAAGTCAGCAGTCTTCTCCATTATTGTGGTTTCAAAGAACAAGAGATACCCAGAATTTATACTGTAGAGATAGTCATTAATTGAAACTCAAATATAAGTATTCTAATATTTTGAGATACTGATTTTTGACTTTCATGAGCTGTAAGCTCTAATCATCAAAATTAAAACAAAAAAAAAAAACTTTTGAAATGTTTTACTTTACATGCAATGAATCTAAAATATATGAAAGTTTCACTTTTTGAAATAACTTACAAGAAAAAATTAACTTTTTCACGACATTCTAATTTATTGAGATGCACCTGTATATTATATATTGTGTTTTTGCTATTTTGTACATTGCCTGTTTGTATATTTGTATATTATTAATTTATTATCTGTGTCCTGTCCTGTTGCTGTCTTTCTGTTGCACTGTGGAGCTTCTGTCACTATAACAAAATGCTCGTATGTGTAAACATACCTGGCCAATAAAACTCATTCTGATATGATTCTGATGTCATCAAAGATGTTTAATCCACAACAATCCACAAGCATTCTGAGCATTATTCCTACTTGCTGGCATTCAATTTACAAGTCGCTCTTTTAGGTTAGGCTATTTTCATTCAATCTGATGTAAAAGCAGCTAGGCTGTGTCTTGCATTCTTCTACGTTAGTGAACATTGCAAATAAATTGGTTGCAAAACGGTATTTTTGTCTAGTTGTTATAGTCAGAAAAAACAATATAGTCACATTACTCTATGTTAAAGCCTATGAGATAGCCCATGATCACTAGATTTTACCCAGGTGTTACTATAATGATTTTGTAAATGGTGATCAGGG
Source organism: Spinibarbus caldwelli (assembly GCA_039654775.1). Taxonomy (NCBI): domain Eukaryota; kingdom Metazoa; phylum Chordata; class Actinopteri; order Cypriniformes; family Cyprinidae; genus Spinibarbus; species Spinibarbus caldwelli. The sequence continues at coordinate 31,281,438 of CM077254.1, read as the reverse complement.
TAGTGATTTCAAATGTTAGATAGCTTTATGTGGGGCACTACTATAAATATAGTGATTTCAAATCTAAGTAGCACCACCAGTGTAATGGCTTTGGGCTTAAATATTATTATTTTGTTTTGGTCACATTATTTTATGTGGCACCAGCCAGGAATTTCACCTCGACAGCAAAGAACAATCATTAAAAATTGTTGAATAAATAAGAATTACATATATTGGAGGAAGTTGTAGTCTGGCTAGTCTGACTTTATTATCAACACAAGGAAGACACAAGTGTAATAAAAGGGGTTTTACTAACAAATGGATAGACAACTACTAAATGGGTCCAATGAATGGATAAAGTGCAAAAAATTGATAGATGCAAGTGACTGAGTTGGATGTTACTATGGACGTTATCTTATGGAAAGGAGGAGAAGGATTGCTCACGAGACGATTCTGAAGTTGTGGGAGAAGATCCTAGCAGTTTGGAACTCACAAACGGAGGATCACTGAAGAGAAGGTTCTTAAGCTGTTGCAGAAGATCCTGGCAACCTGGAACACACAGGAGAAGGATCGCTGAAGAGAAGGTTCTGAAGTTGTTGCAGAAGATGGGGGGCACTAAGCTTGTGGTCGTTGTTGCTGTGGCAGTTTCCAAAACTCCCCAAATTCACTCCTTGCAGAATTTCCTTGTTTCTCACAGTAGAGCAACAACAGCTTAGCACCTTCTTTGTGTTGAAGAGAACCTTTAAATCTTTCCTGAGAAGGAGGGATTTGCAAATTGGCAACTTTCAGTTCCAGCGTTTTGATTAGTCAATGCTGTCGGAGGTGGCCATGGTATGGCCCTTCTGAAATGAGGTCTATTTGCATAGCTTAAAGTCCAAGTTTAGAACAATGTCTTTAAGGTTTTTCTATGCATTATTCACTTTCAAAACCAATTCCAGATTAACCTGCACATTGTACTGAAAATATGAAGACCAGACATCAATGGGTAATGCTGAACATTGACCCATGCATTCATATATACCTTAATAGGTAAGGTTGCATATATTGTTGTATCACACACAGCACTCATTAAGTATATGCAGTTTTGTAAATGGATTTGAATATGGTTTAATCAATTTTGTGTCCATTTTGTATGAACGCATTTGTGAAGATGTGTTCTTCTCTTGTGGCTTCAACCACAAGGCAACATCGGTTTGGTCAGTCTGAGGTAGTCAGTGGTCATTCACACTTAGGTCTCAAAAATGAAGGACTGTGATCAGTGAAAGAGCATGTGGTGACTGGATCAGTGTTTGATCAATAGAATGCTGAAGTCCTCATTCCTGCCTTCCACAAATGATAAGCTTGAGGGAGAACAAAATTCAGAAATTACTGAATGTTAATGTTACCCCCCTCTCCACAAGAGAGGGGTAACAAAATCAAAATGAAGCTGTCATCTACTGTCCACTACATCAGCAACCAAATATTGATAATGTGAAAGTTACTGCCTTTTGCCTTTGCGTGACTTTTTGAAGACAATACAAAGGCAGGGTATAGTAACTTCAAAATAAGGGTCAAAAGTCATGTTTGAGCTCAAGATTTTTTTATGAAGATAATTTTCATTACTAAAACATTTAATTGCCAGATTTCCAGTGTCCTACCTATAATTAATTTGGCTGGACAAATAAAAATCTTTAAAGTTGTTTTTTTTTCTTTCTCAGTTCCACACTCTAGCGAGTTAAGGTGTTTTGCCTTTGTTGGTCAGATCTGTTATAAGAGCAACAATGATAGAATTTTTTTTTTTTTTTTTTTTTTTTTTTTTTAAAAAACCCTCAGTAATATCCAAAACATTTCCCAGATTCATGTCAGTTCCCATTTATTTGTCAGTAAGTGAAACTCCAGGATGGCAAAAACTCTCACTTCGACAGGTTTTACCAATCCTCTACCTATTTTTTCCCCAAGTATGTTACTTTGGTCTGAGAAAACTCAGATTTTTCTACATGCAGTATAAGTGAGGCATCAGCTAAATGAACAGTTTTTATGTGATCTTCTCAGCAATTTGAGTATACCAACACATCATCTAAATAAGCTTCACAGTTTGGTAAACTAGACAAAATCTTCTGCATAATTCGTTGGAAGGTGGCTGTTGTGTTACGCAACCCAAACTCTAAGGCGGTAAATTTCAGGAAGTTGTCCACTGTAAATGAAGACCTGGTAGAAACATTTCAATACAGGTTTTTTTTTTTTTTTTTTTTTTTTGCTTATGTTTGCCCTTTTTTGTCTTCCACCTGAGCCCTAGTTGGGTTTGTGGGATGTGCACACCTTTTTTGTATTACTGAGATCTCAGAGGCACACAGCTTTAATGGCTTCCAGCTTAGTTACAAAAGAAGCAAACCTACCCTACACATGCACTGAGAACTTGGAACAGTTAAAACATTTTGTAGTAGACACAGAGGTACAACCAGGCACATCCATAAATAGGGAAGGAAAATTAACTGAATTAATGCACACACATTGCTATAGTAAGTTTCTGACAAGTGATCAAGATAAGATCTTCTCAAGATTTTGGAGTTGTAAAAGATTTTTAGACTTCTACAACACAATTAGATTTTTTTTTAATGATTTGAATCAGTATTTGTATATTATCAGTAATTATTTGAATAAAATTTACTATATATACTAATATTTTTGTACATCAATTTGATTTTGTCATTTTGCAGAGAGAAGAAAATACACAGAAGTCTAAACAACATGAATCAGTGGAAAATGAACAAACCACAAACCTCTTTAATAGACTGAATCTCAAAAACAGCCATTTAGATAAATTGACAACAGCTAACATTCTACAGCTTACCAAGTTTTCTCTGCACTGGAAGGAGCCACAGGATGAGACTGAATTGTTTTATGCTTTCTTACAAAAACTGATGAGGATTAATTACATGGCAAGATACATAAGCATTAAACACAAGGAAAAATATTACCAAATTAAATGTACAAATGAGGAAAAAGGACACAAGATAAATGAAACTAACTACAAACTTGAAAACCAATCAGAGATCAATTTCAAAATCCACCCAATGGATGTCCAGATGGCTGTGATTCATTGTGCTGATAGTTTCCTAAAGCAACTGATGGTGACTAAACTCTCACAATGTCAGTATGCTCTACCTCTGCTTGTTCCTGAACCATTCACACAGCAGCTTGAGTTTCCTCTCTGGACTTTTAGACAAATCAACAAAAGCTGGAGTATAAAAAATTCCAACAATGAAATGATCACTAAAACCCAGCCAGTCTGCAAGGCAGCAACTCCAATGGTGGCTTTCTTCAGATTTGGCCTGGTGTCCTCATCAAAGTCTCAGCTGATGAACAGCCTGATCAATGAGAAACACAGCACATTCTTTCACAGGAACTGCAAAGGCAGCAGCAGAACCAGAGTACTGATGGACGGAGTGGTGGAGATTGCCTGGTACTGCCCCTCTGGGAAAGACACTGATACATTTAATGACTGTGTTGCATTCTGCAATCTTCACGGCGATGCAGGAGCCAATGAGAAACAACTGAATATCTTGACTGAAATGGCTTCTGTGAATGTTGTTCTTTTGCCACAGCTTGACAGAAATGACAAAAATGCAACGAAAATACAAAAGATCTACAAGGACTCAACAACAGTAATTTGCCTCCTGGATGAAAATAATTCAGCCCTCACTGAAATGCGAAAAGGAAAATATAAAATTGGCTTGAAAGACAGAAATCAGTCAGAAGTAATTGAGGAACTTGTAAGAGCTATAAATGATGGACTTTCATGCTCATCTACTGGATCATGTCGTGTTTTCAGACTTGAAGATGTGGCCAGATTCTCAGATATTAGAGTAGATGAGCATGATCTTGATGACTGCAGGATAGGAAAAAACAAAGCACAACAGATGATGAGCTTACTGGAGAAGACAGATCTAAGTGAAATCAAAGAATCATTTTTGCCCTGTCAGGGAAAATTGTGGCATCAGTGGTGTCAGAAGAACAAAGAGTTACATCAACCTCAAGGGGACAAAACAGAAATAGACATAAGCAGAATAAAAACAGACCTCAAGAAAATTCGTGAACAGCAGCAGGCATCTGATAGCAGTGAGTTTATTAAATTATTTCTGAAAGAAATGAACACACTTAATGCAGATGAAAAGATGTTTTTTCTTAAATGGCTTGGAATTCTCCTAGAAGAACGCACCTCAGAAAATCTTTCTGCTCTGCGTTTAAAGTACAATATAAAGTGTTCAGAGGTCTTAAAACTGAAGAACTACAATGGTAAACCTGAACAGCTGGCAGCTGTGCAAACAGAACTAAAGACAATATCTGAAAATTTACATTCTGCAAACTTTGGCCTGGTGCACATCCTACGAGAGATTGGTCAAATCTATGAATCATGTTCATCTGTAAAGCAGGACAAGGAAGGCCTGCAGTGTCACTTTTCTTCGCTCCCAAGTCTTGCAGCAGAGATGATGATCTCTGGATTTCCACTGGAGCTGATGGATGGAGACGCTTCTCATGTACCTCTAATATGGGTTACTGCTGTTTTTGATGAACTCGTCAAGAAACTGGGAGACCTGAGAGTCTTTGTGCTGTCAGTTTTGGGAATTCAGAGCACTGGGAAGTCCACGTTGCTGAATACCATGTTTGGACTCCAGTTTGCAGTCAGTCCTGGAAGGTGCACCAGAGGAGCTTTCATGCAGCTGGTCAGAGTCTCAGATGAGATGAAAACACAGCTTAAGTTTGACTATATTCTAATTGTTGATACCGAGGGTCTTTGTTCACTAGAATTGTCTGGAAGGGAAACAAGAGATCATGACAATGAACTGGCCACATTTGTTGCAGGTCTTGGAAATCTGACATTGATCAATATTTTTGGAGAAAGCTTAGCTGAGATGCAAAACATTCTTCAGATTGTTGTTCATGCCATTTTAAGGATGAAGCAGGTTAAACTGAATCCCAGCTGCATATTTGTGCATCAGAATGTTTCCGACATTACAGCTAAAGAGAAAAATATGGAAGGAAAAAGACAGCTACTAGAGGAACTGGATGAGATGACAGAACTTGCTGCAAAAGATGACATCTGTGATGTTCAGTGCTTCAAAGATGTCATTAAATTTGATGCTCTGGATGATGTGAAGTATTGTGCACAACTGTGGGAAGGGAACCCACCCATGGCACCTCCAAACCCAGACTACAGTGAAAATGTTCAAGATCTAAAGGAAACAATACTTTTTCATGCCTCACAATCTGATGGTATTATGTTGACACACCTAAAACAACATATGCAAGATCTCTGTGAGGCACTGATTAATGAACGCTTTGTATTCAGTTTCAAAAACTCCCTGGAAGTTGCAAATTACAGGAAACTTGAAACTGAATACAGCAAGTGGTCTTGGACTCTTAAGAATTCTATGCTGGATATTGAAATCACACTTCTTAACAAAATAGAAAATGGTGTAATTCATGACATTAAGGACAATTATTTTGAAGACCATTTCAAAGAGGTGAATGAAGAAGTGAAAAAATCAATGTCAGAATTCCTTAAGAAGCACAAAAATGCTTCTATGCTTTTTCAGTGGAAAGCTTTTGAGATAAAAATAAAAGAACTTCAAGAAAGCATAGTGAGAGAATCAAAGAGGAAGTTGAATGAGGTTCTACAACAGCGAGACATAAATAAAAAGATTAATGATCAGAGAACACATTACGAATACATCATATTTGAAAAGAGCAAACAACTTGCTTTAACACTCAAAGACATACCGAAGGATGAAAAACTCATGGAAGAAAAGTTTGATTCCTCTTGGAAAATGTGGATACATAACATCAGGAAAGACACTCTTGCAATGACAGACACTGACATTGATCTCCACAGAACATTCAGGGAAGCCAATGATCCTGTTCTTTATATTGAAAGGAAGAAAGGAGAGTACTACAGTATTTTCCAGAAATATTGTCAAGGAGCAACATCATCTGCCATTTTTGGAGAGTTCATCTGTAATAAACTAAAAGAACCCATACAACAGAGTGTCTACAAAAAGACTGCCATAGAACTGGCAAATAAAATAAGATCGAACTGTGAATCACTGAATGGGAACCGGTCTAAAATAGAGAAACACATCCTGAAGGTACTGGCAGAAAGGGAGAATTTTGACAAGTATGTGACATACTTTCATAATCCCAGAAAGCTCTTCAAGACTTTCATCAGAGATGAAGTCAGTAACTACATCAGTGAAAAGTTTAATGTGAGTGTTCTCCCTAAGATAAAAGAGGGCATTACACTCCACCAGCAGAAGATCATAGAAGCAGCACATGAAGCATCTAAACTGGTTAAAGTAAAGAACGATGTTGACTCGTGGTTAAAGCATTTTACAAACCATCTGTCAGATGTGCTGATACTCTCTGAAAAGACCTTCACTGGAGTGAGTCATGATGTTGACATCAACCTCTTAGAAGATGTGATGCGAAGAGAACTCCCTGCTGTAAAATTTGACACAAGCAGAACATTCAGGGTAGATAATTTTCTAGGTAAGCTAGACCATAGGGACAGGCCAGATGAGATTCTCATTCATCACCTTTGTCATTGTTGTTGGGTACAGTGTCCTTTCTGTAAAGCCATCTGCACCAACACAATAGAAAATCATGAAGGAGATCACAGTGTTCCTTTCCATCGTAGCGTAGGGCTGAATGGGTGGCATTTCAATGGAACAAAACACCTGAGTGTTGACATCTGCACATCAGAAGTAGCAAGCAATCACTATTTTTCCCCAAATGTCTCAGATACCATAGCAATACCATGGAGAGAGTACAGAAAAGGAGGTCCCAAATATGCTAACTGGAGCATTACACCTGACTTTTCTGAGCTGCCATACTGGAAGTGGGTTGTCTGCAGATTCCAAAAAGATCTGGAAAATAAATACAATAAAACATTCCAGGGATCTGGGAAGATTCCAGATGAATGGAGGAAGTACACGAAACAGGAAGCAATTGAGAGTTTAAATAAACACTATTAATAAATGTTTTTTAATTTTTTTTTATTTTTTATTTTTTGTATTCTATAGCAAATAGATAAAAATATACTTGAAGTATACTACTTTTTGGTAAGGGATATTATGTATTTTTATTGCATATTTGTAAGTATACTTTATGTTGTAAGTATACAAATATCAGTGTACTAGTAGTATACTTGTAAGTGTACTATTTCAATACTCCTTTGGACTAAATTGGCCCACTTTCTAGTATATAAAAGTATACTTTTAAGTATACTTTAAGTATAAAAATAGTAAACTTTGAGTGCACAACTAGTTTACATCAATCTTTTTAGCTTGTACTGCAACTATACTAAAAGTGAACTTATAGGTATACTGATAGTTTACTAATTAAATACTTGTAGTAGCAGTTTTATTACACTTTGAAGTATAGTCTAAGTAAACTACTAGTTTGGTAGTTTTATACTGCAAGTATACTCATAAGTTTTCTTTAAGTGAACTTTACATCATACTTCAAGTATACTACTATGTGCCTATTTAGGTATTAATTTGTATATATTTTGTTATATGAATGTCTGAGCATACAAAACATCCAAAGAAAGAACAGGGTATCTGCTTGTAAACAAAAACACTTTATTTTGATGGTCCCCCTATAGATAGTCTACTGACTATTAGTTATTTTGCAAGTGAATATCTACTTACTCTCATCAGAGTAGCATCTGTAGATTGTCTATTAAACGTTTTGTAGCAATCAATACAATGTCTATAACATGTAAACAGCTATTAAAAATTTGGTCAGGAAAGTGTTATCAGTATGTTATTAATTTAAGTTGTAGATGTTCAACAGCATATTAGTAAACATGCAACAAATCCTCAGTAAGTTCTCAGTACTTTTATACAGCAAAGTAAGAGCATTTTAGTAGTCAGCATGTAGCTGTTCACCAGTGTATCAACAGACTTTCAGAACACATTCAGTTTTCTTTAAGTAGCAACACAAGATTATTTCAAATGAACTCTAAACATATATAAGGTGACTTACTCCTGATCTTTTGCTTTTGAAAGTATTTTTAAGAGTGCTCTACTAACTGTTTGTTGCATATAAATTACCTTTCAGTAGACAGTCTTTTTACTTTGAGGTACATTCATCTATTCATCTGTTGTCACATTAGGCCCATCAAAATGAAGTTAAAATCTAAGAAATGCTGTTGAATGACTCTTACGGGCCAACATCACGGCTACTAGTCAGTGGATGTTCAGCAGACAGTCAATAGACAGTTAGTACCGACACTGGCAAGTATTTGATTTAAGATTAAGAAAACAATAACACCACAGTACAAGCACATATCTGCCAAATGGGAAATAAATAACACAATCATCAGTTTGTCCAAACAACTGCTTTTAATGAACCGCTGTCAAACATTTCGATAAACACTACTATGGACAACATGAAATGAAAAAGCCTCCTTTTTTACATTGCAAGATGTGTGAATCTGTGAAAAAGTAAAAGAAAAAAAAAGAAAAAAAAAAAAAAAATATATATATATATATATATATAAGAAAACACATGGGAATTTTGTATGGACATGTTAACACAACAAGGTTAGAAACATGAACTAAAAAAAAAAAAAAAGAAGAAAAAAAAAAAAAAAGAGTCAGTTATAGAACTGACTGATGTCATGCAAAAGCCTTCCGAGAATGCCCTGTCTGTATCTCCTGCCTAACCAGTAAGTCCATTCTATATATATTAGATGGTTTTTGAGAGCCTTCTCTGACCGGTTTGCACGCAACCTCCACACTTCCCTTTTGAAGTTTGCCCATGCCCTTTCAATGTTTTGTGTAAGTACCCCTGTCGATGGATTAACAAAATTAATGCTATGGTTCACTGTGTGGTGTTGGTATCCTCTCTCTGAAAGAGCTGAGTATGCACGCCACTCATCACTATGAATGATGCTGCCTCTTTTTACATGGTTTTCAATGATTGGTAAAAGAAAGGTCTTGTCCCTTTTTTCCACCAACCGCAATACTGGTTTCCGGGAGGGCAAAATATCAAACAATGCCGAATACCCTGCTTTTCCTTCTCCATGCACCTCCAAAACGCCCTCTGGCATACTGAAAAAAGAATAAATTAAATTTATTTTACACATTCATATATTCTAAAAGTCAAAAGCACCAGCCTCAAAATAACAATTTTAAAGTCAACTGACAGGCCTACTAATAATCCAAATGTTATTAGTCTTACAAAAAGGATTTACAGTATTTCTTTAAATACAAAAAGGATTTAAAGAAATCTCAATTTCTTTTATTAGAACAATGTAACAATATTGTGTCTTGTCTACACTGTAAAAAAAATAAATAACTAAATAAATAAAAAATAAAAAAGGGTGCCAAACATCTGCCATTAATGGAAATAATGGTTAAAGATTATACATATATAAAAAAATAAAAACACAGTCAATGACTGGTAGAAGCTGCTGCCCAACAAAAACTATAAAATTAAATTAAATATCCTATTTTTTCTTATATGTTTTACACAAACATTGCTACTTTACAGATATTTCTTGGATTATTATTGTGAAACTTTCTGTGTAAATTGTAAATCTTTTGCAGTTAACCATTAGCTAATAACAGCACAGATGTGTGAACTAATGTCAGTAAACTAATCATTGCATCAACAACTACACAGTTACTGCCTTTAAATAAAGCAGCATGCAGCATAACATCAATGTTTCTTGGTCTTCTCCTGGACTGAAGCACAGACTCTACTCTTCAGCACAATGGTGACCCACAAAACTCAGACAACAGAAACCCTTTAAATCCCAAAAGAACATTGAACACTAACAGATCTCTCTAGATCTCAGCCTCTTCACTTATTACAAACCAGTCTGACTTTACTGCTTTCATACAAAACTTCTTATTGAGAATTAACTGAGGTTTAGATGTTGATGTTTATTGAATATAATAAAGTTTGAAGTCACCGTTGTGGAGAAAAGCATTTGCTTTAGTTGGGCTCCTGACTTTTTGCTTTTTAATACTAGATCTTCTCTGACTGATGTAACTGCGTTTCTACAACGCATTTTATAACAGTTATAACAGAAATTGAGAGAAAAAATCTGATTAGGTGAAGTTGGTTATTTACTGATGATTTTGATGAGCAGCCAAGTAGTCAATTGAGAGAGAATTTTACAGAGTTTTGGCTACAATAAAAAATAAAAGAAAACTAACTGAAAAAAATCAGTTATCTTTCGGAAAGTTGTGATTATTTTACAGTGAACACATTCACATTTGAAGAGAATAGATACATTTTCAGAGATCATGGCTTACTTTTCGTCTGTGGTGAAACTTGCTTTCGTCAATATGCACACGTATGTTGAGGCCACCAACTTTTTGTCCTCTTTTTTTCCTGAGCCTCCGCATACTTCTCACACATACACTTCGCAATTTCATGGACATCTTGGACAGGGTCGCACTGCTATTTGAGATGTCATCTAGCATCATATCCACCTGTCGCATATGGAGACCCTGTGAAAATCTAAACACAATGCAATGCAATACTGCAGTAAACAGGGTTTCCACTCTTACATGAACACCAGATTCAATGACTTTCAAGGACTTTTTAAAGCACCATTTATTTAAATCAAGCACCTATCAAATTCACACCCCAGCATATGTAGCATCATGAAAGACCTCTTACAGTACTTAACATTTCACTTACACTTAACATTTACATTAAAAATTTCAGAGTAATGAGGTTTTGAATGTGTAGGTTTCATAAATTTAGACAATTTTGAGCAGTCTTGTTCAAAGAAATTTTGAATTTCTCAAATATTGATAAAAATATATATTCTTGCATTAAACTGTTTTTTTGCTGTAATTCTTGTAAAAGATTTAAATTTGAAAGAATTACTCAATTTTTAAATTTATAAAAAGTGGTTAAACAGGGCTCTACACTTACTTTACTTTTTAGGAGCACAGTCAAATATATCAGGAGCACCTTCTTATCAATAATCAAAAATTCTGATCAAATATTAGCCTTCCCATTACGAGATTATATTTGACTCCTTAAAATGATTTACAGGGAATTTTGTTTTTACCTTTGTAATGGCATTTTTCTAACTTTATTAAAAGTATGTCATCTTTTGTCAAATTAAATATATATATATATATATATATATATATATATATATATATATATATATATAACAAGTAGAATAAGAATGAGTTACCAATCAAATGAAATCAGTATTAAAAAAATAATTTGTACTAGAGGTGGCACAGAAGGACACAAAATTGGCTTGTAGGTGTATTTTCAGATGGTTTAATGAGGCTCAGAGGTCCCATGAGTGCAATTAAATTCATAACTTCATGTTGAGGTTAATGTTTTAAATATAACATTTTGAATATAGAAATATTAAATGATTTAAATAACAGAAAAGATACTTTAAAATTAAAGTAAAACTGCCAGTAGGTGGCGGCAAGTCACTGATTTTATCAATTAATCATTCATTAATTGATTTGTTCGAACGGCTGATTCATTCCGGAACGAAGCAAGTGACTGTGTTTATGAATGGGTAATTGAATCAGACTTGTTTAAAAACAAAACAACGCTGTGTTTGAATGGAGATGTGCAGCGGCTCAGCTGTTTCTTTGTTTAAAACTATTATCGTTGGCGAAATAGAGCAGAATCAGGCAATATTGTTCAGACAATGCAAGTCACTTAATATTCACTTCTTGTTTAATGAACTCTTGTATTAAATCAATATCATTTGCAAAATCCCTTAGTCATTAAAAGCTGTCACTCTCCTTCATTCATCGTGATCTCGCAAAGTTCCATTTTAATCAACGCAGCTCTCTACACTGCACAGTGAATCTCTTATTTACACCCTGTCTACACTTTGTTTGTTATAATGAGAGGATTCGTGAGCTTGCAGAACTCAGCACTGAACAAAACGGCGTTTTGAGCAGTGAGTGGATTCTGATTAACACTGTGTTCAAGGAATCAACAGATATGTCTACTCACCGCCGCAAAAACATGTTGTAAGTACGTTAGAAACCTTTGAAGCTCCCCTCAGCGCAAACACAAATATGCTGATTGAGTCATGAAAATATTTTTTCATAGTCGCACGCAGTAATTTTCAGTCGCAAATGCACTCCTTCTCCATAGGTTCACGCAGGGCTGCGCATCAGCTCGCATGCAAAGATTTTTTCTCCCGCTACCCCATCTCCACCCCAATCATTAGCGCTGTTTCGTTTTGCCTTTGACAGCGCATATAGGAAAATTTTTGAAACAGCACCATTCTACTAAACAAAATTTATTTCAGATTTATTTCAAGCACTTTCAAGGACCTGTATTTATTGTCAAGTACTTTCCAGGCCTTGAATCCATGTGTCTGATATTCAAGTACATTCAAGAAGCGTGGGAACCCTGAGTAAAAGGACAGAACTAAAAATTTAATGTACAGACAGTTATGGAGGAAATGGTACTAGAGATCACAAACAATATAAACTTACCTGTGAATATACTTCATCCAACTAAAAAGGCTTGCATGGGAATGGGAAAAAATGGACTTGGTCCTTATGCTTTTCCTGTTTCGTCCACATGACTTCTTGCACTGCCTGCAAATGAGTATAGCATTCATCATGAAAAGTACATTCCTGCTGGCATATCTTAAAAACAAAACAAAACAAAATCTACCTAGACTGTCTTAGTACTTGAAGTGGGTGGTAAGTAAGTCAGTATACCTTGTCATGTTTGATAGTTTAAAAAAAAAGCTCAGAGGACTCATTTGTTAGTGAATTGGTTACACTGCATGTTATGGATTTATTGGACATGGACACAACAATTTAACAAAAACAACAACAATAAGATTAAAGAAATTACAAAATTATTTAAATAATTTATCCTGGTAAAGATTATATAAAAAATGACCAATGAATGTGAATTCTGTATAAATGAACCAGAAGCATTATCTTGCATTTTCTGAAATTGTCATCTTATTAAACATTCTGTATTGATGTCTTTCAATTTGTATGCACTAATATATATATATATACATATATATATATATATATATATATATATATATATAACATGTCTGATAAATCAATCAATCAGATGCTTACCAGATGTAACAATCTTTACAAGAAGACGTCACCATTTTCATGTGTTTCTTGTATCGCCTGCATTTCATTTTACCATGGAGTAATCCTTTTCTTTGCATCCACTTTATTAATTTTAGACGTGACTTGTTCGTTTCTCTAACATAAACTTTCTCAATGAGTGCTCTTAATAAAGTGCTCGTTTACACAGTTGATTAAATTTAAATCTATTCTTTTATTTTCTAAGTTTGATTTCTTCCCTCCTACCGGTACTTCATCAGATGTTTATTTGTTTTGTTTTGTGTTTTTTTTTTTTATTTTTTTTTTTTAATGAGCTCTGTTGGCGCGATTTCTGTTTACAATTCTTCTAGGCGCGAAAAGACAAATCCGGAAATGGGCGGGACTTTGACAGCCCAGATGTTTTGGGAATAAATATTATTTAAATATACAGTTTGTTTTTATAATATTTAATTACTATTAAATTCTACTAAAGTTTATTTGTATCATTATGTATTAGTTTTATGTCCCGACTGCACCAATGGCGTATTTCTCAAGCGTATTCACTTCCCGCTCCCTGGACGACCCCTCTCCCACATTCTATCCTTCTAATCTGCTTCCTTTAAAACAGCTTCTCACCTGATTTATGTTGCGTGATAATTATTAGTTACGTTTCCGATCATATCACACCTCATTCTCCCCTGGGTCCTAATGTCCCACCACAACAAAAACATTATTAATTAACAAATATTTCGAAAAATCGTTCAATCCGTAAGGAGGAGGAGGAGGAGGAGGGAGGGAGGAGGGGGGGGGGGGGCTATAGGCTTATATAGGTCAAACCCCACCCCTTTCTGAGCCATACCCTTTCACAGGTAAGTCTAACATTTATCACACCAACAAATACCTCATCTATTTGTCATTCTCTTATATTCAATCAATAATAAACCATTTTCGATCTATATATGTATAATAAGAAATGCATAATCAATCAACACATAACACATTTAACACATAATTTCAACACTTAAATACACACAGAAACACCTATTAATACTAGACAATAGTTTCGGTTGCGCTGCGCCCGGCGCGATCAAGCCGTGATGTCATCATAATCGGCCGCCGCTCGTTCGTTCGGTTTGGCCGGCGCATCGTTTCCCGCCGGAAGACTGACTACGCCCACACAGACAAACATCACAGGAACGAAATGACACGACAAGTGCAGTGTAAGTGTATGAAATGACCGGGAAATGGATATGGACAGAGGCAGTGCCGGCCCGTCCAACAGGCGGTACAGGCAGTCGCCTGGGGCCCCGCGGCCGCGAGGTTGTCAATTCAATTTCTAATTAGGTTTGTTCGAGATGCATCTGCGCTGCGCAGCCCGATCAGCGTATTAAATCAAAGACATCAGATTGGAGAGAAGACGACTCTTATGCTTTTGAATTGCTCTCGTGGTACTTGTCAAAACAGAGATTGGTCTGTCTGATCAATAAATTTACCACAGTAGCACTCGTGCATGGGGTTTTACATGGGTTTGAGCCTATTTTCAAACCTGTTGTCAAACAAAGAGAATATTTAATGGCATGTTTTTGCTCCAAATTCATTTCAAAACATCATTCAATTGTTTGAAATAAATTCCTTTTGTGAGCTGACTTGGTTTCATATCGCAGAACGGAGCAAAATCTTTATTTTTTTGAGTATTCTATACAGTGATAAATTCTATGTTGTTTAGCATTGCATTACTTAATTCATATAAAAATACCCGAGATGGCTTGAAGAACACAGATAAACCATTTAGTAGCAATCATATATTTATTGTCTATGTATCTCATAAGTTAAAACGTGCCTACTTGCCTTTAATTCAGCTATGCTATAGTATGCCTTTGTCCATATTAGGTATTTCCTGGAATGTCCTATGAATTACAACTTCTATAAGTTTTTCACTTATGGATTTACTGCGTGAGGGCGCCCTCCGGCTACCAGAATGAAACAGACATTGCATTACATGTGCACTTACTAATGCTCACAACGTCTGATTTGGGGTAAAAATAGGAAAAGTCTTCTAAATTTTTCTTCAGTGTAGTTGAATTTTTTCTCTCTCTTTCAGTGGATGCGTAAGATTTCCTGACAAAAATGAAGAAATTACTGTCAAAGATTTTTATTCACAATTTATTTTATAATAAATCCTTAGACATTTATATTTATAGGCCTCCTGCATTTTAACAGGTAACCTAATGCTGCAGTTTTCTGTGAAATATACTGATAATGATCATTATCAATAATTATTATTTAGTTTAATGGTTTTATTTAGTAATAACAATAATCAATTATATTTGTAGTCATACTGATATATAAAAACAAAATTTTTGGCCAAATTATGCAACCCTACAATCATGCACAACAAACTCTGTGTTCTTTATCATTTTTAGCAAAGAAAAGGTTTGTCTGAAAACATTTCTTGTTATGGTTCAGATTTTGTGTCAGATTTTGGAATTCATTGGATATTGCCTCTCAGAATAGCTCACTTGCATCCCTCTCTCTCTCTCTCTCTCTCTCTATATATATATATAATCTGTTTTTAATATTTTTACATGTGTATGGTGAATGTGTTACACAATGCACATTTATGCTTAAATATTTAAATTGTCATTTTATGTGCTTTCTCTTAACTCCTCAAATTGCTATGACAGTTTTTACACTAGTGGGGCCCATTTTCATTATCTTGCCTAGGGCCCCACAACCCTACAGGCCGGTACTGGGCAGAGGAGAGTGATGAAATGGGAGAATGTCCATGTGCTATCAGGATTGCGTGTGCACCTGCTACTCTGATAGCGGCAATGGCAGGGAGGTACGGTACAGAGGATGAATGAGGTAAGTAGGCGGGTACTGGTATGTATGTACAGTCAGGTCCATAAATATTGGGACATCGACACAATTCTAACATTTTTGGCTCTATACACCACCACAATGGATTTCAAATGAAACGAACAAGATGTGCTTTAACTGCAGACTGTCAGCTTTAATTTGAGGGTATTTACATCCAAATCAGGTGAACGGTGTAGGAATTACAACAGTTTGCATATGTGCCTCCCACTTGTTAAGGGACCAAAAGTAATGGGACAGAATAATAATCATAAATCAAACTTTCACTTTTTAATACTTGGTTGCAAATCCTTTGCAGTCAATTACAGCCTGAAGTCTGGAACGCATAGACATCACCAGACGCTGGGTTTCATCCCTGGTGATGCTCTGCCAGGCCTCTACTGCAACCGTCTTCAGTTCCTGCTTGTTCTTGGGGCATTTTCCCTTCAGTTTTGTCTTCAGCAAGAGAAATGCATGCTCAATCGGATTCAGGTCAGGTGATTGACTTGGCCATTGCATAACAATCCACTTCTTTCCCTTCAAAAACTCTTTGGTTGCTTTTGCAGTATGCTTTGGGTCATTGTCCATCTGCACTGTGAAGCACCGTCCAATGAGTTCTGAAGCATTTGGCTGAATATGAGCAGATAATATTGCCCGAAACACTTCAGAATTCATCCTGCTGCTTTTGTCAGCAGTCACATCATCAATAAATACAAGAGAACCAGTTCCACTGGTAGCCATACATGCCCACCACCACCATGCTTCACTGATGAGGTGGTATGCTTAGGATCATGAGCAGTTCCTTTCCTTCTCCATACTCTTCTCTTCCCATCACTCTGGTACAAGTTGATCTTGGTCTCATCTGTCCATAGGATGTTGTTCCAGAACTGTGAAGTCGTTTGGCAAACTCTAATCTAGCCTTCCTGTTTTTGAGGCTCACCAATGGTTTACATCTTGTGGTGAACCCTCTGTATTCACTCTGGTGAAGTCTTCTCTTGATTGTTGACTTTGACACACATACACCTGCCTCCTGGAGAGAGTTCTTGATCTGGCCAACTGTTGTGAAGGGTGTTTTCTTCACCAGGGAAAGAATTCTTCGGTCATCCACCACAGTTGTTTTCCATGGTCTTCCGGGTCTTTTGGTTTTGCTGAGCTCACCGGTGCGTTCCTTCTTTTTAAGAATGTTCCAAACAGTTGTTTTGGCCACGCCTAATGTTTTTGCTATCTCTCTGATGGGTTTGTTTTGTTTTTTCAGCCTAATGATGGCTTGCTTCACTGATAGTGACAGCTCTTGGATCTCATCTTGACAGTTGACAGCAACAGATTCCAAATGCAAATAGCACACTTGAAATGAACTCTGGACCTTTTATCTGCTCATTGTAATTGGGATAATGAGGGAATAACACACACCTGGCCATGGAACAGCTGAGAAGCCAATTGTCCCATTACTTTTGGTCCCTTAACAAGTGGGAGGCACATATGCAAACTGTTGTAATTCCTACACCGTTCACCTGATTTGGATGTAAATACCCTCAAATTAAAGCTGACAGTCTGCAGTTAAAGCACATCTTGTTCGTTTCATTTGAAATCCATTGTGGTGGTGTATAGAGCCAAAAATGTTAGAATTGTGTTGATGGCCCAATATTTATGGACCTGACTGTATGTATGTACAGTGGGTACGGAAAGTATTCAGACCCCCTTCACTTTTTTCAATTTTGTTATATTGCAACCTGATACTACAATTGTTTAAATTCATTTTTTTTCTCATTAATCTACACTCTGTACCTCATAATGATGAAGTGAAAACAGAATTTTAGAAATGTCTGTAAATTCATTAAAAGGAAAAAACTGAAATATCACATTTACATAAGTATTCAGACCCTTTGCAACAACACTTGAAATTTCGCTCAGGTGCCTCCCATGTCTCTTGATCATTGCAGAGATGTTTCTACACCTTGATTGGAGTCCGCCTGTGGTAAATTAAATTGATTGGACATGATTTGGAAAGGCACACACCTCTCTGTAAAAGGCCTCACAGCTGATAATGCATATCAGAGCGAAAACCAAGCCATGAGGTCAAAGGAACTGCCTGCAGAGCTCAGAGACAGGATTGTATCGAGGCACAGATCTGGGGAAGGCTACAAAAAAAATTCTGCTGAACTGAAGGTTCCCAAGAGCACAGTGGCTTCCACAATTCTCAAATGGAAGAAGTTTGGCACAACCAGGACTCTTCCAAGAGCTGGTCCCCAGCCAAACTGAGCAATTGATGGAGAAGGGGCTTGTCTAGACTGTGACCAAGAACCTGGTGGTCACTCTAGTTGAGCTCCATGATCATATATGCAGATGGGAGAAACCTACAGAAGGACAAACATCACTGCGACACTCCACCGATCTGGGCTTTATGGCAGTGTGGCCAAACTCAATCCTCTCCTCAGTGAAGACACATGAAAACACACTTGGAATTTGCAATAAAGCACCTAAAGGACCCTCAGACTCTGAGAAACAAGATTACCTGGTCTGATGAACCTCAATTCTAAGCATCATGTTTGAAGGAAACCGGCTCTTCTCATCACCTGCAGAGTACCATCCCAAAAGTAAAGTGTGGTGGTAGCAGCCTCATGCTGTTGGGCTGTTTTTCAGCGGCAGGGACTGAGGAACTCATCAGAGTAGAAGAAAAGCTCAGTGCACCAAAATATTGAGATAGCCTTAATGAAAACCCAGTCCAGGGCATTCAAAACCTCAGACTGGGCCGAAGGTTCACCTTCTTACATGACAATGACCCTAAGCACACAGCCAAGGCAACACAGGAGTGGCTTAGGGACAACTCTGTGAATGTCCTAGAGTGATCCAGCCAGGGCCCTGACTTGAACCCTATCGAACATCTCTGGAGAGACCTGAAAAAGGCTGTCAACAGACGGTCCCCATCCAACCTGACCGAGCTTGAGAGGATTTGCAAAGAAGAATGGCAGAAATTCCCCCAATCCAGTTGTGCAAAGCTTGTTGCATCATACCCAAAAAGACTCAAGGCTGTAATTGCTGCCAAAGGTGCTTCAACTAAGTACTGAGTAAAGGGTCTGAATACTTATGTAAATGTGATATTTCAGTTTTTTCTTTTTAATAAATTTACAAACATTTCTAAAATTCTGTCTTCACTTTGTCATTATAAAGGACAGAGTGTAGAGTAATGAGAAAAATAAAGAATTTAAACAATTGTAGTATCAGACTGCAACATAACAAAATTGAAAAAAGTGAAGGGGGTCTGAATACTTTCCGTACCCACTGTATGTATGTGTGTGTGTGTGTGTGTGTGTGTGTTCAGGCCAGTGCCGCTCCCTCAGCAGTGACAAACAGGCGCTTTGTCACAAATACAGGTGCATCTCAATAAATTAGAATGTCGTGGAAAAGTTCATTTCAGTAATTCAACTCAAATTGTGAAACTCGTGTATTAAATAAATTCAATGCACACAGGCTTAAGTAGTTTAAGTCTTTGGTTCTTTTAATTGTGATGATTTTGGCTCACATTTAACAAAAACCCACCAATTCACTATCTCAACAAATTAGAATACTTCATAAGACCAATAAAAAAAAAAACATTTTTAGTGAATTGTTGGCCTTCTGGAAAGTATGTTCATTTACTGTATATGTACTCAATACTTGGTAGGGGCTCCTTTTGCTTTAATTACTGCCTCAATTCGGTGTGGCATGTAGGTGATCAGTTTGTGGCACTGCTGAGGTGGTATGGAAGCCCAGGTTTCTTTGACAGTGGCCTTCAGCTCATCTGCATTTTTTGGTCTCTTGTTTCTCATTTTCCTCAACAATACCCCATAGATTCTCTATGGGGTTCAGGTCTAGTGAGTTTGCTGGCCAGTCAAGCACACCAACACTATGGTCATTTAACCAACTTTTGGTGCTTTTGGCAGTGTGAGCAGGTGCCAAAGTCTGCTGGAAAATGAAATCAGCTTCTTTAAAAAGCTGGTCAGCAGAAGGAAGCATGAAGTGCTCCAAAATTTCTTGGTAAACGGGTGCAGTGACTTTGGTTTTCAAAAAACACAATGGACCAACACCAGGAGATGACATTGCACCCCAAATCATCACAGACTGTGGAAACTTAACACTGGACTTCAAGCAACTTGGGCTATGAGCTTCTCCACCCTTCCTCCAGACTCTAGGACCTTGGTTTCCAAATGAAATACAAAACTTGCTCTCATCTGAAAAGAGGACTTTGGACCACTGGGCAACAGTCCAGTTCTTCTTCTCCTTAGCCCAGGTAAGACGCCTCTGATGTTTGTCTGTGGTTCAGGAGTGGCTCTTGTGTGTGGTGGCTCTTAATGCCTTGACCCCAGCCTCAGTCCATTCCTTGTGAAGTTCACCCAAATTCTTGAATCGATTTTGCTTGACAATCCTCATAAGGCTGCGCTTCTCTCGGTTGGTTGTGCATCTTTTTCTTCCACACTTTTTCCTTCCACTCAACTTTCTGTTAACATGCTTGGATACAGCACTCTGTGAACAGCCAGCTTCTTTGGCAATGAATGTTTGTGGCTTACCTTCCTTGTGAAGGGTGTCAATGATTGTCTTCTGGACAACTGTCAGATCAGCAGTCTTCCCCATGATTGTGTTGCCTAGTGAACCAAACTGAGAGACCATTTTGAAGGCTCAAGAAACCTTTGCAGGTGTTTTGACTTTATTAGCTGATTGACATGTCACCATATTCTAATTTGTTGAGATAGTGAATTGGTGGGTTTTTGTTAAATGTGAGCCAAAATCATCACAATTAAAAGAACCAAAGACTTAAACTACTTCAGTCTGTGTGCACTGAATTTATTTAATACACGAGTTTCACAATTTGAGTTGAATTACTGAAATAAATTAACTTTTCCACGACATTCTAATTTATTGAGATGCACCTGTATATTTAGACTACTTTTTGATTACTTTTAGATTACTTTTGAATCGTGAGTATGCAAATGTGTTATTTAATTATAAACTTCTTACCTTAAAGGGGTCATATGATGCGATTTCAAGTTTTCCTTTCTTTTTGGAGTGTTACAAGCTGTTTGTGCATAGATAAGATCCCTGAAGTTGCAAAGACTAAAGTCTCAAAACCAAATAGATATTCTTTATAAAAGTTAAGACTCGACAACGCCCTCCTAAAATGGCTCATTCAAACACACCCCACATGTCTACGTCACTGTGTGGGAAGATTTGCATAACACCGCCTAAACATACAGGCAATGAAAGAAGGCATAACTTTTATTCTCGCTGTAGTATTGATGTTGCGGGTGCCATGTCCTGGAGACGCTGTGTTTCGTTGTGAAAGGGAAAGTAATTTGTTTGGGCTTCCAAAAGAGGACACAACTAGAAATCAGTGTTTAAGTTGTATTTGCTACTCAAGATGGCGGCGCGTGCACACGCTGCGGCTTCTCTCTCTCCCGACAGAACGGTGTTTTCGTGTTTTTTATCTTGTAAATCGAAGTGTTTTTGTACGTCTTCGTCGCGTCTATCTGTCTTTAAACGCGCATACAGTCGTGAGTTTCTGCTCGACGTCGGCAGAACCATATTTTTAGAGTTAAACCTCGCGCACGCCGAAGAGCTGCGGGACCTCGGTCTGCTCCGGAGGCCTACAACATCACCGAACCCCACTACTGCATCTTGCCCAGAGCGGAGGCGCCACAAGCGGCGCGAGAGGAAGCAGAAGAGGGGTAAGCGCGGAGGTATCCGGGCTAGGCTAGCGGCTAACCCACACAAGCCAGCTATCCCCACCATCGTACTGGCTAACGTACGGTCTTTAGACAATAAACTGGACTACATCCGACTACTACGCTCAACTCAGAGGACTGTAAGAGACTGCTGTGTTTTTGTTTTCACGGAAACATGGCTCAACAACAGCGTTCCGGACTGCGCCATTCAGCTCGACCAGCTAACATGCTATCGAGCGGACAGAGCTCTCGTCGAGGGAGGTAAGACCCGCGGCGGCGGGCTTTGTGTTTACATTAATGACGCGTGGTGCCGCGACGCTGTTGTGGTCTGCAAACACTGCTCGCCCCTGGTGGAGTTTATGATTATTAAGTGCCGGCCGTTTTATCTACCGAGGGAATATACAGCCATACTGCTCGTTACTGTATACATCCCTCCAAGCTCCAACAACAACATCAGGAGTGAGGCACTGAATAAACTGTATCAGCACATCAGTGAGCAGCAGACAGCCCACCCAGATGCTTTTCTCATCTCAGCTGGGGATTTCAACCACGCAGACTTAAAGAGTGTGTTCCCAAAAATACAACAGCACGTAGACTTTCCAACACGAGGAAACAACACTCTGGACTTTGTTTACACCACCCAGAGAGGAGCTTACAAGGCCCTTCCCCTCCCCCATCTTGGCACCTCAGACCACATCACTGTCATGCTAATGCCTGCATACAGATCGGTCGTTAAAGTCACCAAACCAGTTCACAAACAGATACAAGTGTGGCCGGATGGGTCGTCAGAGGCACTTCAAGACTGTTTTGACACCACTGACTGGAATATGTTTAAGCAGGCTGCCACATATAATAACACCACAGACCTCCAAGAGTACTCAGAGACTGTCACTGCCTACATCACCAAATGCATTGATGATGTAACGGTCACAAAGACCATCACTGTCCGGGCCAACCAGAAGCCGTGGATGACAGGGGAGGTCTACAGACTCCTGAAGGCTCGGAACGCTGCCTTCAGAGCTGCAGATGAGGTGGGCCTGAGGACAGCTAGGGCCAATCTATCCCGCGGCATCAGAGAGGCTAAGAGACAATACTCCAGGAGGGTAGCCCATCGCTTCAGCGACAGCGGGGACACTCGGAGCCTGTGGCAGGGGATTCAGACCATTACGGACTATAAGCCCCCACCGCGCACCTGTGACAGCACCATCCCCCTGCTGAACGAGCTGAACGCCTTCTTCGCTCGCTTTGAGGCACAAAACAGCACTACTGCAGAGAAGACCCCACCTCCTCCCGGCGACCAGGTGATGACGCTGTCCCCGGACAGCGTGAGGAGATCCCTCAGCAGGATCAATGCACGCAAAGCTCCGGGTCCTGACAACATTCCTGGTCGTGTACTGAGAGACTGTGCAGCGGAACTCACTGATGTCTTCACAGACATTTTCAACATCTCGCTGAGTCAGGCTGTTGTCCCAACATGCTTCAAGGCTACCACCATTATTCCAGTCCCGAAGAAGCCATCTCCATCCTGCTTCAATGACTACCGTCCAGTCGCACTTACTCCTATCCTCATGAAGTGCTTTGAACGGCTAGTCATGCATCATATCAAGTCTGCCCTCCCCCCCTCCCTGGACCCCTTCCAGTTTGCATATCGGTCCAACCGCTCGACCGATGATGCCATCGCCACTGCCCTCCACTCAGCACTCACACATCTGGACAAAAAAGACTCGTACGTCAGAATGCTGTTCATAGACTTCAGTTCAGCATTCAACACAATCATCCCTCAACAGCTCATTCACAAACTGGTCCAGCTGGGGCTCAACACCTCGCTGTGCAACTGGCTGTTGGACTTCCTGACTGGGAGACCTCAGGCAGTACGGGTCGGCAGTAACACATCCAGCACCATCACACTTAACACAGGGGCCCCTCAAGGATGTGTGCTGAGCCCCCTCCTCTTCACTCTGCTGACCCATGACTGCACACCGTCACACAGCTCCAACCTCTTCATTAAGTTTGCGGACGACACAACTGTGGTGGGTCTCATTAGTAACAGAGATGAGACAAACTACAGGTGCGAGGTGAGCCGCCTGGCCGGGTGGTGCAGTGACAACAATCTCTCTCTGAATGTGGAGAAGACGAAGGAGATTGTTGTTGACTTCAGGAGAGTGCACACTCAGCATGCTCCTCTGACCATAAACGGTGCGACTGTGGAAAGAGTGAGCAGCAACAAGTTCCTGGGTGTGCACATCACAGAGGACCTCTCCTGGACTGACAACACCGCAGCACTGGCCAAGAAAGCACAACAGCGTCTCTACTTCCTCCGCAAACTGAGGAGAGCCAGAGCCCCGGCCCCCATCATGTGCACCTTCTACAGAGGCACCATCGAGAGCATCCTTACTAGCTGCATCACTGTGTGGTATGGCGCCTGCAATGCGTCCTGCCGCAAGACACTCCAACGCATAGTGAGAGCAGCTGAGAGGATTGTTGGTGTCTCTCTCCCCTCCCTCCAGGACATCTACAACACCCGTCTCACCCGCAAAGCCCTCTGCATTGCGGGTGATCCCACCCACCCGACACACAGCTTCTTCAGTCTGCTGCCATCAGGGAGGAGACTGCGGAGTCTCCAGGCCAGGACCAGTAGACTGAAGGACAGCTTCATTCATCAGGCTGTCAGGAAGCTGAACTCCCTCCCGACCTTGCCCCCCCTCCCCTTTTTTGCCCCACGCACCACTGAACTCTGACCCCCCCCCTTACACACTGTGACCCGCACCAGTCACTTAGTGCACCACTGGACTGCCCACTACCTCAGTCAGTATTGAACTGACCCCACTCAACTACCTCTTCTGTCACTTTAAACAGCCTGATAAGCTATTTTTGCACTACACTCTTTATATCTGCACAGTTTTCGTTTTGTTAAGCTCTTTTTGCACTACACTCATATCTGCACAGTTTTGTTTAGTTTTATTTAACCGATTTGCATTTCATGTGCCTTATGCCACTTAATCTAACTCTTTTCTACAATGTCCTTATTTGTATATCTGTATAGTTTGTTTTTATATTTTAAACTGTATTTATTTGCATTCTACGTCTACTGTTAGTGTTTTATTGTTAACTGTATGCACCATGGGTCTGAGAGTCACGCAATTTCAATTCTCTGTATGTATGTGCTGTACATGTGGCAGAATTGACAATAAAGCAGACTTTGACTTTGACTTGACTATTTACAACACTGTTCCAGAACAGTACAACCCAAATAATCGAGTGTGTGCAGCACATTTTACGGAGGACTGTTTTCCGAAGCTGGGAGTAGCTGCCAGCTGCTCAAAGGCTGTTTCTATAAAGTGGGGTAATTCCAACTTTGCAAGGACAGTCTGGCGCTTCTGACTCACAGCCTGTAAGTATGTTTCCATATTTAAACAATTTGCCACTGATGATTCAAATGCGAGTTTTGAGCTGTGTAGAGTAGTGGTTGTTGTTTGTCGTTTCTCAGATCACAAATGCAGACATGGAAATGTTTGTAATGTGGTAATGTAAAAAGACAGTATAAGTCATTATAATCAGTAATTATGTCCTCATTGAATGCAACAAAAGCCTCGTTTATAATGGGTTTTTTATTGTTTTAGTCTCGTCGCGCCGGGACACGGCATCACAATGCGGTAAGGGGCGTAACATTTCCATCACACGCTTTAGGTATTCGATCAATCACAATCACTGGATATCTGGCCAATCAGAGCACACCTCGCTCCTCAGAACGATGAGCTTTCTAAAAATCGGTGCATTTCAGAAAGGCGGAGCATAGATGTATATACATAGCCCTCTACATGTATATAGACTTCAATGTGTCACTGCCTTAGTTAGGCTTTTGATGACTGCAGCGCAACGCAGTGTGTTCTCAATAAAGAACTCTGCTGAAGATACCCAAGAGTCTCCTGGTCTTCACTTCTGAGTTTCCAACAGTACCCTGCATTACATGTAGACAAGAAATAACATTAATATGTGCATTTTAATGTGTTTGAAAGAAAATTCCTTCCAAAGTCATAGTAATACAAGATTAAATAGCCTAATGAGTGATGTGTTTAACAGCAGTCAGGGGTCCCTCTGATATTGGCGAAACATATTTGCAGCATTGAGCAATGTAGTCAATAACAGACATATCTGTTGATTTCTTGAATGCAATGACCATAAGTTTTTAAATTAGAATCCACTCACCACTCAAAACAAAAAAAAAAGAGTTCTGCAAGCTCGGGAATCCTCTCATTATAACAGTTTAGATACGATGTAAATAAGAGATTCAGTGTAGAGCGTTATTACTTCCGGGGCGCTGCTCTGTGGCGACCTGCAGTGTGTTTCACGTGCGGTGTTTGTTTGTTTTTTCGTTTGAGTGTCGCGTTAAGTGTAGCTGTTTTTAAATAGACTTTTTCCCTTTTTAATACACTGTTGATGTGGAGATTGCTTTGCAGTTATGGAGTTTCACGGTTGGATTGCCAGACTTATTGTTTGGAATTTAAGTATTAATTTAATCAATTAAACAGCAAATCTACGCTAGCTGCACGAATATAGGAATGTGTGTGTGCTGGCAATTACAGAAACATGGTGGAACGAAAATATTCCGTCAAGTAATGTGCTATCAGTATGTAAACTGTTGTACTAGGAAAAACAAGACATTGGACAAGTGTCATGGGAACATCAAAGGTGCTTTCTCTGCCTCCATTTTACCACCACTGAGAGGATCTGACCATAATGTTGTTTATCTTCCACCTAAATATCAAAGACTTGAAAAAACCTCAGGTGAAGACTGTAAAGATTTGGAACGAAGAGACTATTAAATGCCTTCAAGGCTGTTTTGATTGTACTTTGTGGGAAACATTTGACTCTCCAGATCTGGATGCTCATACAACTGTGGTTTCAGATTATATAAATGTTTGTGTGGAGTCAGTTATACCCACAAAAAAACATATAAAATATTTCCTAATAATAAGCCACAGGTATCAAGGAAATTAAAACAACTATTAAATAAGAAGAAGGTAGCTGCTTATAATAATGATCTCCTAGCTAAAAGGATATTCAAAGAAAAATCAAAAGGCAAATTATTGTAATAAGGCCCTATATAAACAAAAAATTTAAGCTAAAATGTTGCAGGGAAATTCTAGACAGGCCTGGGAAGGAATTAGGACGATGATCAGTGTCCCACATAAGAGTAAAGGAAAAAAAACACATAAATATGACTACTATAGAGGGAAAAATGGAGATTTTGAATTAGCAAATAGGTTAAATCATTTTTTTCCCCGGTTTGAAGGGTATAATGAAGTTGTCACGGATCCGGTTCATGGTCTTCCGTCCACTCACCATCAGAGGTCGCCCTTCCTTCATATTGACTCTCTCACCACACAGACTGTTGCCCATTACACTGGACTGCATTTCCCATCATCCATTGCACTGAGCACACAACTGTCATCATCACACAGCTGTCTCAATCACACGCTCACACCTGAGAACTATCACACAATCACACACCCTATATAAACCATGGACTTCCATTCACAGATCGCTGAGTATTGATCTGTGTATAGCACTCCCCTAGCGCTAGCTCCCTTACTGTGCCATTCTGTGTTTCCCTAGTCCTAGTCTGCCATTCCGTGTAACCTTATTCTTTGTCTAGCCTTGCCTGTTTTTTTGTGTTCTGACCCTAGCCTGTGTTTCCTGGATTTACCCCTTTGCCTAGCCGTTCGGACTCTGTTTGCCCCTGCCTGGATTATTTCTGTGTACCTGGACTATCTCTCTGCCTTGCCCTTTGGATATTGTTCGCTCCTCGCCTGGATTATTGCTCACATTTCGGATTACCTCTCGTCTAGCCCTCTATATACCTGTTTGCCAGTTGTTCGACCCTGCATGTATTTTGACCACGTCACTGTATAATAAAAGCTTTGCACATGGATCTGCACGTCTCACGTCTGTTGGCTCCGTTACAGAAGGAAGTAATATAAATGACAGGACTTTTATGATACCAACTAATAATTTCTCTATTGTAGAACCTGATGTCAAGAAGATGTTTCAAAATTGTAATATACACAAGAGTCCTCCTGGGCCTGATAATATTTGCAGCCGTGTGTTAAAAACCTGCGCTGAGCAATTATCCACAGTTTTCATTAAGTTGTTTCAAAAGTCTCTTGAACAGCATGTAGTGCCAGTTATATGGAAAACTTAAACTATAGCCTGTACCTGTTCCTAAAGACAACAAACCATTAGAGCTGGGTGATTCTCGACCAATTGCATTAACCTCTTTGGTGTTTAAATGCTGTGAAAGATTGTTAAAAGGTACATAGTGGGAAAAACACAGCATTTGTTGGATCCTTTCCAATTTGATTATCAGTCAAACAAGAGAGTAGATGATGCCATATTAACATTGTTGCATATTGTTTACTCACATCTTGAGGGTTCCAAAAATCATGTGAAAATTATTTTTGCTGATTTTTCTTCTGCTTTTAATAATATCTTGCCCTCAGTCCTGGTCAAAAGACTACATGCAGATGTTTCCCTAGATGGAGGACTGATTTTGTGGTTGCATGATTTCTTATGTAATAGGATTCAATGAGTGTGTGTGTAGTTCATTGTCGGATAAACAAATTACAAATGTTAGTTCTCCACAAGGCTGTTTCCTTTCACTTTCACTGTTCATTTTGTATACAAATAATTGTAGGAGTACTTGTTCAGGGAAACATTTATTAAATTTGCAGATGATACTGCATTAGTTATTCTCCTCCAAGGGGATGAGGATAGTCATGGACCCTTTTTTGATGAATTTATCAGTTGGTGTGACATATTAAATCTTAATCTAAATGTTTTAAAACTAAAGAAATGTGTATTGATTTTAGAAAAGAATCATCAGCGAGTGTGACCAGATCCAGAGCGTTGAGGAGTATAAATATCTTTGTCCTAGTCCATAAACTGAGGTGGGATAAGCTGCAGCTGTGGTCAGAAAGGGTCAGCAAAGGATCTATATTCTTAGAAAGATGGTGTCATTTAACGTAAGCCTTCCATTGTTAAAAGTGTTTTATAATTATTTTATTGAAAGTGTTTTGACCTTTTGTATCACTTGCTGGTTTGGAAAAGCTCAAGAGGAATATAAACATTTGTTGAGGAGAATTCTAAATGTTGTGAGTAAATTACTTAGTACACCTACGATAGGCCTAGAACAAATTTATCAAACCAGATGCTTTAGTAAAGCTTTGAAGAGTATATCTGATAATATGCATCCATTGTGTGATGAGTTTGAGCTTTTGCCTTCAGGTCGAAGATTTAGAATGCCAATGTTTATTAAAAACAGAGGGAAAAGTCCTTTTTACTAGAAGTAGTGAAATGCTTAAATGAAAGAATTTTTTTTTTTTTTTTTTTTTACCTATAATTTGTATCTTCATTTATATGTTGAAATGTCTTTTTATTGTTTATATGAAACGCATGTTGAATTCCACTGAAACTAAATTTCCTCAAGGGGATAAATAAAGTACTACTACTACTACTAATTAGTGAGAATCAATGGATTATGAATAATGTTTTGTAATTGTGTGAATAATTTATAATCATGTGGTTAATAAAAAGTAACTGTAGACCAGGGGTATTCAATTGGCGGCCCGCGGGCCCAATCCGGCCCGCCAATCATCTTCATCCGGCCCGAGGGAGAAGTACATGCAGGTCGCACATACGGCCTGAATTGTTATTGCACTAATTATTTTGTCCACAAGGTGGCAGCACTGGCCCGGGCCAGCCGAAAAAGAAAAGAAAGAGACGCCAGAACAACAACAATCTACCGGAGACCGCAACATCAATAGACTGCAGCGTTGACAAGCGCTTGAATGAGGGAGTTATGAGATATCCACAACTCTAGTTTAACCGAGTATAAAGACAGTGTTGTCGGTCATAACTTCTGGTGAGAAATTGTGCAAACACTGGACGAAAAGTATTATCAAATGAAGTTGAAAGGCTGCGCGTTCGGCTGTACGCACAAAACTGAGCCGCTTCAGACAGAGCACCAGCAGCGCTTCAACAGACAAAAACACACACAATTATGACAAATGCGCGGTTTTGGCGAGTTACCTCATAAACATATTCTTAAATGAGTTGAATGAGTTATATCTTAAATGAGTTATAAAGTCTTAAATAACCGTAAAGAGTTGGGAGAATCGAATATGTGTCAGTTCTGTGTCATGTCCATCAGGTTTTAAAGAGACAGTGGTGATTTTAAAGTGAAATCTGCTGAAGTCTGTCTTTGATGGAAATCAAAGAATAAATGAAAAACAGAAATAGTCACTGAATGCTCTAGTCGCTGATTAACTTTTGTAGCTTGAATGAGAATAATCTATTTAGTTTATGCATATACAATTTATAGTTTGTGAAGATTGTTTTAAAATCACTTAAATTAAAAGTTGTTATATATTTCAGAGCCTATTAAATGATAAAAATAATGGCTTTTAATTATACTGTGGTGTTGAATGGCTATAATTAATAGGTAAAATGCATTTAATAGAGACACTAGTAGCAGTATTGGAATCGATACTTCATTAATAATAGGCTACTTGGTAAAAAGATACCATTAAACACATATTTAAAATATACTATCTTTATGTTGTTTCTACATTCATTTGGAGGTTCAATGTGAAATTATGATGATATCAATATATGTAAATATGCGATTAATTATAGAATTCTATAATCATAGAATTATATGATTAATTACAGAAAAATGTGATTTTTTTATTGATTGATAGACAGCACTAATGTTAACCTTTTATAGATGTTGGTGTTGGTAATAATAGTTTATTTTAATGCTAAATATGCATTTCAATTTAATTTCTAATTTTATAGGCCCCCCCAGAAAGCAATCGGGATGGCCCCCACCCTCTTGGCCCCCTTCAAATTTTCAGTTAGATAATCCGGCCCTCAAATGAATCTAATTGAAAGAACGTTTTGGAATCTGATTACATAATCTAGATTACATGTAACCAGTTACTACCCATTTACAAAGCTTTTTGGTGATTTAAAGCATATTATCAATCAACATCACAGCAAACAGGCTTTCCATCTAATATAAATCAGCACTGACCTGGAATAATAATAATAATAACAACAACAACAAGTTATATTAACAATAATAAGTTATTGCTCGCCCACGTGTCTGCATTAATCTGTACTGAAACTAACAAAAAAAAAAAAAAAACAGATATCACACTAATGTGCTGTTGTACCTCAGTTTGTGATTCCTGTGAAGAAGTGCCTAGGGTCTCTGAACATCTAAATGACAAGGGTTTAAACAAAGAATCCTATTGGCCGAGGAGACCGCGATTCGCTTTCTGATTGGCCCATAGCCCCCGCCGCTTTGACTCCGTCCTTTCTGTTCATCAAGTTTGGTTGAGATGTTGAAGAGTTCATGTCAGACTTAAAGAAGCGTGAAAAACTCGCGTCTTCACACATTATGAGCGGTGAGTTCACTTTATACTCTCTGAGTGTGTTTAATCCGTATTAACGACAACTGTACTTGATGAGTTTCCATGCGAGTTTTATATTGTCAAACACGGACATCGATTCGCCCAAAACATCAAATTATGTTGTTCGTGTGCCGCTTAAGTGCTCATAAACAGCAATAATCGTCTCATAATCGCTAACCAGATTGATCTGAGTTTGTTGTGTTTGTTTCTGGAGTTAGTGACCGTAATCTGGAGCTTGTTTGCTAAGTTGTGGAAGTTGCGTTGATCTTTACAGCGACCTACATTGAGTTAAGTTATATAACACGAGAAACTATAAACAGCGCTTTACGAGAGTCAGAGAATCGACTTCAGCGATTATGATGAAGATGAATATGATTATGAAGAAGCGAATAATAAGTGTTGAAGTGTGTTTAGTGAAGGAACATGGCCACTGAACGCGTGTCAGGAGTCCTCGGCTAATGCTGCTCTGCTAACTTTAAACCGGTTTGATCTGCTGTTATAAACACACATCTGTCCATCAGTTTAATGAGTTTATATTAACTGTGTCAGATCCACAGCAGAATGAGATCAGTTTATATTAACTGTGTGTCAGATCCACAGCAGAATGAGATGAGTTTATAATAACTGTGTGTCAGATCCACAGCAGAATGAGATGAGTTTATATTAACTGTTTATATGAACT
Source organism: Spinibarbus caldwelli (assembly GCA_039654775.1). Taxonomy (NCBI): domain Eukaryota; kingdom Metazoa; phylum Chordata; class Actinopteri; order Cypriniformes; family Cyprinidae; genus Spinibarbus; species Spinibarbus caldwelli. The sequence goes on along the minus strand of CM077254.1, from coordinate 31,249,667 downwards.
GTGTGTCAGATCCACAGCAGAATGAGATGAGTTTATAATAACTGTGTTTATATTAACTGTGTGTCAGATCCACAGCAGAATGAGATGAGTTTATAATAACTGTGTTTATATTAACTGTGTGTCAGATCCACAGCAGAATGAGATGAGTTTATAATAACTGTGTCAGATCCACAGCAGAATGAGATGAGTTTATAATAACTGTGTCAGATCCACAGCAGAATGAGATGAGTTTATAATAACTGTGTGTCAGATCCACAGCAGAATGAGATGAGTTTATAATAACTGTGTTTATATTAACTGTGTGTCAGATCCACAGCAGAATGATATGAGTTTATAATAACTGTGTCAGATCCACAGCAGAATGAGATGAGTTTATAATAACTGTGTTTATATTAACTGTGTGTCAGATCCACAGCAGAATGATATGAGTTTATAATAACTGTGTGTCAGATCCACAGCAGAATGAGATGAGTTTATAATAACTGTGTCAGATCCACAGCAGAATGAGATGAGTTTATAATAACTGTGTCAGATCCACAGCAGAATGAGATGAGTTTATAATAACTGTGTGTCAGATCCACAGCAGAATGAGATGAGTTTATAATAACTGTGTCAGATCCACAGCAGAATGAGATGAGTTTATAATAACTGTGTGTCAGATCCACAGCAGAATGAGATGAGTTTATAATAACTGTGTGTCAGATCCACAGCAGAATGAGATGGCCGCGCTGCTGGACAACGACACGAGCTTCATTCAGAAGAGAAACTCCAGCTCAGCTCAGGTGAGTGTGTTTCACAGCCCCGTCAGTGTGTGTTTGACTGGAGCTGACTGTATTGAGTCCAGCTGTACTGTGAGTGTGTGTGTGTGTGTGTGTGTGTGTGAGAGATGAAGGCAGGTCTGACAGCTGTCTCTTCCTGCTCTGAGCAGCTCCGGTGGATGATGGGAGGGAAATGGGTGGATCAGGAAGGAGTGTCTGCTTTTAAAACTCTTACTGGAAATAACACACAGCCCGCACTTCTGCTGTGATTGGAGACCAGAGCAGATTTCTCCAGACTGATGTTGGTCTGAAACACACTGTGTGGAAGTGTGTGTTTGTAGCGGCTCACCTGAGGTTGTTTTGTGTGGCATTGTAGTCTTGGACTGTGCTGTTTGAGTTACAGCTAGTGTGCTACGAAGAGTGAGATGTTGTCTTATAACGGTCAGGTTTCTCTTTCAGGTCAGTAAGGGTCACAGCAGAGCAGAAGCCTGAAGATGGGTTTGTTATTTAGCTTTAACACAGACGCACTTTAGTGAGGTCAGCTGGACCGTTCTTTGGCGATCCTTTGGCCAAATCTGAGTTTGCTATGTTTCTGTCATTATTCAGCACATGCTCAGTAGAGTCTCTGTCCATATGAGAAACACAAGTGTGATGGTTTCATTTTTAATTTTCTTAATCAGTTTTGTTTCAAAGTAGGTGACCAGATTTCTGAAATTTCAGACAGTTCGGTTGTCAAATATAATTGAAATCTCTCTCTTTATTATCAATACATGACTGCACGTGTTTGTATGTTTTTTATTTTTTAATTCTTGTGGGATCCATAATCTGTTGTTAAAATTAATAACTGTTATGGTATTTGTAGGTTTTAATGCAGTCCACTAAAAATGATGAAAAATAGTAAATGGTAATTACTGCATTACAAATAGCAAACAGACCAAAACAAACACACACAGTACAGTGTATTTATTTTGTGTGTGCATAGAGATATATATATATATATATCTATCTCTGTCTCTATCTCTATCTCTCTCTCTCTCATTAAAATAATCCATGTGACATCAGTGGTTCAACCGTAATGTTATGAATCTACAAGAATACAGTCAAAAGGATTTTCAATCTACAAATCACCGTCATTTATCATGGGTTTACTGTAGTAACACTAACTGCACCATGGTATTGTGGCAGAAATGTGGAATATTCATATCGAGATTTATTATATTATTAATGTAGATGTTAAATGTGCAAAAACATTCAATTGGACATTTGTCAAACTCTTATCATTTCATTGAGGTTAATATCAGAATAATTATCATTATCGTTTTATCACCCAGCCCTAATTTAAACTACTGTTTTTCATACAAATACCTGGAAACCATATCAATTATATTTTTACCATAGGATTGAGGTGCTATATGTGTGGTTATTATGATCTAAATGTATGTCACTTAGGAAGACCAGTGGTTAATTTTAATGAAACCCAAACAGTCAGAATAATTAAATTTCGCCATAAAAAAATGAGGCTGTTACAATTCTTACAGATGTTACTGTTTTTGATAATGAATGTGAATCTGCATCCTAACTCAAGCTACTGTCAAATGTGCTTTTCTAAGAGACAAAAAATAATAATAATATAATAATAATATTATTAAGCAGCCTGCACTGCAAACTGTGCTGAAGACACACGACAAAGTCAGGCAACACAATGTCATTGTCACAATCTTTGGAACATGCAGAAACTAAGAAATTAATTATTCTATTAAGATATTTATTTTGTTAAGGAAAAATGACTGGAAAAGTGTGAAGAATTCAAAAACACAAAGTGTTTGTCATGTTGTGTCTATAAAGAGTAGTCACTTAGGAGCATAAATATGCCTTTAAACTCGAAAGAAATAAAGATTTGAGATTTATCTACATCTGATAATTATCTATATTGACTGATATGAAAAAAAATATAGTGATAATTATTTGGCCATATCGCCCAGCCCTATATTAACCCCATAATAACAGGTACACACATTATTTTGTCGACCCCTGTATATTTTACACACACAGTGACTTTTGAAAATATCGATTAATCCTAAAATGTGATCTGATTATTATTTGACTCAGAATTATATAAGTGCACAAATAATTATTTTTATTGAATACTTTTAGTAATTGTTCACAGCGCAGGGTGTTGAAAGTATGTGAAACCTTGAGTGGCGAAACTTGTAGATCCTCCTTTCGCAGCAAAACCTGCACTAAACGTTTTCTGTGTCTGCTTAGAAGACACCATCCCTCTCCACAAATCTGATTCAGTGTATTAGTGTTGTCTTGATAGGACAGACTCTTAATTACCTGAAGTTCAGGACTCTTTCAGCCATTGTTTAGTTAGTATTACTGGTGTGATTTGGGTCCTTTGCTTGACACGTCACCCATCTGTAGTCATGAACTGCTGTCCTGATTTTCTCCTGTACAATGTCTTATGTCTAATGTAGTAAAACTGAGCGGGATATTTGCGTCTATGGGTTAGCTGCAGAAATACATGCAGGAGATGCACAAAGTACAGGACATGTTTGTCAGAACTGTAAATGCAATGAGTGTACAGTACATTACCAGTAAAAATGACTGTGTAATCTGGGATTCTGAATGAATCTAGTGAGTCAAGGATTGAATCGCTCATTCATAAGACTGTCACTTGGATCGTTCCTGAAGGAATCAGCTGCTTGAACGAATTGACTGATGTTTTTTAAGGATGCATGATATATCAGCCACCATATCCCACCATATCGGTGTCGGCCGAGAAAGGTACATTTTTACTAGGGGTGCTCCGATCAGGATTTTTGAGGCCGGTCGTCGATCACAGAAAGCAGTATCTGCTGATATGAACACCGATACCGATATTTTTAAAGGCTTCTTTTTATTATTTATAGTAAAAGCAGGATTTTTAGACAGGGCCTGAATTTCATTTTTGAAAATAAGGGAATTCCCCTCTTAGGTGACGCTTGTGTGAGGGGATTTTGTTTTTATTTGAGGGGTGGAGGGGGGCATTTTTGAGAAAGTTTCTAAAATAATCACCTAAATGTTTGATCATGCAGTGCATTTGTTTTTACAATCTGTGCTTACACACAGCACAAGCTTGATTTCGTGAGGTGGCCTTTTGTGTTAAACACAATCTGCTAAATATAGACAACTTTATTTTAATGAAAAATAACAAATGAAAAAATATGTAATCATAATCTATGAAAAAAACACTATTATAAACTAGGTTAGTGCATAATTCAGCAGCAAAAGTTACTTTAGAAAAATCATGGCTGCACAATTTTATAAAATCTAAACATTTAGAAAAAATAAACTTATTATTTAGTGGGGAACAAATAAAAGTTAATAAGTGTAGGAGCAAATCTGGTAAAATGTTGCATTGCTCTTTGTATTGTTGTGAAATACATTCATGAAAAAGTAGGCCTAAATATATTTGTATATAAATATATACTATAAAATTAAAAGAAATTTCTTTTAAATGTATAGCACAGTAATGAAGGCAGCAACGTGATGAATAGGACAAAACAAGAAAGACATAGAAAACTTGTACAAAGAGAAGAGGTATTGATGCGTAGTGTATTACATCTATGTGATAGTTTAATGAGCCTTTTCTTTTAACAGTTTTAAACGTCTCTGTTGAAGAGTTTGATCGTTTTGACTCGTAACCGAACGCGACACGCAGTTTTTGTGCTTTCGTGGGGCTCAACAATAACACAACAGTATACGCACATTATCAGCTTTAGATCGGCCTCGTCTGACTGATACCCGATTGAGCAGAAAATTACCATATCGGAGCCGATACCTATACGGAGTATCAGATCGATGCATCCCTTGTAGGGCTGGTTAAAAAATATCGATATCTTGATATTAATCGATTCTCATTTTTACGGAATGATATCGATTCTTAAATCCCAAGAATCGGTTAGTCTAGCCTGTTTTCAGTTAATGGACCGAACATTGATGCGCACATCCCAACCAATATATCCCAATAAGCATTGTGCTTTGGTATTTTTAATATGAAACAAAGTCTCAGATTTCAAATTCGGTCCATTGCATTGCAGTATTCAAACAATAAATGCCGTGTTGGCGCAGTTTAATGTTTGAATAAATCCAAGTTTTTATGACAGCCACCATTTAAAGGTTTATATTTAAAAAAAAAAAAAACAATTGTAGTAGAAATATTATGTAATTGTAACTTTATTATTTTAAAAACTTTATAGCCTAACTTGTGTAGCCTACAAATCAGTCAATTTTAAACCTTCAATATTATAATAATGTAGTACCAACTGACTCTCATGTGTATTTTACAGTATTAGTTGAGAGAGTTTTTTTTTTCTTTGAGAAAATTTGGCATGTCCTGTACCTGATATATATCCAAAATAATCGATATCGAATCGAATCGCAAGCTTGTAAATGAGAATTGAATCGTGAAATTTGCGTCAAAACCCAGCCCTAATCCCTAGTACACAGTATTTAAAGACACTTATTAATCTGAAGTGGCCTCATGTTTAGGGCTGCAACAACTAATCGATAAAATCGATTATTATCGATTATGAAAATCATAGACAACGATTCTAATTATCGATTAGTCAGGTCTGCCCACAGTGCACGTCCAACTTCAGCCGTTCGTGTCAAATTAATGTTACAGCACTGAATAACGCATTTCTGTGGCCAAAATGCATCTAAAAATAGTGGAGGAAACAGAATGAGATGCTGCGGGAGAAGTACGTGATCCAAGCTGCACAAGACATGAGAATTCTTTATTTTAAGTTTTAAGCTAATGCATTAGCGTAATGGCTTGCCCTGTCAGGCGCTTTGACAGATGCGTGTGCGTCCTCAGCGCAAAAACGTTCAGTTTACGGTCATATCCTTATCTGTAAATGTCACAAATTCACGCAAGCATTTCCATTTTTGCACAAAGTTCCGTCCTGACAGTCAGCGTTAAGTTTACAGGGTTCCCACGCTTCTTGAAAGTACTTGAAAGTACTTGAATATCAGACACATGGATTCAAGGCCTGGAAAGTACTTGAAAACAAATATAGGTCCTTGAAAGTGCTTGAATTAAATTTGAAATAAATTTTGTTTAGTAGAATGGTGCTATTTCAAAAATTGTCCTATATGCGGTGTCAAAGACAAAACGAAACAGCGCTAATGATTGGAGGTGGAGATGGGGTAGCGCGAGAAAAAATCTTAGCGTGTGAGCTGATGCGCAGCCCTGCGTGAACCTATGGAGAAGGAGTGCATTTGCAACTGAAAATTACTGCGTGCGACTATGAAAAAATATTTAGGAGCACCAGTGCGACTGACCCGATCAACATATTTGTGTTTGCGCTGAGAGGAGCTTCAAAGGTTTCTAACGTACTTACAACGTGTTTTTGCAGCGTTGAGTAATGTGTCACAGACATATCTGTTGATTCCTTGAACACAATATTAATCAGAATCTACTCACTGCTCAAAGCGGCTTTTTTTTTTGTACGAATCCTCTCATTATAACAAAGTGTAGACACGATATAAGAGATTCATTGTGCATAGAAAGTTTCGTTGATTATAATGGAACCTTGTGAGATCGCGATGAACTAAGGAGAGGGACAGATTTTAATAATTATTAAGGGAGTTTGCAAATGTGATATTGATTTAATACAACAGTTAAACAAGTTGTTTACACAGTTAAACTGTTGTTTAATACAACAGTTCATTAAACAAGAAATTAATATTAAGTGAATTGCATTGTCTGACTATAACACTATTGCCTGATTTTGCTCTATTTCGTCAATGAAAATAGTTGCAAACAAAGTCACAGCTAAGCATTTGCGCATCTATTCAAACACAGCTTTGTTTAGTTTATGAATGAACGTGCGTTTTTAAACTAACCTGATTCAATTACCCATTCATAAAAACAATCACTTCATTCCTGAATGAATCAGCCGTTCCAACGAATCAATTGAATGAATGATTCAGTGATAAACTCAGTGACTTGCCGCCACCTGCTGGCAGTTTTAGTTTCATTTACTTTTCTGTTATTTAAATAATTTAATATTTATATTTTCAAAATTTTATATTTAAAACATTAACCTCAACATGAATTTATGAATTTAATTGCACTCATGCCACCTCTGAGCCTAATTAAACGTCTGAAAATACACCTACAAGCCACTTTTGTGTTCTTCTGTGCCACCGCTGTAGTACAAATAATTTTTTTTTTAATACTGATTTCATTTGATTGGTAACTTATTCATATTCTACTTGTTTTTATTCTGTTGTTTTAATTAGAAATTTTAAAAAGTTTATAACTATTATTTTTTGAATTTGACATAAAAGATGACATACTTTTAATAAAGTTAGAAAAATGCCATTACAAAGATAAAAACAAAATTCCCTGTAAATCACTTTAAAGAGTCAAATATCATCTCGTAATGGGAAGGCTAATATTTGATCAGAATTTTTGATTATTGATTAGAAGGTGCTCCTGAAATTTTTGACTGTGCTCCTAAAAAGAAAAGTAAGCGTGAAGCCCTTTTTATTATTTATTATTCAAATTTAAATCTTTTACAAGAATTACAGCAAAAACCAGTTTGATGCAAGAATATATATTTTTATCAATATTGGATAAATTGTATTTGAATATTACCAGTGTGAACTACATTGACTTCAGTGAATTTAATTAAATTCCTTTAAACAAGACTGCTCAAAATGGTCTAAATTTATGGAACCTACACATCCAAAACCTCATTATGCTGAAATTTTTAATGTAAATGTTGTGTAAGTGAAATGTTAAGTACTGTAAGAGGTCTTTCATGATGCTACATATGCTGGGGTGTGAATTTGATAGGTGCTTGATATAAAATAAATGGTGCTTTAAAAAGTCCTTGAAAGTCCTTGAATCTGGTGTTCATGAAAGAGTGGGAACCCTGGTTTAAATCTTTACTGAATGAGCACGGCAGGCGCGTGAACGCGCGTCAGAGAGGGATTAATATTCAGCACAAAAACATTCATTGTGCTGAAATAACTGTTGTTGAACTTTAAATTAAAGTTTAAAAGTCAACGTAGTGCACGTATTTTATGAGCGTAGGAACTGTAAAGGGATAAACGCGTATAGTTGTCTGAATATAAATATCAGACGTTTCATAGCTGCCTTTTATAGGATAAAGAAATTACAGTAAATGTGACTGTGATCAAAAAGTTGGTTAACACTGAGTTTGTTTTTAATCGTCTTTATTATCTTTAGTATTATCTTAATTTTTGATGAAGAGATTTAAACTATAGGTCTATATACAGTGCTTAACAAATTTATTAAAACAAATGCATTTAAGGTTTATAACAAATAATGTAAGCTTTGTGCCACTGCTGCTCTAAACTAACAGTATTGGTGTTTACTAAAATCATTTTTTAGCTATCTGTATTGGTTAGTCCTCCAATATGCGTAAGCTCTTTAGTAACAGTAGGCTATTTCTAATGCTATAATATAATTATTTCAGTTATCTATGAAAGATTTTTTCAGACACCCAATTACAGTCAAAAAGTAGCTAAACAATGCCAGCAAGAATGCATGCTGTTATGAAAGGCAGGAGGCTATTTTTTTTTTTTTATTATGTGAATAAATATTTAATTGTTTCAGTTTGTTATTTGCCCAATAAATTATAATAAAATTGTTAGGTTTAAACAATTCTTTGACAGATTCCTAAAATATTTGTTCTCTCTTTATTATGACAGGTGGTCTGATAAATTAAGCACTGTATGTTTTCATAGCATTCAGTTGGCACATTTGTTTGAAGGACATTGGGCAGAATGTGGAAATGTTTTTGTCAATAAAAAAAAAAAAAAAATTTTTTTTTTAAAAAATCTGATTAATCGGAAAAATAATCGGCCAACTAATCGATTATCAAAATAATCGTTAGTTGCAGCCCTACTCATGTTGTTGTTGTGGTCTGCTTTTGAAATGCAGCAAATTAGCTGGCGTAATTTATTTTTATTTAATTTTTTTTTTTCAAAAATAGCAGCAACAATGATTTCAGAAATGCCTCTAAAGCATATTTCTCTCTTCAGGACTCGCAGCAGCCATCCCCTTTAGCGCTTCTGGCTGCCACCTGCAGTCGGATCGATGAAAACGACGCGGCAGAACAACAGTCAAGGATCGAGCTCCAGCAGCCCCATCTGTCCCACACCGCTAACGGCTGGCACATGGTCCCGGTGTCCAGCAGCACCTCCAGCACCACTGCGGAGGACCGGAGCCGAGCCGGAGCCCTGCTGCAGCCGCAGTACGTGATGGCCTCCTCACAGAGCCTGCAGAGCCAGCCGGTGTTCACCACTCTCTCTGGGGTCATGCCGAGCGTCCAGTACCAGGTGATCCCGCAGTTCCAGACCGTGGACGGACAGCAGCTGCAGTTCACTCAGACCGCTCCGGAGGTGTCCACAGCAGCGGGGCAGTTCCAGCTGGTGTCCTCTCCCAGCGGCAATCAGCAGCTCATCGCTGCCCCCACCAGCCGAGCTTCTGGAAACATCCTGACCGTCCCTGGACTCTTCCAGCAGGCCATCCCGCTGCAGAACATCAGCCTTAGCGGAGCGGTGCTGCCCAATCAGGCGCAGTTCCTGACCAACATGCCGCTGAATGCCAACATCACGCTCCTCCCGGTGGGCTCCGTAGGAGACGCGAACACCTCAGGAGCTCCTCAGCAGCTGCTCCAGACCAGCGCGTCCTCCACCACCGCAGCGGAGTACTGCACCACCTCCACCAGCACACAGACGACTGCGCCGGGGGTCGTAACGCTGGCCCAGAGCAACACCGCAGAGCCCGGGAAGCTCTTCCAGAACACATCTGGAGACGGACAGAAAGCCAGTCAAGCTCAGATCGTGATTCAGCCACAGCAGGTGCTACAGAGCGTCTCGGCCAGCGGCCAGGTGTTCGCTACGCAGAGCCTGTCTCAGGACGGAGTGCAGAACGTTCAGATCCAGACCATCGCCAACGGCAGCCCCATCCTGATCCGCACCGTGGGGCCCAACGGACAGGTCAGCTGGCAGACGCTTCAGCTGCAGAGCCCCGCTAACACCCAGATCACACTAGCGCAGCCCGGCACGCTCTCGGGCCTGCAGACCATCAACCTGAACACCCTGGGAAACACAGGGCTGCAGATGCACCAGCTGCAGGGGGTTCCCATCACCATCGCCAACACAGCGGGTGAGTCTGCTTCAGTTCCCTGCGCTTCTGTAAACATGTGCTCAGTGCGTTTTAGAAGAGCAGACGGTGCAGAGTGTGAAGAGATGGCTCTTTCCTGATGAGCAGAGTCACACATCTCTTTGCACAGATGATGTATTATATAGAAAAAGTGTGTGTGGCCTAAACGTAGGCCAGCTGTGCAATGTAGTCGGCAACCGAAAATATTTGGCCAAAACGGTGAGGGGGAAAAAGAAATGTCCATCTTCAGCCGAAATGATATTTGAGAGCCGAAACAGTGATGTTTATTTCTTCACTGGTGTGTTTTGACTGCGTCAGAGTTTGTTTTAACCACACAAGGTAAACACGTGAGCTGTGTGGGCTAGGGTTGTGCCGATAGACTAGAGCAGTGGTTCTCAACTGGTTTGGCCTTGGGACCCACGTTTTCCCATGGTCATCAAGCCACGACCCACTTAAAAAACAAAGCAAATTTATTTCACAAAAATGAAGACTCTTAAGAACATGACTAATACTGAATAAACAGCCCAAAAGGCTATTAAATAGCAGTCCCAAACTAGTTTTTGTTAATACAAGTTGGTATGGGCCACCACAGTCATTTAAACATATACAAAATGACACTAAGTGAAAATAACATGGTATTTTTGGGTTATGGAAACAACAGTTAGCCTACCTATATAATACTAACATGAACTGTTAATGAAATGTGGAAACTGCTCGTGAATAGAATGAATATTATACCTTCATGCAAATCCTTCCCAGCTAACACACGCAGTACCAGTTGTGTGATTTATCAGTACTGTACGTTTATTTCACGCGTTGCATGCTCATAGTTTCTGCACTTCAGTGAAATGATATACTGCGCGAGGCCACGTTTGCGTGTGCTATTGAAGAGTGCGTGCTACGAACACTGTATAACATCTGTCAGGACAGGGTAGTTCGCTTTTCTGAGGTGAGAGACTTTTTATTTCATAAGTTACGAAAATAACAGTAGAATAATGACACTGACATTAAACCTGCCAACATCTCATCTGACCGCAGATACTGAATTGGGACAGCGCGTTTTTCTCAGGCACTCTTTACTTAAACTGCATCTGACAGAAGTGTCAACAGCTTTCATGCACGTCTTTTAAAACAAAAGTCTTGCATCAAGAAAAACATTTAGAATTGATGTCGTTTCTTTGGCCGCACACTCCGCGACCCACTCAGAACGGTCTCCCGACCCACCAGTTGAGAAACACTGAACTAAAGGATAGTATCGTGTATCAATGATAGTCGGAGATATCGCCTGTAGCTGATGCCTTTGACAATATCAAGATTATTATTATTATTATTATTATTATTATTATTATTATTATTATTGTTGTTATTATTAGGCTAGTATTATTACCTAATTAATAATAGGGCTTATCTGTCCCATCATATTTCTTTTTCTGTTTTTTTTTTGTTTTGTTTTTTACAGTGTTGCGTGTTATAAGCAATCACACATGATTTTGTTGAGTTTTTGAATGCAATGGCCAATCAGAGGCGTTCAGATGAGTCGTCGCTGAAACAGTGCAATTTTGTTGTTGAGTGTGCGTGCTCGCTGACTGAATTCAGCTCTCTCACGATGTAAACATTATAATTAATTAGTAACTTGCAATGTTTTTATTAACTTGTGGTCATTTTAAATACAACTAACATGAAGCTGCTTTTATCCATACCCTGGAGTTGGTTCACTCTCCGGCAATGAAACTAAGTAAATAATTAAATAAGTTAGCACAATAATATCGTGTATCTGCGATCTCACATGCTGATGATAGGATGATATGATTATAGAGCATATCGCCCAACACTGGTGAGGACACTAGCTGGGAAAAATAACTGGACAGGACTAGACCATTAACTGAAGTAGCGGGCAATCTGCGTTTCCTTCAGCCTCGCTGGAAGAGATATCAGAAGCTGCATGGAGTATCTTGTGTGTCCACCAGCTGCTTTCACTACTACACTGCATCTCGCCGCTGTTCTCCACTCTTCACATGGATATACATGGACCATCATCTGTCCTTCTGTCTCCTTCTATCTCTTGTCTTAGCCGTCTTACATTACAGACATCGCAGTTTATTGCTCTGGCTGCATCTGAAGTCCTCACTACCTCCTGCAGCAGGACTATGGCGTGTTCATGCAGGTGTTTTCAGAGTCAGTAGAAAGGTTTCTTTTAATGTCTTAAGTTATTAGAGTTATGTGATCTTAATTGCCTGCCCTCTGTGAACCGTAAGTGTTTTAAGGTTCTTCAGATTTTCAGCGAAGTTCTTGATTTTATGATGTCGCATGTCTGTAGAATTGACCATTTCTAGTGTGACACAGAACACAGCTATGCAAACTTGAGATCAGATGTGGAAGTGTGTGCAATGTAAGAGATTATTTCTAGTGAGCACACTGATGAACGCAGTTATTTCTGCTTGTTGTCAGATCAGGAACAAGAGCATCTTGAGTGCAAGCAGTGAAAGCATTTACATTACATTTACATTTAGTCATTTTGCAGACGCTTTTATCCAAAGCGACTTACAATTGGGGAATACATAAAGCGATTCATCTTGAAGAGGCAATCAGACAGAGGAAGTGCTCGTAACAACAAGTCTCAGGCATTGTTCAAATAAGTACAAGCTAGAAAGGAATAAATAAAGAGAAAGAAAGTTTTTTTATTTATTTTATTTTATTTTTTTATAAAGTTTAGGATGAAGTCAAGTAGTGCTGAAAGAGATGAGTTTTCAGTTGTTGCTTGAAGATTGATAGGGATCCAGCATTCCGGATAGGGGTGGGAAGATCATTCCACCAGCCAGGAATGGTGAATGAGAATGTTCTGGAGAGTGATTTTGAGCCTCTCTGTGATGGTATCACGAGTTGTCGCTCACTAGCGGATCTCAGACTTCTGGAGGGGGTGTAGATTCGTAATATTGAGTGGAAGTAGGCGGGTGCTGAGCCTGTGGTTGTTCTACATGCAAGCATCAGTGTCTTGAACGCGATTCGAGCTGCAACTGGTAGCCAGTGCAAGGAGATAAAGAGAGGTGTAACATGGGCTCTTTTGGGCTCATTGAAGACCAGACGTGCCGCTGCATTCTGAATCATTTGTAGAGGTTTGATTGTGTTTGATGGAAGTCCAGCCAGAAGAGCATTGCAGTAGTCCAGCCTAGAAATGACAAGGGCCTGGACAAGAAGTTGTGCACCATGCTCTGTCAGAAAGGGCCTGATCTTTCTGATGTTGTGTAGTGCAAACCTGCAAGATCGAGCAGTCTTTGCAATGTGCTCTTTGAAGGTCAACTGGTCATCAAAGATTACACCAAGATTTCTGGCTGAAGTTGATGGGGCAATTGTTGATGAACCTAACTGAATCATGAAGTCATGCTGTAGAAGCAGCTGCAGCGATCTCTTCTGGCAGTTTTGATAACTACTCCTCGTTTTCCGAGCTGTGTGTGTGACTGTGCGGTGTGTTTGCTCTGCAGGTGATGTGAGCGGGTCAGCGGGGGACGCTCTGGAGGACAGTGGTGCGCTGGAGGAGAACGTGGAGAGCAGCCCGACGGCCTCCAGCAGACGCACACGCAGAGAAGCCTGCACCTGCCCTTACTGCAAAGACGGAGAGGGACGGTACGCTGCTCATCATCTCACGCAGACACAGGCTTCAGCACACACTACAGTGCAGGAGAGCCTCACTTCACTAGCTAGTGCTTGCTGTAGAGGATCAGTGTATACAGTATATTATAGCTTCAGCATTTGTGCCAAATTGAGTTTTAGTACATATCTCCGTCATCTACATGCTAGTTTACAAAAAGTACATGCTATACAAAATCTGTTTTCTATAAATAAATGGTTTTAAAGTCTACAGTCTTTCTTAACCAAATAAATGGGCCGGAATTAGGGCTGTGCGATTAATCGAAATCGCATCGAAATCGCGATTTGAGACGTTGCGAAAGCCTGCGATGTGGACGCGATATTACACTGTTCCAGAGCATGTGCGTGACAGCCTTGAGTGCAGTCTTACTAACTAATAGAGTGAGCACACCTCCCCAATCAGCACTGCTCTATCCAACTGCGCAAACACCCACCATTAAAAAAAAATAAACAAAAAAAAAAAAAACAAAGCAAGAGAGAGAGAGTGGGATTATGACGTCTACAGGGTCAGATCGATAGTTAGGCAAATAAAAACTAAAGAAAAACGTATGTAACTTCAGCTTCGAAATGACAGACAACGAACAAAAAAGGTAATTTGCAAGAGCTGCGTCACAACGCATATCAAGAGCTCCTTTACCGGTTCTGCTTTCAGTACTGGAGAGTAAAAGAGACATTCTTAGATGATTTTATTAGTACATGAACGTTCTCTTACACATTTTATCTTCCCAACAGATTAATTTGAAATAAGTTTATAATGCACGTTCACTATTCCCAATTCAGAAGACCACACACACAGCCTAATGCTTCTCATACTCGCTCCTCTCTGCCCCACGCAGCGCGAATCCCGCGTCACAGACAAGCCGTTCACACTTGCCGCACTCACGCAGCCTGATTCGTAATGCTCGTTTATACTCGCGCTTGGCTCCGCACCGCAATCTTTACAAGCGCATCTGGCAATATGGATGAGGCTTGACGCACGCGTGCAACCTGTGTCAGCTCGCGCCTAGCTCCGCATTTAAAACGACTGTAAATTCAGTCTAACTGCTTGCTAATTTCACTTGGATGAAATGAAACATTCAGCACTTTTTCCACTTGTTCTTAAAATCCCAAATACTTAAAAATCAATATAAATCTGACAAATTATAAATAAATCAGCCTATGTAATATATGTAATACTTTAATAATCGACTACAGAAATACAGTTCATTTATATAAAAAATAAACAAATATTTCCTGTGAAATTCAGTAATTAACTAAATTCTGTAAAAGTAGTTATACCATTATAATCTTCCCTGCTGAAAAAAAAAAACAAAAAAAAACAATAGATCCCCTCCCAAAACACAATTTAAAATTTAATGGAAATTGTATTGGTTTTAATGTAAACTATAATGGTGTCTGCTGGTATTTCATGGATTCTATTGGTGGAATGTAATATGGCAGATGGCAACCAGTAGAACAACAGTAATTCTTACTGGAATAATGCCCAAAACAAAAAGGAATTTTGTAATGGTTTAATGGAAACTGTAAGAATTTCTGTTAATGGTTTCTATTGTTTTTTTCAGCAGGGTAACGATACTCATATTGTGCTGCACATTATTGACAATATTGAGCTGAAGATTGACTTTGCAAATTTAAAATCGCAATACAAATCGCAATCGCAATATCTGTCAAAAAAATCGCAATTTGATATTTTCCCCCAAATCGCACAGCCCTAGCCTGAATGTAAAATAACACTATAGTGTTGACTGTATAACTATAGATTAATCCTTGTTAAAGCTGTGTTTTGTAGTTTGATTAAACAGCAGCAGGTATTTATAGGCTGCTGTCACTTTAAGACCTGATGCACGGGTCCAATATAATGATACACATCACCGACTGTGTTAACTGTATTTCCTGTATTATTTGTGTCCTTCGATCCTTGAAAGGTGTTATATAAACAAAACATTATTTTTAACTAGAACAGAGGTCCTCAACCACCGGGTCGCGACCCACTACCGGGCCGTGGAAGAATTCCTACCGGGTTGTGAGAAAGTTCTGGGGAAAATGTGTATAGATATTACGCTCTGTTATTTATTGTGCGTAAATGATTGTTCTAATTATTCTGTATTTTCGTGGTATGCGATTGATATGGAGTAGCAATTTGACGATTTCATGTTAAATTAGTAAATAAAAGATTGTCTGCGTTTCCATCGCGGCCTAAAGTACCGAGAAGAATAGGCAAATAGTCTGGTGATGTAGTCTGCGCGCGTTTCTCAATACCAAGTACGCAAGTTTCAGACTTGCGTCCTCGGTAGTTCTGACTTCGTGAGTTCGACTCGGGAGTGTGAGCTCCCACGGTCGGGACGATGCAAGTCCGGTAATTCTGCAAAGAGCAGCGTACTTGATAACATCAGTCAGCTCGCCTCGGCTACTGCCATTTTTTTTTCTCTGTATCTACAATAGGATGAAATATGATATCAAACACCTCTGCCTCTTTTCGTTTTCATTTAAATATATTAATATAGCCGTGGAAATGTAGTTCAGGGAGTGTACATTACAATGAAATGAAATATTATATCAAACAACATTGTCTCTTTTTATTTTCATTTTAACATATTAATAGATTAATAGAATAATAGAATAAAGACCAAAGATTACCTGTTAGATTTACCCCAAGCGAATTATATCACTATATCAGCGAATTATACCACTACAGAGACATCAGAGCCAGCGGCAAATGTCAGAAGGACTAGCCGAGGTTATGCTCTTCTCAGAGGGATACATGAGCACTGAGCGCCCGCTGATCGCGTAGAGTTCACGCCCCCGAAATCAGTGACGCACATTTTCAAACAGGTGCTGTCTTTATAAATAAACTGCAGATTTGAGTTTTAAACAACTACATTCTCACCTGAAATACTTTTAAAACTACATTTCATGACACAATAACAGTAATATTTTAAATAATTATGCGTGGTTGAAATACAGTGCTGCGTGAACTCAACCAATCAGCATGCTCAGCACCTAAGTCCCACCCCCGAAAGTTCTGGACCTCTGAAAAAGTACTACCTCGTGAGCAGGGACTTTCTGAGGGGCAAATTTGTACCCGGAACTTTATTTAGATCCTGGTTCTTGCGGTGGAAATACAACGAGTACCAGCCCAAAGTCCCTAGTTCCTGGAGAAAGTTCCTGCGGTGGAAACGGGGCTATATAGTCAAAGTCAAAGTCAAAGTCTGCTTTATTGTCAATTCTGCCACATGTACAGCACATACATACAGAGAATTGAAATTGCGTGACTCTCAGACCCATGGTGCATACAGTTAACAATAAAACACTAACAGTAGACGTAGAATGCAGATAAATACAGTTTAAAATATAAAAACAAACTATACAGATATACAAATAAGGACATTGTAGAAAAGAGTTAGATTAAGTGGCATAAGGCACATGGCAGATAAAATGCAAATCGGTTAAATAAATAAACAAAACTAAACAAAACAAAACTGTGCAGATATGAGAGTTTTGTTCAGAGTTCAGTGGTGCGTGGGGCAAAAGAGGGGAGGGGGGGCAAGGTCGGGAGGGAGTTCAGCTTCCTGACAGCCTGATGAATGAAGCTGTCCTTCAGTCTACTGGTCCTGGCCTGGAGACTCCGCAGTCTCCTCCCTGATGGCAGCAGACTGAAGAAGCTGTGTGTCGGGTGGGTGGGATCACCTGCAATGCAGAGGGCTTTGCGGGTGAGACGGGTGTTGTAGATGTCCTGGAGGGAGGGGAGAGAGACACCAACAATCCTCTCAGCTGCTCTCACTATGCGTTGGAGTGTCTTGTGGCAGGACGCATTGCAGGCGCCATACCACACAGTGATGCAGCTCGTCAGAATGCTCTCGATGGTGCCTCTGTAGAAGGTGCACATGATGGGGGCCGGGCTCTGGCTCTCCTCAGTTTGCGGAGGAAGTAGAGACGCTGTTGTGCCTTCTTGGCCAGTGCTGCGGTGTTGTCAGTCCAGGAGAGGTCCTCTGTGATGTGCACACCCAGGAACTTGGTGCTGCTCACTCTCTCCACAGTCGCACCGTTTATGGTCAGAGGAGCATGCTGAGTGTGCACTCTCCTGAAGTCAACAACAATCTCCTTCGTCTTCTCCACATTCAGAGAGAGATTGTTGTCACTGCACCACCCGGCCAGGCGGCTCACCTCGCACCTGTAGTTTGTCTCATCTCTGTTACTAATGAGACCCACCACAGTCGTGTCGTCCGCAAACTTAATGAAGAGGTTGGAGCTGTGTGACGGTGTGCAGTCATGGGTCAGCAGAGTGAAGAGGAGGGGGCTCAGCACACATCCTTGAGGAGCCCCTGTGTTAAGTGTGATGGTGCTGGATGTGTTACTGCCGACCCGTACTGCCTGAGGTCTCCCAGTCAGGAAGTCCAACAGCCAGTTGCACAGCGAGGTGTTGAGCCCCAGCTGGACCAGTTTGTGAATGAGCTGTTGAGGGATGATTGTGTTGAATGCTGAACTGAAGTCTATGAACAGCATTCTGACGTACGAGTCTTTTTTTGTCCAGATGTGTGAGTGCTGAGTGGAGGGCAGTGGCTATGGCATCATCGGTCGAGCGGTTGGACCGATATGCAAACTGGAAGGGTTCCAGGGAGGGGGGGAGGGCAGACTTGATATGATGCATGACTAGCCGTTCAAAGCACTTCATGAGGATCGGAGTAAGTGTGACTGGATGGTAGTCATTGAAGCAGGATGGAGATGGCTTCTTCGGGACTGGAATAATGGTGGTAGCCTTGAAGCATGTGGGGACAACAGCCTGACTTAGTGAGATGTTGAAAATGTCTGTGAAGACATCAGTGAGTTCCGCTGCACAGTCTCTCAGTACACGACCAGGAATATTGTCAGGACCCGGAGCTTTGCGTGCATTGATCCTGCTGAGGGATCTCCTCACGCTGTCCGGGGACAGCGTCATCACCTGGTCACCGGGAGGAGGTGGGGTCTTCTCTGCAGTGGTGCTGTTTTGTGCCTCAAAGCGAGCGAAGAAGGCGTTCAGCTCGTTCAGCAGGGGGATGGTGCTGTCGCAGGTGCGCGGTGGGGGCTTATATTCCGTGATGGTCTGAATCCCCTGCCACAGGCTCCGAGTGTCCCCGCTGTCGCTGAAGCGATGGGCTACCCTCCTGGAGTATTGTCTCTTAGCCTCTCTGATGCCGCGGGATAGATTGGCCCTAGCTGTCCTCAGGCCCACCTCATCTCCAGCTCTGAAGGCAGCGTTACGAGTCTTCAGGAGTCTGTAGACCTCCCCTGTCATCCACGGCTTCTGGTTGGCCCGGACAGTGATGGTCTTTGTGACCGTTACATCATCAATGCATTTGGTGATGTAGGCAGTGACAGTCTCTGAGTACTCTTGGAGGTCTGTGGTGTTATTGTATGTGGCAGCCTGCTTAAACATATTCCAGGCTATTAGGGCTTAAACGGATCGCGAGAACAGCACACAAGTAACGAATTGCGTTCAGTCAATAAAAATCGAATGTCTTAATTTGTTTGAGACTGAAGAAAGACCGTTCTATTCGGGAGTGCATTATTTCTCTAATAATTTTAACGGCCTGTACAACCACACCAGATATTGTTCAGATGATTTAAGACATTTGTCATGTTTCCATCCTGAATCTCGTGTGTTGAACTAATTTCTTATGCACTTCATCCCAAACCTTCCGTTGCAAATTCCAAAACGTCATTTTAGAGGCATAACATTGTCACTTTTTACCCTATTGTTTATTTGCTCAATGTATTCTGGGGTTTTAGTTCTTTTAATGTTGTAGATAGATAGCCCATAGAATAACAAAAATATTATAGGTCTATATCTCTTCATTGTGTTTGCCCCATTATAGTTAAATGTCTTAACTATAATTTCAAAAGGTCTTACAGTTGGGGACGGAAGACAAGAATGGCGATACAGCTGGATTAAACTTCAAAAGGCAATGATGCAATGGAATAAATATGAGTGCTGCACGTTTTAAATTAAAACGCGGCGCAGATGTCTTTATGTGAATGTGTCTGAAGGGAACCGACTGTCCTCAGAAATTGTGTCGTTGGCATTTTTATTTCATCTTACCTATAATGCCTGATAAAACAGCGTTTATGAGCGCAGACGGCGCTGCTTTGTGTTCAGCCGCTAACAGGGAGTTTCTCTGAGAGAAACCGCTATATTAAGCCACTTCTAAAGTGCCACCTCGTGGCAGAGAATGAATTTGCATTTCCAATAAGCCTTTCTTGCTGTTTATGGTCAGATCAATGCAAATATCGACCCATGTTTTTACGCAGCAAACACAGAGTTCTAAATGAGAAAGAAGTTAATGTGCCTTCTAAAAATCAGTAATATTTATTCGTTTTAAATTAATATAATAATTTATATGCTTGATTTATCCCTTTTCATAAAAATGGTCTAAAGGCTGAAATGCTGTTGTATGAGATTTTCGTTTTTGTGAAAACCTGTATCTGAACTGTAAATCATGTCATTTTATGGCTTAATACTGTATGTTACCATAGATGTTGTCCAGCCCCGCTCATACTGTGTTCATTTTACTTGTGCAGCTCTTAAAATGGGCCATAAATTGCCTTAAATTTATTTTTAAAAATTCTGCAGATACCCTGTAAATAGTGAAATAAAATTCCTTCCTTCATATTTGTTGATATTTGTGTATTGAAAATATTTTGATTGACATTTAGACTCCTACCTGATTTTCTATATTAAAAAAAAAAAAAAAAAAGTCTTTTTTTTATTTTTTTATTTGGGCTAGTTAAATAAATTTTCGGGCTACCAAAATCTGAAGAGTACCTGCCCGAAGGGCTACCAGGGATTTTGAAATTTTGCGAGCCCTGCTAGCCCTCGGCACAGATCTCTATGGCCAGCTGTAAACCGGTCATCATCTGCTGGATCAACAGCAGCTCTGCCTTCATATGTCAGTGTTTGTTAAACTGTCGTCTCACCTGCTCTTCCTGCAGCAGTGACCCCAGTAAGAAGAAGCAGCACATCTGTCATATTCCCGGCTGTGGGAAGGTGTATGGGAAGACGTCTCACCTGCGGGCACACCTGCGCTGGCACACAGGAGAGCGGCCCTTCATGTGCTCCTGGTCCTTCTGCGGGAAACGCTTCACTCGCTCCGATGAGCTGCAGCGGCACAAGAGAACACACACAGGTGAGCTTCACACGCTTACAGAACTCACAGACACTTTACTGAGTGCTCGAGTCAAGACAGTTACTGTGTTTGTGTGTCAGGTAATAGAGATTTGGTGTATGTTGTGCTTAGAGATGCTCATTTCAGTTTATTTTCCTGACCAACCGCTGCTCGTTATCTGAACCATAACCG
This sequence comes from Spinibarbus caldwelli, assembly GCA_039654775.1. Lineage (NCBI taxonomy): Eukaryota > Metazoa > Chordata > Actinopteri > Cypriniformes > Cyprinidae > Spinibarbus > Spinibarbus caldwelli. The sequence continues at coordinate 31,228,743 of CM077254.1, read as the reverse complement.
TTAACTGATAAAATTAGAATAACAAATTAGTATTAAAAATAGAATGGACAAGCATCTGTGATGATACATTAAAAATACAAACAAATATTTTATTTTAACGTGCAAACAGCAGCATACAGAAAAACCACAAAACCTGGATTCACACATCCTCAAATTATCACGCACCAAATAAATAATTAACCAATTAAAATTACAAAACTAAAACGCACTGAATCCTTCTATGCACTTTTAAGAAGACGTTTTTCCGTCAGACATAAAAATATTTACAGGCCAATCTCCGTGTATGTGTTTTTTTTTTTTTTTTTTTTAATTTTCAGCATCATTACTGCAGTCTTCAGTGTCACATGATCCTTCAGAAACCATTCTAATATGCTGACCAGAAGGGGTCACTCATACTCCATTAAACCAATCATAAACCGTTAGTTTTACTGAAATACTTAATACATGGAACGGTACTGACGATATATTGATTGTTGCTCAGTCATAACTGTGCTTTACTGTAAAGCATCAAGGACCAGGAATATTTTCTAAAACAGTAAAAAGAAATATTATAGAACTAAAGTAAAACATTGTTTATTTCATCCTCATTCACTGTTTATCCTCTGTTGTTTTTTGGTCACACTTTATTTTAAGGTTCAATTCTCATTATTAACAAACCATTAACTAAGATTTTTTTTTTTTTTTTTTTTTTTCCTCAAACTCCTAATTTGCTCATTACTAATAGTTAGAGAGGTTGTTGTTAAGTTTAGGTACTGGGCAGGATTAGGGATTTAGAATGTGATTATGCAGAATATGTGCTTTATAAGTACTAATAAATAGCCAATATGTTAATAATAGGCATGCAAATAAGTAGAGCTGCACGATTAATCATTAAAAGATTGTGATCTCGATTCAAACACCCTCACAATCTGATTTCTAAATGACGCTTGTCTATTAAACCTTTGAGAGAATAATCCCGAATCATTCAGATCTGCGTTCTCACTGCCACTGACACAGAGAGCAGACAGATAGCATGTTTACATACGAAACAGCTTCACAAAGAGTCTTTTCAACTACTTAGTATTATTTCTGTCTTACAGTCATTCATATCATCACAGAAATACTGGGGTGAAAGGTTATAGTTCGGATATAAACATTGCTGTCTATGGCCACGATCAAAAGAGAGCAAATCCCCATTTGAAAATAATTGGTGCTTCAAATAAAGTTTGTCTATTGCATTGTTTCTCTGCTAGGTAGTGGCAAGTGACTGTTAAAAAAATTATTTGTCATTGATTCATTTGAAAGATTTGTTCAAAAACGCTGATTCGTCGACTAATGAAACAAGTGAAGTATTTCAGTGAGTCATTGAATCAATAATTCAAACCACTTTTTCATAATTTTAATATTAAAAATGGGTGTATTAAATATTTTTTTAAATACATATATATATTAAAATGTTAAACGATTCATTCATATAAATAACTTTTGATTGATTTATCGATGAATTTAATTTATTCATTCAGCGAATCTTTTGTCTTTCACAGAAATATCGATACAACAATAAAATGCCTCATACACAGCCATTAAATTATAATTCTTTGATTTATTATGAAAATTTCTCATTTCTATTTTATATATGGGTGTCATATTTTAGTCATAAAAATGTATCTGTTTGATTTCAGATAGGCCTGTCTTAAAACATTCTGATCTGTTCCTTCACCCACTGATAACAGTTGAACTGTTGTTGTTGTTGTTTTTAAACCCCTGATTTTAACAGTAAATATTGTGTGCGCTGTGGTGTGTGCGTGTGTTGATGAAGATGGGCCTGGTTTGTGGATTCACTGGAGAAGATGATCTCATTCATTGGTGTGAGGTGGAATTCAGGACCAGCCAGTTTTGCTGGTTTTATGCGCCCCATCAGAGCAGCTTTTTTTTTCTCACAGTTGCAGAGTTATTTCTCACAATTTTTCACAATTGACCAAGGCTCTTCAACTGGGGGTATGCAGCGGTAGTGCAGGGGGTCCACCAATTAATGTTTGATCACAAATAAATTTTTGTTAACTTAAAACATAGTAGGGGTGTAACGAGTTACTCGTTTTCTCGATGCATCGATTACAAACCCTGACGATGCATATGCATCGATCTTGAAACATGGATTTTTGAATCGTGAATTGTCGATTTCAGACAGTAATCGATTTAAAACGCTAAGAATCGAATGAATCGCGATTTCTATAGCGATTCAATGCTTTCAAAATATATACACATTAAATTACTACAAGCACGAATTAATGGAGACCTTGAACAGTGTTCGTGCCTCACATCTCTCCTTCACGCGCTCCACTATATTTACTGTCTGTCACAGGATTGCGCTCGCGCTCAGTTCCTCTCACGGACACATTTTTTGAGCAGCTGATGTGTGATCTCTCCTTAGTACTCGTGGCCAGTACTGCTAAAGTGAAGTAGTTTAGTTTTCTGTAGTTTTTCAATGGCTCTCGGTCATAACGTCGACATTACCTGAGCAGTCGAAGGCTGCGCATTTATTGCATGGACGGAGCAAAAACGTAAGTGTCTAAAGCATACGCACAGTTCCATTGAATGATTAATGTGTTTCACAATGTGTTGAACTGAATGTATGAAGAAAACTGTTAAAATAACCACAGCATTAACAACAATCTTGAAATAAGAGCGCAAGGTTTAACTGTTAATCAGATGCACAAGTAGCATTCGTTGCTATAGGAAGCAGACATCCGGCGCTTTTTCTTTCAGAATCATCATTCACCGATGGAGAGGAAAAGTTAAATACCATAGCATTTTATTTTATGAAAATGAGAGAGAGATTTTTTTGCACTGAAAGAAAAGTGATCTTGGCTTGTAGAACTTAAGACGTGCCAGGAAATGCCTAATATGGACAAAGGCAGCTGCAGCTAAGCTGAATAAAATGAACTGGTGAAACATTAAGACAATAAACACAAATAAATAAAATTCATGAATGATGCAGTGCTAATTGACATATCATTTATTACAGTACAGAAACGATAAAGTTTTCTACCTTATTCTGTGTGGGAAATTGAAATAATTGTTTGTAGTATATAAAACAATCATGAAATTGCCATTAGGAAAAAATTATAGATTACAAATGATTTATTATTGTCCAGCAGTGTATTTGATTTATTTATAGAAAATTCAAAGTAAGAGATAAGAAATTTCTTGTAAAAAAAAAAAAATAAATAAATAATAATACATACATAAAATTATTGTATTTGATATTTCTGTCACTTCTGAAATGATGGCTACACACCTGGTGTGACAAAATGTTAACCTATACATAATACTTTTAAAGCTCTTTTTTTTTTTTTTTTTAAATCTTGGCGTACATAAATTTCTACATATGCCATGTCACGCCATAGCATCATTAAACTAGCATCTAACAATGGACAAAAGTGTTTTTTTTCCCTCTAACTTATGGTTCTCTAACCATAAAGGCTGTTGTGTAATTTGCCCTCTGACTAAGCGTTTAAAGAATTTAGGGGAAGCATTTACATAATCCTGTGAATGCACTGAAAGAATTCAGAGTCGAATCGTTAATCGAATCGAATCGAATTTAATTGTGAATTGAATCGTTTTGAATTTGCAAAAATCGTTCTTGAATCGAATCGAAAACCTATGAATCGTGAATCGAATCGATTCGCTGTCTACCCAAAGATTCACAGCCCTAAAACATAGGTAAACAAAAAAAAAAGTAAATTTTAAATATAAGCACTCTGAAATGAAAGCGAGAGTACCCTCACACCGTGTCTACAGAGCGACTGCTGCAGATCAGAATATCATACATAGAGCGAGGCAGCGGTTTACTGTGTTGTTGCATCCCGCCGCTCGCGTCCGGAGCAGACGTGTCAGTTAACACTGTAATGATATAATATTACTGATGAAACAGATTTAACAAACAATCCATTGTGGTTTTGAGTTTTAGCTCTAAAAACATGAAATGTTCCTATTTGCAGTGGTGAGAAATGTAGCCAATCACAGGCATGTTTATTGATCTCTTGAGCACAATGGCCAATCAGGTGTTTAAGTTGGAATCCCTCACACTTAAAATGCCAGAGTTTTTGTTCAGTGCTGCCTGCTCTTGCCAATCCTCTCTCATTAACAAACAACAATACAATGTAGGTAAGAGATACATTGTGCATGTACACAACATTATTGGTTTTAAAAGAAACATTGTGAGATTGCTAACTGTGAGGAGTGATTGCATTTTAGTGATTGTAAAGTGAGCGATCTTTCACACTGTCATGGCTATATGGCTATAATCCGTTAAATAAAAGTATTGTTTTTCATGCTGCTATGAGAACTGACGGCCAGTTACACACAGCAAAATTTTGGAAATGACGTACATATAAATGCATGAAAAATATACTGTCTTAACATACTATACATGTAACACATAATTAATTCTTAATCAAAATATGGTTAGTTTCTATTAATAATGTAAGTCTGTAGCTCTGCTTGACACATTTTGAATCAGGGGTCCTTGCTCTGAAAAGCGCTGAAGACCCCCGGTGAAGACGGTTTGATTATAACAGGAGTTTGGGTGAGAGAGCAGAACTAAAGTGATCGACAGCTCCGATGATTTATAAAGGGAGCGTAGAGTTTATTCACAATCTGAATATCATGTGGAACAATGTGATGCTGGCCGTTGAGTCAAACATTTGATTGACTGATGCATGCAAAAGTTGGTTTCTCAGTTCTGATTCCTGAAAGCTGTGGTGTCAAACCTGTTCCTGAGGAGTTCAGCTTGAAGCCCAACTAAACACACCTGGAGCAGCTCCTCGAGCTCTTAGATGCACTAGAAGTGTGTTTGAGCTTGACTCTGCAGGACTGCCCTGCTTTAAAGCTTAACTCATTCACTCAAACTGTTATGTTCTTCTTTGTCTGCTCACAGGTGAGAAGAAGTTCTCGTGCCCAGAGTGTCCCAAACGCTTCATGCGCAGCGACCACTTGTCCAAGCACATCAAGACACACTTGAATAAGAAGAGCTCTGGCGTCGTGAGCAGCACAGATAACGGCGTGAGCCCCGACGCCGCGGCCGATCAGCAGACTCTGGTTCCTATGGACCAGCGGTTAGCGTCCAGCGGCATCAGCGTGCTGCAGGTCACAGATCTGCACTCCATTAATCTCAGCAGCAATGGCTATTAATGCACTGGTGTCTGCAGAGATCTGACTGAACGATGCATTGAGACGGCTCCAGCCTCAGCCAGAGACGGGACGGAGAGCTGTGAAAGGTGTTTGTTTACCTCGTCCTCCTCCTCTTTATGCATCCCTTCCTTGTATATTCTCAGCTCTCTTTCCTCTCTTTTACTGATTCCCTGAACTGAAACTGTGACGCGGTCACCTAAACATCACTCTGCGGTCCACTTGACGTCAAGAAATGAGGATATATTGGGTTAAAACAGAACGACACCAAAAGAAAGATGGGAAAAAAAAAAAAAAACTGTGAGTGAAATCGTAGTCTTCTTTTTAATAGTTTACTCACAAGCCATCATGCTTTCATGTATTAATCACAGTAAATAAGATGAAACAAAAAGATGTGATGCTTTTTGTACAGAAGTATATAATTTTTCTAAGTATGGAAAACTGCAAATTCTGAAATGACCTTTGTTTTGTGAACGTATGAATTATGCAGTCTTAAATATCGCCATTTTTATATTACGTAGATCTTCCGTAACACATTTTGTATTGCTTTAGTTCTTTGTCTTGGTGTACAAAACACATTTAAGTTACAGTAAATACATGCGATCGCTTAATGCTAATTGTCCCGGTTTTCTTGGTCGTTTTGGTCTTAATGTTTAGTTTCTAGGGAAAATGTTATCCTGTTCAAATACAGATGCCTTAAAGCCTTTATTTAGAGAGGGCTCTTTTATGAACTTGAGTTCAAACCAAAGCTCTACACTTTCCTTTACATGTTAACTCAGGTGAATGTTACTCTTTTGGTGTTCAGCATTCATAATTATTAAATTAAGATGAACTTCAGAAAGACTCCTAGTAGTTATTTATGCTTTTCACTGTTTAAGGTGACGTCTCATATGCCTATGAACTTGTGCACATAAGATTGTCGTTTTGCAAACCATGAGCAGCAACACTACATAAATCTCTTATACTTCACACATTAGCATTCACATTGGTCTAAAAGCATGGTTTCAGTCCAGATATAAACGGCTACTGTACTCTGAATTTAAGGCCAGAAACTACAGGTAAATACAGAAAGTGTTCTCATTAAACACTGCCGAGTTGCTCATTATTACCTCCGATGTAATGGGTTACTCTGCCAATGTTGTCATTTGTATGCAAAACATTTAAAAAAAGCAAATGTTAAACCTCTGTTTTCAGTACGTTGCTGTCGTGTAAACACCCTTAATGTCAAAGTGATTGCTATTCACACAGATTTGTGAGATGTCTTAAAGCACTGTATTATTCATCTGAAGACAGTAGTTGGCGATGTCTCTTTGTAGAGAAAACACTATGCAATGTCCTACAGACTGAACATGTGATACACACGTGTGTGCTGTCACCGTTTTTATCCTTTTGCCTTTTTGTAGATTACACGATGATCATGGTATTGTCTTCAAAAACACCTTTTCAGAAGATTGCATTTTGAACAGCCAAAACACACTAAAGTTAGAGTTGTGTAAACACTCCCTCAAACTAACAAACTTTAGTTAAAATTTAAAAAAAAAAAAAAAAAAAAAAAAATATATATATATATATATATATATATATATATATATATATATATATATATATATATAATATATGTGTGTATATATATTATTTTTTGCAGCCTATTAAACAATCAACAGTTGTTTATGGCTGTATGGTATATGGAACAGCAAGTGATACACCGCTAAAGAAAATAAATGATGCAGACACAGGCTTTGAGAATGTGTTGTGGGGCGTTTAGTGCTTCTGCTGTGAATTCTACTCAAGTTGAAATGAGTGAAATGGCACTAGAAGTGAGAAGGCAACAAATAGCTATGGATTATTGGGTATCATTGAAAGGACACACACCCAACTAAGTCTGTGTTTCATGAGTTGGGAACATACCCAAGCCAACATCAAAAGAATAGGATGGACAGGAAATAGAATGGCCCAAATATTGGGTATAAATCAGTGGAAATACTCTCAAAGTGAGCCATTACCTGAAGTGCCTCTGTACTTATTTTCTGTGCTTTGTATAGATACTCATGTACAAGTGCTAATTAAAGTTACTAGTTCAAGAACTAATTAAACTAGTAAGGACAGGGCAGTTGAACATTTAGTAAATCAATATATAAAACAAAAACCGTAATATTTTGAATATTTTTTACAGATGGATCAAAGGACCCAGAATCTGGAAAAGAATGAACAGCAGTATTTGTTCCGAAGTAGAATTTCAGATAATTTAATGGTGTTTACAGCTGAGCTTGTAGCTAGAGTCCTGCACGGGCCTCAAATATAGGCCCTAGCCGGCCCTGGCCCCGAGACGCTCAGGCCCTTGCCTGGCCCGTGTCCGACAGCTTATCAGAATTACCGACCCGAGCCCGTCTTTTTTCCCCCTTCCCAAAACAGCTTATACTACTGTTTCAGCTATTAAAATAGTTCAGTTTTCTATGTAATGGCGAAGTGATTATATTTCGTTTCTTTTTTTTTCCTTTTTTTTTTTTTTTGTTAATTTAGAAAAACTGAGCATTTTTTGTTGGTTATAAGTTTTTGTTTTTTAAAGTAATGACCAAGTGGCCAGCGGCATACAGTGAGCTGATCAAACGTAGTCTATGTTTTATCAATTTAGCCTTCTCAAATCATGAGGACTTGCCTAAAATAAAATCTATAGATACAAAACAGTTTAAGCATATAACAATGTTTAAACGTTAAACCTAGATAAATGTGCACTGTATCTGATAGTTTGTGCGGAGAGGGGAAGCTAAAGCACGCTTTGCAGGACACGGAGGCCCAGCGCGATCACATGCCTTTTTTTCAGTGGATGTCAATTTTGCTCATAAAGGTAAGAGTAATACATCATTCGGAACTGTAAAGGGTCTACTTTTATTTGTGTGCACTCACAATATCAACAAAACGTTGTGCTTTTAAAAAGTAAAGAAAACAAACATGATGCGCTTTCTGCCATCTCGTCTTGAACAGGAGCGCTTCACAAAAATGAACTGAAACTCAGCGAATAGCCTACATGCCTCACAGACATAATAAATATATCTATAGAAAGCTTTAAATGACTACTTAACGAAATAAAACAAATGGAAAAAAAAAAAAACACTTTCATTTATAATCATAATCCGTGAAGATGCACTTCTCTCTAAAGGCGCGTCTATTGAGGAGATGGCGAGATGGCAACTTCATCCATGCGACACTGACTCGGAAAACACTAGTTTATTAGTAAATAATTCAAATATCTCCTTACTATTTCACCCTGGCACATTCATGGTAATTACTTTTGTCTGTGCTTTGCGGCAAGCTTTAGCCTGTTGCGTGTGCTTGAAGGCAGAACTCTTAAACACTTACTGCTTAAACACCGTCGAGCCGCTCTTGACAGTCGTGGCACGGTCTCGTGTTGTTTCCACCAGCTCGGAAATTTTTTGTTTCATCACGAATTGATGAATGTCTAAAATATAAAAATAAGGAGAAGCCTAAAACAGGCCCGAGGCCCAGCCCATGTCTGAACTATGATGTGAAAATTGGCCCGAAGTCCGGCCCTAAGGGCGTAAAAAAGTCGGGGCCCGGGCTGAAATGCACGGCTCTACTTGTAGCAATATATCTGGCTCTACAGTGGGTGGAAGAAGTGAGGAGAGACGGCAGTCATATGCTCTGAACAACTGCTCTGAAATATTGTCATTCTTACTGTAGACATGATATATGAATTATTGCAATCAGTGTACATACTGCATAACCATGGAATTATTATTTTATTCATTCATTCATTCATTCATTTTTTATTTTTTGATTCCTGCACATGTAGGAATAGAACTTCTATTATAGAAGTAAATGAGATAGTGGACAAACTAGCAAGAAAGCTCATTAGAATGTTAAATTCACAATTCCCATGAGCAAATCTGAAACTAAGGCAATTATTAGAAAAGTTACAAATAATCTATGGCAGCAAATGTGAAATAGAGGAACAAAGGAAAGATATTTAGAATTCAAGGAAATGTGGGTAAAGAAAGAGGATTCACAACAATATTAAGAAAAGAAGAATCAATTATAACAAGATTGCATATAGGTCATACTGGACTTAATGCTTATATAAAATAATAAAAAAAAAGCGTCATGGGTTATGCAGTCATTGTAATGTAGAAGAGACAGTTGAACTTGTCGTATTATATTGGACAGTATGAAAATGAAAGACAAGTGTTTATAAAATTGCAGGAAAGAGGAATCCAAGCTACGTTATTAAAAATCTGTTGGCAAGAAACCAAGGTATTAATGATCAGGTTTTGTAATATATAAAAGCAAGAAGATTATATTTGACAATATAACTAAGTAATTAAATAATATGTTTATTATTTAATTAGTTTTTATTAGTGTTATTTTTCTCCCTGATTTAGTAAGAGTAGTCCTTCTGCATTGCTGTTCCACACTCAGTTCAGTTGGTGGCAGTAATGCACCTTAAAGCTGGTTTGCCAGCCGCTAATAAACAAGAAGAAGAAGATCACCTTCAGCAGGCAGAAACAAACGAAAGTAAAAGGAGAAAAAGAAGAGACACGATTCTGAGGCTTTAAATCTGTTAATGGGGTGTTTAAACAGTCTCACATTTTGAGGTATGTTCAGCATTTATTCTTCATGTAACCATGTAGTGATATTAAAATGAGCTGCAGTTTAGATTTATGCTCTTCTTTACATGGGATTCAAATCATTATATTTTGACACTAAAGCTAATCAAAATGGTGGAAACATTGATGATTTTAGCCTATATAATAGCTATAGTTTGTCTTGCATATTTAATTATTGAAAAAAGACATTGTTTGTATTTATATAAGAACATTGCTACATCAGGTGAAGTAAGCAAAAAGAAAAAAAAAAACTTATTATTATATGTATAAATTATCAAATTAGCAGCAGTATTAATAAACTAGTGACTGTTGATTCTGTTGCACAAACACAAATAAATGAGACGCGCTTGTCACAAAGAACTTTTATAAAAAATAATTAAATAAAAAAAATAACTGGTGCTTTTATCTCTATAGGGTTAGTTCAAGTGTGGTAAATTTGACACAATGAAAAGTGCAAAAGCAGTGCTGAATACTGCATCCAGATTATCACACAAAGTACTTGTAAGTGCAGGAAATGTTTGTCTTTTATTTGTATTGTGATTATGTATTTCTGGATGTTTGGTCATATGGGTGCAGGACAGGTGGATATTTCTGGTTGTGTTTCCTGTTTGATAGGCATGAGTGAGTTGTTTTTTTTGTTGTTGTTGTTGTTTTTTTACATTCTTATTTGTTCATGTCCTTTAACGTACATAATCATTTGTTTGTTATGTCAAGTCCATAAATGTTCATGGAGGGTAAACGCATGGGAACGAGTCATGGATTTATTTTCCTGTTACCCCTTATTTTACTGCAGGCGTCTGCTCAGCGGCTATACCTGACCTGTCGCTATACTAAAGATTGATGTAAATTACATACATATAATACATGTAAATGATCACAAATTTAAATATTTATTTCAAACTGCACAGTTCCTGCCTTCACTGCTGTAGCAAACACTAAAAGTTAAATATACAGTTATTTGCCATTTTCTTACAGAGTTGAACAAAATTTCCTGAAAGACAGTTCACAATGTTTGCAGTGAAATGTTCTGAACTGAACTGCAGTTGTGCTGAATACGCCAGTTATGTTCAATAAACAAACAGTGTATACAGACGCACACGATCTGAAATAAACACGCACTCATGAAATAAAAATAAACAAACACAATGTGCACGTCATAATCCCATAGTAGGCTAAAAATAATTTACATAAATTAAACAATATTATCGAGTAATAATCTTACAAATCAGAAACAGCCCAGCAAATAAAATTTAATTAAGATTTAAATAAGATTTAATTAAATCTCAGTCACCACTAAAAGGGCTTATTCCTGCTTTTTTTTTTTTTTTTTTTTTAAATGAAAGAGAACATATAGAGTGTGGGCTGCTTTTAGTGCTTGAATTTGTTTTTCATTATTGAGGTCCAAGTTTAATAGCTAATACACTAGAAGTTAAAATTTTTAAAAATATTTAATTTTGTTTCTCTATTTAACAACATTCACTTGCAATAGTGAAAGACGTCTTCCTCAGGTAGATTGTATGTTTTGCAGCTGGATGTTGTGCTTATGATCAATAATCACATCTCTGCATTCGCCCAAACTGATTTGCAGAAATCTAGAAGGCTACAGGCAGGTGAGTTTTATCAGGGTTGGATCAAATCTCTGCAGGAAAGTGGCCTGGAAGGGCCAAGTTTGCCCATCACTGGTCTAGGTGGTCATACGGCATATGCCTGCAAATATGGGACAAACTGCATTCTGTATAGCTTTCATACAGAATGCTTCTCTGATGCCTTAAATACGGGATGATTCCGTATTATACAGAACGGTTGGCAACCCTATTTACGACGCAAAAAAGAATTGACTCGGGGGGGCCCCTAGTGTTCGGGGCCCTGGGCTGCAGCCCATGTTGCCCATTAGGATAATGCGGCCCTGCACACTGGTGTGATTGAATGGCAGTTTATCTCTGCAGATGATTGTTCTGGCATTTAACAGTGTCTGTCTGGGCAGAAATACAGAGTTGAGTTCTGTATATTTCTATCTGTTTAAGTAAAAACATTTAGGGTAAACGTACCTATTAAGCTCACCAAAATCTTGAGACATTTTTAGTGCACAAGATATTGGTTTCAGTACAAGAAGTTATGTTAAAATAAAATATTAATCTCCCACATAAAAATATTTAATTTTATTTGAAATGACAAAAGCATTTTGATTAAGATATACATCATTAAATGCAAAAAGTCTGGCTGTGCTTAATGGGTACATTTCTGTACCCGTTAAGCACACCCCTGTTCCCATTAAACTCACATCATGTTTTATTAAAAAATCTTGTTTATTTTAAACAACCTTTTTAAAGAATAATTGAAAAATGTTTTATTTGAAGGTACAAAGTCAATCACAAAAAACAAAAACAAAAAACAGAACACTAAAATCAAGCAACAAGGCACTTAATTTGATAAGTTATATATGCATAGTGAAGTGTCATTTAAGCATATTTCAACATGTAGATTAGTCCACATTCAGCTAAGTAACACATATTCAAAAATCAAATAACAAAACAAACCAATAAAACATTTCATTCATGGATATGAATACAGAAACTAGCCTCATTATGAAGCTTCTTATTAAATAGATGTCAACTTATCTAAAGTCTCTTAAGCCTGGAATACACTACACAACTTTTGCCCTGATTTTCCACCGATTTACAGTCTAGAGAAGTTGATGCTATTTGCCAAAGGTCAGAGACAGTCTGCAGATTTGAGCTGACATATCTAATAGAAAATCACGTAGTGTATGATGATCACAGACTCTGATTTTTTTAGCTTCAGACTTTAATTCCATCCAGTTGGAGGATATCAAACATGTTTGATATTTTCAGCAGATTTTAAAACACATTGTTTTCATTTGTCATACTTCTCCTAGCAATAATGCGCACGTTTCAGTGTGAGTTTGTTGTGATCGGAATGAATTACTGGTAGTCTGAATGAATTACTACACAACTGGTAGTGTATCATCCTCAGTCGTTTAGTGTGTGATGCCCAGTTTTCCTTTGTGACTATTTGCAAAGTCTGAAATTGTATGATGCCTGGCGTTTTAAAAATCTGTTCTAATTTTAAAAGTCATATAGTGTATTCCAGCCTTTAATTACTTTTTTCCTGGACGGATACAACAGGTTTCTGATGGCTCCTTCTTTGTACGAACAACATGCCTCTTTCATCTTTGGACATAAACTATAGTTACGTCTAGATTTTGTCATCTTAAAGATGTGAAAATAAGTAATTAACCATTTTATAAAGATTAACTTGCTTGTTACAACATGGTTGTAATTCCTGAACGCTTTGGAATACAGACCTACAGTTAAAATAAAGTATAAAAAAAGTTATAGACATTTAAGTTTACAGTAAAGATAATGTATTATAGCTATTTGTTTTTATTTTATATACAAAATATTTTATCAAATATGTTGCACTCTAACATTGCTATAAAATCAAAGTCATATGTCTAACCAAGTTATGTTCCAAATTTGAAGTTGATATCACAACAATAGTGGTTCCTGTGAGATTTAGTTTGGACACTATACCAAAAATAACCACTGGGTTACACCCAAACTCTTGAATTTTTTTATGCAGTTTTCTGTCACAAATCAATCATTTTCTGTCACTATATCACTTCTATTACAAAACAATCACCGAATATGGAACCTTGACTGTCACTTTCCAACTATATGCATTTTGTCAAGATTACAAAAAAGATTTGATTTTCTAAAACACAAGCCACAAAATCTCAGAGTCTATATATATGTTTTTATATCTTGATTTATACCCCTAAAAGGACGATGTATTTCCTGAGATACAAACATTTAGAGACAGATTACAAAAAAAATGTAAGCATTTAATTCTTAAAATTTCAATGTAAACCTAATAAGCTAATGCTGAACAACAGGTTTTTAAACAGGTAAGTCCCCTCCAACATGTAAATATGTGAATTAGATTAACTTTTATCAGAGGGTGAGTAACTTTCCCACTACAGGTGGCCATGCTGTATTAAATGCTGCCTGTGAGCTAAACAATGAATGTAGAAACAAAAGTCACATCATCTAAATATTCACAACGAACACCCTTTCAAAATGAAGCCAAGAAATAAAATCTTCAATTTCACTGATTCTCCCCACAGCTTCTTAAATGTTTGTATCCCCCAGGATACGTTTCCCCTTTTAGGGTTAAATAACCATCTTTTTTGAGATTACAATGATATATTTGTACTTTATTATGAAATGGGGAAGGTAAAAGCTCTGCAAAAGGTTATGAGTGTACCTTGATGTAGCTGCATTGAATCAGTGTACTACAGAACATTTTAACTCTGTTCTCTCACAAAAGGTCTGGAATAAATCTTTCAACAAACTTTTGGCAAATGACAGTACGAGGACAGTGTCTTTAAAATGAGTCTCCGTAATGTGAGAGAAGATGAGGGCACTGACTCTACAAAGAGTCCATTTCCTGAATCAAGCTGTATGTCTATGAAGAGTGATCAATCCATGACGAAGAATCCTCCTAAACGGAATGAAGCAACCGTGTCCTCTGACCCCAGGTAAGACACTGGCCATTTTAGTACTGACTGATGCTTCTTTTCAAAGTGATTTACAGTACAGTTCAGAAGCCTGCAGTGGGTGAGTGATGACACCATCACAGAGAAGCACAGAATCACTTTCCTGTACTTTCACTCTCACTGTTCCTCACTGGTGGAATATCTTCTCAACTTTCCCAAACAGTCAAGTCTCATTCGATTTTCAAGAAGCGTCTAAAGGTTTTTCTATGAGCATTTGACTAAAACTTGTTAAACCAATAGCTCTCCCTTTTTCTAATAATGTATGCTTTACTAAAAATAAATGCTACTTTCACCATTTCTTACCTTCATGTCTTTTCTAGCATGGACTCTAGCATGGAATTTTGGAACTTTGTAGCAATTTTTATGTTATTTTCTTCATTAAAATAATTGATTGTTATCTTCCTTATTTGCAAATGGCTTTGCATGAAAATCAACTGCTAAATTAATATATGTAAATCTATGGTGCATTCAAGTTATACAGTAAAGCTAGTGCTCTAAAAATGTTTGTTCATGTTTGTCAGCATCAGCAGGAGGAAGAGACCGAGATCAGAATCTCCAGAACCCAGCTGTGTGTCTCTGAGGAGTAACAAATCCATCAAAGAACCCATTGTATTCAGTGTTGGACTAGTGACCTCTGACCCTCCGTTAGTATAAACAGATATTTGCTGTTTTACTGTAGAGCATCTCATATGAATAATGATTTAAGACTCAATGAAAAAACACTAAATGTATCCAAAATATGCAACATATGCACTGCACCGGGGTTCAACTCCAAAAGATGCACTAAAATCATACCTGGGTACCTGTATATTTTTGAAGGTCTCCAACAGTTATTGTCTTTTTTTACTGTTCTTTCTTTTTAGTTTCAGAAAGAAGACACATGAGCTGATCAGATCTGTGCTGTCCTCTTCATCTACGACCCACTTCAGGCAGGACAAAATTGAAGAAGTCCTGCAGAAACACACACTGGAGACTGGAGACCTTCAGAGAGTCAAAGACCAGCACAAAGCCAGCATGAAAAAGAAGTATGAGAGATTATTTGAGGGACTGAAACTCCAGGAGAATGAAACCCTCCTGAACAGGATCTACACACAGCTCTACATCATAGAGGGAGAGAGTGAAGGAGTGAATGAAGAACATGAGGTTTTACAGATGGAGAAAACAGCCAGAACAAAACACTCACAAGACACTCCAATCTACTGCAATGACATCTTTAAAGCCTCAGCTGAAGCAGGATGTGAGGAGAAAGACCAGATCAAGACTGTTCTTACTAAAGGCATCGCTGGAATTGGAAAAACCGTCTCTGTGCAGAAGTTCATTCTGGACTGGGCCGAGGGAAAAGCCAATCAGGATGTAGATTTCGTGTTTGTGCTTCCATTTCGAGAGCTGAACTTGATCCGAGATCATCAGTACAGTCTTCACAGACTTCTGCTGGACTTTCATCCTGAACTTCAAGATCTGGACTCAAAGATTTATGAGGAGTGTAAAGTTGTGTTCATCTTTGATGGTCTGGATGAAAGCAGAATCACACTGATGTTTTCAGATGATCAGAAAGTTTGTGATGTGACTGAGACTTCATCAGTGGGTGTGTTGATATCAAACCTCATGAAAGGAGATCTGCTTCCCTCTGCTCTCATCTGGATCACCTCCAGACCAGCAGCAGCCAATCAGATCCCCTCCAAATACATCAACCGTCTGACAGAAATTCAGGGATTCAGTGAGCCTCAGAAGGAGGAATATTTCAGGAAGAGAATCAGTGACCAGCATCAAGCCAGCAGAATCATCTCACACATCAGAAGAGCAAGAAGCCTCCACATCATGTGCCACATCCCCGTCTTCTGCTGGATCTCATCCACTGTGCTTCAGAAGCTCCTGGAAGAAGATCTGAGTGTAGAAATCCCTCAAACTCTGACTGAAATGTACATCCACTTCCTGCTGATTCAGATCAACATGAGGAACCAGAAGTATGAAGAGAAAGATCCAGATAAACTCCTGCAGTCCAACAGAGAAGTGATTGTGAAACTTGCTGAAGTGGCATTCAAACAGCTGATGAAGGGCAATGTGATGTTCTATGAGGAGGACCTGATTGAGAGCGGCATAGATGTCACTGACGCCTCGGTGTATTCTGGGATTTGCACTGAGATCTTTAAGGAGGAATCTGTGATTCATCAGAGGAAAGTCTACAACTTCATCCATCTGAGCATTCAGGAGTTTCTCGCTGCTTTCCATGTGTTTTACTGCTATTTAAGCAGCACCATGGAGACCCTTAAGGTTATTGTTTCAATGTATGATTTGTTTAAAGGAGCAGTAGATAAAGCACTCAAGAGTAAGAATGGACAGCTGGATCTGTTCCTGCGGTTCCTGCTGGGTGTCTCACTGGAGTCCAATCAGAGACTCTTACAGGATCTACTGACACACACAGAGAACAGCTCAGAGACCATCAGAGAAACCACACAGTACATTAAAAAGAAGATCAAAGATGGACATGGACTCTCAACTGGTCAATCCATCAATCTGTTCCTCTGTCTGCTGGAAGTGAAAGATCAGACTCTGTCCAGAGAGATTCAGGAGTTTGTGAAATCAGACAAATACTCAGAGGAGAAACTCTCTCCTGCTCACTGCTCAACAATCGCCTACATGCTTCAGATGTCAGAGGAGCCACAGGATGAGCTGGACCTCAAGAAATACAACACATCAGATGAGGGGAGAAGAAGACTGATACCAGCTGTGATCAACTACATAAAAGCCCTGTGAGTGATTAATCATATCTTAACCTTTTTTTTTTTTTTTTAAATGTCAGTTCACAAGTTCGCCTGCCCATTCAGCCCTGCCAGATAATGGTAAAATGGTAAACTTGGTGTCTGTGAAGGAGGCTCGAAACCGAGCCTTGGCTCGAGCTCTGAGTAAGAACCACCCTTATGATGGTGCATTGTGGAGGACAAAGATAGGATTTAGAGGAGGAGAAGGGGTGGTGGAGGGATGCCGGAAGAATTGTCACTGGAACAGACCAATGACTGCCGCTTTATCCTCCTGAGACCCAGCTATGGAGTTTTTGCCTCTGTAGTGGACATTCTATTTTAGTGAATTTCTCTGAGACCTCACATGTCACAGTTGTAAGTCTGGATGTCCTGTACAGAGCACATTCAGGGCTTTTTAGAGATACTAAAAAACCACACCCTCTCCTAGGTCTTTAAAGATGGCTAAATGTAATTTAGTGAAAAATTTTACATCCTTATGGAAATATGATTATATTTTGTAATTGTCATTTAAATCTGAATAATTTTTGATCTCAGCATCTCAGGAAAATGTTATGGGTTTTCAAATTCAAATATGACTTCCTGATATGAAACAGGACATCATTTCATATATGTCCACTGTAGAGGACACCAGGACTAAAAGCATGTTTATTATGCATTTTGGGAGACATAACAATTGAAGAGGAAAATAAATATATCAATTTCTTATGAAATATTAGATATTATTATGAAAATCTGGCCAATTATTATTCCCATTATGACAATTCTTTTTTCAACATTCTGTCCCAACAGCAACACATTAATATGCAAATTAGATACAACGTATAGATACACTTTGTTTAATGGGAAAACCAGTTTATGGAAATTTTTACACACATATTGCATAAAACGAAATGGTATATCAAATCATTTTGTTATATATTTTATAACATAGCTGAGAATCATCCTTAAACAAAGTTTAGAATAAAAAAATCTTGAAACCTAAAAATTGATTGATGATTTAAAAAAATAAAATCCCATTGTTTATGCCTTTTTGATTGACAGGACTGGATGATTAGGCTCTTCCCGAACCTGCATTGGGAACTTCATAAATTAAGCTGATATCATTGAAGTACAGTTGAAGAATGAGGTTAAGAATTTAGTTCTTATGTGTTTTACTCTATTTCAGTCTTGCTGGCTGTAATCTCACTGCTCAGTGTTGTGAGAGTTTGTCATCAGCTCTTCAATCCTCAAACTCTGTTCTGAGAGACCTGGATTTGAGTAACAATGACCTGCAGGATTCTGGAGTTAAGCTGCTCTCTGATGGACTGAAGAGTCCAAACTGTCAACTGGAGATACTGAGGTTTGAAGATTTTATCTTCGATATCCTGAATGCTCAGAAATAGTTAAATTTAAGAGACTGTTCCAAGAAGATATGACTATTTCTGGCAGCAGTACTTGCACTTATTTAAAGTAATAAAATTATGGTAACACTTTACGATAAGGTTCCATTGGTTAATATTAGTTAATGTATTAACATGATGAACAATGAACAATACATTTATTACAGTATTTATTAATCTTTATTAATGTTAGTTAATGAAAATACAGAAATTCACTATTAATTCATGTTAATTCACAGAAGATTAACTAATGAAGCACAACTTTTCATTTTTATAATGCATTAGTACATGTTGAAATTAACAAACTCAGATTAATAAATGCTGTAGAAGTATTGTGCATTCTTAGTTCATTAACTAAAGTAGTTAACTAATGTTAACTAATTAATCTTATTGTAAAGTGTTACCAAAATTATCAACATTGATTTTAATTAACACCGTTAGTGCCTAAACAAACTTCCATGTTAAAATACACTGTTGCTGCTGCAAGAACATCTCTCTGGAACAATGCTAATTAATAACCAGCACTGGTGTAATAACTGACAGACACCAGGGGTACCTTTTAGATTTAGTGGCACATTAATGGATCAACAAGAGTAGTTTTGCTTGTTTTAGCACTATAATGTGGTAAAGTCTTATTTAATCTCCTGTTTTGTAGATTATCTGCCAAATGTTTGTATGTGTGTGTTGTATGCATCTGTAGGTTGTCTGGCTGTATGGTGACAGAGGAAGGCTGTGGTTATTTGTCTTCAGCTTTGACTTCAAACCCCTCACACCTGAGAGAGCTGGATCTGAGCTACAATCACCCAGGAGATTCAGGAGTCAAGCTGTTCTCTGAAAAACTGGAGGATCCAAACTATAAACTGCAGATACTCCAGTATGTTTGACAGTAATGGGGTTTTACTCAATATCAATAATACTGCTAAACTCAGTTGGGTGATGTAAGCTGCATTAGAAGATATGTATATACATACAGTACTTTACAAACATTGTAGGTGTATTTGTGTGATTGTGTACAGTAAGCTGCTTGCCTAAAATTAAGCCTTTGTAGAAGAAACTGTGATCTTTTGAGTTTCACTAGTTTAAACTGTTTGAACACATTATTTTTGTTTATTCATTTAAACTTGAATTTATTCTCACAGTGTTATTTATTTTTGAGCTGATGTGTCTTTTGACCTCTGGAACTGTTAGGCTTTATTCAACTTTGTGTGTCATTTTGACCAATCCTTAAACACTGATTTCACTAAATGCTATCTGATATTTTATCTGCTACTTGCATACTTTTATTAATCAAACATTAATCATTTGTGATTTATATTTTTCTCTTTGTAGTTTGGAACATGGAGGCCATTTTAGAATCACACCAGGACTGAGAAAATGTAGGTCTTTTCTTTCTTAAACACACACACACACACACATGTTTGTTTTTGTGGTTTACAGGAACTCTCCATAGGCGTAATGGTTTTTATACCGTACAAACTGTATGTGCTATTGCCCTACACCAACCCTACACCTAAACTTAGCCCTCACAGGAAACTTTCTGCATTTTTAGATTTTCAAAAAAACACCATTTAGTATGTTTTTTTAAGCCTTTTTAATTACGGGGACATAGACAGTATCCTCATAAACCACCTTCAAATTGTAATACCTCTGTCATACCCATGTCATTATACAAATTTTGTCCCCGTAAACCACAAAAACCAGTACACACACACACACACACACACACACACACACACACATCCTTATGTCCCCACAAAGATAGTAAAGAAATAAATATACTAAAGAACCCCATAAAGACAACATCTTAAAAATGATGATAAATAATGTTTTATAGAATACATAGATTTACATTTACATTTAGTCATTTATCAGACGCTTTTATCCAAAGCGACTTACAAATGAGGACAATAGAAGCAATCAAAACCAACAAAAGAGCAACAACATGCAAGTGATATGACAAGTCTCGGTTAGCCTAACGCAGTACACGTAGCAAGGTATTTTTTTTTTTAATTTTTTTTTTTAAACAAGTAGACAGAATATAGAAAAGAAAGCTAGTGTTTTAGTTTTTTAAGAAAAGCTAGCAGTTAGAGAATAAATATGCAATTGATAGAGGGTCAAGTGTGTGTGTGTGTGTTTTGTTTTGTTTTGTTTTTTTAATAAAAAGAAAGGAGATAGATAAAATAAAATTAGAAAAGAGAAGTTAGAGGGTCAATAAAGATGGAAGAGATAGGTTTTTAGCCGTTTCTTGAAGATGGCTAAGGATTCAGCTGCTCGAATTGAGTTGGGCAGGTCATTCCACCAGACGGGAACAGTTAATGAAAAAGTCAGAGAAAGTGATTTTATGCCTCTTTGGGAAGGCACAATAATGCGGCGTTCACTTGCAGAACGCAAGCTTCTAGAGGGCACATAGGTCTGAATTTAGGTAAAGGGGTGCAGAGCCAAAGGTGGTTTTGTATGCAAACATTAATGCCTTGAATTTTATGCGAGCCGCTATTGGTAGCCAGTGCAAATTGATGAACAGAGGTGTGACATGCGTTCTTTTCGTCTCATTAAAGATTAATCTTGCAGCGGCATTTTGGATTAATTGTAGAGGTTTGATGGAATTGGCTGGAAGACCTGCCAAGAGAGCATTGCAATAGTCAAGTCTGGACAGAACAAGAGCTTGAACAAGGAGTTGTGTTGCATATTCCGAAAGAAAGGGCCTGATCTTCCTAATATTATATAAAGCAAATCTGCAGGACCGGGCAGTTTTAGCAATGTGGTCTGAGAAATTCAGCTTATCATCAATCACAACTCCAAGGTTTCTGGCTGTTTTTGAAGGAGTAATGGTTGATGAGCCTAACTGGAAGGTGAAATTGTGATGAAGTGATGGGTTTGCTGAAACTACAAGCAGTTCTGTCTTACCTAGGTTGAGTTGAAGGTGATGGTCCCATCCAGCAAGAAATGTCTGTTATACATGCTGAGATGCGAGCAGTTATCGTTGGATCATCAGGATGGAATGAGAGGTAGAGTTGAGTGTCATCAGCATAGCAGTGATATGAAAAGCCATGTTTCTGAATGACAGAACCTAATGATGCCATGTAGACAGAGAAGAGAAGTGGTCCAAGGACTGAGCCCTGAGGCACCCCAGTAGCTAGATGTTGCGACATGGATACTTCACCTCTCCAAGACACCTTGAAGGATCTATCGGAGAGGTAAGACTCAAACCACTGGAGAGTGGTTCCTGAGATGCCCTTTCTCAATAGGGTTGACAGGAGGATCTGGTGGTTGACCGTATCAAAAGCAGCGGACAGATCCAGCAAGATAAGTAATGAAGACTTGAAAGCCACTCTTGCAAGTCTTAGGGCTTCAACAACTGAGAGCAAGGCAGTTTCGGTTGAATGTTCACTTCTGAAGCCAGATTGGTTACGGTCCTGGAGGTTTTTCTGTGTGAGAAAGGCAGAGACTTGGTTGAACACAACTCGTTCAAGTGTTTTTGCAATGAAAGGTAGAAGGGAAACCGGGCTATAGTTCCCTAAAAGAGTTGGGTTAAGAGTGGGTTTCTTAAGAAGTGGGGTTATAAGAGCCTGTTTAAATGCTGAGGGAAAAACTCCAGTGTGAAGGGATGTGTTAACGATGTGAGTGAGTGCAGGTACAACTGCAGGAGAAATGGCTTGAAGGAGATGGGATGGAATAGGATCAATACAACAACCTGAATCTCAGTGAATACTTGTCTCAATGACATGATAAATATATATCAAGCGTAGTGTTAGTTCTGGCAGGTCACGTTAGTCAAGCTTGCATCAGCTGACTCTCAGCTGATCCCCATCTACCTATAGGAATACGACACACATAGGAATATCCATATATATAAGGTCCCTCAGTATTATCAGCAGTTTTTGCATTGCTCAATAGCTAATTACCCTCCTCCATCCCCAAGTCCTCCTCTGTCAGTCAGGATTCTCCTTTGAATCAGACTAATTCAAAAATGTGTGCATAAAATTACTCAATTTTAACGATATCTGCTATACTTTTGATGGTTCTGTTCTGTTTACGCTGGGGGGTTATCGCTGCTCTCCCTGGTCTCATCCATGCTAGGCTGCATGGATGCACAGGGAGTTCTTGCCCAGAACAGAACCATACCGCCAATCCAAACTGTATGCTAATTGTCAATCATCTTTGATGATAGTGGTCCTGACAGAAGTATCGAACGCTTGTAATGTCTATGTTTAAACAAGTAAGTCAGGTCCAAAACAAATATTCTCTGTTAAAGTAATCCGTATGAAACCAACGCAATGTGCAGTTTTTCCTGTCTCAACTCATTATCTCTAATGCAGTCACGCTCACGCGCCGATCGCGCTTTTCAAATTCTAAACATCCACATGCGACGCGCGCTCTTAACTGCCCACATCATCATCATCCGTAAACAAACAGGAAGAGTTTATCCCGGCTACTTTTTGTTTCTGGAAGAAGACGCGCTGAGAGGAATAACCCAGAATTTACCTCAGAAGAACACAACGTAATGCGCCGCGCAGCTAGATCCAGTGAAGGATATAATTTTGATGAGTAGTCTGAGATTACTTGCATCTGTTGTTATTGTGTTATTGTGACATAACTTGTAAACATTTTACTTATAATTTTACTTATAATTCCTGACTATATGTATGAAATCAAGAGAAACATTTTGAAATATGTGTAATTTCATTGTCTAAATATCTCACAACACCAGGATGTTTGTTTAATGTTTTATAACATATAAAACCACAAGATATAAAAGTAGTGTGAGTGTTAACACTATGAATGAAAGTTTGGCACAAAGGTGTGTTACTGTTCAAGTCTCAGTGTTCAGATCAGTATGCTCAATCATGTGTCCTTGACCTTCACTGTGTATATTTTTATTATACTATATTTTAAATAAAATACAAATAATAATCAAAAACCCACATTATTTTACTCTCTTCACACTCTTTCTTACCTGCCTCAGTCACATTCATATTGATGGCCCATTATGGGAGGCTCTTTGTCTCTCAGGTGTGAATCACATATTCATGGCCATTGTCACTCCCTCGCATGAGGGCATTCTATCACAAAACATGTTTTACAAATGTTAAATCAATGTATTGTTTTCTGTGAACGAGTGAACAAGGTTAGTATAGTTTTGAATTTTTAAATTTGTTTTATTTTAATATCGTTTTCAAATAAAATGAAAACGCTATAAAATTCAGTTTAGTTTCATTAATATTTTTGTTAGTTTTAGTTTAGTTTTTATTTTGTGAACACATTTTTATTTAGTTTTTATATAGTTTAGTTTCAGTTTTAATTAAAGTTTAGCAGAATCAACAGATCACTTCCAGAGCAAAGGCCAAAGAAAGACGTAGGCATAATTTAACCTTAGTGAGGCAAACGTTTAGCGACACAAAATTAACGCATGCTGAGATTGATAGATGGTAAAAGTATACAAATACACACCAAAGGAAGCAGTCAAGCCTTTTTACTAAATAAATCTACACAAGTTGCACTTAATGTAATATCTAATGTGTGAGATATTTAATATGAAAATAGATGTAGCCTAATTTGGTTATAGGCCTATGTCTTTTTTCTTATTTAACCATAATCATGATATTGTAACTGTTGTGTCTTGCTCACATTTCCATGAACAGCAGTGCATAAATCATAACTGGGACTAATGAAATTCAATAATAATTTGTAAAACAGTAAAGGCTCATATTTGAATATGTTCTTTTATTTATTCATGAAGAATTATAAGTGTGTGTTTGATGTGATTTAGCCTATGCATATTTATTCGAAAGTTTAGCAGAGTGATCACAAGATGCTAGGCCAAGTTTTGTATTGTTTACAGAAAGGTGCGTTCTCATCTTTTTTCTGTTAATTATCATGTTTCTCTGTGTGTCTGTTTTTCTTCAAAGCACCAACTTGCCTAATGTTGATTTGATTGCTTGTGTTACATGAGAAAATAAATAATTTTGCCTACCCGATGTTGTAGATTAATGCGGGTTCGGTTCGGGTCTTTGTCAAACGGTTCTGGTCTGGTACAGAAATAAATTAGTGCTGCTGGATAACGTGTCGGGTGTTCTGTTAAGTACTGCTGGTGCACGTTTACCAAACAGGACCCGTGCAGGACTCTGCTTTAAACTGCTTTGCATCTCTCTGTCAGATAACCCCATGTGCGTGATACCATTTACAGGTATTTCCCTAAACTGTTACACAGCTCATATATTTTTCAGACTAGGGATGAGAACATAATGAAAACGATTTATTTTTGTTAATTATTATTTCAGTTAGTTTTTCAATAACTGTTGTTAGTTTCATTTTGTTATAGTTTTTCAAATGTTTTGACATTTTTATTTTATTTCAGTTTACGAAATCATCAATCAGTTTTCAGTTTTTTCATCAATCGTTTTCATCTTAGTGTTAGTTTTTGTTTACGAAAATAACCTTGCGAGTGAACAGGATAATTTTTACATAATTTTGTAGAAAAAAACTCTAGTCTACCACATCCAGTTCTCAAAAGTATTCTGTATGTGTTTTATGGCCTTATTTCAGTGACTTAAACAATTTGTTTTTCACTAACCACGCATAAACATTGTTTTCTCAAAAACACAAACATGTACTTTCATGCTGCTCACATATTATTGTAGCCCAGTTTGTGTTGAATACAGTGTTATCAGACTTTAGCCATTAATATTTTTTTTTAAGATACTGAAAAAAAAAAAAAAAACCACAAATATTAGGGCATGTCAAAACTTCTCCAGGGCCCCAAAACACCCTCAGACCCCAGAGGGTTAAAGAGTTCTGTGTAATGAAAATGTGCACCTTGAGCTGAGTCGTATTGACTAAATGTTTGTCAAGAAATCTCTCTACTTGTTTGATAAAGTTATTTTTAGAAATTATTAATTTTATATTTTAGAACACTGAATAGGGCAAATAGTTGAAACACAAATATTTTTCCATACTCTGTTCTCTTTTTTTCCATACTTTTCCAGACCTGCAAATTACTTATTTTTTTTTAAACTGTGCCGGAACCGGTGAGGAAAGCAAGTTGTTTTACATATACCTCTAAAATTACAATGCAGTAACAAGTGTGTGAAGTGAGTGTAAACTCTATGAATGAAATAGGCCCAAATAAAATAGCAGTGTTGCAGCTGCTTTTTCCCATGCATTTCTTGGAAATTTCTTAAATCAATTTCCATATTTCTAAACTGCGTAGGAACCCTTACTGTTTTAATTAGAAGATATTTAAATATTTATTTATCGAATCACAAAAGGTCCCCAAGCTGGGACTCAAACTCACGTTCCCCGAAGCACAACCACACACATCTCAAAGCACTGCCTATAAAACCATAGTCATAAAAGTAACTGTACGAAGTTCCACCTACTTCCGGTTTTATCCGAATACAGATACTGATACAAATAATTTTGTGATTGTTACAGATATAAAAACTGGCTTCGCTGCACACCCCTAGTAGGTACAACTGCATGAGAAATGGCTTGAAGGAAATGAGATGGAATAGGATCAAGCGGACAAGTAGTAGGATGATTGGAAAGGATGAGTTTAGAGACTTCTGCCTCAGAGAGTGGAGAGAAGGATGTGAACGAGTGTATGTTTGATGGTAAGATGTGTTTGACAGTTTGTGGTGTGGAGAATTGTGCACTGATGGTTTTAATTTCATCAATGAAGAATGTGGCAAAGTCGTCAGCTGTTAGATTTGATGAAAGAGGGGGAGGAGGAGGACAAAGGAGGGAGGAGAATGTTTTAAAGAGCATGCGAGAGTTAGGCGAATTGTTCATTTTGTCGTGATAGTATGTTCTTTTAAAAGTGGAGACATTAGCAGAGAAGGAAGAGAGGATTGACATACACATTAAGGTCAGTAGGATTTTTTGATTTGCGCCATACACATTCTGGAGCCCTGAGCTTAGAGCGATGCTCGTGGAGAACATCAGATAGCCAAGGGGCAGAAAGGGTGGTACGGGCTGGCCTGGAAGATAAGGGGCAGACAGTGTCTAAACAAGATGTAAGAGTGGAACAGAAAGTATCAGTAGCACTGTAAGCATCAAGAGATGATAACTGTTTAGGGGAAGGAAGCGAAGATGAAACCATAGCAGATAGCCGGGAGGGTGAGAGTGAGCATAAGTTAAAGATGACGTGGAGGGGTATGTGTTGTGTCAGGAACCATGTTGAGGTTAAGAGTGATGAGGAAGTGATCCGAGGTGTGCAGTGGAGTAACCAGCACATGATCAGTGGAGCAGTGTCGTGTGTAAATAAGGTCCAGTTGGTTGCCTGATTTGTGAGTAGCCATAGTTAACATTCTCTTGAGATCAAAAGAGGCAAGCAGAGTGTGGAAGTCTGCAGCTTGAGGTTTATCGAGGTGGATGTTGAAGTCTCCAAGTATAACTAAGGGAGTACCATCCTCAGGAAAGGTTGAGAGCAGCACATCTAATTCTTCCACGAAGTTACCTAGTGGTCCTGGGGGTCGATAAACAACTACAAAATGGATTTTAAGAGGGTAGGTAATAGTAAGGGTTTCCGCGGGGTCTTAAAATGTCTTAAAAAGTCTTAAATTTAGTTGTATCAAATTTAAGGCCTTAAAAAGTCTTAAATTGTACAAGAAAGTCTTAATTATGATTTCAAGAGGTCTTAAATTTGGAGACGGAAAGACAAGAATTGCGATATGGCTGAATGTGACGATTAAACTTCAAAAGGCTATGATTTCATTAAATAAACATGAGCGCTGCAAGTTCAAAGTCCGGTGCCGCGCTGCTTTGTGTTCTGTCTTTACCGGGAAAACTGTTATATTTCAGCCAAACGCGACACCTGCTGGCAGAGAATGAATCAGTTAACATAGCTTAAACTAGAGTGCGTGCGATTCAGTCTATTAAAATACATTTAGACTGATCACATAATTTAAGATATGGGGCAGAAAATGTATAGCCTATATTTATATGGTTTCATATAGTTAATATCACACAAAGAGTGCCATTTTTTTTTCTCCAAAAATCAGCATGATTGCAAATGTGATATTGATTTTATGCAACAGTTCAATAAACAAGAAGTTAATATTAAGAGAGTTACGGTTTAGACACCATATTGGCTGTTTTTGCTCTATTTCTACAACAAAAATAATTCCAAACACAGCCACTGCACTGTTTTGCATCTCTGAGCAACATGCGGTGTTTCGTTCCTGAATGAATCAAACGTTTAAATGATTCGGTTCAGTCGCAATGACTCACTTATTAACGCTGACTTACTGCCACCTATTGGCCGTTTTAATTTCACATTTAAAGTATATTAATATTTTTAAAATAATTTCAAACATCAGTTTTCAACGTTTTATGTTTCAAATATCAAAACATCATTTATACATTTGTAACTGTGCAGGTTAGCATTCTGTGTCCCTCTGAGCTGCATTAAAGAGTGTGTAAATACATCTAAATGCCACTTCAGATGCACTGCAAAGATACGTTTTGTTGATACTGATTTCATTTGCTTGGTAACAGCCCAAATGCAAGAATTCAACTTAAAAGATTATGGACACTTTTAGAAAAAATGGCTTAAAGGTAAAAATGCCCATAAAACTTGTTGGAAAAGACTCATTTCTATCACTGCTGTGAACTGACCACACAGAATATGAAGAATATCAAAAAAATTCAGGAGTCCCCTGTCCATGGTAATCTTTAAGATACCAGCACAATAACACACTCAGAAAAATATCGTCTAATTATCGTTATCGATAAAATCCCAGAAAATATCAAGATATAATTTTTTGCCAATTTCGCACACCCCTAATTCATGTTAATTCATATAATAATTTATTGATAATAATTGTTGAAATCAATATTATTAACACTTTTGACTCATCCATTTTCTTCAAAATGGTGTAAAGGCTGAAATGTAAAGTTTATCATTTTACAAAACTTTTTGTTTTTGTGAAAACTTGTGTCTGAATTGTAAATTATGCTTTTTACAGTCATTTTACAGTTTAATATGGTAGTATAGACATTGCGCTACCCCGCTCATATGGTATTAATTTTATTTGTGCAGGTCTTAAAAAAGGTCTTAAAAAGTCTTAAATTTGAGCTTAAAAATCCTGCAGAAACCCTGAAAAGGAGAAATTATTGGAGAGTTCTGCAGAAGTAGCAGTGTCCTCTGGTTTGATCCAGGTCTCTGTCAGGGCCATGAGGTTTAGCCTTGAATGACTAGTAATAGAAGTAATGAAATCTGCTTTGTTTACAGTAGAGTGGCAATTCCAGAGACCAATAGAAAAAAAAAAGTAGTCTATTAGCAGACATAGGCAAAGTGTGCAGGATGTTAGGCTTGCGCTGCCTATAGTGTGTGAAGCGTGGTTCACGAATGCTAGTAATAGTAGGGATCTGGACACACATAGTAAGAATTGGTTATAAAAACTGAAACAGAAGTGAAACAAATTGTAGGAAAGAGGACAAATAAAAAGCAATACTTATATCCCTTCCCGGTGTCCCTGCCCGGTGGAGTTGCACGGTAGAGTAGATGGTCTTTACACTCTTCGGTCTTCACATGAGGAGGCCTTTATACGAGGGCTGCCACGACCGCTGCCACGGTATACTGAGCTTTAGTATACCCGTCAAAAAAAAAAAAAAAAACTAATTGAATTCAGCTGGACACACTTTCCTGTTTATCACAACAAATGGCCAAGCAAGCACACAACACTGACAAGGTACGCGATATAGTACGAGACCAAATGCTACTTCAGCACGTCTCAACACAGTAAACAAAACAAGCGTTTCCTAGCAACGACGACTGTGCTAAACACTGAGACAAGAAATAAAGACACTTACAAGCTGCTTTTAACTTCCGCTGATTGACTGCTTCTCACAAAGAGTATTTCTTTACACTGTCTTTTGCTGGTGCTTGAACACACTTTCCTGTTTATCACAAAAAATGGGCAAGCACGCGCACAACACTGACAAGATATGCGATACAGTATGAGACCAAACGTGATTTCAGCAAATCTCAACACAGTAGAAGATGTAAAATAAGTCTCTGATGTCCCCAGAGTGTGTATGTGAAGTTTTAGCTCAAAATACCCCATGGATAATTTTTTATAGCTTGTTAAAATTGCCACTTTTAGGGTATGAGCCAAAACGTATTTTAGGGTATGAGCCAAAATGGGTATTTTTGTGTTTGTCCTTTTAAAGGCAAATGAGCTGGTGCTCCCGGCCCCCTTTTCAGAAGAGGGTGGAGCTTCAAGAGTAATCTTCTCCGGTAATAGAGGGTATGCACGCGACGTCACCTAGGGCTGTGTATTGCCAGCAAGGTCACAATACGAAACAGAAGCCGCGATACGATACGTATCATGATACGGGACTGCACCAAATTTAACCTCAGCAGAATTTAGTAAAACAGCTGTTTATTAAACACTGCATACTATAGGGCCATTTCGAACTATAGGCAGAGCAGGTAGTTGACCTCTGCATTATGAAGGGTCTCCATAACTCTACCACAGTATAACAATATATGGCATATGTTTCATGTTAGCATTGGGCACTCCCCACCAAGTACAATATTCTGATTGTTTGCATCTTGTTTTTAAGCCCATAAATAATAATGTAATTGTTCTAATAAATAAATATATATTGTAATGTAGATCTACTCATTCAAACATATTATTAAAATCATCTTTACATTGCTGGTAGGTTATCATTGCACAAACACACTCTACATTTTAAAAATAAGAACAAAAATTAGAAGCATTCTAAGCTAATGTCCTGTCTTCACTGTAGCTCACGCACAAACGTTCAGTCAATCACACAGATCCCGCTGCGCATTCACACATTCAACCAAACTTCTCAGCGCTGCCCCACAATTTAATTAATCTTTCTCAGCAAGGAGTTGGTATAACAACCTTACTGAGGCAATAAGCCACCTCTTCACTGTTAACAGAGAAACATGGAAAAAACAGAGGTCTCTCTCTCTCTCGTAAGTGAACATTTGATGAATTACACTTGTCTGAGAATGGAATATTGAAGTGGAGATTGCTAAACTGCAAGCTTACCAGCGTTTTTCGGAAAGCCAGTGCGTTTATACACAGTGGAGAGAGAGCGTGTACACATGGTTGCCAGGTTGACAAAAATAAGTAACACACTTAGCAGATATTTCCATATTGCGTGAAGCTCTGTTTTGGGGATTAAGTCTCTTTATATCAGGCAACCCGGTTGTGTTCCTCTGTGGCCAGATTAAACTTAGTTGTAGCCTATATATTATATTCTATTCATTATTTAAAAATCTTGCACTTTTCCACTCTGTTTTAAACGCTGTTCTTGTATTCAAATTAAGTGTGGTCCACTGCTGCGCACGTGCCGGGATATCAATACTGAAACAGCTGTATCGATATTCGTATCGTCAAATCTCTGTGATGATACATTGTTGTTTCGGTATATCGAACACAGCCCTAACGCCTCCAGATGTATCAAACACAGCTTCCAGTCAGCTGGAGTGACTGCGGTTCTGCCCACTAAGTGGCAAAAAAACTGAATGGCACCATTGGTATTCAACGTGAAGGCTGCAACAGAACACACAAAACACATCTAAAACAGGAAAGAGCTTTGCGATTGGCTGTACAATTAGATTTGACAAGAAATCTGAGGTATTTTTTACAGACTACCGAAAGCTACAGAAAAGAAATTCACAGAAACAAATGGACTCCAGACAGCCAAACACGGATTTGCAGTTATCATTTTATGTTAATATGTTGAATTTTGTGGTAAAATCACACCCTATATATTGTATTGTTATATATAGTATTGACAACTTTAATTAAATATATTTACGACCTTTAGTTTAAACTGATAATCGTTTGTTTTACTCGCGTTTTCGCAGCTTCCCTATTAAATTCTGTCATGCAGCAGGCTCTTTTGCCACTCAGTCCGACTGAGGGGCCGTGTTTTTCATAAACTCTGGGGACAGGGATAACTGTGTTCAAACACCTTATAAAAGTGATTTTTGCATAATAGTTCCCCTTTAAAACTTACTATAGGATGAATCAAATGCACACCAACCTAAACCTGCCTGTAACAGAAGCCTCAGTTCATTTCAACATCATTATATATATAACAATGTGGAAAAATTCTTACATAAGTTAGATATAAGAATATATGTTAGATATAAGAATGTTAAACCATACATATTAGATATATTAGAATATGTATATATTAAAAATGTTTTCTGTGAGGTTCAGGTAGGTGTGGTGTTGCAGATGAAAAGTACCGAGGCCAGGGCTAACTCTAAACAACGGGGATTTTATTTCAACAAAACCACCAGACAACTCGAGTCACAGCAATCATCAGAACTCTCTCTTAAAGGGGTCATCGGGTGCCCTTTTTGCACAAGTTGATATGATTCTTTAAGGTCTTAATTAAAAGTCTATAACATACTTTGGTTAAAACTTCTCAATAGTAGTGTAAAAAAAAACACCTTTTTAAACCTGTCAAAATCAGCTCTGTTTTTAGCAAGCTATTGTAGTCCATGTTGCTTTAAATGCTAATGACTCCGCTGACCCCGCCCCTCTCTTCCGTGGAGTGACAAGCAGACTGTAAACTTCAGCCGCAAAACTGGCTAACTAGCAAATTATTAGGAAAGGCGATTTGCAAGATTCATAAAAAAACCCTTATACTCACTTCGTCTGTAGGTGAAGCTGGATCACGAATGATTCGCGTGAACATAGATGCATTTAGGCAGATTGAGGATCGGCGCATTCACTTCAAAGCAAAAGTAATGTTAATCCTCTGCCTCTTCAGTGACTCAGATGTCAGGAGTAAATGATGACTGTTTTATTCATTATTATATCCAACAACAAAACACCTCAATCGCTTAATCTGAGACATTCTTGTCTTCCCCTGCACCGGAGTCGACACAATGGCGGACAACTCTCAGCTCACTCAGGGCGGGTCTAAGTAAGTCGGTCTTGTCAATCAACTATCGTGAGAGCGGCCTGTACAGAAATATGTCATTCTGACAGGAATCTCAGAACAGCCTAATTTGAGTAAGGGGATTTTAAAAAAAGGATTAAAAAAAAAAAAAACACTGGGTGGATTTTTATCATTATAGGATGGATGTGTACAAACACTTCCAACACACATTTATGTTCAAACAACTTGAAAAGTGAATTTTGCATCCGATGACCCCTTTAATTTCTCTCTATCTCGTTACTTATCATGTTGTTATACTGCCACCTAGCAGTCATGTACAGAATCAGTGTTTCACAGAACACAATATCTTCCCTCTCTGTAAAGAACATTTCTTCAGTAACAAACGCATTTCTACATGAACAGAATTATTGTCATAAGGCAGCAACAACAGTCACACAAGAAGTCATCAATATAACCATAATAAATATCTGGCAATAACAAATGAAATTATTTCACGTACATGAAACTCAAAACACCTGCAAAAGAATGTTTGACCTTGTGCAAAAACAAAACAAAAGCAATTGTATGAAGGTAAAATAAAGCCTAAAAGATTTGCATATGCAGGGTAAGAGTTGTGGAAGTGTACATAAGACTGTAAGCGTAAATTAAATTTGCATGCACAAGAGAAGTTTTGAAAAGGTATAAATCACGTTTCAAGCGTAAGAAAAAATTATTTGCAGCATTTTACTGTTACTCGTAAGTGTAATTCATGTATTGTGAAACTACAGCTTCATGCTAACGCAAAATAAATATGATATGCATTCTTCTGACTTCCATTACTGCAAGCCTGTGAAATGTGATTTGCAAGCGAAAACAACAGTTTAAAGAACTGCAAAACGGATTAGCTGCATAGAATCAATCTGTATGTGTAAAAAAAAAAAAAAAAAAAATCTGTTTCAAATGTCTAAATGACTTGTGCATGTGGGACAAAAAGTTTCTGAAATAAACCAATATGTACAGCTCCGTCTTTCTTTTCTCTGTGCTTACAATTTTGGCACGATTCTCTCTCACTCACTGAGTTTTGCAAGCGTGAGGGGGAAGGTGAGTCCACCACCTTCTTGTAGCCAATCAAACGAGGCTCTCAGAATGGTACTTTTAAGTTAACGTACACATACATTAAAAATAAATAAATAAATAACACCTTAATTAAAACATGATACTTTATAAGTTGTGTACCATTAGCTGGTGTTAACATTACTGGAATGGTTTGGATTTACATTGAAATTTCATATATCATATAATCTGCATACACCATTGAGCTGATGTTAAACATTACAGTCAAAATGATGTTATGTGACAATGCTCAGCACTATAGTATCAATTCAATTCAAGATTATTTGTATAGGGCTTTTCACGATACAAATCGTTGCAAAGCAGCTTTACAGGAAATTAAGTTTCTACAATATATTTAGTAGTAGCTTATCAGTGGTGACTGTCAAGTTGATGAACATATGGCAGAAATGTTAGGTAAAAATCAGTTAATGACGTAATCAAATAAATGATAAACACTATTAACAGCAATGATTATATGTTGCAATCAAACTTATAGCAAAATTTGGTAGTTCTATGTGTTATTTCAGGGTTAGCATCATCTGATGTCCTCTGAGAGGTTGGCATCATCTCTTCTCAGGTGTTCGGTCATCTCATATCTTTTAAGGGCTGGATCCAGACTGAAGCTTGTGTAATTCTTAGTTACCACAGGATGTCAATCCCGTTGCAGAAACAGAGAAACAAATAGAGACATAATTAGTTTAGCTGCTGTTCCAACCAAGTAAAAATGATTTGTTCAACCCAAGCTAAAAAAACAATAATGTGCATTTAATCAGATGTAACCATTGTACAAGATTTTGCGATGCATTAAGTCAAGTCAAGTCAAGTCACCTTTATTTATATAGCGCTTTTAACGATACAGATTGTGTCAAAGCAATTAACAGTATCAAATTGGAGGATAGACTGTCAGTAATGTATAATAATAAGATTAAACACTCAATTTTCAGTTAAAGGCATTTCATTATTGAATTCAGAGATGTCATTGTCTAACTCCGTTTAGTATAAATAGTATCTATGAAATCAAATTGATGATAATCGCTAGAAATTAAGTGTCCCCAACTGAGCAAGCCAGAGACGACAGCGGCAAGGAACCAAAACTCCCTCTGTGACAGAATGGAGATAAAAACCTTGGGAGAAACCAGGCTCAGTCGTGGGGCCAGTTCTCCTCTGGCCAGGATATTATTGTTTATTTATTTTTTTTTACTTATTGTTTTAATTAAATTTTAAATGTATAAATGTATTATATTTCTATTTTCATATTGTTGCAATTTCTAACAATAATAGTATTATGTAGTTTAGGTATTTTATTATATTTTTAGTTTTTTGTTTTATTTTTAGTTTTATTGTATTTAAGTCGAGGTCTTCACTGGGGATATGTCCCCGGGGCTCATCCAGGTGTCCGGCCTCTGCTGACGATCAGGGTCGCAGACATCATCTCCC
Source organism: Spinibarbus caldwelli (assembly GCA_039654775.1). Classification (NCBI taxonomy): domain Eukaryota; kingdom Metazoa; phylum Chordata; class Actinopteri; order Cypriniformes; family Cyprinidae; genus Spinibarbus; species Spinibarbus caldwelli. Next base: position 31,193,804 of record CM077254.1, on the reverse strand, counting down.
GGCGCCGATCCACCATCTGATCCGGACACGGACTGAGAAACAGAATAAGAAAGAAACAGACAAATATTAGTGTAGATGCCATTCTCATGTGTTATGAGGAGTGTTCCCGGTTCCGGTTGATCTAATTAATGCAGCCTAACAATCCTTCAACGGATTTGAATAATAGAAGTGTATTAGTGTGTTATGTGTAAGCCAGGTTAAAGAAAACTGACAGAGTGTGTCTGCCTCCCGAACAGTGTTAGGTAGATTGTTCCAGAGTTTGGGCGCTAATTAGGAAAAGGATCTGCCGTCCGCAGTCGATTTTGATATTCTAGTTATTATCAAACGGCCAGAGTTTTGAGAACGCAGCGGACGTGGAGGACTATAATGTGATAAGAGCTCGCTCAAGTACTGAGGAGCTAAGCCATTCAGGGCTTTATAAGTAATTAGCAAGATTTTAAAATCTATACGATGTTTGATAGGGAGCCAGTGCAGTGTTGACAGAACCGGGCTAATATGGTCATACTTCCTGGTTCTAGTAAGGACTCTAGCTGCTGCATTTTGGACCAACTGTAGTTTATTGATCAAGCGTGCAGAACAACCACCCAGAAAAGCATTACAATAGTCTAACCTTGAGGTCATAAACGCATGAATTAGCATTTCTGCATTTGACGTTGAGAGCATAGGTCGCAATTTAGATATGTTTTTGAGATGGAAAAATGCAGTTTTACAGATATTAGAAACATGGCTTTCAAATGAAAGATTGCTATCAAACAGCACACCTAGGTTCCTAACTGATGAAGAAGAATTGACAGAGCAGCCGTCAAGTGTTAGATAGTGTTCTAGGTTATTGCATGTGGCGTTTTTAGGTCCAATAATTAACACCTCTGTTTTTTTGAGAATTTAGCAGTAAGAAGTTACTCGTCATCCAGTTTTTTATATCGGCTATGCATTCCGTTAGTTTCTCAATTTAAAATATAGAGCTGAGTATCATCAGCATAACAGTGAAAGCTAACACCATGTCTCCTGATAATATCTCCCAAGGGTAACATGTAAAGCGTGAAAAGTAACGGCCCTAGTACTGAGCCTTTAGGTACTCCATACCGATCGATATGATACCTCTTCATTTACTACTACGAACTGATGGCGGTCAGATAAGTACGATTTGAACCATGCTAGGGCACTTCCACTAATGCCAACAAAGTTTTCTAGTCTATTCAAAAGAATGTTGTGGTCGATAGTGTCGAACGTAGCGCTAAGATCCAGTAGAACTAATAAAGAGATACAACCATGATCAGATGATAGAAGCAGGTCAGTTGTAACTCTAATGAGAGCAGTCTCAGTACTATGATACGGTCTAAATCCTGACTGGAATTCCTCACAGATACCATTTTTCTCTAAGAAGGAATATAATTGTGAGGATACTACCTTTTCTAGTATCAGAAAAGGGAGATTTGAGATCGGTCTGTAATTAACTAGATGTTTGGGGTCAAGTTGTGGTATTTTAATGAGAGGCTTAATAACAGCCAATTTGAAGGTTTCGGGGACATATCCTAATGACAATGATGCATTTATAATAGCCAAAAGAGGACCTATGACTTTTGGAAGCAGCTCTTTTAATAGTTTAGATGGAATAGGGTCTAACATACATGTTGTTGGTTTAGATGATTTAACAAGTTTATACAATTCTTCCTCTCCTATAATAGAGAATGAGTGGAATTGTTCCTCAGGGGATCTATAGTGCACTATCTGATGCTATACTGTAGCTGACAGCTGCATGGTTACAATTTTATCTCTGATAGTATCGATCTTGGAAGTACAGTAGTTCATGAAGTCATTACAGCTGTGCTCTTGGGAAATGCCAACACCTGTTGATGCTTTATTTTTCGTTAATTTAGTTACTGTATTGAATAAATACCGGGGGTTATGTTTGTTTTCTTCTAGAAGAGACGAAAATTAATCAGATTTAGCAGTTTTTAATGCTTTTCTGTAGGATAGGGTACTGTCCCGCCAAGCTATACGAAATACCTCTAGTTTTGTTTTCCTCCAGCTGCGCTCCATTTTCCGGGCTGCTCTCTTTAGGGTGCGAGTGTGCACATTATATCATGGAGTCAGACTGTTTTCTTTGAAACTTCCTTAAACGTAAAGGAGCAACTGTATCTAGAGTGCTAGAAAAGAGAGAGTCCGTAGTTTCTGTTACATCATCAAGTTTTTCTGCACTGTTGGATATGCTGAGAAATTGAGATAAATCAGGAAGATTACTTACAAAGCAGTCTTTTGTGGTAGAAGTGATGGTTCTACCATACTTGTAACAAGGAGTAGAATTTACAGTTTTAGCTATATGGAGTTTACACAAGACTAGATAATGATCTGAGATATCATCGCTTTGCTGCAGAATTTCAACACCACTAACATCAATTCCATGTGACAGTGTTAAATCTAGAGTATGATTTCGACAATGAGTAGGTCCTGAAACATGTTGTCTAACCCCAATAGAGTTCAGAATGTCTATGAATGCTGATCCTAATGAATCTTTTTCATTATCGACATGTATATTAAAATCACCAACAATTAAGACTTTATCTGCAGCCAGTACTAACTCAGATAGAAAATCAGAAAATTCTTTAATAAAGTCTGTGTGGTGCCCTGGTGGCCTGTACACAGTAGCCAGTACAAACATCACAGGGGATTTATATGGAGTGAATTTTGTGCCGATATTCATCAAACAAATCCAGTGTTTTGCAAATAAACACAATCTGCTTTGCAAAGAAAAACTCGACTTTCAAACAAACGTAAACTGATTTGCAAATATAAAACTCCATATGAGAGAAAATGCAGAGGTATGGACAAATATGTATTGTGTGTTACAACTGTGAGACTCATTTGCCTTTTTATGATGAAATGTGACTTGATTTTCTCACAAATGCATGCAGGTGGATTTTCTCACATGTGTGCAAACAGATTTTCTCACAAATGCAATCCAAAAACAGCAGATGGCGCTGTTGGTCAATTTACGCTAGTCTCTCGAGACCCGAAACACCTCTTTACCTTTTCAGGGAATACAGCAGACCAACATGAGTGGAGAACAGGTGAGTTTCTGTCTTACTATGTCTATAATTAACCATTTAGCCTAGGTGTTTTCACAAAGCGTCCCCACTACAATGTTAGTGAAATTCAAAATAAGTGCTGTAAAGTTGTTAACATGATTGATTAGTTCAAAAATCAGTAGTGACATGGCTAAACATTTAAGTAGGTAGTCTTTCTCTATAAAAACTGATCCATTCTCTGTACTTCTATAGAATTATACCCATATAGACACCATCTGCAGGATATAGAATATATAGGCTACATATACATATTCTATATCCCACAATCCAACAGAGGATAAGAGGTACAGAGAATGGATCAGTTTTTATAGAGAAAGACTACCTACTTAAATGTTTAGCCATGTCACTACTGGGAGCTAAATGTGAAAAAGCTCTACCTCCTTTAGTGGATTTCGCTATCTTAGGTACTACCAAAAGTCCAGAGTTTTGCAACTTTAGGGAGTGTGATGGATTGTAGTGAGATAGAAGACTAGTTAGGTACACAGCGGCTAAACCATTAAGGGCCTTATAGGTAAGTAATAATATGTTCTAACTGATCCGGAACTTAATAGGTACCCAGTGCAGAGACCGTTAAATTGGGGTAATGTGATCATATTTTCTTGACCTGGTAAGGACTCTAGCTGCTGCATGTTGGACTACCTGTAGCTTGTTTATTGAAGATGCAGGACAACCAGCTAGCAGTGCATTACAATAGTCCAGTCTAGAGGTCATGAATGAACTAGCTTTTCTGCATCAGAAACAGTTAGCATGTTTCGAAGCTTGGCAATGTTTCTAAGATGGAAGAATGCTGTTTTTGTAACATGGGAAATATGATTTTCAAAAGACAAGTTGCTGTCTAATATAACACCCAGATTTTTGACTGTAGAGGAAGTAACAGTACATCCGTCTAGTTACAAATTGTAATCCAAGAGATTCTGTGTACTGTTTTTTGATCCAATAAGTAATATCTCTTATCTGAATTTAATAGGAGAAAATTATTGGTCATCCAATCTTTTACATTTTTAACACACTCTTAGCTTAGATAATTTAGAAGTGTCATCTGGTCTTGTTGAGATATATAGTTCCCTATCAGTCAGTCACGTTTGTTGTTACGTACAGCAGTGACTGATGTACTGGGATCTCGCTAGAGAGCCCAATCACCTTTGAGTGTTAACAAAACAAGCTAATGAAAGTTGGCGTGCGAGCTTTGCAACACGCAGCGCGGGTATATAAGGAGAGCGTGTGCAGTTGCACATTCAGCTTTTCGCGTCAGAGCCAAGCACTTCTGCTTGGAGAAAACACCGAACGAGAGAATAGACAGCGATTGGTGTTGGCGATTAAGGTCCCGTCAGCGGAGGTTGCCATCCAGTACTGCTATCTTCAGCGTGCTGCAGCTCTTCAAACTGCCGTCATGCTGCAACCTCCCCTGGGTACTTCAGCACTTATTTATCTAAAACAGCAAATCTAAAAGAGCTCCACAAGTGACGAAGGCATCTTTTAAAAGATGTCCTTCCACTTGTGTGTTTCTGGATGTGGTCGCTTCCTGGCCCCGTCTGATGGTCACGATCGCTGCATCTCGTGCCTGGGCATTGAACACGCTGAGGCAGCTCTTGTGGATGACTCATGTTCTCACTGCGGGAACATGACCATCGCAAAGTTGCGATCGAGTCGCCTCTTCATCAAACGAGGAGGAGTCCCCCTCACCATGCCCCGTTCTAGTTCCTCTATCTCTCAGCAGCGGAGGACTACTTCGGCATATGGCCAGGGTGATCTAAGGGTCACAGTGAGGGCTTCCCCGTCGAGTGCGTCTCCACGGGCCCCTCACTCCTCCAGCACATCGCACCCTCTGGTGTTCCGTGATGAGATTGCTGACCCCCTGAAAGGCGGGGCCTAGCATCTCATTCGGAGCTCCGGCAGACGACAAGATGTCGATCACTGCATCGGGGGACGAGCTAGGCTCTGGAGATGAATACTCGGCTGCATTGCCTCCGTTTGGAAGAGCGGTGTTCTCCGAGCCAGATCCAGAGCTGACTGCTATGCTTTCCCGGGCCACCGAGAGCATCGGATTGCAATGGAAACCCCCTCCATCTCCCGAGCACTCGAGGCTGGATGATTGGGTCCTGGGGGTGCCGCATGCCGATCATCAGCAGTCACCTCCGGTTCCTTTCATCCCAGAAGTGTATGAAGAAGTTAATAGATCTTGGAGGGCACCTAGAAGCTAGTGCTTCTTCCGTCCTCACTGTCCTCGATGGCGGGGCGGCTAAGGGGTATGTGGAGATTCCCCCAGTCGATTGCGCTATTGCGATGCAGTTGTGCCTGCAGAGCACCGCCATCTGGCGGGGTAATCCACACCTCCTGTCCAGAGCATGTTCTTGTCCGCTCTAACGGCCAAGGCTTACAGAGCTGCTGGACAAGCCGCTTCCACCCTGCACGCCATGGCCCTCCTGCAAGTCTACCAGGCCAAGGCGTTGAAGCAGCTGCACGAGAGCAGTTCTGACCCAGGTGTGATGTAGGAGCTGCACACAGTGACAGACCTTGCCCTGTGGGCAACGAAAGTCACAGCGCGGTCCCTCGGTCAGACGATGTCCACCCTGGTGGTCCAGGAATGCCACCTATGGCTTAATCTGGTGGATATGAGGGAGTCTGACAAGCACTGCTTCCTGGATTCCCCGATCTTCCAGGCTGGCCTCTTCAGCGATACGGTGGAGAGCTTTGCCTAGCAGTTGTCCGCCACACAGAAGCAGACGGAGGTGATCAAGTATATCCTGCCCCGGCGGCCTGCTGCTGTCGTCACCCTGCCGCCGGCTGCAGCCCCTCCCTCCGCTCGTCACTGAGGATGCCCTTCTGCTGCCTCCACCTCTGCTCCACCGATGCCCCAGCAGCAGCCTTCACAATGGCCACAGAGTGGATCTGGCAGCAGGAAAGCAACGCAGAGACCGGCGACCCAGGGACTCTGGATCCTGTTCTTCAGGAGATGGTGACCGCACCACTTCTTCCCCCGGAGGAGGGCCGGGTGGAGAATCTTTTGTTTCCTTTTTGTTCTGTTCCTCCAGTGGCTCCCCAGGTCCCAACAGGTCGCAAGAGGTCAAGGATGGCAGTGCACGAGACACAGTCTCGACACTCCCATACCTCTCTTCATTCACCAGCGGGCAGCAGGGCCCGGCTCGAGGACATGATGTCTCCTCACGCGCCCCCTGCCCAGCCGTGGAGCCAGGTAAGTACATTCAGACCCCACTTCGGGACGCTCGACCTTCTGGGTCGGGTCCCTGTGCTCCACCTCGCTGCCCCAATGCGGGTATGTCAGTGGTTCCCCTGGTCTCGCTTGTGAAGAACGCGATAGAGCCGGTCCCTCCAGTCGATATGAAGTCAGGGTTTTACAGCCCTTACTTCATTGTACCCAAGAAAGGCGGTGAGTTACAACCAATCTTGGACCTGCGCGTCCTGAATCGGGCCCTTCATAAGCTCCCGTTCAGGATGTTGATGCAGAAACGCATTTTTCAATCCATCTGTCCTTACGACTGATTTTCAGTGATCGACCTGAAGGACGCGTACTTTCATGTCTCGATCCTCCCTCGACACAGGCCATTTCTCTGCTTCACGTTCAATGGGCGAGCATATCAGTACAAGGTCCCTCCCTTCGGACTGTTCCTATTGCCCTGTGTCTTCACCAAGGTCGTGGAGGCAGCCCTTGTTCCATTAAGGGAAAAAGGTATTCTCATTCTCAACTACCTCAACGACTGGCTCATTCTGGCCCAGTCTCGAGCTCAGTTGTGCGAACACAGGGACTCGGTGCTCAGTCACCTCAGCTGGTTGGGGCTTCAGGTCAGCTGGGAAAAGAGCAAGCTCTCCTCTGTTCAGACTATCACTTTTGTCGGTATGGAGTTGGACTCGGTCAATCTGACAGCACGTCTCTCTACAGAGCGTGCCCAGTCGATGCTGAACTGCCTGGAGTTGTTCCAGCGCAGGAGGGCGGTTCCACTGAAACAGTTTCAGAGGCTCCTGGGGCATATGTCATCCACTGTCGCTGTCACGCTGCTCGGATTGCTTCACATGAGACCGCTTCAGCATTGGCTTCATGACTGAGTCCCGAGATGGGCATGGCAACGCGGCACTTAACGAGTCCCAGTCACCCCGTTCTGCCGCCAGACTTTCAGCCCTTGGTCGGATCTTGCTTTTCTTCAGCCAGGAGTTCCCCTAGTGCAAGTGTCCAGGCATGTTGTTGTCTCAACAGATGCCTCGGCCATGGGCTGGGGGGCCATGTGCAACGGGCATGCGACATCGGGCACCTGCACAGGACGCCGTTTGCAGTGGCATATCAACTGCCTCGAGTTGCTAGCAGTATGACTTGCTCTGCGCCGCTTCAAACCGCTGCTGCACGACAAGCACATACTGGTCCGGACGGACAACATTGCGACTGTTGCATACATCAACCACCATGGCGGTCTGCACTCCCATCACATGTCACAACTCGCCCGCCATCTCCTCCTTTGGAGTCAGAAGCATCTGAAGTCGCTTCACGCCGTTCATATCCCAGGTGAGCTCAATCAAGCAGCCGACGAGCTCTTTCGCCGGCTTGCCCTTCCGGGAGAATGGCGACTCCACCCCGAGACAGTCCAGCTGATTTGGAGACGCTTCGCGGATGCTCAGGTAGACCTGTTTGTCTCTCCGGACACGTCCCACTGCCAGGGGACTCTCGGCACGGACGCGCTGGCACACAGCTGGCCTCGGGGCTTACGCAAGTATACGTTTCCCCCAATGAGCCTTCTCGCACAGACACTGTGCCAAGTCAGGGAGAACGAGGAGCAGGTCCTCTTAGTGACGCCATACTGGCCCAACCGGACTTGGTTTGTAGAACTGATGCTCCTCGCGACAGCCCCTCCTTGGCCGATTCCTCTGAGGAAGGATCTCCTATCTCAGAGAGGAGGCACTCTCTGGCATCCGCGCCCAGACCTGTGGAATCTCCACGTGTGGTCTCTGGACAGGATGCGGAGGTTCTAGGTGGTCTACCTCCAGTGGTAGTGAACACCATCACTTCAGCTAGGGCGCCGTCTACAAGACTGGCTTACGCGCTGAAGTGGAACCTGTTGAACGATTGGTGTTCTTCCCGGCCGGAAGACCCCGTAGATGCCCGATCACGGTCGTGCTCTCCTTTCTACAAGAAGGGCTGGAGCGAAGGCTGTCTCCCTCCACCTTCAAAGTGTATGTTGCCGCTATCGCTGCACATCACGAGATAGTTGACAGAAAGTCCGTCGGAAAGCATGACTTGATCATCAGGTTCCTCAGAGGGGCAAGGAGGCTGAATCCTCCGCACCCCCACCTGGTACCCTCTTGGGATCTCCCCTCAGTCCTGACGGCCTTGAAAGTGGAGCCCTTCGAACCCCTGCAGTCAGTAGCTTAAGTATCTGTCGCTAAAGACGGTGCTCCTCACTGCACTGGCTTCGGTCAAGAGGGTCGGGGAACTGCAGGCATTTTCAATTGACGATACGTGTCTGGAATTCGGATCGGCTGACTCTCACGTTGTCCTGAGACCCCGGCCCGGGTATGTACCCAAAGTTCCCTCCACGCCTTTCAGGGATCAGGTGGTGAACTTGCAAGCGCTGCCCCAGGAGGAGGTAGACCCAGCCTTTGCTCTGCTCTGTCCCATCCGTGCTTTACGCATTTACGTAGACCGCACGCAGAGCTTCAGGACCTCAGACCAGCTCTTTGTCTGCTTTGGAGGACAGCAGAAGGGAAAGGGTCTCCAAACAAAGACTTGTCCACTGGATAGTGGAGGCTATAGTCTTAGCATACCAGGCCCAACGTTTACCGTGCCCCCTCGGAGTAAGAGCCCACTCTACGAGAGGCGCTGCTTCTTCTTGGGCATTGGCACGGGGCGCCTCGATAGCAGACATCTTGAGCTGCCGGCTGGGCGACACCTAACACGTTTCCTGCCATCTCTGCTGTGTAGTAGCTCACCCCTGGCTGGCTGAGTCTACCAAAGGGACTTTCATATGTACCCTACCATTGTCCGGTCCATATGTGTAATCTCCACATGATACTTCCTACGTGCAGGATGTGGCTTCCGTAGCGTTCCCTTATTCTGGTACATTTTCCCAGTGTTATCCATTCCACTGTACGGAACAGCAGTTGTCGGCGTCCCTGCCTAAGCCCTGTCCTATCTTCCGCCCCATCTGGTGTGGGGAGACTTTGTTGGCTTTCGCAGGGCACTGGAGGGGGTCAGCAATAGTGGCGTTTTCATAGGGATCCCAGTACGTTAGTCACTGCTGACATAACATTGAATGTGACTGACTGATAGGGAACGTCTCGGTTACGTATGTAACCCTTGTTCCCTGAAGGAGGGAACAGAGATGTTACGTCCTGTCCACAGTTGCTTTACCACCACTGTACAGCCAAGGCACACCGTCTCGGCTCTTCAGCGAAAAACTGAATGTGTGACTGCACACGCTCTCCTTATATACCCGCACTGTGGGACAGGTTGCGTGTTGCAAAACTCGCACGCCAACTTTCATTGGCTTGTTTTGTTAACACTCAAAGGTGATTGGGCTCTCTAGCGAGATCCCAGTGCGTCAGTCACTGTTGACGTAACGTCTCCGGTCCCTCCTTCAAGGAACGAGGGTTGCATATGTAACCGAGACTTTGAGTGTCATCAGCATAACAATGAAAACAAATCTCATATTTTCTAATAATATTACCAAGGGGCAACATGTATATTGAAAATAGCAGAGGACCTAGGACAGATCCTTGTGGCACTCCATACTTTACTGGTGATAATTGAGATGACTCCCCATTTAAATAAACAAAGTGGTAGCGATCGGACAGGTAGGATCTAAACCGTCTTAAAGTCTGCCCTTAAATACCTGTATAGTTTTGTAATCAATCTATGAGCATGTCATGATCTATAGTGTCGAACGCAGCACTAAGATCAAGTAAAACTTGCAATAAGATGCAGCCTTGGTCTGATGCAAGAAGCAAGTCATTTATAATTTTAACAAGTGCAGTTTCTGTGCTATGGTGGGGCCTGAAACCTGGCTGAAATTCTTCATAGAGATCTTTTTTTTTTTGTTTTGCAAGGAGCACAATTGAGCAGACACAACTTTTTAATTTTTTTTTTTTTTAATTTTAGACATAAACGGAAGATTTGAAATGGGTCTGTAATTTGCCAGTTCACTAGGATCTAGTTGTGGTTTCTTAATAAGAGCTTAAATGGTTTTGGGATGTGACCTACAAATAACGATGAGTTGATAATATTGAGAAGCGGTTCTTCTGCTACAGGTAACAACTCTTTCAGTAATTTAGTGGGTACAGGATCTAATAAACGTTGTTGGTTTAGATGCAGTGATAAATTTATTTAGCTCTTCCTGTCCTATAGTTCAAAGTCAAAGTCTGCTTTATTGTCAATTCTGCCACATGTACAGCACATACATACAGAGAATTGAAATTGCGTGACTCTCAGACCCATGGTGCATACAGTTAACAAAACACTAACAGTAGACGTAGAATGCAAATAAATACAGTTTAAAATATAAAAACAAACTATACAAATATACAAATAAGGACATTGTAGAAAAGAGTTTGATTAAGTGGCATAAGGCACATGGCAGATGAAATGCAAATCGGTTAAATAAACAAAACTAAACAAAACAAAACTGTGCAGATATGAGTGTAGTGCCAAAAGAGCTTAACAAAACGAAAACTGTGCAGATATAAAGAGTATAGTGCAAAAATAGCTTATCAGGCTGTTTAAAGTGACAGAAGAGGTAGTTGAGTGGGGTCAGTTCAATACTGACTGAGGTAGTGGGCAGTCCAGTGGTGCACTAAGTGACTGGTGCGGGTCACAGTGTGTAAGTGGGAGGGGGGGGTCAGAGTTCAGTGGTGCGTGGGGCAAAAGAGGCAAAAGAGGGGAGGGGGGGCAAGGTCGGGAGGGAGTTCAGCTTCCTGACAGCCTGATGAATGAAGCTGTCCTTCAGTCTACTGGTCCTGGCCTGGAGACTCCGCAGTCTCCTTCCTGATGGCAGCAGACTGAAGAAGCTGTGTGTCGGGTGGGTGGGATCACCCGCAATGCAGAGGGCTTTGCGGGTGAGACGGGTGTTGTAGATGTCCTGGAGGGAGGGGAGAGAGACACCAACAATCCTCTCAGCTGCTCTCACTATGCGTTGGAGTGTCTTGCGGCAGGACGCATTGCAGGCGCCATACCACACAGTGATGCAGCTCGTTAGAATGCTCTCGATGGTGCCTCTGTAGAAGGTGCACATGATGGGGGCCGGGGCTCTGGCTCTCCTCAGTTTGCGGAGGAAGTAGAGACGCTGCTGTGCTTTCTTGGCCAGTGCTGCGGTGTTGTCAGTCCAGGAGAGGTCCTCTGTGATGTGCACACCCAGGAACTTGGTGCTGCTCACTCTTTCCACGGTCGCACCGTTTATGGTCAGAGGAGCATGCTGAGTGTGCACTCTCCTGAAGTCAACAACAATCTCCTTCGTCTTCTCCACATTCAGAGAGAGATTGTTGTCACTGCACCACCCGGCCAGGCGGCTCACCTCGCACCTGTAGTTTGTCTCATCTCTGTTACTAATGAGACCCACCACAGTTGTGTCGTCCGCAAACTTAATGAAGAGGTTGGAGCTGTGTGACGGTGTGCAGTCATGGGTCAGCAGAGTGAAGAGGAGGGGGCTCAGCACACATCCTTGAGGGGCCCCTGTGTTAAGTGTGATGGTGCTGGATGTGTTACTGCCGACCCGTACTGCCTGAGGTCTCCCAGTCAGGAAGTCCAACAGCCAGTTGCACAGCGAGGTGTTGAGCCCCAGCTGGACCAGTTTGTGAATGAGCTGTTGAGGGATGATTGTGTTGAATGCTGAACTGAAGTCTATGAACAGCATTCTGACGTACGAGTCTTTTTTGTCCAGATGTGTGAGTGCTGAGTGGAGGGCAGTGGCGATGGCATCATCGGTCGAGCGGTTGGACCGATATGCAAACTGGAAGGGGTCCAGGGAGGGGGGGAGGGCAGACTTGATATGATGCATGACTAGCCGTTCAAAGCACTTCATGAGGATCGGAGTAAGTGCGACTGGACGGTAGTCATTGAAGCAGGATGGAGATGGCTTCTTCGGGACTGGAATAATGGTGGTAGCCTTGAAGCATGTGGGGACAACAGCCTGACTCAGCGAGATAATGAAAATGTCTGTGAAGACATCAGTGAGTTCCGCTGCACAGTCTCTCAGTACACGACCAGGAATGTTGTCAGGACCCGGAGCTTTGCGTGCATTGATCCTGCTGAGGGATCTCCTCACGGTTTCCGGGGACAGCGTCATCACCTGGTCGCCGGGAGGAGGTGGGGTCTTCTCTGCAGTGGTGCTGTTTTGTGCCTCAAAGCGAGCGAAGAAGGCGTTCAGCTCGTTCAGCAGGGGGATGGTGCTGTCACAGGTGCGCGGTGGGGACTTATAGTCCGTAATGGTCTGAATCCCCTGCCACAGGCTCCGAGTGTCCCCGCTGTCGCTGAAGCGATGGGCTACCTTCCTGGAGTACTGTCTCTTAACCTCTCTGATGCCGCGGGATAGATTGGCCCTAGCTGTCCTCAGGCCCACCTCATCTCCAGCTCTGAAGGCAGCGTTCCGAGCCTTCAGGAGTCTGTAGACCTCCCCTGTCATCCACGGCTTCTGGTTGGCCCGGACAGTGATGGTCTTTGTGACCGTTACATCCTCAATGCACTTGGTGATGTAGGCAGTGACAGACTCTGAGTACTCTTGGAGGTCTGTGGTGTTATTGTATGTGGCAGCCTGCTTAAACATATTCCAGTCAGTGGTGTCAAAACAGTCTTGAAGTGCCTCTGACGACCCATCCGGCCACACTTGTATCTGTTTGTGAACTGGTTTGGTGACTTTAACGACCGGTCTGTATGCAGGCATTAGCATGACAGTGATGTGGTCTGAGGTGCCAAGATGGGGGAGGGGAAGGGCCTTGTAAGCTCCTCTCTGGGTGGTGTAAACAAAGTCCAGAGTGTTGTTTCCTCGTGTTGGAAAGTCTACGTGTTGTTGTATTTTTGGGAACACACTCTTTAAGTCTGCGTGGTTGAAATCCCCAGCTGAGATGAGAAAAGTTGTAAAGCACTGTAGTTTTTCTTTGGGTGTGATGAATGAAGCTGAAGTACTAGACGCAGCAGGATCTACATTTGTTATTGTATTTCTGATGTTATCTATTTTATTAGTGAAGAAATTCATAAAGTCATTACTATTAAATTGTGAGAGAATATTTAGATCGGGTGGCGTCTGGTTATTTGTTAATCTAGCCACTGTACTAAATAAAAACCTTGGATTATTTTGGTTATTTTCTATGAATTTGCGGATATGCTCGGTCCTGGCAGCTTTTAGAGCCTGTCTATAACTGGACATACTGTTTTTCCACGCAATTCTAAAAATTTCCAAGTTAGTTTTTCTCCATTTGCGCTCAAGATTATGAGTTTCTTTCTTGAGAGAATGGGTAGTACTGTTGTATCATGGAGCAGTACGTTTTTCTCTAACCTTTTTTTCAATTTGATGGGGGCAACAGCTTCTAATGCATTAGAGAAGATAGTGCCCATGTTGCTAGTCATTTCATCTAGTTCATGTGTATTTATGGTAGTGCTGGGCGGTATACCGGTTCATACCGAATACCGGTGTTTATTTTTCTTATGATATGTATTTTTAAAATACCGCAATGCCGGTGTGATTTAAATAACGTTTGGAACGCGACACTGTTGAGAGGGGTCTCTTTTCACTATTGCATTGTGGCGAGGACACAGCTGTATGTGTTACTAAGCGTGAAAGTTCTGAAGCTGTAGAACTAGTAGAACGTGATGACACAGAAGAACTCAATATCTACCGCCCGCTGCCATCAGCTCCCGCGTCTCACACACACGAGCACGACTTTAGCACTGTATTTAGCAACTTTCAGACCCTTTTAGCGGCTTTTTTTCCATAGAATATACAAACTGACAAACCTAGCGACTTTTTTGGATAAACCTTAGCTATGGTTCAGTTGGAAGATGTCACCAGTGCTGCCCCGCGAGCGTGAGGTCTGACTCCCCCGACATAGTGTCACCTCTCTCGGCGTCTGTTCTGTGCAGTGAGCGGCAGAGAAGCACCGCATTCAGCTGGCCGTACCGCAGCAGACTCGTCAGTAAATGAGTACAAAACAGCGTTTCCAAGCACATGTCACTTACTGACTGTTTGGAATTATAAATATGAGCATAGATCATCTGTTAATATTATGCCCTTTTTTTTTTTTTTTTTTTTTTTTTAATTTGTTACTGCATGAGACAAAAGTAACAAATTAAATAACCTGAGATAAATCAGGCAGGTTATTTGTGAATCTGTCTTCAGTGGCTGGAACAATAGTTCTGCCTGGAAGATAACGTGGAGCCATATAGTTAGTATCAGTCATAGGCTGCATAAACGATACAAGGTAGTGGTCAGTAAAATCATCACTTTGAGGTATGATATCTATATCAGTAAGATCAATTTCTTGCGATATAATTAAATCTAGCGTATGATTAAAACGATGAGTGAGCCCGGTGACGTTTTGCTTGACTCCAAAAGAGTTTATTAGGTCAGTAAACGCAGGTCCTAATGCATCATTTGTATTATCAACGTGAATGTTAAAATCTCAGACAATTAGCACTTTATCAACATTAACCAATAGGTCTGAGAGGAAATCTGCAAATTCTTTTAGGAAATCTGTATATGGACCTGGCGGTCTATACACAGTAGCCAGAGCAAGAGATAGGAGAGATTTCTTTTGCATATCTGACAGTGTAACATTAAGCAGAAGTATTCTGAATGAGTTAAACCTGTTTCCTGTTTTCTGGGTAACACTGAGAATATCACTATATATTGTTGCAACACTGCCGCCACGACCAATCTGACGGGGCTCATGCTTATAACAGTAGCTTGGTGGAGTAGACTCATTTAGACCAATATACAGTAGGTGGACAACCAAAATGACTACTACCACCACATGTACCGCCACTGCTGGGCCACAGCGTTAACTGCAAGTCAGTCGCGTGTTGAAGTTGTTCACGAAACTACCGCCAGGTGGCAAAAAGGGAAAGTTTGCAAACTGACTGTAATTAGATATTTTGTTTTGTAAACTGAGGTCAAATAACGAAATAAAACAACAATAACATTATAATATAACATTATAACATCCATAAAAATCACTAGAAAATTAGGATTAATTTTAAAACGTGGGATCTTCATAGGCTGCAGCCTAGCGCATCAATAATAATATTATTAAAATAATCAAATTTACACAAAAGCTCTTACTGCATGTTATTGTTATTAAACAGTCATTATGAAAACCATTAAAATTACACAATTTCCTTATGTTGCATTAAGGGGCTTTCATTTCAATCTACAGGCTAAAGTTTTTGAGTGAAAAATCCTGACCTTGGCTTTGCCATTGGTCCATTGGTCCTCTGTACAAGGCTGCACGTTCATGAGACTCTGTTTGCATCACAATTTACTCTGAGTCACACCATAAAATAAATAAATAAATAAAAACCTTTAATGAAATAAGTTGTGAGAAATCAAGATTAATAGGCTAAAACTCCGACATGAAAAACGCCTAGAAATCCTACAAAATGTAGGATAATAACTGTGTGCATTATGCCATAAAAAAATAAAACGATTGGAAAGGTGGCTTATTGTTGAGTGTTATAGGCTAGGCCTACTTCTAACACATATTTTGGCAATATAGTCACATTAATGTCAGAAATTAAAGGCTTGAAACTTACATTTAATAATTCGCTGATGTATTTCAGCAGGTCACACATACTTATTTGTTATCTGGCCTTTTTTTCTGGCCCATATACAGAGCCCATGACATGCCAAAAATTATGTCCATGAATTGAGAAATTGATCAATTTTTATCGTGTATTAATTAAAACATGTTTAAATAATAATTAAACCATTTTTTACAACTTAATACAACAATAAAACTTAAGAATTTTGTCATTTAATTAGAAAGCAACCCCTGATTCACAACATTCGTTTCCAAACGCAGAAATCAGGTAGAGCCCTGCACGAGCCTCAAACCGACAGCTTACCAGTATTCTCTGCCCGAGTCCGACTGGAGCCCATGTCTTTTTTTCTCTCTTTCTCGCTTCCTAATTACACAGCTGCTGTTGCAGCTATTAAAATATTTCAGTGTTTATTTTTAATTGCAAAGAAAAATGTTTGGAACATTTTTTTGTTTGTTATATTCCAGTTTTTTTTTTTTTTCAAGTGACGACCAAGCGGATAGTGGCAGACAGCTGAATTGATGATGTTTGATCAATGTTGCCTTCTCAAATCATCACGACTTGCTTAAAATAAAATCTATTGATATAAAACACTTAAAGCATATTACAATGTTAGTTAAAAAATTTAACCCAGATAAAAGAGCACTGTTAGGCGTATATCTAAGCATTTGTGCAGAAAGTGGAAGCTGAAGT
Organism: Spinibarbus caldwelli; assembly: GCA_039654775.1. Classification (NCBI taxonomy): domain Eukaryota; kingdom Metazoa; phylum Chordata; class Actinopteri; order Cypriniformes; family Cyprinidae; genus Spinibarbus; species Spinibarbus caldwelli. Next base: position 31,177,280 of record CM077254.1, on the reverse strand, counting down.
GCTCTTAATGCATGGAGATGCCAGCGCGATCACTTCATTTTGTTCTTCAGTGGAAACAACTTGAAGTTGGCTACGCCATCATTTTTGCTCATACAGATAAGACTAATACTTCATTCGGAAATGTAAATGGTCCTTATTTTTGTGTGCGCTCACAATATCAACAAAATGTGTGCTTTTGTAAAATAGAGAAAACAAACAGGATGTGCTTTTTCTGTCTGCGTGAACAGGGACACATTAGGGACAGTTTAGCTTTGCCGTGTTCGAAAATGATGGTTTATATTCACAATAAGTTACAGAATACATGTAAAACTGGATCCAAGGGCTAAGAACGACAGTAAGACGTTAATAATATATGATCGTGCTTTGGTTCATAGGAAACAACTTTTAAAAAGTCATAGTTATTATTACAGCAAAAATGTGTTTTTGTTTAATAATTTTTGTGAGGTTGAAAAATAAATTGTGCTAGTCAGTTTTGCTGTAGGCTATTCATCAAAAGCAGCATCAAAATCAGTATCTGTCTATGAATGTGTTTTATATTTTAGATTTGGGAAATAAAGTAATCATTTGGTTTGAGCCAGGTTTCAGTCAAGCAGAGTACATCAAAACTATTATCTGTGATCATTTCATTTACAATAACTGCTTTGGATGCGAGTGATCTAATGTTTAGGAGCCCAAGCTTTAAAATTTATTTTTGTTCATTTATTTAGCATTTTTCTGGTTTAATCACAATCAGATTTTTTTCTAGATCCTGCATTAAATTAATATTTTGACCTCGCTATTCGGGGAACAGACACAGTCTTTATAGATTGGACAACGCAAGTACTTCTATTATTTAAGTGGGTAGAACAAAAGCCATCATAGCAGTTATTTGAAAATTGACTTGCTAGTCATATGGAGCGTAGCGTCCTGGAGATGTTGTCCGACAGGAATTCCGCTCCGACTCTACTGGGGTGCAGGCCTTCAGCACGGAAAGCCTAGGACGCTCCCAGAAGAGATTCCAATTATTAACAAAGAGCAGATTCTGTTCTTTACACCATGACAATAACCATTCGCTTAAAGCAAAAAGTCTGAACCTTTCGTGTCCTCGTTGATACATGGGAAGTGGTCCTGACACGACGATCCTCGTCGTGGGCGATGTGCTGCATACCATCTCGATCAGGCTCCTGAAGTCCCTCTTCAGTGTCTCCGTCTGCCGCAGCTTGGTGTAGTTGACCCCTGCGTGAATCGCAACAGCTGCAACGCTTTCATCGCCTTTCAGGATCGCAGGTATCGGCGCAGAAACATCGAGAACACGAGCGCAAGGGAAACAGTGAGTGTGCACTTTACCTTCAGCTAACGTAGCACGGACGTGCCGGACGATGGAGTCTCTGACGATCACAGCGTTACATTCCATCTCTAGAAGGGGAGCGAAGCGGTTCCGGGTGGAGATCTCGAAGACCGGAGGCGGCGGAGGGGGAGAGGTCCTGGCCCGGGGTCTGGCTCGCATCTTCTGCTGCTGGTGCACGCAGGGTCCGTGGCGTTCCGGCACTGGAGTGAAGGACATCAGGGAAGATCGCATCCTGGGTGCACGGTGCCTGTGCAGAGAAACACACGGAGTAGAGGTGGTGGGAAGGACTTCGGCCATCGAATGAAACCTTCCAGACCTTCTTCAGAGGCTTCACGAGACTCTCATTCCACAAATTCAAGTATCGTTCCTTTCACCACACAGAGGTTTGTTGTAAGCTATTGTATACTGTGCTTTAAATTAGAGACTGATGGTTCTTTCAGATGGTCAGCTCAGCCTCATTCCCCCTGTTTCTGTCCGGTTTCATTCATGCAGTCTCACTTACCCTTCCCATGTACCACGTATGCGTGATTTGTGTGTGTGCATGTGTATATGTTTGTTTAGACTAGTTATGTGTTTGTGATTTAGTTAATAAAACTTTGTGCACAATACATATGAGTATTTGTTTCTGATTCCCTGCTTGCAACACAGTCAATTTAAAGATTTTGATCTTGTTACATGCTCTAAGTAGTACTGTACTTTAAAAAGGGTATTTCCCTTACCCTGGAAATGAAGATTTCTTTGAATTCATAAATAATCAATACTGAGCGTTCGCTAGATGACCTGGTCAGTTGATTGTACTGGAAATTATGCTTTATCAAGCTAATTCTATTAACTTATCCAAATATTTTAATTAATTATAACGAGTTATGATTAATTATTAATATTCCCCCTTTGAGCTAATTTGCTACAGATGCAAGTATGAGTAACACAATGCTTTCTCTGTGTCCAGATTTGACTAACACAAAAACTTACACTTCAAATCAACATAAAACAAATCTAAATTTATAAAAATATGTCTTTAATGATGTCTAAATATATATTCAAATTCAAGTAACCAATTATGTGGGAATCCAACATTCCCAGCCACTAGGGAACACATAGCCATGTTTATATGTTTATATATAGAGCTTCATCAGCTTCATCAACAGCCATCTAGTTGTTAAACAATTGTATTACAGATGGGAAATGGAGAATAAGTTCCTAATAAGTTAGAGATAATAAATATTTTAGTAATATTTAGTAAAATCCCCATAAATTACAACGTTAAAGTAAAAAAAAAAAAAAAAAATTATAGATATATATATATATATATATATATATATATATATATATATACGCACACACACACATTATATATATATATATATATATATATATATATATATATATATATATATATATATATATATATATATATATACATATATACAGTGGGTACGGAAAGTATTCTACTAAATACTGAGCATAGGGTCTGAATACTTAGGACCATGTTATATTTCAGTTTTTCTTTTTTAATAAATCTGCAAAAATGTCAACAATTCTGTGTTTTTCTGTCAATATGGGGTGCTGTGTGTACATTAATGAGGAAAAAAAAATGAACTTAAATGATTTTAGCAAATGGCTGCAATATAACAAAGTGAAAAATTTAAGGGGGTCTGAATACTTTCCGTACCTACTGTGTGTGTATATATATATATATATATATATATATATATATATATATATACACACAGAGAGAGAGAGAGAGATCCAATTTTTGATCCAAATTTTAGTTAAAAAAAAAAAAAAAACAGTCATCCCTGATCTGTAGAAAGGTGAAATTATACATGTATTAAACTAGTGCAAATACTAGGCCATCTTTAAGTATCATCAAAATTACAATAAACTAATATATCATATATAGCCCATTGAGGAAGAAAAGGAAAAAGGATACTACACAGCTCGAAATTCAGTATGAACACATAGCCTAATGGTTGTCACGGTGCACACATGAGGGAAGCGAGGAGACGAGGATAAACTCAAAATACAGTCTTTAATAAATCCAAACAAGACAGATCAAGACAAGGCAGGGCTGAGACAGACAGGAACACCGGGAGTAATGAGTAGACCAGACGAAAACTAACAGAAAAGGCAGGAACTAAATACACAAGATAATTAAACACACACACCTGAATGAAATCATAAACAATCAAACTTGACGAGGACAGGAACAGGAAGGACCAAATAAGGGCATGGAGGGGGAAACACACAAGACACGACAGACATGACTGTGACATTGCTTCCCCCTCCTGGAAGGCGCAACCCGCACCGTAACAGTACCACCGGGGAGGGAGGGGGGAGTGGGCGCTCTGGAGGCCCCTCAGGACAGACAGGATGACAGGACGGTGGGCCTCCAGGATGGAACAGACAGTTCGGGGCTCCATGGCGGATAAGGGATCTCAGGAGGCCATGGCGGATCAGATGGTTCAGGAGGCCATGGCTAGGCTGGGAGCTCTGGAGGTGGTCTTCATGGCCGTGGCCTCGGTCCCCTCGGCCCGGCCACTACTTCCGGAACCTTACTACCCCCCCCCCCCCCCCAAACACAGGAACAAGAAGCCCTCCATGGGCTAGACACAGGAACAGGAGCCCTCCTTGGGCTAGGCTCGGAATCTGAGGCTATCTCTAGGCATGACATGAGATCCACCGCCCTCCCTGGGCTGAACGTGGTGACAGGGGCCCTCACAGGGACACTCAAGAACCGCTTCCACTTCTGCGACAGATGGACAGATGGCTAGGGAGTGGCCTCCGCTGCCATAACTCGAGGAGCCGCCTGCCCCAGACGAGTCTCCATGGACATGACAAGACGGAATAAAACTGTTCCTATGGACACACCAAGACATTAAAATGACTCTGGTCAGGGGCTGGAGCCTGCGTTGGACTCTGGTCAGGGGCTGGAGCCTACACTGGACTCTTGGTCAGGAGCTGGAGCCTGCACTGGACTCTGGTCAGGACATTGGAGCAAGCCTTTGCGCTGAAGAGCCACAGCAGGCGGGCTTGACGTCGGAGCGGCCAGCGGGCTAGACTTCACAACGGCCGATGGTTGCTTGGGGGAGCCGCAGCCGACGGCTTAACTATGGAACGGCCGGCGGGCTTGAGGGAGCAGAAGCCGGCGGGTTGACTTCGGAATGACCGGTGGGCTTGAGGGAGCCGCAGCCGGCGGCTTGACTTCGGAACGGCCGGCGGGCTTGAGGGAGTCGCAGCCGGTGGCTTGAGTGAGCGGCGGCCCGTGAACTTGACTTGGGATAGGCCGACAGACTTGACCGATGAGTGTCCGACGGGGTTGAATTAGCCACAGCCGGTGGACTTGACAGATGCGCGGCCAGCGGACTCGCAGTGATCCCACCAAACTCCCACGCCAAAATCACAGCTGGCTAGGGCGGGATGACGAGCGGCGACTTCCAACACAAAACCAGGAACAAAACAAAAAACTTTCAAAAACAGAAAACAAACGGTGAAAAAGAGGTGCCGCCTACTTTCTGTTTAGGTCTGGTCTTCTGTCACGGTGCACACACGAGGGAAGTGAGGAGATGAGGATAAACTCAAAATACAGTCTTTAATAAATCCAAACAAGACAGGGCAAGACAAGGCAGGGCTGAGGCAGACAGGAACACCGGGAGTAACGAGTAGACCAGATGAAAACTAACAGAACAGGCAGGAACTAAATACACAAGATAATTAAACACACACCTGAATGAAATCATAAACAATCAAACTTGACGAGAACAGGAAGGACCAAATAAGGGCATGGAGGGGGAAACACACAAGACACGACAGATATGACTGTGACAATGGTACACAACTTATGAAGTATCATGTTTTAATTAAGGTGTTATTTATTTATTTTTAATGTATGTGTACCTTAAAAGTACCATTCTGGCAGCGAGAACGATCTTGAACTAAATGAAGATTAATGTTTTGTGTGATGTGTTCTAGGGCTGTAGTACTCAAGTCCCGTCTCGAGACGTTTTTCTATCGTCTCGGACTTGTCTTGGACTCGTTGTTATTTGGACTCAGACTTGTCTCGGACTTGGTCATTGGACTCGCCAAATGTTCTAGTAGGTCTCGACCAAGTCCAGCTATATATGCTTTTTTTCTCTTTCAAAACAAAACCATTGATAGAGCGTGCTTGTTCAGAAAATGGGTAATGTAATTGGTTTAATTCACAATCCATCTAGAACAGGCATTGCCATTGGTCGCCTGGTAAACACACAGCTGCGTCATATGCCTGGCTCCGAGTGTGCGTGCTGCGCGGAGGCATAAATCATTTTTATTTTGGTCAGCTGCATAATACAATTTGGTTTTACAAAGTTCATTGGAGTTTTCCCTCTCTTCCTCCTCACTTTCCTTCGCTTTTAAAAAGCTTATAAATGCCCGTGCGCATTTTACTTTCACTTTCAATAGCACAATTCGGCATCAATTGCTTATCTGCACTACGACAAATTTTCTTCAATAAACATGGAACTTTTATTAACAAAATGAATAAAAATACACCATGCTATAGCCTAATATGTGACCCGTGCTGGCAAAATGAGTCAGAATGCGCACGGACTAATTTTGAGCTACAGGCAAAAGAAGTGAAAAATGTCAGTTTTGGTCGAATTTGAGGTTTTCACAAAAATTAGTTAATTAAACCCTTGTTTAGCGATTTCAATGCTCCAAATAGTAATTAAACATCTAAAATGATCTTTATTTGTGCGTTTTCTGAGAGGAGTACCTTTTTCTCTGCTCGCTTCTGGACGATTGCTGCTGCTTCTCACCACAAGTTATAAGTCTATCGTTGCAAAGCACAGCATTCCAGCTTTGTGAATATTCATATCGAATTCTCGATGACATGAGTCCAAACCAGTGAAATATGATTTTCAAACCCATGCTGATGAAAACAAAACGATTGCGCTGTCTGACATTTGCAAAGCACGCACCTTTCCGCGAGTGCGCGAACTCCCTATAAAGCACATTATTGCGAAATATGCATTGGCGAGATTCACACAATGATAATCTGTTATGTCTTACATGAACGTTTAGTGAATGGTTGGGGAAAAATCTGATGTGTAACATTATATTTGATCCATGCATTACAGTAGGTCTTAATATAGATCTGTCTCAATGTTAATCACACATTAAAAGAAAAGACGGAATCACTCGCTGCTCCTGATTAAACTACTGTTTATTTGCATCTTTGTTCTTATTTTTAATAACAAAGATCAAATAAAAAATAACTATATTGTGATTAATAATATAGTAATTATTATTAAGAAAAGAATTGGAGGAAAAATGCAACTTTGCTTGGTGATTTTGCTTTGGAATCTTTAACTCGATTTTTCTCAAAATCAGATCTACTGCCTCTATTGCCTTCAAATGGGTGTAGCTCAGTCATTTTTTGTCCAATTCCAACAAGTCATACATCATTTTGAATGAAATGAAATGAAAATTTGCTCATTCCAGTTCATTTTGCCAGCACGGGTCACATATAAAATAACAAACTTACACAATGTTTAAATGTAAAAAAAACTGAAAATCAGCAAACGCTGTGGAACCAATTGAATAACAGAACGTTTATTAGCAAAACGAATAAAGCCTGTAGGCACGGAATACATGTAAAATAAAATTAATAAATTACACAAAAATTTAAATAAACTAAAAATAAGCAAACACTGTGGCTAGGGCTGGGCGATTTTCCGATTTTATCGATTAATTCGAATTTAATGTTTTTCCACGATTTTATCTTTTATAAATTGAGGAATCGCGAATTTGAATAGAAATATTACCAAACATTAGAATTAGACACTCTGACAATAACAGTAAAGAGAAAAGAACGATCCAACTGCATGTGGGCGCACGGGATTAACCGCTCACATGTGACGCACTCTAGGTGCCGTTCACACAGTATGCACTTTTGTGTTGACAAAGATGCGACACGGGCAGTGGAATAGGAAAAAATGCAAGAAGGTGGGAATTAAACATATTTTAATAACTAGAGCGCCGCATTTTTAGATTGCCGTTTCATGCATGAGACGCTGCAAGAGATGCGAGCGCAACAGCCAAACGCGTCAATGTTTACATAGAAAAAAGAATGGAAAAGAAGCCGTGTAATCGAATAAAAATTCTGTGAATAACTACTACTATATGTCTGATATTTCATGTTTGCATCATGTTGACAGGCTGAAAACTGCTGTTCATTGTTTTTACAGAACATTTATAGTTAATAATAGGTTAATAGGTTACTGGTGTTATGCCTTCAGTCATTTTGAATTTGAATTACTTTAGAATTTTTTTTAAAGCATGTTTCTTGTATTATTTCTGAACATATAATATGCATAAGACAAGTTTGTACAAGTTTTCTGCAAAGATATTTAACAAGTGATTTGTTTAACATTTACACCATGATGACAACTTAATATGTGGTGCACTTAGAATTTTCTTTAACTAGAGGGTTAATAAAGAAAAAGTTGCTTGAATCATGTTGTAGTTACATTTTCAAGTTGACTAGTTAAAATCGTACAAAATCGAGAATCGGTGAAATGTTCTGAGAAAATCAAGATTTTTTTTTTTTTTTTTGCCATATCGCCCAGCCCCAGAAGCAAATAAAAAAAACCTTCCAATTTTTAATTTCTTTAATTTTTCAATTTTTAATTGTCTGTTCTCTAACTGAACTAAATGATTTTTATTTATTTATTTTTATTTATTTTTATTTTAGCTAACTGATCCTACAGTGTTGCTGCACATGCTTTTAGATTATTACAAATAATAATGCAAAATGATTATCTTAGAATAGAAGATATGCTGTCTCTCATATCATATAAATGATCAATAGTTAAGTATGTGGTCTTGAAGAAGATTCTTATTTTTTTCTTTCTCTGTTTTGACTGTCTCATTTGGACTTGAACTTGACTTGGACTCGAAACTCTTGGACTTTGACTTGACTTGGACTCTAACCTCTTTGGATTCTGTCTTGACTCAGACTCGATAGTCTTGGTCTTGGACTTGTCTTGGACTCGACAAAGGTGGACTTGACTACAGCCCTAATGTGTTCATTGAACCAATCGGATAAAAGTAAATGGAGAGTCAGTGTGTCAGACCTGTGTCCCCATGTCTTGTGTTTCCCTCCCTCTTGTGCCCATATTTGGTTATGTTCCTGTACCTGTCCCTGATTGTGTTTTATTTGATCCCAGGTGTGTCCCTTTAGCCCCCTCGTTATGTTTATTATAAAAGCCCTGTGTCTTGCCTTGTTTCCCCGTCCGGTATTTTTCGTCTTCACCCCGCTCTGTGTTTGTTACCCTGGATAACATTATTAAAAGAAGTTTGATTGTTCTCCTCGTCTCCTCGCTCCTTGCTCCCAGAGAAGTGTGATACAGCGAGAGCCTCATTTGATTGGCTACAAGAAGGTGGTGGACCCGACCTCCCCCTCACGCTTGCAAAACTCAGTGAGTGAGAGAATTGTGCCAAAATTGTAAGCGCAGAGAAAAGAAAGACGGAGCTGTACATATCGGTTTATTTCGGGAACTTTTTGCCCCACATGCACAACAAGTCATTTAAACATTTGACACAGTTTGTTTTTTTACACATACAGATTGGTTCTCTGCAGTCAGTCCATTTTGCAGTTCTTTAAACTGTTGTTTTCGCTTGCAAATCACTGTTCACAGGCTTGCAGTAATTTTGACCGTATTTTAGCGAAAACAACGTTCCAAAAGTGTAAGCGTGGAAAAATGGAAGTCAGAAGAATGCAGATCATATTTATTTTGCGTTAGCATGAAGCTGCAGTTTCACAGTACATGAATTACACTTACGAGTAACAGTAAAATGCTGTAAATCATTTTTTTCTTAAGCTTGAAACTCGATTTACACCTTTACAAAGCTTCTCTTGCGCATGCAAATTTAATTTACGCTTAAAGTCTTATGTACACTTCCACAACTCTTACCCTGCGTATGCAGATCTTTTAGGCATTATTTTACCTTCATACAATTCTAAACACTTCACATCTGGGTTGTATTACAGATGGAGTACAGTCCAGACCTCCACTCTCAGGTGCGGAGGCAGAACGAGCCAAGTGTGTGGCATTCCATCTCTTCCCATCACTTAGAAGAAAGGTGTTAGGTCCCACACATTCTTCCACAGTTAAGGGAGCAGAGAATTTAGGGTGTGCTTTAGGAACAAAGCGAGGAATTCTGACCCTCACCTTCTCTCCTTGAGCAAAAGATGGTGTATTTGCATGCCGCTCAGTATCAATGTACTGCTTCATTGTGGCTTGTTTCTTTTCCACTGTGTCATGGACAAATGTGTTTAGCACATGTGCAACAGGCAAAATGTCCAACTTGGTTCACATTTTTCATCCATAGAGCAGTTCATAAGGCGAGATTGAGGTAGTTGCATGCGGTGTAGCAAGGTTCACTTGAAGCCAGTTAGTCACAGCCTCCTTCCAGGGCTGTGACTGCAAGATGGCTGTTTGTATGCAGTCTTTCAGGGCACGATGGAACCTCTCCACTGCTCCATTGGCAGTCAAGAGGTTCCAAGGGTAGTACACGGTTTCTGTATTCCCATGACAGCTGAAAACGGTAGTCAGGAAGTCTAAGACTGCATCGGTTGTGGCGGACGGGCAAAAGGCAAGCTCTGGCCACTTTGAATAGTAGTCAGTCAGAGTCACAGCATACCGACAAGCAGGAACAGCAGTCTCAAATGGCCCTACAATATCAAGGCCCAATTTCTTCCAGGGACCGTCAGGAAGTGGAACAGGGTGTAGAGGAGCTGGGTGAGTGAGAGCTGTCTTATCATTGGACTGGCAAGAGATACAGGCAGATATGCAGGCCTGCACCTGGGAGTCCATATGAGGCCACCAGTAAAGGTCACGCAGATGTTGTTTAGTGCGTACAATACCCTGATGACCTTCATGGGCCAGGGTGATCAGTGTGTGGTGCAATTAGACAGGCACCACGAGTCTGGCACCATGGAAGATGTAGAGACCCTGGACTGAAAACTCATCCCTCAGCTTATAGTAAGGCATTAGATTTTGGGCAACGGCACGTATTGAGGGAGGCCACCCATGGCTGATCTGTTCCCGGAGAGCCACCATTTCTGAACAAGAAGAACAAGCACGGTCAAAATCAGAGACTGGAAGGGAACTCAGTGCTGAGGAGATCAGTGTTACCAGTTCTGGTTCCACATCTGTGGATGCATCTGCTGGCCCGTGCAGAGGGAGGCGAGAAAGGAATTTTGCGGTGTGATTTTGTGAACCTGGTTTATAGACAACCTCATAGTCGAAACATAGCAGGCGTGCCGACCAGCGAGCAATGTACAATCCTGCTCTATTCATTCCCTTTGTAGTAAGCAATGTTGTAAGAGATTGGTGGTCGGTACGTAAGGTAAAACTTTTACGCCACAAATATGTTCGTCACTTCTCCGTAGCCCACACACACACGAGTGCCTCTTTTTTCACGATTGAGTATTTACTCTCCGTCACCGTCAGAGTACGCGATGCAAAAGCCACTGGCTTCTCTGTGCCGTCTCACTGAATTTGGAAAAAACACTGCTCCCAGTCAATAATCACAAGCATAGGTCGAGATGACAGAGCGAAGGGAGGGGTCGTACAGGGCTAGGGCAGAGCTGCACACCAGGGGCTGTTTCACATTATCAGAACTGGCCTGTGCAGCTTCAGACCATGTGAAAGTCTCTTTGTCCTTGGCACACTCGCGTATGGGGGCTACCACCATTGCAAATTTGGAATAAACTTTGAGTACCAGGATGCAAGACCCAAAAAGGATCGCAGAGCAGCAACATCAGATGGTGGTGGTACTTTAAGTATTGCATCCACATGCTCATGGTCAGGTAGAATACCATCTGCTGAGACGACATGACCTAAAAAGCGCAGTGTAGTCTGTCGAAAGTAGCACTTCTCATTGTTTAGGACCAGTCCAGCCTCTTTTAGTTTTAGCAGAACAGTATTGAAAGTCCGATCGTGTTCATCAGAAGTGGCCCCATAGATGATCAAATCGTCCAAATATTTCTGGACACCAGGTACCCCTTCCAGGATGGTTGCCATCATCTTCTGGAACGCTGATGCAAGGCCATAAGGGACTCTGAAAAATCGAAAGAGGCCTTTATGCATAATAAAGGCTGTAATGTCCCTACTGTCCTTGTGGAGAGGTACCTGGTAGTATGCATTGGCAAGGTCAAGGAAAATTTAAGCACCACACAGGCTGAAGAGCAACTCTACATGTGGTAGTGGGTAAGAGTCAATGACCACAGCCTTTTTTGGCTCATGAAGATCCGCACACATTCGTTTGCCTCCATTTGTTTTCTTGTAACTACAATGGGAGAAACTCAAGCAGAGGCATCAATTTCTTCTATGATCCCAGCATGAAGGAGGCAGTCAAGCTCAGTTGAGACAGCATCCCTTACTGCGAATGGTAAATGCCACAGTTTCTGACTTATGGGCTGGACTGTAGGGTCAATTTTTACTTTATGTTCAAACTGTTTTACACACCCTATCTCAGGTGGGGGTGCAAGGAAGGGTGCAGTCGCAATTGTGGACTGGACAGGAGTGACTGGCATGGATTCTGCAATTGTGACTGTATCAGCATTAACCCTCTGGGGTCTGAGGGTGTTTTGAGGGCCTGGAGAAGTTTCGACATGCCCTGACATTTGTGCTTTTTTCAGTTTCTTATAAAATATCAATGGCTAAAGTCTAATAACACTGTAAACAGCACAAACTGGGGTACAATAATATGTTAGCAGCATTTATTTACATGATTGTGTTTTTGAGAAAGCAACGTTTATGCGTGGTTAGTGAAAAATTACAATTTTGAAGTCACTGAAATAAGACCATAAAACACATACAGAACATTTGTTCACAAGACTTTTGAGAACTGGATCTTGTAGCCTAGAATTTTTGCTTCAGAATTATGTGAAAATCATCTTGTTTACTCGCTCACAGAAAACAATATATTGATTCTAATTTTTAAAGACATGTTTTGTGATTGAAAGCCTATATGCGAGGGAGTGGCAATGGCCTTGAATATTAAGTGATTCTCCCCTGAGAGACAAAGGGCCCTCCTCTAATGGCCCCTAATGGCCCATTAGTGTGACTGTGACTTTGAGGCAGGTAAGAAAGAATGTGAGGAGATTGAAAAAAATGTTTGTTTGTTTTTTTTTAATTATTTGTATTTTATTTACAACACAGTATAATCAAAACATACATAATGAAGGTCAAAGACACATTATTTTGCACACTGATCTAACCACAGAGATGTGAACAGACTTTGTCATTTCTGCAACAGATTCTGTCCAACAAGTGAAACAAGTAAATCATACCTGATATTTACTTCTTTTATTTAAGTGTTTCTGCTTCTTTCCATGGATTCAAGAAGAAAAAAACATAATCAGTAGTCAAGGAGCTTGTTTTACCGTAGAATATCAGTGTAGTTGAAAATCTGATGACGCTCTCAGAGGAAAACAGTTTGAAGAGACTGAAAGTCAGCAGGATTCATCTGTGCTGCAGGTATCTGATTCAATAAAATACAAACAACCAGAAAAAAAAAAAGAAAAAAAATTGTGAGCATGTTAATATCAGGAGCATCTGTATATACTGTATATATAGGTTTTGTAGCCATAGACTCACGCATGCTTTGTACTATCTTAAAAACAAAAACATTTTATATCTGAGAAATTAATTATTATTGTTTAGCACGTTATTAAAATATATTTTTGACAGATAAGGCTATTAATAATAAACATCTTCTAAATATACTTAGACTCGTAACATTCATCATGTTGCAGTGTACTCTCATATTTCTTTTGTTTTATATAGAGCATGAAAACATCATCGCGCCGTAAGAAATTTAAATACAATGAATTGCCTATCATATTCAAAATGTTTTACTCCATTTCAAACATTGTAGTCAGGAATTATAGTTTGGGAAAAACCCAACTATGATTTTGTAGTCATATAGCCATCCTGAACATCATGTATGATTTTATAATTGCCTAAGATATGATTCTGCAGCCATAGACTCACGCATGGTTTGTACTATAAAAGGATGTACTTTGTACTATATAAAAAAAGATATTTTATATTTGAGAAGTAATTGTTATCGTTTAGCACGCTATTAAAATATATTTGTGAACAGATTATTAATAATAAACATGGTCTAAACATTCTTAGATGCGTAGCATTCATCATGTTGTAGTTTGGGGAAAACCCAACTAGTAATGTGTTCAAGTTTATGTCACAATAACACGTTAACTAATGCAAAAAAGAAACATTACTTACTCATCAGATTGATCTTCTCTTCTGGATGAAATATTGTTCTTCTTTTGAGGGAAATCCAGCCTTTACTCAGCACGACTTCTTGCAGAAATGAACAGTAGCCGAGATGAACGAACTCCTCACGCTTTGTTTATGTTGGGCGTTTCCATGCGCACGTGTCTCATGTGGATATTTACATATGAACGGCGCGAGCCTTCAAGCTTTCTATAGATATATCTCCCATGTCTGTGTGCTGAGTATTTGCTGAGTTACAGTTCATTTTAGTGACGCGTTTCTAAAAGCAGCTCGCGGAGACGGAGAAGGCAGAGAGCGCACCCTGTTTGTTTTCTTTATTCTTCAAAAGCACAAAGTTTAGTTGTTATAATGAGTGTATACAAATAAAAGTAGACCCCTTACAGATTCGAATGGTATATTGCTCTTATCTGTATGATCAAAAATGGCAGAATAATTCAAGCTCATTTCGGCCTTATCAGGAAAATCTGCCACAAAACGCGTATCCGCGTTTGTCGACCCCAGAGGGTTAATAGAGAGATGTAGGCTACTGATTAAGTCCATACCTAATAATGCAGTGCCGTCCTCTACCACAAAGAATGTGGCTGGAGCGCTAGAATTTTCTACACGCACCTGAGCATGGAGACATCCGAGTACTGGTATATGTGTTTGTGTGTAGGTCATAAGTCTAGCAGCAGGTGGACATAATGGGGTGAGACTAAAATGTTGCTTGTAGATGTGGTGCGGCAGTATGGAGACAGCAGAGCCAGTGTCTACAATAAGGCGTATCTCCTTGGCAACGGAAGCAGGTGTCAGAATAGTAGCATCGCAGAACAGTCTTTTCAGGGCTTTATCAGAATTGTCCAAATACAGTATGGTTACATCAGGTAACTGCACCTCATGCACTTTGTCAGTTAGGATGGAACGGCATACACGGGCAAAATGACCCCTTTTGTTTCAAGATTTGCATTGAGGATTTGCAGCAGGACATTGAGAGGAGTTGGCTAAGTGCTTATCAGAGCCACATCTAAAGTAGGACTTATGTGGGGCAGGAGTGGTGGCATGAGGCTTAGCTGGGCGATGGGGCTGCTTGTTTGTAATTTTGTATGATTTGGAACGCACAACCTGCACTGTGATTCCCCTTTCTGAGGCTCCACTGTCTGATACAATTTTTTTTTTTAGCTTGATCAGCTGCCACTTCCATCTGCATTGTAAGCATTAAGGCTGTATCTAGTGTGAGGTCTGACTCCAGTAACAGCCTTTCTCTGATACTGTCACTACATAAATGTTCAAGTAACTGGTCTTGTATCATGTCGTCAGCTTTGTCTTCAAAACCGCAAGTGGCAGCAAGGGCACGCAAAGCAGCTACATATTGTGCTATAGTCTTGTGTGGAAATTGACCACATTTTCTGAATGCATAGTGTTCCACAACGACATTTACTTTTGGAATAGAAAATCCTCTGTCCCTCCATCCCTAAGCAGTGATGTAGCTCTTTTGCGGGCGTCTGGCCAAGCATCCCCCATTGCAATAATCACTAATAAGTAGTTTTGAAACATCCGCAACCGCATGTTGAAAGGAATTGACGGTTCCCCAGGGCAGGGAAGAAACATTGCAGGAGCTGGAAAATTCATGGACATTTTGAAATCAGCAGCAAAAAATAACTTGCAGGCGGGTTATCCTCGTCGCCAATTTGTGGTGTTGCAGATGAAAAGGACAGAGGCCAGTGCTAACTCTAAACCAGTGGTTCTCAATTCCAGTCCTGGGGGCCCCCTGCTCTGCACATTTCGCATGTCTTCCTTATTTAACACATCTGATTGAGATCATCAGCTCATTAGGAGAGAGATCCATGGACTGAACTAACGAGCTTATGATCTCAATCAGGTGTGTTAAATAAGGGAGACATGCAAAATGTGCAAAATGGGCCCCCCAGGACTGGAATTGAGAACCACTGCTTAAACAACGGAGATTTTATTACAACAAAACCACCAGACAACTCGAGTCACAGCAATCATCAGAACTCTCTCTTAATCTCTCTCTCTCTATCTCGTTACTTATCATGTTGTTATACTGCCACCTAGCAGTCATGTGCAGAATCACAGTGTTTCACAGAACACAACAGTAGGTTTAGTTGGTGTAGGTTAGCTGCATATTATATTTAGTAATTTTATAGTCTTATATTAAAGATCATGTCTTTGTGGGTCTGATTGAGTAATTCATTCATAATTCCTGATTCTGATGTGTTTTCTCTCCATCAGACTCCTGTCAGCTCACTCTGGATCTGAACACAGTGAATAAAAACCTCCAACTGTCTGAGAGCAACAGAGTGATTACTAACACTGACACAGATCATCCATATCCTGATCATCCAGACAGATTTGATGTGTATCGTCAGGTATTGTGTAGAGAGAGTGTGTGTGGACGCTGCTACTGGGAGACTGAGTGGAGTGGAGATGATGGTGTGTTTATATCAGTTTCATATAAGAGCATCAGCAGGAAGGGACGGGGTAAAGAGTGTGTGTTTGGACGTAATGATCAGTCCTGGAGTTTGATCTGCTCTCCATCCAGTTACTCATTCAGACACAATAACATAAAGACTGTTGTCCCTCTAAAGTCCATCAGCAGGAGAATAGGAGTGAATGATAACTATAGAACAGGAGTGTTTGTGGATCACAGTGCAGGAACTCTGTCCTTCTACAGCATCTCTGACACAATGAGCCTCATCCACACAGTCCAGACCACATTCACTCAGCCGCTCTATCCTGGGTTTAGTGTTTATGGATCAGTGAAACTGTGTTGATGAATCAAAATAGACTGACGAGAGATTCTATCCATAATGCTTTGAGCTGCATGATGAATCCATAACCGTGAGATGTTGTCGAGGCTGCATCAGAAACCGCATACCCAGGTACTTAATTTCAGTAAGTACTTACTTAAAGTTGCAGTCCATAAGTTTTGCCTCTTTGTCGCCATCTCTGTTTGAAAACCTGCAATTGCAGTTATTTGCGAAATTATCTTCATTACGTGGGTTGTGTGCCGGCATGGCTCCAGCGCGGATGAATCTAATGTTTTGAGGTGAATGTGTGGCTGTCAGTCACTGCACCGGTGTTGATACTGTACTTCACATATTCTAGCCTACGTCTTGGAATATATGACCCAAATAAGAATTGTCAGCAGATATTGTCATCTGAACAAGTAAGTACCAAGTCTGCCACTTTTGTTCTGACCAACTGAGGAAAAAAAAGCATTACAATAAATTGTGCTACCAATGGTGATTAAATCTAACGATCACTTAGCTCATATCACATCAAACCATGCAAATTATTATTATTGTTGTACTTTGTTCTCAAATCAGCATTGCATGACTATGAGTATAGTGTGTATTAGCGTGCAGAGTTCAATTTCTGTACAGTCTAATCTCTTAATTGTCATACCATTCAAATTTCATATAAAGAAATTCTTTTAACCCAAAAAGCAAATTATTCTTCCTTCAAACTGGTTATCTTTAAAATACAAATCTTGTTTAATCCCACGTAGGCTATCTGTAATCAGATGCACATTTAAAACTGGAATATAAATTAATTTCAGTCACGTGTTTCATAAGCACACAATACTTTCTGGATTACAAACCGTCATCAAAATGATAAGTTTAATTATTCCAGCTGCTGTGGGAAAAGGCTATTAACTCTTTCCCCGCCAGCGTTTTTTTAAAAAGTTGCCAGCCACCGCCAGCATTTTTGATGATTTTCACCTAAATTTGACGGCCCTCAGAATATTTTTTGCTATGAATAGAAGAACATATTATATATCAAAATAAAGAACCAAGCCTCTGCTTTTAAACAAAACAAAACAAACAAACAAACAAAAAAACTATTTTATTCTATCTTCATGTGTTCATGTTTTATCACCATTTGAATGCTGATAGGTTTCATCAGAAATACAACACTTTGGACAAAAAACTGAGAAAAATGCATTTTTATCAAAGTAGTGCATTTTCAAGCAAAATACATTCAGCTTTCATATTCTTTCACCTGTAAATAATTATATGAATAATTGAAATTGCATTCAATAAACAGAACAAACAGACACACACACAAACACACAACCATATACATGCATATGATTATACACACACACACACACACACACACACACACAGGCTACATACATACATATGCATACATATACTGTACACGCACAAACACACACACACACACACATATGTATGTATGTGTGTATATATATATATATATATATATATATATATATATATATATATATATATATATATAGAGAGAGAGAGAGAGAGAGAGAGAGAGAGAGAGACACACACACACACACACCTATTCAGATCGATGGGTTATCGGTTACAACTAGAGATGTTTCTGTGTCTGTAAAGGCATCTCTCTCACTGACTACTTCGTCCTGATCAGATTCAAATTGGTCAAAACATGATCTACATATGTGTACTATTCGCACCCTAAAGACCCGGAAGTCTCGTAACTCATTCAGGACATGCGCTAGGGCTTTCCTTACCGTAATACACCTAGAACATGGATTGCCGTAAAAATTTGTCAATGGTGGGGAAGCACTGGCTCTTAATTGACAAGATTTCTCATCAGTGGCAGGGAAAGAGTTAATGATCTGCCACCTGCAGGATCCTCACATACGATATAGTCTACTAGCCGGGACGCCTTCTATAGCCTAATCTCGTTAAGTATGAATGTCCGGACATCATCCACCATGTTGACGTTATCATTTGACCTACAACGTTATAACAAGCGCAGCAACTTAAAAGATATGAGCGAAAAGTTTATTTCATCTATCTGTAAATATTTTGATATTGATGAAACTGGATCATTTTGTGGTCTTGTTGAAGAAACAGCTGCCTATTTATTTTGTAATTGTAAAAAATTTAGGGTTGATTTAATTTTTTTATATTTTTAACCCTAATATGACCCACAGTTTAATCCTTAAATTATTAATTATTATTATTATTTATTTATTACGAAAACCCAAAATCATTATCTCTTGAATATGTTATTAATTTCATTTTATGTGCAAAGTTTTTCATTCACAAGCAAAAGTGGCTTAAATCTCATTTGTTTTCTTCTTTTTGTTGAATTTAACTCTCTTGTTTCATCCCTCAGGCTTATTTTTTTTTTAAATGCATTATGAATTGCAGATGAGTGCAGATGAATTGTTCAAAGATATTGTCATTGTGCTTTTTTTCTGTGTATATAATTTCATATGATGAACGCAAACCCATTATATTTATGTTATGTTTTTTTGTCACTATGATTGTTCATGGTTAAAGATACAACAATCTGTCTCTGAGCTTGTATGTAATAAGTTCTGCAGTAATAATAATAAAAATAAGATAAGAGGGACAGGTGCACTAACACCTCATAGCATCAGTACATTTACATTTACATTTAGTCATTTGGTAACCCTTTATAATAACTTTCATTAATAAATCATTAACAAACATATATAATATTTAACTAATCATTACTTAATATATATTCACATATCTAGAAATATGAGATAATGTGCTTGTTAATGTTAACTAATGAACTTATTAAACATTACCAAATTATTAATAGATCATTATTTAATGTCAGTTGAAATGCTTACAAATGTCATTAAACTTTCATTTCATATGATCATGATCTATTTTTTTTTTTTTTTTAAATATTCAAATGATTTTGACAGATGGTTTACAATGTTTAAAAGCTTCATTAATGAATCGTTAACAAACATTATATAATGCTTAACGGATTATTAATGTTTACAAATGTCATTAAACTTTCAATGAATTTTTAAAAATCTACAAATGATTTTAACAGAAGTTATACAATATTTACAAGCTTATTTGTTAATGTATCTATGAATGCTTACAAATGTCATTAAACTTCAGTTCACATATTAGCTAATGCTCATTTTTATATTTACAAATATTGTGAAAATATAGCTTATAGGCACTTCACAAACTATTCATGTTAATATATTCATTAACTCATGATCACAGTCTGTAAAGGTCATATATTTAGTCTTTGTTTGTTGTGTAGACTTCTACTATTTGCAAACCTTAAATCATGTATTAATATTTTTTAATGTTTTTGCAGTACCCAATCTAAAGTGGAAAATATTCATCAATTGTGAATATTTATAAACATTTACTAATCATTAGTACCTTTATGAGCAGTCATTTTTATGGCAAAAAGTGTCCCAAATTACTGGAATTCACCCTATTTTCACATCTTTGCAAATCATTTATTAATTATTTGTTCATGTTTTTTCAGTACCCCATCTAAAGTGGAGACTAGACCTGGGCGATAAAACGGTATCGGTATTTATCGCCAGTACACTTTCATTCGATATAGCGTACGATATATGCAAGTGCTATGAGTGATGCAAACAGCACACACGAACACATGCTGAAATGAATGCTGTGCCTGCCTGTGATGAGGAAATACTAATGAATAATAAAAAAAGAATGTTAGAAAGAATGTCATCAGTGGCGCACGAGATGCGGTGATGATGATGTAAGTCAGCATTTCCCAATCCCAGTCCTCGCGCCTCCCTGCTCTGCATATTTCGTATGTATCTCTTATCACGTACGAATGTGCTCTATTCGACCATAAGTGCCCTGTGAAGTGGACATCACTGGATTTTCCGCCATGATTTCAGTTCGAAACGAATGTATATTTTCCATTCAAAGGGCATTAAAGTGTGCGAGATGTGAATTTAAATTGTATTTATTTACAGAGCTATGATGTCCACTCATCTGTGTGTGAAGACGCTGCAGGCAACGGCGCAGCGCAAATCCGTGAATGAATTTAGAATATTTCTCCTGAGATTTAGAATATTTCCCCTGCTCAGGGAGTAGGGAGTTTGTGTTCTCCACCTCCTGGTAGAAATCACACTCCGCGTTCCGTGCTCGACCTGGTAGAAATCACGCTCCGTGTTCCCCTCAGTAGAAATCACGCTTCGTGCTCCCCTCAGTAGAAATCGCGCTCCGCGTTCACCTCAGTAGAAATCGCGCTCCTCCAGGTAGAAATCGCAGCTCGTCCTGGTAGAAATAACGCTCAGCGTTCCGCGCTCGACCCGGTAGAAATCGCGCTCCGCATTCCCCTCAGTAGAAATTGCGCTCCGCGCTCCTCCAGGTAGAAATCACGACTCGTCCCGGTAGAAATCACGCTCCGCGTTCCTCGCTCGACCCGGTAGAAATCGCACTCCTCGCTCCCCTCAGTAGAAATCGCGCTCCGCGCTCCCCTCAGTAGAAATCGCACTCCACGCTCCCCTCAGTAGAAATCGCGCTCTGTGCTCCTCCAGGTAGAAATCGCACTCCGCGTTCCCCTCAGTAGAAATCGCACTCCGCGCTCCTCCAGGTAGAAATCGCAGCTTGTCCTGGTAGAAATAACACTCAGCGTTCCGCGCTCGACCCGGTAGAAATCGCGCTCCGCATTCCTCTCAGTAGAAATTGCACTCCGTGCTCCTCCAGGTAAAAATTGTGCTCCACGTTCCCCTCAATAGAAATCGTGCTCTGCACTCCTCCCGGTATAAATCGCGTTCCACGTTCCTCTCAGTAGAAATCACGCTCCGCGCTCCCCTCAGTAGAAATCGCAATTGTTGTTGGTCTCAATAAATTGGGTTCATTTAAAAATACAGTGGTTCAATTTAAACATTTTTTATTCTGTTGCTTTTTGTTTTTTTGTTTTTAAAAGGTTATAAAAAATGTCAATTATCCCCATATGGAAAGTTAATATATTCACATATATGTGAAACACTGTTCGATATATTGAAATACATTTTGAAAATATATTTAAAAAATTCAGAACAAAGCTCATGTTGCTTGTGTGTGTATTTACATAGGCTATATGTGAAATTATATTCATGCCCCATATGATGTATTTTTAATCAATGTGTTTTTGCAGTTCAGCAATGCATTAAACTGACTTAAAACAATGTTTTGCATTCTTAATACTTCTTTCATATTCTCATTCAGTTTAGGTCTACTATCCACTTAAACTATGTTATCAAGTTTCAGGACAAGTTTCTGATTTTATGTAGGCTACTATTTATGTAAACGCTGCATAACTTTGACGTGTTTGATGGGCACGCGCGTTGAACATTTCCAGTTTTTACTGCTTACTCCTTAAAATTACACAAATAATACATACAATTGTTCCTAACACTTTCTTACATGTAATTGACACACTTCCCCAACTAACAGGGAACGTTCTCGTAACTTTGGCTAGCGTTCTCTAAAGGTTCTGTCAAATTAATCAAAAAACGTTCTTGCAGTAACATTAGTAGATCATTTCCTTAACGTTATCTGCAATTGATAAACGTTCTAAAAACGTTAGCATTAAAAACGCTATCATCGTGTTGTTAGTGGAACGTTCTAAAAACGTTAGCATAGAAACGTAATCATTGCGTTGTTAGTGGAACGTTTTTAAAAACGTTAGCATAAACATTTATCTTCTGGGGGATGCCTGAATAAATGTAAGAAAATGTAAGGAGGAGTATAATGAAAAATAATAAGTCAAATAATACCTCTTTATCAGTTAACATTTTTGGTATTTCAGTGTAAATTGAACAATGAACATTCTTAGAACTAGCATAATTTTTCTGTTCTTGAGGTTGCAAACAAATGTTCTAATAATATTAAGTTCACTACTGTAGGATTACAAATTTATAAAATGGTAAATCTAGCTTCCAATGTAATAGTACATTGTGTTTTACATTTTCAGGTAAAGATGATGACATTCTAAGAAGATCAAGTCAGGCAGCCCAGGTGTCTGAGACATTAACCTTTTGTCTTTATGCACTTCCTGACCATTGAGTAGAGTCCCAAGTTAAAGGTGAATGCTAAGCTCAAGGCACAGCTGTACCTTTGTCTCTATGATAATGTGAAGGTATGGGCGATACTGTCAGGCTGATTGGATTAGCACCTATGCATTTGAATGACCTTGTTATGCTGATAAGATCAGGCATGGGGAAATTCAGGTAACGGGCTGATTCCTGTACTGCATTTGCATGCTTTGTTTAGATTGTCTCCACCTCTATGTATCCCTCCCCCTTGAAAGGTATAAACTCTACTGTGCTGAGATATAGCCAGACTTGGATGACTGCAGCGACGCACAGCGAGTTCTCAATAAAGAGAATCTTCTGCTTGAAAGATATCCCAACGTCTCCTGGTCTCTGCTTCGACGAGGAAAAAAAGTTTCCTACACTACCTAAAGTTGGCATGTTGTATGTATTGTTACTGAAATATTGTTTAAATGTTACAGCTGTGACATTTCACATTTAAAATCAAAACAAAATTGTATCAATGAGTCCATCAATCAGATAGGCCTAATTAAAATCCGTTCTAACTTGCATTGTACTTAAGTCACTATCAAAATATAAAGTGTCACACTTTATTTAACTTTATTTTTAACTTTAAGTTTCTCTGACACAATACATGTCAGAGTTTATTTTTTTCTTTTATTTATTTATTTATTTTTTTTCTTTTCTCAGTCGCTTTGGCTCATTTATCAGATCAGAAATTAAATTCTCAAAACTACTTGTTCAGACTCCACATCATCTAGTCACTTGTGCACATCATAAAAAGAGGTTTCTCATTCTTTGCTTGGAACATTCATGGAATTGATTATGTACAATTGTTTGCAGTTTCCTACGTTATCAATTGCTAATGTTATGTTGCTCAAAATGTATTATATGGTTCTCTGTCAAATATCCTTACCCCTCACAACATCTATCATTATTTCATCACATTAGCAATATGCAATATGGTTGAGCTACTGTAGTTACAGCTAACAGGCAACATTCTCATAACTTTGGCTAACGTTCTCTCAAATTTATCAAAAAACATTCTTGCAGTAACTTTAGTAGAACGTTTTCTTAATGTTATCTGCCCTTGATGAACGTTCTAAAATATGTAAGAATATGTACTAAGTAAGGGTTTTAGCTTTTAAAGGGAATCGAATGTTAGAAGATTCGGATTTATTTGATTGAACTGATTTAAATCTAATAGCAGAGGTGGGTAGAGTACCCAAAAACTGTACTCAAGTAAAAGTAAAAGTACTTGAAGAAATATTTACTCAAGTAAAAGTAAAAGTAATAGTCTGAATAATTACTTGAGTAAGAGTAAAAAAGTATCGGATAAAAAAACTACTCAAGTAGTTAGTTACTAGTTACTTTGGATCATATACTGAATATAGTCTGTTTTTATTTAGATATATAGATATTTAGATCAAATTTATATATACACACATACATATATATGTGTGTGTGTGTGTGTATATATATATATATATATATATATATATATATATATGTGTGTGTGTGTGTGTGTGTGTGTGTATATGTGTATATATATATATATATATATATATATATATATATATATATATATATACACACACTCACCGGCCACTTTATTAGGTACACCTGTTCAATTGCTTGGTAACACAAATTGCTAATCAGCCAATCACATAGCAGCAGCTCAATGCATTTAGGCATCTAGATGTGGTGAAGACGACTTGCTGAAGTTCAAACCGAGCATCAGAATGGGGAAGAAAGGAGATTTGACTTTGAACGTGGAATGGTTGTTGGTGCCAGACGGGCTGGTCTGAGTATTTAAAAAACTGCTGATCTACTTGGATTTTCATGCACAACCATCTCTAGGGTTTACAGAGAATGGTCCGAAAAAGAGAAAATATCCAGTGAGCGGCAGTTGTGTGGACGAAAATGCCTTGTTGATGTCAGAGGTCAGAGGAGAATGGGCAGACTGGTTAGAGATGATAGAAAGGCAACAGTAACTCAAATAACCACTCGTTACAACCAAGGTATGCAGAATACCATCTCTGAACGCACAATAGATCGAACCCTGAAGCAGATGGGCTACAGCAGCAGAAGACCACACCGGGTGCCGCTCCTGTCAGCTAAGAACAGGACACGGAGGCTACAATTCACACAGACTCACCAAAACTGGACAGTAGAAGATTGGAAAAACGTTGCCTGGTCTGATGAGTCTCGATTTCTGCTGCGACATTCAGATGGTAGGGTCAGAATTTGGCGTAAAGAACATGAAAGCATGGATCCATCCTGCCTTGTCTCAACGGTTCAGGCTGGTGGTGGTGGTGTAATGGTGTGGGGGATATTTTCTTGGCGCACTTTGGGCCCCTTAGTACCAATTGAGCATCATTTAAATGCCACAGCCTACCTGAGTATTGTTGCTGACCATGTCCATCCCACTATGACTACAGTGTACCCATCTTCTGATGGCTACTTTCAGCAGGATAATGCACCATGTCACAAAGCTCAAATCATCTCAGACTGGTTTCTTGAACATGACAGTGAGTTCACTTTACTCAAATGGCCTCCACAGTCACCAGATCTCAATCCAATAGAGCAGCTTTGGGATGTGGTGGAACGGGAGATTCGCATCATGGATGTGCAGCCGACAAATCTGCAGCAACTGAGTGATGCTATCGTCTCAATATGGACCAAAATCTCTGAGGAATGTTTCCAACACCTTGTTGAATCTATGCCACAAAGAATTAAGGCAGTTCTGAAGGCAATAGGGGGTCCAACCTGGTACTAGCAAGGTGTACCTAATAAAGTGGCCAGTGAGTGTATACACACACACACACACTGCCGTTCAAAATACTTTTTTTTTTAATTTATTTTTTTTATGTAATTTATTTCAGTGATGCAAATCAGTATTTTTATCAGCCTGATTTATTATCAATGCTGTTCTTTTTTAGCTTTCTATTCATAAAAGAATCCTGAACAAAATGTCACAGGTTCCAAAAAATATTAAGCAGCAAAACTGTTCCCTGTTGAAAAAAACAGCATATGCTGGTAAGGTATGTTTTGAAGCATGGGATGCTGGTTTGAGCTGATTTAAGCTGGTCATGTGCTGGTCTTAATCTGGTTAGACCAGCTTAAGACCAGCACATGACCAGCAAAGGCCAGCATCCCAGCTTCAAAACATACCTAACCAGCATATGCTGTTTTTTTTTGTTTTTTTTTTTCTCAACAACACTGGTAATAAATCAATATATTTGAATGATTTCTGAAGGATCATATGACTCTGAAAACTGGAGTAACAGCTGTTAAAAATTCTGATTTGCATCACTATATTAAATTATATTTTAAAGTATATTAATTATGTATTATAAATGTATATGTTTATAACCTCTGACACGGAGAAGAGTGAAAACTCCTCACATGACCGCTACTGAACATCTGAACATAACGAAACAAATCTTCTTCCGTCTGTTCTGCAAAATGTAAACAAATGTAGCCTTTATTTCTGCAAGCATAAATATTGTGAAAATATCAATATTAATTGTGTCTAGGCAAAGGCATTCCTCCTGGAACTAACGCGGGTTTGGCGGGTGTTCATTTCATACTCTATGACAGCATTTTTAATGAATAAATTATACATTGTATTTAATGTGTAAGGTACATGTACAACAAACTGGTAATGTCATAGTGGTATCGTGTACTGTAATCGAATCTCTACCTGTGGAACCGACAGCACACGCGGTGTTCATCTAATAAAGATCTTCATAGCTAGCAAACCATAGCCTTTGCAGATTTGCTTTCAGCTGACTGTAGATCCAAAGCCACGTCTTCAGCGCTCTTGATGTTACAACTCTTCAGTAAGAACCGCTTCAGACGATCAGCGCGTGCGGCAGAACTGAACGAATCATTCAAACTGATTCACGAACCGATTCACTGGTCTGCCAACTGGTTTGATCAAGCCTTTGAACAGAATTGACTCAAAAGAATGAAGCATTTGCGAACGGGCATCGCTCATTGCCCAGAAAAAAAGTAGACGGCGCGTTTGGAATAAATTGAAGGATTTTTAACTTGTATTGCATTAAGATAAAGTAACGAGAGGAGCATCGCCCACAGTAACGAAGTAAAAGTACCGTTTTTTCACTAAAAATGTACTTGAGTAAGAGTAAAAGTACCCATTTTAAAATATACTCTAAAAGTATTAGTTACCCAAAAAATTTACTCAAGTAAATGTAACGAAGTAAATGTAACTCGTTACTACCCACCTCTGTCTAATAGTATACAACTTATCGGCTATCTGTCCAGCATCTAGCCCAACTTAGTGTATCTTACCAATTCTGTATTATCCTGTGGCCAACGAATATAACACAAAATCTGGTATTTAGTTAACTTTGAGCAAACCTAGCGTGATCTTGGGCAGAGTTTTGACTTTAAAATTCACAACACAACACAATGCTTCTTTATAATTAAACAAGAATTTATTGAACTACTTCTAAGATTACATGAGACTAAGACTAACGTTACCTAAAACACACACATACATACACACACACACACACACACACACACACACAATCTCTCTCTCACACACACAAACAGTTGCAAGGATGAGAGATTGACAGCGTTTGAGGGAATTATGAGAGAGTTATGAGAGAATCTCAACTTCAGGTACTGGCTCTCAGAGAGTCACCAAAAAGCAGAGCTTTAGTTTTATCTTTACCACTTAACGACTTTGCACCGAATTCTCAGCAAAAGATGGAAACCTTGTTTGGTTACTTGCGATTTGAGTTGACTGCTCAGCTGATCGGTGCTCGTCTCCTTGGCTCGTGTTAAGCTGAAAAGGGAATCCCGCCCATACTGTTTCCTCTGGACACAAAACTTAATCTAATGATCTAGTAATCTGTGTGGGGAATATTTCTAATAACTTCTTATAAAAGTATTCATCATTCATACGATTCTGAAAATCGACATATAATTCATTTCAACTTCCTGCATTTGAAATAAACTTTAACATAATTCTAAACACTGTTATCTATTAACAAGAAGTCATAAGGCAAAGATTAAAATAAAGCACATCACGCATAAAGAAGGGCATAGCACACAATTATTAGTAAGTATATTGCTCCCGCACTTTAAATGATTTTAAATGATTGTCCTTTTGAAATTATTTATTTGAAACTTTCTTTGTCCATTAAAGAAAAGAGGGTAGTTTGGGTTTCAGAAGGGCAGGAAGCAGGTGAACCAAAGAGTTAATTATCATCCCTTTTCAGTAGAGGAAAACGCTGACAGGAAACGGTTTAAACCATGGCCTGAGATTGATTATTAACTAGTCTTATGACTGCGAAGGCTGGTAGAAGACTCCTTAACTCGTTCTTAGGAATGTGCTGTTTTGCAATTATTTTGTGTGTCCGTTCGACAAGGTCCTACACATCCCCCTTTGCTCGGTGAGGTTCCCATTGCGAACGTCAGCGGGCACTGGAACAAGAGGCAGAGAGAACAGGCACACACAAGACACAAACAACATCTCCATCACTGACTGAATCCTGGTGCAGGGTAATTTGGGAATGAACAGGTTAGAAAATCGAGAAGACATAGGGGTGCATTCTTTAGGATTATTTGTAATTGGGTCCTTTTTTATTGGTTTAATTGTCTGGAGTTCGACGAGGGGGTATAGGCGTGATCTCAGTCAGGTTGGTTGAGTTCTCAGATTCGGGTTCTTGGTCAGTTTCATCACGTCGGAAAATGAGCGGGATGTCTGACGTGCATTTGTTGAAAGACTCTTGAACGGCGTTCACTCACTTGTGTAGAAGGAAGGCCAGTGTCAAAGTCACAACATATCCTACAATAGTAGAGATGCCAAGCGCTGTGTCAGCAGCAGACCAAGACTGAATGATTGGCGCGCCAGGGGGCGGAAGGCGAGCAATAGCTTCTAAAGCTGTATCAGCAGGAGTCAAATCAATAAGTTGCGTTCCTTCCTCCTTGATCCTTTCTTCCAATTCTGGATTGAGGACGAAAGAATGCTGTTTGAAGAAGGGTGAGATTTCGAGTTCAGCCTGATACTCGTTGTCGGTAAGGTGATACAATGCTAAATCGTCAATATGGAGGAGTTTGGTTGGGCAGGATAATGCGTTTGGCTGTGTCGTGTTGATCATATGTGAGGGTAGCTGTTCGCGCTGGGGTGTTGACTAGCCATTGGTTTCCGATGATTTTGGCTTGTGTTACCTCAACTTGAGAACGTGGTGTCGCTTCGGTGGGGCAGCTAGTGTCGGGTCTAATGGATTCTAGGCCACAGATGCCCTCAGTATTATCGCGGACGAAGGGTTTACTCGGGCAGAGGAAATTAATGTCCTTAGTGAGTGCACACATCTTTAGGTTTGGGGCCAGATACCACTGCTCATTTTTATCATGATACGCAATGACTTCAGGAGTGTGGATTTTGACACAGGTGTTCCCTTGCCAAAATCCCACATTCACAACATCTTTGAGCCGGTAAATGTTATTAGAGTCGATAATGGGCAAACTGAGGAGAAAGGCCAAGTCGCCTGCTTCTGGGTCTACGTATAAGGGGATAGCACTACCCAGGGAAAAGGCGAGATGGGTTTGGATGGGACTAGCAGGGCCCGCAGTGGCCGAAGTTAGGATGTTTTGGACAAGGCTACGAGGTATCAAGTAGTGTGGAGTCCTACCCACGGCTAAGTTATCAATCAAGGAGCTTACTTCCCGTAGCATGTCGGTCATGAGGGTAGTTAGGAGTTGTGTCTGGGCTAAATCGTTTTGCACAGCCGAGAATAGTTTATTAATGGATTTTATAGTTTAATTTAGAAGGGTGCTATGGGTATTTAGAATTGTGATGGTGCCGTTCAAAGATTTCCCGAAGGTCTGTAGGGCGTGACCCTGGACTAAGAGCTGTCGTCGTATTCCGGGCATTTCAGCCTGAATTTCGCCTACATGCCGCCTAACGGTGGCCAGATTAACAGCATTAGTGATGTTCATGCCAATGTTAACCCCCTGGGGTCGGCCGTCTCGCCGGCGAGACAAGCTCATTTTTTTTCTTATCAGTGCAAAAGACACAAAAAACACGTCGATTTTGGTCATACAGATAAGTGTTATACATCAATTGAAACTTTGAAGTGTCTATTTTTTTTCCGGGTACAGTCACAATAAAAACAATATGTTGTGGTTTTGGAAAATAAAGAAAACAAACAGGGTGCGCTCTCTGTCTTCTCTGTCTCCGCGAGCTGCTTTTAGAAATGCGTCACTAAAATGAACTGTAACTCGGCGAAATCTCAACACAGAGACATGGGAGTTATATCTATAGAAAGCTTGAAGTGTCTACTTTTAAATGAAGTAGGTTTTATCGAAAACAAATATTCTGTGATAAAGTAATCCTTATGAAACCAACACGATGTTCAGTCTTTCCCGTCTAACTCATTATCTCTAATGCAATCCCGCCCCCTCGCGGCTCGCACTGTTCATATGTAAATATCCACGTGGGACGCGCGCATGGAAATGCCCAAAATAAACAAAGCGCGAGGAGATCGTTCATCGCAGCTGCTGTTCATTTCTGGAAGAAGAAGGCTGGATTTCCCTCAAAATAAGAACAAGATTTCATCCAGTAGAGGAGATCAATCTGATGAGTAAGTAATGTTTCTTTTTTGCATTAGTCAATGTGTTATTGTGACATAAACAAGAACACATTTACTAGTTGGGTGGTTCCCAAACTACAACATGATGAATGCTACGCATCTAAAAATGTTTAGACCATGTTTATTATTAATACTCTGTTCACAAATAGATTTTAATAGCGTGCTAAACAATAATAATTAGTTTCTCCGATATAAAATATCATTTTTTTATAGTTCAAAGTACATCCTTTTATAGTACAAAGCATGCGTGAGTCTATGGCTACAGAATCATAGGCTACTATAAAATCATACATACTAGTATGGCTAGTGCCGTAGTGGCTGGGGCTGGGGCCACGGCCGCGAAGGCTGCACCATCATGGCCTCCTGAGCTCCCTGCACCGCCATGGCCTCCTGAGCTCCCTGAACCGCCATGGCCTCCTGAACTCCCTGACCCGCCATGGGTGCCGCCTTGGAAGCCATCTGTCCTGTGTTTGTGTTCCTGTTCATGGAGGCCTCCAGAGCGCCCACCCCCCCTCCCCATTGGATGGTATATGGCGCAAGGACGCGCCTTCAGAGGGGAGACGTAATGTCAGGATTGTCTTGTGTTCCCCTTCCTTTTGTATGCCCATATTTGGTTAGTTTCCTGTTCCTGTGATTATTAGTTAATTCTTGTCCAGCTGTGTGTGTTTAATTATCTAGTTATGTTGTGTATTTATAGTGTGTTCTGCCCTGTGTTTCCTGTCGAGTATTATACGTCATTCCTGTCTATTTTTTTTTTCGGGTACACTCACAATAAAAACAAAATGTTGTGGTTTTAAAAGTGTCTACTTTTAAATGAAGTAAGTCTTATCGAAAACAAATATTCTGTGATAAAGTAATCCTTATGAAACCAACACGATGTTCAGTCGTTCCCGTCTAACTCATTATCTCTAATGCAATCCTGCCTGTATAATATATATATACAGATGCTCCTGATATTAACATGCTCACAAATGTTTTTTGGTTGTTTATATTTTATTGAATCAGATACCTGCACCACAGATGAATCCTGATGACTCTTCAAACTGTTTTCCTCTGAGAGCGCTGTACCAACATCAGATGTTCAACTACACTGATATTCTATGGTAAAACAAGATCCTTTACTACCGATTATGTTTTTTTTTTTTTTCTTGAATCCATGGAAATAAGCAGAAACAATTAAATAACACACATAAATATCAGGTATGATTTACTTGTTTCACTTGTTGGACAGAATCTGTTGCAGGAATGACTCAAAGTCTGTTCACATCTCTGTGGTCAGTGTGCACAATAATGTGTCTTTGACCTTCATTATGTATGTTTTGATTATACTGTGTTGTAAATAAAATACAAATAATTTTAAAATCCCATTTTTCAATCTCCTCACATTCTGTCTTACCTGGCTCAGTCACAGTCGCACTGATGGGCCATTAGGGGAGGGCCCTTTGTCTCTCAGGTGAGAATCACTTAATATTCATGGGCCATTGCCACTCCCTCGCATATAGGCTTTCGATCACAAAACATGTCTTTAAAAATTTAAATCAATATATTGTTTTCTGTGAATGAGTAAGCAGAATGATTTTCACATAATTTTTAAGTAAATATTCTAGCCTACAAGACTAATTATTCAAAAGTCTTATTCAGAACTATTTAGTGTGGGTTTTATTTTTTTAATAAAAGATGCAAACATGTACATCCATCTTGGTTACATATTATTGTAGCACAGTTTGTGCTGAATACAAAAAAAAAATAAAAAATGTTGGTCAATAGTATGTTTTAAGTAGCTGAAATAAGCACAAATATCAGGGCATGTCAAAACATCTCAAGGGCCCCAAAATCACCTCAGACCCCAGAGGGTTAATAACTTCTTATAAAAGTATTATCATCATTCGTATGATGCTGAAAATCGACATATAATTCATTTCAACTTCCTGCATTTGAAATAAGCTTTAACACGATACTGCACATGGCTATCTATTCAAAAGAATGTTATAAGGCAAAGATCAAAATAAAGCACACCATGCATAACATAAAACACCAAGCATATATATAAGACATCAAACATGTTATTTGTTAATACACTTGCGCTAATAGCAATGGAAATAAATGATTGTATTTAGAGATCATTTATGTAAGTTTGTGTTTCTTTTGTTGTAAGAGAAAAGTTGAAGACCGGGAGGAGCACGCAGGAGTCATCAGACGGTCATGCTACAGGTCTCGTGGTTTTGTGGGCCTGAGGGCATCAGTTGACTTAATCACCATTTTCCTGTTGGATGCATACATCAGTTCACTCTTTTTGGAATGAACTGGTTCTGCCGTTATTTGGTGTGTCCGTTCGATAAGGCACTACACATCCCCCTTTTGCTTGGTGAGGTTCCCATTGCGAACGTTAACGGGCACTGGAACAAGAGTCAGAGAGAACAGGCTCACACAAGACACAAACAACATCTCCATCACTGACTGAATCCTGGTGCAGGGTAATTTTGGGAATGAACAGGTTAGAAACTTGAGAAGACGTAGGGGTACATTCTTTAGGATTATTGGTATTTGGGTCATTCCGATTGGTTTAATTGTCAGGGGTTCAATGAGGCAGTATAGGCGTGATCTCAATCAGGTTGGTTGAGTTCTCAGGTTCGGGTTCTTGGTCAGTTTTATCACGTCTGAAAATATACGTGGGACGCCGGACGTGCATTTGTTGAGAGACTCTTGGACGGCGTCACAACATATCCTACAATAGTAGAGATGCAAAGCGCTGTGTCGGCGGCAGACCAAGACCAAATAATTGGTGCGCCAGTGGGCGGAAGGCGAGCAATAGCTTATAAAGCTGTATCAACAGGAGTCATATCAATGAGTTGCTTTCCTTCCTCCTTGATCCTTTCTTCCAATTCTGGATTGAAAACGAAGGAATGCTGTTTGAAGAAGGGTGAGATTTCGATTTCAGCCTGATACTCGTCGTCGTTAAGGTGATACAATGCTAACTCATTGATATGGAGGATCGAGCCCTTAGGGACAGTGATCCATAGAGTTTGGCTGGGCAGGATAATGCGCGTGGCTGTGTCGTGTTGGTCATATGTGAGGGTAGCTGTACGCACTGGGGTGATGACTAGCCATCGGTTTCCGATGATTTCAGCTTGCGTTACCTCAACTTGAAAATGTGGTGTGGCTTCAGCAGGGCAGCTAGTATCGGGTCTAATGGATTCGAGGCCGCAGATGCCCTCGGTATTATCGCGGACGAAGGGTTTACTCGGGCAGAGGTAATGAACGTCCTTAGTGAGCATACACATTTTTAGGTTTGGGGCCAGGTACAACTGCTCATTATCATGATACGCAACGACATCAGGAGTGTGGATTTTGACATAGGTGTTCCCTTGCCAAAATCCTACATTCACAACATCTTTGAGCCGGTAAATGTTATGGGCGTCGATAATGGGCAAACTGAGGAGAAAGGCCAAGTCGCCTGCTTCCGGGGCTATGTATAAGGGAATAGCGCTTCGCAGGGAAAAGGCGAGATGGGTTTGGATGGGACTAGGAGGACCCGTGGTGGCCGAAGTTAGGATGTTCTGTCTGTGTGTCTGTAGATGATCTGACTGTTGTGTGTCTGTAGGTTATCTGACTGTGTGTGTCTCTAGTTTAACTGTGTGTGTCTGTAGATGATCTCTATGTGTGTGCCTGTAAATGAACTGACTGTGTCTGTAGATGATCTGTCTGTGTGTGCCTGTTGATGATCTGACTGTTGTGTGTCTGTAGACGATCTGAGTGTGTTTCTGTAGATGATCTGACTGTTGTGTGTATGTAGATGAGCTGACTGTGTGTCTGTAGATGATCTGTCTGTGTGTGCCTATAGATGATCTGACTTTTGTGTGTCTGTAGATGATCTGACTGTGTGTGTCTGTAGTTTATCTGTGTGTATCTCTAGATGATCTGTCTGTCTGTGTCTGTAGATGATCTGGCTGTGTGTCCGTAGATGAATTGTCTCTGTGTGTCTGTAGTTGATCTGACTATTGTGTTTCTGTAGATGATCTGACTGTGTGTCTGTAGTTTATCTGGGTGTGTTGGTAGATGATTTGTCTGTCCGTCTGTCTGTCTGTCTGTATGTAGATGATCTGTCTGTGTGTTTCTGTAGTTGATATGACTGTGTGTCTGTAGTTGATATGACTGTGTGTCTGTAGATGATTTTTCTGTTTGTGCCTGTAGTTGATCTGACTGTTGTGTGTCTGTAGATGATCTGACTGTGTGTCTGTAGATTATCTGTCTGTGTGTGCCTGTAGATGATCTGACTGTTGTGTGTCTGTAGATGATCTGACTGTGTGTCTGTAGATGATCTGACTTTGTCTGTAGATTATCTGTCTGTGTGTGCCTGTAGATGATCTGACTGTTGTGTGTCTGTAGATGATCTGTCTGTGTGTCTGTAGATGATCTCTCTGTGTGTGTCTGTAGATGATCTGACTGTTGTTAGTCTGTAGGATATCTGACTGTGTGTGCGTCTCTAGTTTATCTGTGTGTCTGTAGATGATCTGTATGTGTGTGCCTGTAAATGATCTGACTGTGTTTGTAGATGATCTGTCTTAAGTGTGCATGTTGATGATCTGACTTTTGTGTGTCTGTAGATGATCTGACTGTTGTGTGTCTGTAGATGATCTGACTGTGTGTGTCTGTACATG
This sequence comes from Spinibarbus caldwelli, assembly GCA_039654775.1. NCBI lineage: Eukaryota > Metazoa > Chordata > Actinopteri > Cypriniformes > Cyprinidae > Spinibarbus > Spinibarbus caldwelli. Next base: position 31,142,541 of record CM077254.1, on the reverse strand, counting down.
ATCTGACTGTTGTGTGTCTGTAGACAATCTGACTGTGTGTCTGCAGATGATCTGTCTGTGTGTGCCTGTAGATGATCTGACTGTGTGTCTCTGTGGTTTATCTGTGTGTGTCTGTAGATGATCTGTCTGTGTGTCTGTAGATGATCTCTCTGTGTGTGTCTGTAGATGATCTGACTGTTGTTAGTCTGTAGGATATCTGACTGTGTGTGTGTCTGTAGTTTATCTGTGTGTCTGTAGATGATCTGTATGTGTGTGCCTGTAAATGATCTGACTGTGTTTGTAGATGATCTGTCTTAAGTGTGCATGTTGATGATCTGACTTTTGTGTGTCTGTAGATGATCTGACTGTGTGTCTGTAGATGATCTGTCTGTTTGTGCCTGTAGATGATCTGACTTTTGTGTGTCTGTAGATGATCTGACTGTGTGTGTCTGTAGTTTATTTGTGTGTATCTGTAGATGATCTGTCTGTGTGCGTCTGCAGATGATCTGGCTGTGTGTCTGTAGATGAATTTTCTCTGTGTGCCTGTAGTTGATCTAACTGTTGTGTGTCTGTAGATGATCTGACTGTATGTGAATGTAAATTATCTGACTGTGTGTGTCTGTATTTTATCTGGGTGTGTCTGTAGATGATCTGTCTGTCTGTATGTAGATGATCTGACTGTTGTGTGTCTGTAGACGATCTGACTGTGTGTCTGGTCTGCTCATCTCTAATAATTGGAAATTTACTCCTTTACCATCTCTGTGTATCAACAGCTCCTTTGAATCACATTCGGTTACTATTACCTACCCTCTAAAAATCCATTTTGTAGTTGTTTATCGACCTCCAGGAGCACTAGGTAACTTCGTGAAAGAATTAGATGTGTTGCTCTCAACCTTTCCTGAGGATGGTACTCCCTTACTTATACTTGGAGAATTCAACATCCACCTCAATAAACCTCAGGCTGCAGACTTCCACACTCTGCTTGTCTCTTTTGATCTCAAGAGTATGTTAACTACGGCTGGTTCATGTGCTGGTTACTCCACTGCACACCTTGGATCACTTCCTCCTCACTCTTAACCTCAACATGATTCCTGACACAACACATACCCCTCCACATGTCACTTTTCGACGTAACTTACGTTCACTCTCACCCTCCCAGTTATCTGCTATGGTTTCATCTTCGCTTCCTCCCTCTATAGAGTTATCATCTCTTGATGCTAACAGTGCTACTGATACCTTCTGTTCCAATCTGACATCTTGTTTAGACACTTTCTGCCCCTTATCTTCCAGGCCAGCCTGTACCACCCCTTCTGCCCCTTGGCTATCTGATGTTCTCCTCAAACAGCGTTCTAAGCTCAGGGCTGCAGAGAGGATATGGCGCAAATCACAAAATCCTACTGACCTTAATTTATATCGATCACTCCTCTCTGACTTTTATGCTAATGTCTCTACTGCTAAAAGAACATACTATCACAACAAAATGAACAATTCGCCTAACTCTCACATGCTCTTTAAAACATTCTCCTCCTTCCTTTGTCCTCCTCTTCCCCCTCCTTCATCAACTCTAACAGCTGACAGCTTTGCCACATTCTTCATTAATAAAATTACTAACTTCACTGCACAATTCTCCACACCACAAACTGTCAAACACATCTTACCATCAAACATACACTTGTTCACATCCTTCTCTCCACACTCTGAGGCAGAAGTCTCTAAACTCATCCTTTCCAGTCATCCTACTACTTGTCCGCTTGATCCTATTCCATCCCATCTCCTTCCAGCCATTTCTCCTGCAGTTGTACCTGCACTCACTCACATCGTTAACACATCCCTTCACACTGGAGTTTTTCCCTCAGCATTTAAACAGGCTTGTATAAGCCCGCTTCTTAAGAAACCCACTCTTAACCCAACTCTTTTAGGGAATTAAAGACCGGTTTCCCTTCTACCTTTCATTGCAAAAACACTTGAATCAACCAAGTCTCTGCCTTTCTCACACAGAACAACCTCCTGGACAGCAACCAATCTGGCTTTAGAAGTGGACATTCGACCGAAACTGCCTTGCTCTCAGTTGTTGAAGGCCTAAAACTTGCAAGAGCAGCTTCCATGTCTTCATTATTTTTCTTGCTGGATCTATCCGCTGCTTTTGATAAAGTCAACCACCAGATCCTCCTGTCAACCCTATTGAGAAAGGGCATCTCAGGAACCGCACTCCAGTGGTTTGAGTCTTACCCCTCAGATAGATCTTTCAAGGTATCTTGGAGAGGTGAAGTATCCATGTCGCAACATCTAGGTACTGGGGTGCCTCAGAGCTCAGTCCTTGGACCACTTCTCTTCTCATGGCATCACTAGGTTCTGTCATTCAGAAACATGGCTTTTCGTATCACTGCTATGCTGATGACACTCAACTCTACCTCTCATTCCATCCTGATGATCTGAAGATAGCTGCTCGCATCTCAACATGTATAACAGACATTTCTTGCTGGCTGAAGGACCATCACCTTCAACTCAACCTAGCTAAGACAGAACTGCTTGTAGTTTCAGCAAACCCATCACTTCATCACAATTTCACCTTCCAGTTAGGCTCATCAACCATTACTCCTTCAAAAACAGCCAGAAACCTTGGAGTTGTGATTGATGATAAGCTGAATTTCTCAGACCACATTGCTAAAACTGCCCGGTCCTGCAGATTTGCTTTATATAATATTAGGAAGATCAGGCCCTTTCTTTCAGAACATGCAACACAACTCCTTGTTCAAGCTCTTGTTCTGTCCAGACTTGACTATTGCAATGCTCTCTTGGCAGGTCTTCAAGCCATTTCCATCAAACCTCTACAATTAATCCAAAATGCTGCTGCAAGTTTCATCTTTAATGAGCCGAAAAGTACGCACGTCACACCTCTGTTCATAAATTTGCACTGGCTACCAATAGCGGCTCGCATAAAATTCAAGGCATTAATGTTTGCATACAAAGCCACCTTTGGCTCTGCACCCCTTTAACTAAATTCTGTACTTCAGACCTATGTGCCCTCTAGAAACCTGCGTTCTGCAAGTGAACGCCACGTTATTGTGCCATCCCAAAGAGGCACAAAATCACTTTCACTGACTTTTTTATTAACTGTTCCCATCTGGTGGAATGACCTGCACAACTCAATCCGAGCAACTGAATCCTTAGCCATCTTCAAGAAATGGCTAAAAACCCATCTCTTCCATCTTTATTTGACCCTCTAACTCTAGCATTCTCTTTTCTAATTTTATTTTATCTATCTGTCGCCTTTTTATTTAAAAAAAAAAAAAAAAAACACACACACACACACTTGATCCTCTATCAATTGCATAGTTATTCTCTAACTGCTAGCTTTTCTTGAAAAACTAGCACTAGCTTTCTTTTCTTTATTCTATCTACTTGTTTAACCCCCTGGGGTCGGCCGTCTCGCCGAGAATAGTTTATTAATGGATTTTATAGTTTGATTTAGAAGGGTGCTATGGGTATTTAGAATTGTGATGGTGCCGTTCAAAGATTTCCCGAAGGTCTGTAGGGCGTGACCCTTGGACTAAGAGCTGTCATCGTATTCCGGGCATTTCAGCCTGAATTTCGCCTACATGCCGCCTAACGGTGGCCAGATTAACAGCATTAGTGATGTTCATGCCAATGTTAACCCCCTGGGGTCGGCCGTCTCGCCGGCGAGACAAGCTCATTTTTTTTCTTATCAGTGCAAAAGACACAAAAAATACGTCGATTTTGGTCATACAGATAAGTGTTATACATCAATTGAAACTTTGAAGTGTCTATTTTTTTTTTGGGTACACTCACAATAAAAACAAAATGTTGTGGTTTTGGAAAATAAAGAAAACATACAGGGTGCGCTCTCTGTCTTCGCCGTCTCCGCGAGCTGCTTTTAGAAACGCGTCACTAAAATGAACTGTAACTCGACGAAATCTCAACACAGAGACATGAGAGTTATATCAATAGAAAGCTTGAAGTGTCTACTTTTAAATGAAGTAAGTCTTATCGAAAACAAATATTCTGTGATAAAGTAATCCGTATGAAACCAACACGATGTTCAGTCTTTCCCGTCTAACTCATTATCTTTAATGCAATCCCACCCCCTCGCGGCTCGCGCCGTTCATATGTAAATATCCACGTGAGACACGTGCGCATGGAAACGCCCAACATAAACAAAGCGTGAGGAGTTCGTTCATCGCGGCTACTGTCCGTTTCTGCAAGAAGACGCGCTGAGTAAAAGCTGGATTTCCCGCAAAAGAAGAACAAGATTTCATCGAGTAGAGGAGATCAATCTGATGAGTAAGTAATGTTTCTTTTTTGCATTAGTTAACGTGTTATTGTGACATAAACAAGAACACATTTACTAGTTAGATTGTTCCCAAACTACAACATGATGAATGCTAGGCATCTAAGAATGTTTAGACCATGTTTTTTATTAATACTCTGTTCACAAATAGATTTTAATAACATGCTAAACAATAATAATTAGTTTCTCAGATGTAAAATATCCTTTTTTATAGTACAAAGCATGTGTGAGTCTATGGCTACAGAATCATATCATAGGCTACTATAAAACCATACATACTAGGCTATATGACAACAAAATCATAGTTGGGTTTTTCCCAAACTATAATTCCTGACTACAATGTTTGAAATCGAGTAAAACATTTTGAATATGAAAGGCAATTCATTGTATTTAAATTGATTACGGCACTATGATGTTTTCATGCTCTATATAAAACAATAAAAGTAATATGAGTGTTCACTGTAACATGATCAATGCTACGAGTCTAAGTATGTTTAGTACATGTTTATTATTAATAGCCTACTCTGTTCAGAAATAGATTTTAATAACATGCTAAACAATAATAATTAGTTTCTCAGATATAAAATGTATTTTTTTTTTAAATGATAATACAAAGCATGCGTGAGTCTATGGCTACAAAACCTACAGATGCTCCTGATATTAACATGCTCACAAATGTTTTTTGTTGTTGTTGTTGTTGTTGTTGTTGTTGTTGTTGTTGTTTTTTGGTTGTTTGTATTTTAGTGAATCAGGTACCTGAACCACAGATGAATCCTGATGACTTTCTTCAAACTGTTTTCCTCTGAGAGCGCTGTACCAACATCAGATGTTCAACTACACTGATATTCTATGGTAAAACAAGCTCCTTGACTACTGATTATGTTTTTTTTCTTCTTGAATCCATGGAAAGAAGCAGAAACACTTAAATAACACACGTAAATATCAGGTATGATTTACTTGTTTCACTTGTTGGACAGAATCTGTTGCAGGAATGACTCAAAGTCTGAATGATGAATGCTAGGCATCTAAGAATGTTTAGACCATGTTTATTATTAATACTCTGTTCACAAATAGATTTTAATAACATGCTAAACAATAATAATTAGTTTCTCAGATGTAAAATATCCTTTTTTATAGTACAAAGCATGTGTGAGTCTATGGCTACAGAATCATATCATAGGCTACTGTAAAACCATACACACTAGGCTATATGACAACAAAATCATAGTTGGGTTTTTCCCAAACTATAATTCCTGACTACAATGTTTGAAATCGAGTAAAACATTTTGAATATGAAAGGCAATTCATTGTATTTAAATTGATTACGGCGCGATGATGTTTTCATGCTCTATATAAAACAAAAGTAATATGAGTGTACACTGTAACATGATCAATGCTACGAGTCTAAGTATGTTTAGAACATGTTTATTATTAATAGCCTACTCTGTTCAGAAATAGATTTTAATAACATGCTAAACAATAATAATTAGTTTCTCAGATATAAAATGTCTTTTTTTTAATGATAATACAAAGCATGCGTGAGTCTATGGCTACAAAACCTACAGATGCTCCTGATATTAACATGCTCACAAATGTTTTTTTTGTTGTTGTTGTTGTTGTTGTTGTTTTTTGGTTGTTTGTATTTTAGTGAATCAGGTACCTGAACCACAGATGAATCCTGATGACTTTCTTCAAACTGTTTTCCTCTGAGAGCGCTGTACCAACATCAGATGTTCAACTACACTGCTATTCTATGGTAAAACAAGCTCCTTGACTACTGATTATGTTTTTTTTCTTCTTGAATCCATGGAAAGAAGCAGAAACACTTAAATAACACACGTAAATATCAGGTATGATTTACTTGTTTCACTTGTTGGACAGAATCTGTTGCAGGAATGACTCAAAGTCTGTTCACATCTCTGTGGTCAGTGTGCACAATGTGTCTTTGACCTTCATTATGTATGTTTTGATTATACTGTGTTGTAAATAAAATACAAATAATTTAAACAACCCATTTTTTCAGTCTCCTCACATTCTGTCTTACCTGCCTCAAAGTAAACAGTCACACTAATGGGCCATTAGAGGCCATTAGGGGAGGGCCCTTTGTCTCTCAGGGGAGAATCACTTAATATTCAGGGCCATTGCCACTCCCTCGCATATTGGCTTTCAATCACAAAACATGTCTTTAAAAATTTAAATCAATATATTGTTTTCTGTGAATGAGTAAGCAGAATGATTTTCACATAATTTTGAAGTAAATATTCTAGCCTACAAGACTAATTACTCAAAAGTCTTATTCAGAACTATTTAGTGTGGGTTTTATGGCCTTATTTCAGCTACATTTTTTCCCCCAAAACTTACTAACCACGCATAATATTTTTTTTCTAAAAAATGCAAACATGTACATCCATCAGGGTCACATATTATTGTAGCACAGTTTGTGCTGAATACAAACAAATTACATGTTGGTCAATAGTATGTTTTAAGTAGCTGAAATAAGCACAAATATCAGGGCATGTCAAAACATCTCAAGGGCCCCAAAATCACCTCAGACCCCAGGGGGTTAAAAAAGAAAAAAAAAAGATAAAAAAAAAAACAACAACAAAAAAAAAACAACCTTGCTACGTGTACTGTGTTTGGCTAACCGAGACTTGTCATATTGCTTGCATGTTGTTGCTCTTTTGTTGGTTTTGATTGCTTCTATTTTCCTCATTTGTAAGTCACTTTGAATAAAAGCGTCTGCTAAATGACTAAATGTAAATGTAAATGAAAAACTAACTGAAATAAAATAATAATTAATAACAGAGCGCATGGACGCTGCAAATCGACTATTGAGGCTCTGCCATTATTATTGAATTTCATTACTCCCAGTTATGATTCTAGTGATTTTAAATAGGCTATGATAATGTAAGCGCAACTTGAGGAGATTTATGGAGTAAAAAGGCATGATTTTTGCGTATATTTGTATACTTTTACCATCTAACCAATGTCAGCATGCTTTAACTTTGTGTCACTTGACGTTTGTGTCACTAAGGTTAAATCAAGTCTTTCTTTGGCCTGCGCTCTGGAAGTGATCTGGTAATATTGCTAAACTTTAATTACTAAAACTAAAACTGAAACTAAACTATGTAAAAACTAAATAGAAATGTTCACAAAATAAAAACTAAACTAAAACTAACAAAATAATTAATAAAAACTAACCTAATTTTTATTGCTAATTTGAAAACAACTTTAAAATAAAACGCATTTAAAAATGCAAAACTACAATAACCTTGCACTGAAGCAATAATGACAACACTATTTAGACTATTTATTTAACACTTATTATTGACTCCTGCTGTCTGCAGTGTGTTTTTGCTGTGCTAAGCATTGCAGCCAATCAGAAGGGTTTAGTAACAAAATCTGCTCCAAATGCCAGCTTCACGAAAGCAGTAGAGTGTAGAAGTGATGTGAATAATCATTGTGTGGAGCACTTCAGTGACGATTAACAGGAGTTTTTCCAAAAATTCAGGCTGAAGAATAACAACCTCATTTAAATCCCCTAAATCATACTGATGTTATTCCAAGTTATTCCTAAAATTGCCATGATGGACAATGTTAATCTCAGTCTTAAATGGCTGATTTATAAAGCATCATATACCTCCCCTTATTATCCAGACAGCCGGTCAGTGTGTTGAAAGGTGCTGATCCTCATGACCGATGGAGTGTGTGTGTGTGGTTGTGGTTGTGGTTGTGGTTGGTTGTGTGTGTGTGTACCTGTTTTTCTATTCAGGTGGGGACTTAAACCTGAATACACACAGACTCGCTGTAACAAATAACCATGACGGCTTTTTTATCATAGCCGGTGACTTCAACCACTCAAACTTAAAGCCAGTTTTGCCAAAGTTCTACCAACATGTGAACTTTGCAACAGGGGAAAACAACACACTGGACTTTGTTTACACAACAGAGAAAAACGCATACAAATCTGAACCCCGCCTCCACCTCGGGTTCTCGGACCACATCTCTGTTATGCTAATCCCAGCATACAAACCACTTCTCAAACTTGCCAAACCGGTTCAAAAGCAGATCATGGTATGGCCAGACAATGCCACCTCAGCACTGCAGTACTGCTTCCAGGACACAGTTAGACATGTTTAAAGAGGCGGCCACCTACAACAACAACACAGACCTGCAGGAGTACACTGAAACTGTGACCGCTTACATCAAAAAGTGCATTGATGATGTGACAGCCACCAAGACCATCACCACACGTGCCAACCAGAAGCCATGGATGACAGCAGAGGTTCGTGGGCTGCTAAAGACCAGAGATGAAGCATTCAGATCAGGAGATAAAGCAGCCCTCAAAACAGCAAGAGCCAATCTGTCTCATGGCATCAAGAAGTCAAAACATCAGTATGCTAAAAAAATCAACAACAACTTCAGCGACAGTAAAGACACTCGGACCCTGTGGCAAGCCTTTCAGACCATCACTGACAACAAGGCCCCGCCACAGGCCAGTGACAATGACACATCCCTACCAGAGGCACTCAACCACTTCTACTCACGATTTGAGATACAGAACGACACACCTGCACAGAAACTACTCACATCTCCAAACGACCAGGTACTCTGTCTCTCTCCAGCCGACGTAAGGAAGACCCTATCCAGGATTAACCCACGAAAGGCTGAGGGACCTGACAACATACCTGGACGTGTACTGAGAGACTGTGCTGCACAGCTGACGGATGTCCTAACAGATAGCTTCAACACCTCGCTGAGCCAGGCAGTTGTCCCCACGTGTCTCAAATCCACCTCCATAATCCCAGTACCAAAGAAGTCACCTTCTTCATCGTCCCATAGCACTGACCCCAATCATGATGAAGTGCTTTGAGAGGTTAGTCATGCAGCACATCAAGTCCAGTCTCCCAAACATGCTGGACCCATTCCAGTTTGCATACCGTCCAAACCGTTCCACGGACGATGCAATATCCACCACTCTCCATCTAGCTCTTACTCACCTGGAACAGAAAGACTCTTATGTAAGAATGCTGTTCATTGACTTCAGTTCAGCATTCAACACAATAATCCCACAACAGCTCATCCACAAACTAAACCTGCAGGGCCTTAACACCTTCCTCTGTAATTGGATACTGGACTTTTTAACTGCAAGACCTCAGTCAGTCCGTGTCGGCCGCAACACCTCCAGCACTACCACACTGAGCACAGGTGCCCCACAAGGCTGTGTGCTCAGCCTGCTGCTTTTCACACTGCTGACCCACGACTGCACTGCCAAGTCCAGCTCCAACCACATCATCAAGTTTGCTGATGACACAACTGTGGTAGGCTTCATCAGCAACAACGATGAAACACCCTACAGAGAGGAAGTGGCACAGCTGGCTGAATGGTGTGGTGCTAACAACCTGTCCCTCAACGTGGGTAAGACAAAAGAGGTTGTGATGGACTTCAGGAGAAACTCTGTTGACCACCCTCCACTGACCATCGACGGCTCAACCGTGGAGAGAGTCGGTAGCGCTAAATTCCTGGGAGTGCACATCACAGAGGATCTCACCTGGACCACCAACGTCACGTCACTCAGCAAGAAGGGACAACAGCGCCTCCACTTTCTCCGCCGGCTGAAAAAGGCAAGTCTCCATCCACCCATCCTCACCACTTTCTACAGGGGCACCATTGAGAGCGTGCTGACCACCTGCATCACTGTCTGGTATGGGAACTGCAGTGCTGCTGACCGCAAGACCCTACAACGGACAGTGAACACTGCCGCAAAGATCATCGGTGCCCCTCTCCCCTCCATCCTGGATATTTTCCTTGCACGATGCTCCAGCAAGGCCTCCAGCATCATGAAGGAGCCCACCCACCCCTCCCACAACCTCGTCCAGCTCCTGCCATCAGGTAAAAGGTACCGGAGTATCAAAGCTCGTTCAGTCAGATTGCTCAACAGCTTCTTTCCCCAGGCTGTGAGAGCTCTTAACTCCAATCTCCCTGTCCCCCTCTGAAACCATGAACACCTCAGCCCCCCAACTCATAAATAACTATTGACAATTTTCCTAAGTGCAATTCTGAGTGTGCTACACACAGGTAAGTGGGCTATACAAACCACCTATAGTAACGCACTCGTACCACTATATGCACACTAGACACTTTCTATAAACACTCCCTGCTGCAAAGACTCAATAAGATAATATATGTTTACTTGAACATTGCACTACAAAATAATATGTTTACTTGAGCATTGTACTGCTAAATCTTTTTGCACTATGCGCTGCTTCCCACAAAACCTCTCTTCTGAACAATTTAATGTACAAAATATATATTTTTCTGAACATTTTCATGTACATATATCTCTTTAGCACAATTTCATGTATAGTATTTATGTAAAGTTCTTGTACAGTCTCAGTTTGTGTATGTGTAGTCAACTAGGTATAGTAGTTACAGTATTTATAGTATATGTATAGTCAGATGGTTAAACTGTTGTATAGCTCTATTGTTTTTCCTATATTTGCATTGTTGTATGTTTATCTTATGCTTAACTAGTATGTATCATCGTGGTCCTGCGAGACACAACATTTAGTTCCACTATATGTCCACACATGTAGCAGAATGACAATAAAGCTCAACTTGACTTGACTTGACTCATGGGGACTCGTGTCACGGTGGGGACCTAAATTGAGGTTCCCACGGGTAAAGAAGCTAATAAATCACACAGAATGAAGTTTTTTGAAAATCTAAAAATGCAGAAAGTCTCCTGTGAGAGCTAAGTTTAGGTGTAGGGTTGGTGTAGGGCAATAGAATATATGGTCTGTATAGTAGAAAAACCATTACGCCTATGAATGTCCCCACAAGGATAGCGAAACAAGTGTGTGTGTGTGTGTGGTTGCAGTGATGTTGAAGGTTGTAATGCTGTGTTTGGTGTTGTTTTGCAGCATTCTGACTGAAGAGCAGCACACATGCACTAACACACCTGCTCTCCTCTGTCAGGCTCTGATTTCACAAGCGCCAGGGCTAATACATAAAGCCCAGCAGCAATAAAGCAGATAATCAAATGCAGTAATGTATAGCACAAGTATATTTGTGTTTATGTGTTTATGTGAGTCGAATGATTTTCTTAATTACATTTACAAGGAAAAAGGTATATAAATAATCAGCTTTTCTTTTGAAGAGATCATCAGTCTTTTGATGATTAAATGATAACTTTTGCTGAACTTGACTCAGTTGTGAACAACATACTGAAATGTCAGACGTTTGCCTTGATTTGAGAAATGGACAGCTGTAATTAAACTCACTTCCTTTATGCATTAAAGTTACTTTAAGAAGAAAAGTCCAAGACAGCACACGTACATCTGCAAGACATCTGGAAAACATCTGTGTTGATTTAGAAAAAAAGTAAATTAAAAAGTAATTAAAAAGTATGCTTTCGCCTGGATACATTTAGTCTTACTGAGGATCTGAGGTTCTGACACATCAACCGTAGTCAAATGTTTCTTTGTGCATTACTTTTTACTACCTGAAGCACTAAATATGTATTGATCAAAGTTAATAATCAGGAATTCATGAAGGTGAAGTAGATCTTGTAGTTAATAAAGCCATGAGTGTTATGAAGTATTTCAGATTTAATTAACCGTAAGCTTGCTCCAAATGGCTTTACAACTCAGTTGCATATTTTTGTTGGCTAATAAAGATGCACAGGCAAGTTTTCAATAAATAAAACATAAAGAGAAAGCTTTGAAACATTTACCAGTTTTATTTATTATTGTGTGCTAAATTAATGTTTTAATAACAATACAATCACTTTGTCAACAGATCATCTCAGATCTTTTGCCAAACAAAATACTTTATTCAAAACTCTACAATAATTTAACAAAACCCAGTTTTGGTAGTGTATGGCACACACGTTTCATACATGGTTCGGATTCTGTTTGAACCACTTACACACTGCTGTGCTCAATCTTAAACACGCGTAACATTTCTATTTTTGATAGTTTTTTTTTTTTTTTTTTTTTTGAGATATTGTTAAAGTACATCAATATATTGACCAAACACAACACGATACAAGTACTGCACATTAATGAAAATGATTCCGTGGTCAGTGGGGAAGCTCCGGCAGTCGGTGGATACAGTGCATCGGTTAGGAAGAAGAAACGACGCTGCTACCAAGTCACCCAGGCCAGTGATCATCCAGTTTGCAATGCGGACTGTGCGTGATGAAGTGTGGAAAAAATCAAGAGAGGCAAGAGTGTGTAAAGAGATGAACATCCAATTCAAAGAAGACTTTTCAAAGGAAGATCGCGAAGCTTGTGCTAAGTTGTGGCTAAAAGTGCAAGAAGCCAGAAAAAAAAAAAATGGGAAGAGAGCCTTCCTAAAAGAAGGTTATGCACTTATTGATGGACTCAGAGTTGACCCGTAACTGATGATCACAAGGTCACACCTGGACTCCTGATTAAGTATTCAAGGTTTCCGCATATCAGATGGAATTAATCTGATAAAACTGTTTAAGAAAAGGTGTTTAACTAAAGGTGGTACTGTATGTTTTAGTTGGTATGGTTGGTTAAAGAGTTAAGGACAACATGTTCACTCCTGCGTAAAAAGTTGAGTGTGTGCTGAGAGTTGAGAGTTAGTTTAATTTAATCTATGTCTATTTCTTTTCTATCTTTGAATGCCAGGGGGTTAAAAAAACAGTGTTAAGCGTAAAGCTATTTTTTTTATTTTGCAAGGAACAAAAAGCGAACTGTTTTCTTACAAGAGACTCATTCTGCTTTAAATGATGAAAGATTTTGGAAAGTTCAGTGGGGTGATTTAGCCTTTTTTGCGCATGGATCTTCACATTCAGCTGGAGTGATGGTATTATTTAACAGATTTGAAGGCTCTGTAATTTTTCATGAAGGGGACACAGAAGGCCACTGGATAATGTTACTCTGTATTTATGGGTATAATAACAAAGTGGCTAATAGAGAAATGCTTGAGAAACTTGGTAATCTGGTTAATGAATGGGAAAAAAAGTATAATGCAGAAAATGTGATAATAGGGGGTGACTTCAATATAGTCCCTGATTCATGGCTAGACAGGAGACCTCAAAGAGGTTCACATTCTGTGTATAATGATACTATATTGAATTTCTGTAAAACTGTAAAGGTGGTTGATTACTGGAGGGTATCTAACTCAAACGGCATTCAGTATACATGGTTTAACCCCTCAGGAAATGGACAATGTTCGAGATTAGATTATTGGCTTATTTCTTGTGAATTATGTAAAATTGTCTCGGAATGTAAAATTACAGCTGCCCCACTTACAGATCACTGTATGGTTACTCTGTCCCTATCACTCTTTAAGAAACCTCTAATTTCTCCTAATAATACGTGGAAGTTTAATAATGACTAGTTAAAGAATGATAGATTTTATCAACAGGTGTTGGCTCTCATTGAGGAGATTGAAAAGCTAGATATGTCTAATTTAAATAAATGGGAATGGTTTAAATTTAAGGTCAAACAAATAGCAATTGATTTAGGAAAAAAATTATCAATGAGGAGAAAACAGAAACAAAGAGAACTGATTGGGGAAATAAATTTATTGGCAGCTAATCGACAAGATTCACCTGGAAATATAGCAAAATTACAGTCATTGCAATCTCAACTAGATGAGTTGTATTCAGAAAAAGCAAATGGAGCTTATATTCGTTCAAGAGCTCGGTGGATGGAAAAAGGAGAAAAAAGTTCATCATATTTTTCGGCCTTGAAAAACAAAGACAAACAAAGAAGAAAATTTGTAAGCTTAAGATTAATGATATTGTAACGGAGGATCCAAAAGTAATTCAGGATGAAATTTTGCTTTTCTATAGTAACCTTTATAAATCTAATTGTAAGAAAACTGACTGTGATTCTTTATTTGTGAATATAAGAGATAAAATACATAAACTGAATGAGGAAGACAAACATTTAATTGACGATGAGTTGACTTTAGAGGAAATTGAGGTAGCTCTAAAACAAATGAATAATGGTAAATCACCAGGTATAGATGGTTTAACTACAGAATTTTTAAAACATTTTTGGAAAGATATTCGGAAATTATTATATAATACATTTTTAGAATGCATTCAAAAAGGAAGCTTATCACCTACTATGAAAACAGGATTAATAACCTTGCTACCCAAAGCCAAAAAACAGTTGATATCATTAGATAATTGGAGACCAATAACTTTATGTACAGATTATAAATTACTTGGCCTAGTGTATGCCAATCGTCTTAAACTTGTACTTGGGAAACTTGTAGAGGAGTATCAATCAGCATTCATTAAGGGAAGATATATTCAAAATCATATTAGACTGATCCTAGATTTGATCGACTATGAATCACTGATACAATCAGAAAGCCTTATTTTATTTATAGATTTTTTTAAAGCATTCGATACAGTTGAGCATGAATTCATATTTACAACACTTAGAATGTTTGGGTTCGGGGAAGGGTTTTGCAAGGTTATTAAAATGTTCTATAACAACATTTATAGTTATGTATCTCTTAATCCAGGTATGACTCCTAGAATTGAGATTTTGCGTGGAATTAGACAAGGTTGTCCAATTTCTCCAAAACTGTTTATATTATGCACTCAAATGTTAGCTTATTTAGTTGTCAATCATCCTCAATTAAAAGGAATAACTATTTACGATTATGAGTATCGAATTAGTCAATTTGCTGATGACACAGTATTATTTTTAAAAGATAAATCTATAGTTAAGAAAGCCCTGAACATTATTTCATTTTTTTTTTCTAGAGCATCAGGCCTATGCTTAAATTTTAAAAAATGTGAACTATTTCCTCTATATTCATGTAATGAAGAAATTATAGAATCCATTCCTGTTAAATCTGAAGTGAAATACTTAGGTTTAATAATGTCTAAAGAATTACATACGAGAGAACTAGTAAACATAGAAGAGAGAATTGACAGTATGAAAAAATCTCTTAATCATTGGTTTATGAGAGATCTGTATATTATGGGCAGAATCCTCTTGATCAAAGCAGAAGGCCTATCTAAACTAATTTACCCATGTTACTCTCTTTATGTTTCTCCTCAACTGATAAAAAAAGTTAATTCTATTATGTTTAGTTCTATATGGAAAAACAAAACTCATTATGTTAAAAAATCTCAGATTATTGAAGAATATAAAAATGGAGGTCTGAAAGCCTCTGAATTTGAATCAATGGTTGGAGTACTTAAACTGAATTGGATTAAAATGTATTTAACACAGCCTAACTCAATGTGGTTTCATATACCAAAGTGTGTATTCGAGAAAGTTGGAGGATTCGATCTTTTGCTGAAATGTGATTTTGAGGTTTCCAAATAAGCTCTCAAAATTCCACAAACAGATTTTGTATTATTGGAAAATGATATTCACCCAAAATGTTTCACCGCATTGTTCTACGTTGTGGAATAATAGAACCATCACGATAAATAAAAAGACTATATTCAAAAAAGAGTGGTATGAAAAAAATGTTTTATATGTTGTAGATCTTTTAGATGAAACTGGTCAAATTATTCAGCATAATGCATTCATGGAGAAATTTGAGATAAAATGTTCCTTTAGAGAATTTAACACTTTGTGTAAAACCATCCCTCTTGCTTTAAAACAATTAATACAAAACACTCTTACATATTCAAAGGTATCTGTTAAACTGCCCGAGTTAAAGATTGGAGAAGAAATAAGAACTACAACACTTATTTTGAAAATAATTGCTTTGGCATAATTTTTATGATTATTTATTAGTTACTAGCTTTACTGTAACACACTGTACTTTCACCAAATTCACTTCACACATCACTGCTCTCCTGCTGGTTATACTACAACACTTAGTTTGAAAATAATTGCTTTTACACATTTTTTATGAATTTTTATTATGAAGCAGTTATTAACTTCACTGTTATTGGACATAATAATTAATAACTTTACTGTAACATACTGTACTTTCACCAAATCCAGTTCACACATCACTGCTCTTATGCTGGTTATACTACAACACTTATTTTGAAAATAATTGCTTTGGCATATTTGTTATGATTATTTATTATTAGAAATAGTTAATAACTTTACTGTAACACACTGTACTTTTACCAAATTCACATCACACATCACTGCTCTCCTGCTTGTCTTACTACAACACTCATTTTGAAAATAGTTGATTTTGGATAATTTTTCTGTTGTTTTTTTTTTAATTCAATAACATCACTGTAACTGCACATAATAGCTAATAACGTTACTGTAACACACTGTACTTTTAACAAACTAAGTTCACACATCACTGCTCTACTGCTGGTTATACACTCATTTTGAAAACAATTGCTTTTAGATAATTTTTTATGTTTTTTATAGTGATGTGTGAACTTAATTTGGTGAAAGTACAGTGTGTTACAGTAAAATTATTACCTATTTTTCATAATAAATAATCATAAAAATTATGCCAACGCAATTATTTTCAAACTAAGTCTTGTAGTATAATCAGCAGGAGATCAGTGATGTGTGAACTGGATTTGGTGAAAGTACAGTGTGTTACAGTAAAGTTATCAACTTTTTTTTTCATAATTAATAATTATAAAAATTATGCCAAAGCAATTATTTTCAAAATAAGTCTTGTAGTATAACCAGCATAAGAGCAGTGATGTGTGAACTGGATTTGGTGAAGGTACAGTGTGTTACAGTAAAGTTATTAACTATTATGTCCAATAACAGTGAAGTTAATAACTATTTTTCATAATAAAAATTTATCTAAAAATCTGTAAAAGCAATTAATTTCAAACTAAGTGTTGTAGTATAACCAGCAGGAGAGCAGTGATGTGTGAAGTGAATTTGGTGAAAGTACAGTGTGTTACAGTAAAGTTATTAACTTTTTTTTTTCAAAATAAATAATCATAAAAATTATGCCAAAGCAATTATTTTCAAAATAAGTGTTGTAGTATAACCAGCAGGAGAGCAGTGATGTGTGAACTGGATTTGGTGAAAGTACAGTATGTTACAGTAAAGTTATTAACTATTATGTCCAATAACAGTGAAATTAATAACTATTTTTCATAATAAAAATTAATAGAAAAATGTGTAAAAGCAATTATTTTCAAAATACGTGTTGTAGTATAACCAGCAGGAGAGCAGTGATGTGTGAACTAAATTTGGTGACAATGCAGTGTGTTACTGTGAAGTTATTGAGTATTTTATTAGTAACATTTTTCGCGTTTCCCACTTTGCAGACGGTCCCTTAGAACTTGTGTAATGGAGGCCAGCGGGAAAGTGCTGTGCAGGTACATCTCACTCCCCTGATCTCAAAAAGAAGCGCTCTAGCGATAGATGCCAGAGGCCGTGGCCTTTAGCCTCCTTGTTAGAGTGCCTCCCATGCCGACGACCCGAGTTCGAGACCCACTCAGAACGAGGTGTGGCAGGTGCGGACCCTGGGGGGTTACACTTGTTTCTCAGACGCCAGCGCATTGAGATCAATGTAATTTGTACAGAGCGGAGGAAAACACGCTTGTAGCTTGTTTACTACGAATGAAAAGAGGCATCATTTGTGTCGTAAAAACGTTTTGCTCGCGAGTTATTGATCCGGAAAAGTCAAATCTGTGAATATCTTGCCAACTTTACCGAACTCTTCTGAGGAAGATGAAGATGAAGATCGGGACTCATAACGGCACTTTTCACTGCGATGAAGTTCTGGCGTGTTTTCTTCTGCGACAGCTGCCAGAATACAAGGTGCTCTTCACTCAAACACAGCTGATGTTACTGCTTCAGATAAAGCTTGAGAGGACTCCAGCATACAACAGCCTCATCTTCACCTGTTCTCAGTGTCTGTGTAGAGTTACTGTGTAGAGTTACTGCAGTGACAGTGGGTGATGATCAGAGACTGATCTGAGAGGTTATTAGTGAGTGTTTACTGCAGGAGATGATCACCTGTGCTCTTCTTCTTCTTCAGGACGCAGAGGTCCTCCGCAGCAGAGATGTGTCTGTGCTGGAGCAGTGTGATGTTGTGCTGGATGTTGGAGGAGAATATGATCCCGCTCAGCAGCGCTATGACCATCATCAGAGGTACATCACCTTCATCATCATCATCATCCTCCTGCACTAGAACTCTACAGATCCTTACTGCAGCGCTGCTTCATCACGTTATTTATCATGCCTGACCAGTTAGAGAAGATGTGAATCCAGAAATGTGTGGAGAATAATTGGCTAATTGGCATTTACCCATTTTTATGTGAAATGTGCCTCTCTCTATTTGATACTGATAAGATATAATACTGAGAATATTAGGACTTGATACAGCTGTTTACAGATCTCATTACCTCACATTAATTTAACTGTAATTATAAATAGATCTACAGACTCCTTTCTGAACTGATATGTAGTTGGAAGCATGCAGGTTCTGGTTTTGTGCTTTACAGTGAGCATTTAGAGATCAGGATCTCCCATTACCTGATCTACAGCTGAATTATTGATCTGTTCAAATCTGTCCTCTGAAAGCGCTGGTGAATCCCTCATCGGTCCGTTCATGAGGGTTATTGAAGATCTGCTGATTCGAGCGGTTAGCTTCAGGATACAGTGTTTTCCAACATAAACAATGACAAGTGCTTCATTCTGGTTCGGTCATGATCTTCCCGCCGTTTTCCTTCAGCACACAACACTCTGAATTATGACACTGACTTCCTTTAAAATATGTGAACAATCAGCGACTGACAGTGAAACCTTCAAACATTAAAAAGAAATTTAAAAACGTGAAAGTATTAATAAATTACCATCAGCTAACCATGATAACCTCAAATGCACAGATGAGTCTTTCAGCAGCAATATTACAGATGTGTTAAATATTACTGTA
The DNA here is from genome assembly GCA_039654775.1 of Spinibarbus caldwelli. Lineage (NCBI taxonomy): Eukaryota > Metazoa > Chordata > Actinopteri > Cypriniformes > Cyprinidae > Spinibarbus > Spinibarbus caldwelli. The sequence continues at coordinate 31,123,415 of CM077254.1, read as the reverse complement.
GTAATATATGTTAGTCAAATCAAAAATAAGAATATGCATGAATCAGAAATATTCTTTCAGCTGGAACACTGAGAGAGTCTTGATCAGTGAGTGTAGATCTGACCGTGTGTGTGTGTGTTTCCGCAGGTCTTTTGTGGAGAGTTTCCACAGCTTGTGTCCAGAGAAGCCCTGGGTGACCAAGCTGAGCTCGGCGGGGCTGATCTACCTTCACTTCGGCAGAAGAGTTCTCTCGCAGCTGACGCAGCTGAAGCTGGACGAGCCGCAGCTGGAGGTCCTGTATGACAAGGTCAGTTCGATCCGAACGCTTTCCCCAGAACACAGACCCCGTGTCTGACTCCTCTCTGCTCCAGATGTACGAGAACTTCGTGGAGGAGGTGGATGCGGTGGATAACGGAATCAGCAAGTGTGATGGAGAGGTGCGTTACTCCATCAGCACCACCCTCAGCGCTCGCATCGGCTATCTCAACCCGCACTGGAACAGCACCGACCAGGACACCGAGGTTAACCCACCGCTTCACTTACCTTACACCAGAACCACTCGCACACACACCTGCAGACTCCAGCAGCGAGGATCAGATCTACTAATACTGCTCTTTAAAGTCTTCTGAAAGATATAATCAGCCGTTTCTGTAAACAACACTTTCTGATTTTAGAATAAAACTGCAGTGATTTGAAACCACATCACTGTCTATGATAACCTCCTGTGAAGCTGATGTATGGTAAAATCAGATTTATAGTTTACGCAATACAAGTTTTGACAGAAACACACTTTATACATATTTCAGCCTTTAGACCATTTTTCTAGGGATGAGTCATAATCATAATTGATTGTGTTTTATGTGTAATTGGTCTAAACACAAACAGCAGATGCAGATTCAGTTCCTCTGGCCGCGTTTGCACTGCAGCTCTTGATTCTCAACTCTGATCTGTTGACTCTATCTGATTTTTTGGGAACTAGCTTACATCTTTTTTTAAAGATATACAGTACCTGCATTTACATTATACACTTGACGAAACAACTCAAGGCAGACACACTGACCCAGAAACAGGGTTGCCAGGTCTGCAAAATAAAACCAATTGCTAATCTAAACTAGCTCAAACTAGCCATCCCCTCTGTCAAAATCACAATTCAGGGGAGAGATCGCTTTAACAGTGTAGAAGTAGCCCAGTTCTGCAGGAAAACTGTGGACTTGGCAACACTGCTCAGAGAAACACCATCTGAGTCAACATCAGTCGACAGCGTCAGTGACTGATTGCTGAAACCACACCTAAATGTTACTCCTCCCAAAATGTTAAAATAATAAATGTGTGATGTTACAGTCAGATATGACAGCACTAATGCAACACGCATCTCTCTTCAGCAAGCAAACACACAAACTGCTGCAAATGAAACTGAAAGTAAGCCGCAGACACTCAACACACAATCCTCTTCATTAGAAATAGTGAGAGTAACTTATCTTTCCAGTGCTGATGCTGCTGATCTCCTGCTGTGGTCTTTCATCTAGAAATTAGCTGATGATCAGTAAAATGCAGTGCTCATCTGTTGCTTTCATTGATGTGATGTGTTAATTTTGCATGTTGTGTGGGGATTAAAGATCAGATTTATATCTGTTTTGTGGAGACACATTTTTATAGCCTAATGTAAATGGAACTGTTTTAACAAAACGGATAGATATCCAATCAGAGAAAAGTGAGCAGGTGTAAACAGGCCCAATGAGGCCTGAAACCCATCTGAGAATATCAGAATCTGTGTGCTGTTTTCCTGCTCAGAATCGAGTCACTTGAAGCATGTAATGCAAATGTGGCCTCTCTCAGATGAGAGTTGCATTCAATACACAACAACTGAATACAATTAGCATGAATTTCAGGTGAATAGCATACATTTTTGTAATCATGTAAAGACTATTGCTTGAATCTTAAAACTTTTACATCACAGGAGGGCTTCCATAAAGCCCTGGCTCTTGTAGGAGTAGAATTCAAGGACCGCTTGGATTTCTATATGAAGGCCTGGCTCCCGGCGAGAGAGATCGTGCAGCAAGCTGTTCAGACCAGATATCAGGTGATTAATATCTCAATATTACAGTCTGGAGGCTCTAACGTGATTCACTCACGGCTTTGTCTTGCCTGCACTGCAGGCCATAGTGTACTGAAGCGGAGATGATTTTACCTGCTCAGGTGTCTTTCAGACAGGTGTATGTGCTGTGTGAATGATTCACCTGTGAGAGAGTCTGAGGATCATCTGCAGTCTGTGTTTAAATCATCCTGGGATTCACAAACTCTTCCATTCCTCGACCCACGTAGACAAGTCTAATCTATTTCAAGACCCACCAGAATATTTGAAATGAAAAAAAAAAAACAATTGACATTACTGTAAGCTTAAAGTATTTAAGAAAAATAAACATTTTATTTTATAGTACAAGTGTAAAATTTCACTACTAATATTTAAATATGAATTTAACAAACAAAAAACATATAAAAAGCATATCACAATGTTAGTTTACATTTGTGCTAGGCCCGTATCCAATCGTTTGTGCGGAGAGTGGAAGCTGAAGCGTGCTCTGTAGGACTTGGAGTCGCCAGAGCAATCACTTGCTTTTTTTCTTATAACAGTGGAAACAACCGTCATTTTTGCTCATAAAGGTAGAGTAATAGGGCTTACATCATTCGGGACTGTTAAGGGTGTACTTTTATTTGTGTGCACTCACAATATCAGCATACGTTGTGATTTTTTTTAGAAAACAAACAGGATGCGCTTTCTGCGTCACAAAAATGAACCGAAACTCAGCGAATGTTTTATTTCCCCTGGCGCTGACACATTCGTCATGGTAATTACTTGCTGGGGTTTTGCGGCAAGCTTTATTGCGTGCACTTTAACGCGGAACTCTTCCAGCACTCGCTGCTGCTCCTGGACACTAAACACCATCCGAGCCACTCTTGAAATTTGAGGTCGCATCGTGTTGTTTCCACCAGCGCGGGCAAATCCTTTTCATCACTATAATAATTGATGGATATCTAAAATATAAAAATAAGGAGGAAGCCTAAAACAAGCCCGATGCCCGGCCTACATCTGAGCTATGACATGAAAATTGTCCTGAAGCCGTAAATAAGTCGGGGCCCGTCGGGCTTGGGCTGAAATACAGGGCTCTAAACAAAATTAAGTGGCTTAATTTGCGCAGCTTGTTGCGCTTCAGCGGCAAAAATACACACAAAATGACGTTAAAATGAGTATCTTCATAAGCATTGTTGTGTTTTTCTTAAGTGAATGTAAACAGTTGCGAAAGAGAAAAGTTTCCAAAACGAAATTCAGGTCTTGCATTTAACGGAGTTAAATAAATGATAATATTCGGTGATGCGATATGTTCTCTGTGGAGTAAAGGTCATTGCACACTGGTCCGAAATTTTCACACGATAAAAAAAAAAAAAAATAATAATAAATAAATCAATCAATCAATCAATCAATCAATAATGACCTCACGTTGTCAAGTCACCTTTATTTATATAGCGCTTTTAACAATACAGATTGTGTCAAAGCAACTTTCTGATATCAAAATAGGAAAATAGTGTGTCAATGTAAAATGACAAGATTAAACACTGAATTTTCAGTTAAAGGCATTTCATTATTGAATTCAGTGAAGTCATCGTCCAGCTCAGTTCAGTTTAATTAGTATCTGTGCAATCAAGTCGACGATATCGCTGGAAATTAAGTGTCCCCAACTGAGAAAGCCAGAGGCGACAGCGGCAAGGAACCAAAACTCCATCGGTGACAGAATGGAGAAAAAAACAACAAAAAAACCCGTTGTCAATCACGTTTACACACTGCCTCCGAAACTTTCGTCAGTCATTAAAAAAAAAAAATTTTCTGTGTTCTGATTTTCTGCGTTTTCGCATCCGTAGCATGCATTTTGATAGGAAAGGATGACGAATACGAAAAAAATAAATAAATGAAAACGCATACGAAAATTTCGGACTCAGTGTGCAAGGACTTTCACGGCTGGCGCAGTTGCAGCTTGTATTTATTACTAAAACAAGAAAGCAAATAATAGCTTTAATAGTCATTCATTTTAGTTAACATATGCTATGATAATTTGAACAGATTTTTATTCTTATTGTAAAATAATGGAAAATTACACTGAAAAAAAATGACTCATTGGATTTACTCAATTTTTTTTAAAGGTAAGTGGTTGCAATCAATTTATTTTAGCTACATTTAAATACAAAATTTGTTTATTTAAATGTAGCTAAAATAAATTGATTGCAACCACTTACCTTAAAAAAATTGAGTAAATCCAATGAGTCATTTTTGTCAGTGTAATATTCCATTATTTTACAATAAGTATAAAAATCTGTCATCTTTTTTTCAGTGTAGGTCATGAATATTGTCTCAAAAGTCATGGAAAAGTCATGGAAATTTATTGGTAAAAATGTGTACGAACCCTGACTTAATTTTTAGATGACAGTTTTACTTCGGCCATTTACTTTTGCAATGGTTAACTGTTCAGCTATATCTTCAAAAGTTTTTTAAATTCAGCACATTTTTTTCTCTATATAGTGAGGATATGGCAAGGAAATAATAGGAAATTTTGTAAATCTTGTTATGCTAGCATGTGGAAATGTTTAAATCATGTATAGTTTTACAGTTAACCCCATGTTTGTGCCCTGCTCGCCCCGTACATGTGAAATGCTTTTACAGACCGTTTCCTTATGTAGCCAAATACATATGAAGGAACGAAAACAACAAACTCTTCATATCTCTGGGAAAGATACAGCGCCGAGTTCAAACAGATGACAGAAATGAATGAACATACCTGAAACAGTTTGAGTTTTCCGGTGTATGCAATCTCATGCAGAACACAACGCAGTGAAGTGAGCGAGCGAGTTTCTTCTCATTAATAATGCGGACCGAGACTTTTAATAATGAACCGTCGCTCTGAGACCCTCACTGTTATTACAACTCGTGCACACCGGTGCTTCAAAACATGCAATGCATGATTTAAATCAGGGCCTTTGTGGTTCGAAAAACGCACTAAGCAACATCACAGTTCGTAATTAATGCTGATATATCGTGTAGCCCTAGACTGAACCATGTGTGTCACTGAAACACAAATTTATCTGCAGCCAAGTGACTTTGAGCGACCCACAGTTTGAGAAGCCCTGCTGTAAGCCACTGAATCCCAAACCCTGTCCTGGAGTCTCAGCACTGCACTTATCACACACACCTGATTCAGTTCATTACACACACCTGATTCAGTTCATCAGCTGCTCTGAGCCAAAGCGTTTAGAGAAGTCACACTATCAAGTGGACAAAACAGACAATAAATAGACTAGATGAGACTAAAGACTTGGAAAGAGTGGTCAAATAATAAAGACTTAAAACTCCTAATTAAATAAAATGAATGGATTTTTAGTGTGAGTAACACAAGATGGAGATAAACAGTCAAACACACAAATAAAGCAGTTTCCCATGCTCAGGGTTTATGCCCAGCATGCATTGCACATACTACTGTAGTTCACCTGCATCCAAAGACTCTTTGTTAGTTGAAAACAGCAGCTGGGGAGCACACGAGAGAGTTAAAACAACTCAATGTTGTGACCCAGCAGATCTGAGACTGAAGGACAGAATCTACTCCACTTATATAATGTGTTAAATCAGTGACCCAACAGACTCTTGTTTAAAGAGTAACCCAGTTTAGCAGAATCGGATCGGTGCAGCATTGCTCTGCTGGTCATGGTTGGTGTCGTAGAAGCGCTGGGCTTGTGGTTTGAGGTCACAGAAGTGCTTCGCTCGTGGTTTGAGATCGTGGTTGGTGTCCCAGAAGCGCTGCGCTCGTGGTTGGTGTCGCAGAAGCGCTGCGCTCGTGGTTTGAGGTCGTGGTTGGTGTCGCAGAAGCGCTGTGCTCATGGTTTGAGGTTGCAGACGCGCTGCGCTTGTAGTTTGAGGTCGTTGTTGGTGTCGCAGAAGCGCTGCGCTCATGGTTTGAGGTTGTGGTTGGTGTCGCAGAAGCGCTGCGCTCTTGGTTGGTGTCGCAGAAGTGCTGCACTCATGGTTGGTGTCGCAGAAGCGCTGCGCTCGTGGTTTGAGGTCGCAGAAGCACTGCGCTCGTGGTTTGAGGTCGCAGAAGCGCTGCGCTCGTGGTTTGAGGTCCCAGAAGCACTGCGCTCGTGGTTTGAGGTCGTGGTTGGTGTCGCAGAAGCGCTGCGCTCGTGGTTGGTGTCGCAGAAGTGCTGCGCTCATGGTTTGAGGTCCCAGAACCGCTGCGCTCGTGGTTTGAGGTCGTGGTTGGTGTCGCAGAAGCACTGCGCTCGTGGTTTGAGGTCGTGGTTGGTGTTGCAGAAGCGCTGCGCTCGTGGTTGGTGTCGCAGAAGCGCTGCGCTTGTGGTTTGAGGTCCTAGAAGCGCTGCGCTCGTGGTTTGAGGTTGTGGTTGGTGTCGCAGAAGCGCTGCGCTCGTGGTTGGTGTCGCAGAAGCGTTGCACTCGTGGTTTGAGGTCGTGGTTCGTGTCGCAGAAGCGCTGCGCTCGTGGTTTGAGGTTGTGGTTGGTGTCGTAGAAGCGTTGCACTCGTGGTTTGAGGTCGTGGTTGGTGTTGTAGAAGCGCTGCGCTCGTGGTTTGAGGTCGTAAAAGCGCTGCGCTTGTGGTTTGAGGTCACAGAAGTGCTTCGCTCGTGGTTTGAGGTCGTGGTTGGTGTCGCAGAAGCGCTGTGCTCATGGTTTTTTGGTCGCAGAAGCGCTGCGCTCGTGGTTTGAGGTCCCAGAACTGCTGCGCTCGTGGTTTGAGGTCGCAGAAGAGCTGCGCTTGTGGTTTGAGGTCGTGGTTCGTGTCGCAGAAGCGCTGCGCTCGTGGTTTGAGGGCGCAGAAGAGCTGCGCTCGTGGTTTGAGGTCGTGGTTGGTGTCGCAGAAGCACTGCGCTCGTGGTTTGAGGTCCCAGAAGCACTGCGCTCGTGGTTTGAGGTCGTGGTTGGTGTCGCACATGCGCTGCGCTCGTGGTTGGTGTCGCAGAAGCGCTGCGCTCATGGTTTGAGGTCCCAGAACCGCTGCGCTCGTGGTTTGAGGTCGTGGTTGGTGTCGCAGAAGCACTGCGCTCGTGGTTTGAGGCCGTGGTTGGTGTTGCAGAAGCGCTGCGCTCGTGGTTGGTGTCGCAGAAGCGCTGCGCTTGTGGTTTGAGGTCCTAGAAGCGCTGCGCTCGTGGTTTGAGGTCGTGGTTGGTGTCGCAGAAGCGCTGCGCTCGTGGTTGGTGTCGCAGAAGCGTTGCACTCGTGGTTTGAGGTCGTGGTTCGTGTCGCAGAAGCGCTGCGCTCGTGGTTTGAGGTCGTGGTTGGTGTCGTAGAAGCGTTGCACTCGTGGTTTGAGGTCGTGGTTGGTGTTGTAGAAGCGCTGCGCTCGTGGTTTGAGGTCGTAAAAGCGCTGCGCTCGTGGTTTGAGGTCACAGAAGTGCTTCGCTCGTGGTTTGAGGTCGTGGTTGGTGTCGCAGAAGCGCTGCGCTCGTGGTTTGAGGTCGCAGAAGAGCTGCGCTTGTGGTTTGAGGTCGTGGTTCGTGTCGCAGAACCGCTGCGCTCGTGATTTGAGGTCTGCCAACCACATGGTTGGTGTTTGCAGAAGCGCTGCGCTCGTGGTTGGTGTCGCAGAAGCGCTGCGCTCGTGGTTTGAGGTCGCAGAACTGCTGCGCTCGTGGTTTGAGGTCGCAGAAGAGCTGCGCTTGTGGTTTGAGGTCGTGGTTCGTGTCGCAGAAGCGCTGCGCTCATGGTTTGAGGGCGCAGAAGAGCTGCGCTCGTGGTTTGAGGTCGTGGTTGGTGTCGCAGAAGCGCTGCGCTCATGGTTTGAGGTCGTGGTTGGTGTCGCAGAAGCGCTGCGCTCGTGGTTGGTGTCGCAGAAGCGCTGCGCTCGTGGTTTGAGGTCGTGGTTGGGGTCGCAGAAGTGCTGCGCTCGTGGTTTGAGGTCCCAGAAGCGCTGCGCTCGTGGTTTGAGGTCTGCCAACCACGTGGTTGGTGTTTGCAGAAGCGCTGCGCTCGTGGTTGGTGTTGCAGAAGCGCTGCGCTCGTGGTTTGAGGTCGCAGAAGCGCTGCGCTCATGGTTTGAGGTCGCAGAAGCGCTGGGTATGTGGTTTGAGGTCGCGGTTGGTGTCGCAGCAGTGCTGCCCTCATGGTTTGAGGTCGTGGTTGGTGTCGCAGAAGCGCTGCGCTCGTGGTTTGAGGTCGTGGTTGGTGTCGCAGAAGCGCTGCGCTTGTGGTTTGAGGTCGTTGGTGTCGCAGAAGTGCTGCGCTCGTGGTTGGTTTTGTAGATGTGCTGCGGTCATGGTTGGTGTCTGGTGTGTAATGGCTGTGCTGTGCAGGTGGATCCGAGCAGAGAGTTGCTGCTGCTGGCTCAGGGCGGCTGTCCCTGGAAAGAGCATCTGTTTGCGCTGGAGAAGGAGCTGAAGGTGGACGTGCCCATCAAGTTTGTGCTGTACTCGGATCAGAACGGCCACTGGAGAGTCCAGTGTGTCCCGGCCGGACTCAACACCTTCCTGAACAGGTGCGCCTTCTCCTGTCATCCTGACATGCTTTCATACTGACACCATCAGCACACGGCTTCTGTTTTTCAAGAGTATATAAGACATGAACGCCTTCTGATATCTTCGACTGTAATAACTCATATGTGACCCTGGACCACAAAACCAGTCATAAGGGTAAATTTTTTTTTAATTGAGATTTATACATCATTTAAATAAATAAGCTTTCCATTGATGTATGGTTTGTTAGGATAGGACAATATTTGGCTGAGATGCAACTATTTGAAAATCTGGAATCTGAGGGTGCAAAAAAATCTACATATTGAGAAAATCACCTTTAAGGTTTTCCAAATGAAGTTCTTAGCAATGCATATTACTAATCAAAAATTAAGTTTTGATATATTTACAGTAGAAAATTTACAAAATATCTTCATGGAACATAATCTTTACATAATATAAAAGATAATTTTGACCCATACAATGTATTGTTGACTATTGCCACAAATATACCTGTGCTACTTATGACTGCTTTTGTGCTCCAGGGTCACATAATGTAATAACTAATATTGTATTCACTGTTACTGGTTATAAACTAATAGCATTGAGTTTCACTGCGGGTGCTGCCCTGTTCATCACGGCTGAAGAGGGTGATGATTGATTTATGCTGGTCTCATCTCTAGATTGAGTCTTCTGGAGGAATGGCGAGGCGTGCGTAACGAGGTGTTGTCAGAGCTGAGCGGGATCCCCGGCTGCATCTTCGTTCACGCCAGCGGCTTCATCGGAGGGAACCGGACACGGGAGGGAGCACTGGAGATGGCCAAGAGAACGCTGCAGACCGCAACCAGACCTCTACCCAAATAAAGCTCTTTTGCTTTTATTAATGCTTTTGTTTGTATTCACTATGGAACATACAGAACTTTACAGAGATGTTGTGGATTATTGTGAGGTTTATTCTTTCTGCCTCCCGTGGAAGCATTCAGTTTCAGACTAGAAGAACTGGACTAGACTGGACTAGATTCTGCTGAGAGGTTTGCGATTGTAGCTCCGCTTTTTTATTTGAATCTTTACCTTACTTTCACTCTCTGTTGTTTAAAGTGATAATATATAACTTAATTCCCACCATATTTCTGGTATTATCTATCATATTAATCTAACTAATTTGATCGTTCGCTTTGTAGCGACTTATGTTTAAAGATGTGACAGAATTCACATACGGTGCTTATAAGGTTTTCCCCTTTAAGAATGTTAGTTGGCGGCAGTGGGTGTTTTTCCCCTTTAAGAGATCAGAGTTTTGTCTGGTGGTTGGTTCGGAAAATTAAAGTTAGCCAGTTCACGGCTTCAGCATCCAGCTCACATGTCGTCTCCACTCATTTAATTGCACAAACACCTACATGTGGTGACCCCGATGCTCTTGGACGTTTTCAGAGTTTTTTTGTCGTTGTTGTGGAAGACGAAATGACGACCAACGCGGTTGCACTCAAGTTACCGGAGTTTTGGGAGCAGCAAGCCGCGGCATGGTTTGCACAGGCGGAGGCGCAGTTCGCTCTGCGCGACATCACTGTGGATGACACGAAGTATTACTACGTCGTAGCTTCACTCAGCAGCTCCACGGCATCGCGAGCTGTCAGCCTGTTAAACGAACCCCCGGAGAGGGACAAGTATGGCGCCCTTAAAACTTACCTGTTGGGAACTTTTGGTTTGACTGAATCAGAGCGTGCGAGGCAGCTTCTTTCATTACCAGGACTGGGTGATGCAAAGCCCTCTGAGCTTATGGATCATATGTTGACATTGTTAGGTGAACATAAGCCCTGCTTTATATTCAAGGAGCTGTTTCTTCGACAAATGACAGATCAAGTCCGCACGGCTTTGGCCGGCACGACGATTACGGACTTACGAGAGCTGGCTAAAATGGCGGACAGTCTACATACCGCTGCACAGAGTTGTGCTATACCAACATCTTTCAACGCCTCCATTAATCCGCTGGTAGGAGTGGCTAATCGGGTAGCACAAGCACCACCACGGCGAACCGACTCCGGATTTTGTTTTTATCATGCTCGTTTTGGGGACAGGGCCAAGAAGTGTCGTTTGCCATGTAATTTCCGTGGTAAGAGTACCACACAGTCTGTGAATGCTGTGGACAGTGGACATACTGGCTGCCTTCTCTTCATTACGGATGATATATCGGGACGAAATTTTCTCTGTGACACTGGGGATCAGGTGAGCATACTGCCGGCGACTCCTTTCGATGTGCGTTCTGAGCTTAAGAGCCCTTTACTGGAGGCTGCTAACGGCAGCAAAATCCCAACATACGGTAAGCGCCAGGTTAAGTTGTGTTTTAACGGGCACCGTTTCACTTGGGATTTTGTTGTGGCTAAGGTCGCTCGTCCTTTGCTGGGGGCTGATTTCCTGTGCGCAAACGGTTTGTTGGTTGATGTGCAGAACCGCCGTTTAGTCGATGCCAAAGATTTCAATTCTTTTCCGTGTACGCTCAGTGTTTTTTCAACAACGACCTTGTCAAACACTTCAGAGCCTAGCTGCGAATTTTTGCGTATGCTCACTGAGTTTTCCGACATATCTCAGCCAACTTTTTCTACAGCGACACCGAAACATGGTGTGGAGCATCACATTTCTACTATAGGTCTACCTGTATATGCTCGCGCTCGTCGTCTTGACTCATCGAAATTAGCTGCCACTAAAGCTGAGTTTGCATACATGGAAGAGTTAGGCATTGTACGTCGTTCGAATAGTCCTTGGGCTTCTCCTTTGCACATGATGCCTAAGTCAGATGGTAGTTACCGCCCGTGTGGTGATTATCGCAGATTCGATGTTACAATTCCCGATCGCTACCAGGCTAGCAGGAAAAGCAATTTTTTCCAAGGTAGACCTTGTGCGAGGGTACCACCAAGTACCAGTTCACCCGGATGACATTCCAAAGACTGCCGTTATTACCCCTTTTGGGTTGTTTGAGTTTTTGCGCATGCCATTCGGCCTGAAAAATGCCGCTCAGACTTTTCAAAGGCTCATGGATTCTGTGTTACAGGGTCTGGACTTTCTTTTTGTCTACCTGGATGACATTTTGGTTGCAAGCACATCTGAGGAAGAACATTTGTCGCATCTCTGTTCGCTTTTCAACCGCCTTAGTGCTCACGGCCTTATCATTAACCCCTCCAAGTGTCAATTTGGCCTTTCGTCTATCGATTTTCTTGGACACAGAATTACGAGTGCTGGCACGTTCCCGTTGCCTTCACGGGTGGCTGCGGTTCAGGGTTTTCCATTGCTGCCTACGATTAAAGCTCTCCAAGAATTCCTGGGAATGGTTAATTTCTATCACAGATTTATTCCCAAAGCAACTGAGCTTATGTGTCCCCTCTATAGGGCCCTTAAAAGCGGTACCCCTCGCCACGTACTCCAGTGGTCCGATGAAATGATTGGAGCTTTTGACAGCACTAAACAGGCTTTAGCAGAGGCTGTCATGTTGGCACATCCACTTCCGGACAGTCCAATCGCTATTACTACAGATGCATCTGATTTTGCGGTTGGGGCGGTCTTGGAGCAGTTGGTGCAGGGGCATTGGCAGCCACTTGCATTCTTTAGCCGCCAACTTCGTCCTAATGAACAAAAATACAGTACGTTCGATCGGAAGTTGCTTGGCCTTTACCTCGCCATTCGACATTTTCGTTTTTCACTCGAAGGCCGGCACTTCACTGCTTTTGTCGATCACAAGCCATTGACTTTCGCTATGTCAAAGGTTTCAGAGCCATGGTCTGCCCGCCAGCAAAGGCACCTGGCTTACATTTCAGAATTTACCACGGATCTTCAACACGTTGCAGGGAAGTCCAATGTGGTAGCGGACTGCCTGTCGTGGGCGAGCACCAATGCGGTACACTTGGGGGTGAATTACTCTGGTATGGCCGCGGATCAGTGTTCTGATCCATGAAGTCTGCACTGCGAGCTGCCTTGAAAGATGACAACTGGTATGACCGGCTCCCATGGGTGTTGCTGGGACTTCGTACGGCACCTAAGGAGGATTTGCTTGTTTGTTCAGCGGAACTGGTTTATGGCCAGACACTGAGGGTGCCTGGTGACTTTGTGCCTGATACCGACAACCCGTGGTCTGGCCCACCTATCCGTCCCACTCTGCGCAGCCATGTCTCCGTTTTCATCCCAGTGCCCACCTCTCAGCACGGCCTTCACAAGACTTGGATTCCCAGCGATCTGTTGTCTGCAGAATTTGTGTTCGTTCGACATGACGCGCACAGGGGGCCATTGAAACCTCCGTATGATGGACCGTCCCGGGTTCTGGAAGCCTCAGACAAGACGTTCGTTATTGATGTAGGAGGGAGGTCAGAATGTGTCTCAACTGATCGCCTTAAACCAGCTCACAGAGACCTGGATCGGCCAGCTGAGGTGGCCGTGGCACCCCGACGTGGACGACCTGCCTTTGCCAACCCGTCTGGCAAGTTCGTTGCTCGAGCTTCTCCTGCTGATAGCTCCCTGCAGGTGACCCGCACAAGAGCGGGACGCAGCATTCGTGCTCCCGACAAACTGAATATGTAGATTTATGTGAATTCTGGGGGGGCTTGTGTAGCGACTTATGTTTAAAGATGTGACAGAATTCACATACGGTGCTTATAAGGTTTTCCCCTTTAAGAATGTTAGTTGGCGGCAGTGGGTGTTTTTCCCCTTTAAGAGATCAGAGTTTTGTCTGGTGGTTGGTTCGGAAAATTAAAGTTAGCCAGTTCACGGCTTCAGCATTCCAGCTCACATGTCATCTCCACTCATTTAATTGCACGAACACCTACAGCTTTTAAAACCGCGAGTGCAGCGCGCATGCAGCGCGTTAGCCGGTTAGTTTGTTACTCGCGGTTCCATTCACGTTTCTATTCGCGCCTATTATTGTTTTCTTTTTTCTCGCTCCGTTTTCATTTCTCTCTCGCTCCGTTTTTCACAAGTTCATCAAACAACAGTGGTAAGTGATAAGTTAAGTTGGTATCATTAATCAATCACGGTGAGTAATGGCTTCTCCTTCTCTTGTTGTTTGCACTTCATGTCACATGTACAGTTTATCTCTCTCTGTCGACGACGAGGGATCCACGTGTGATAAATGCAGGGAAATAGTTAGGCTGACAGAGAAGATTTTAGAACTAGAGACACGCATCCAAACTTTAGTTGAGGATAGTAAGAATGGGAGGGCTGTAGATACTGCTTTGGATGCGACTAGCTCAGGGACTCCTGTACATTGTTCGGTTCCGGTTGTGCCCGTGCAGCAGGGCAACTGGGTGACTGTAAGGCGGCATAGTCGCGGGTCAAAACACCACTCTTCCGTTCCAATCAAAAAATCAAACAGGTTCTCCCCACTCGGTAATGCACCCACTGAGAAACCTGATGACAGTGCTCTAGTAATTGGCGATTCTATTGTACGGAACGTGAAAATAGAGACACCAGCCACCATAGTCCAATGTTTACCGGGAGCCAGAGCACCTGACATCTTGGCAAATTTAAAAGTGCTGGCTAATGCTAAACGTGAATTCAGTAAGATTGTTATCCACGTCGGCGCTAATGATGTTCGACTTCGCCAGTCGGAGATCACTAAAAATAATGTTAAAGAGGTGTGTGAACTTGCAAGTACGATGTCAGACATTGTAATATGCTCTGGTCCCCTCCCTGCTTACCGTGGCGATGAGATTCATAGCAGACTGTCGTCACTCAATGGCTGGATGTCTAAGTGGTGCCCGCAGAATAACATAGGTTTCATAAACAATTGGAAGAGTTTTTGGGGCAGACCTGACCTGTTGAAAAGAGATGGTGTTCATCCCTCCTGGGGCGGTGCCGCTCTTCTCTCTAGAAATATGGCACATAGTCTTAAAGTTCGTACTTGACTAACTAGGGCCCAGGTCAGGGAGCAGACAGACTGGCTAAACCGACCGTCTGGTAGCCGCCTCACGTCACAGAAGTCAGTTAATTCTCAGCACATAGAGACTCCTTCACCTAGATATCACACTATAGAGACTGTGTCTGTTCCCCGTACTAAAAAATAGAGAAAACGTCCAAACCAAAGTAATAGTACCAATTTAATTGATGTTCAACAAATAAAAAATGTTTACAATACAGAGAAACAATTGATAAAACTTGGCTTACTGAATATCAGGTCCCTTTCTACAAAAGCACTATTTGTAAATGATATGATCACTGACCATAAACTAGATGTGCTTTGTTTGACAGAAACATGGATAAAGCCAGATGAATACATTACTTTAAATGAGTCTACCCCCCAAGATTACTGCTATAAAAATGAGCCACGTCCAAAAGGTAAAGGGGGAGGTGTTGCTACAATTTATAGCAATATTCTCAGTATTTCTCAGAGGGCAGGCTTTAAGTATAACTCGTTTGAAGTTATGGTGCTGCGTATAACATTATCTAGAGAAACAGGTGTTAGTGATAAATCCCCTATGATGTTTGTATTGGCTACTGTGCACAGGCCACCAGGGCACCACACAGACCTTATTAAAGAATTTTCAGATTTTTTTATCTGAGTTAGTACTGGCTGCAGATAAAGTCTTAATTGTTGGTGATTTTAATATCCATGTCGATAATGAAAAAGATGCATTAGGATCAGCATTCATAGACATTCTGAACTCTATTGGGGTTAGACAACATGTTTCAGGACCTACTCATTGTCGAAATCATACTCTAGATTTAATACTGTCACATGGAATTGATATTAGTGATGTTAAAATTCTGCAGCAAAGCGATGATATCTCAGATCATTATCTAGTCTTGTGTAAACTTCATATAGCTAAAACTGTAAATTCTACTCCTTGTTACAAGTATGGTAGAATCATCACTTCTACCACAAAAGACTGCTTTGTAAGTAATCTTCCTGATTTATCTCAATTCCTCAGCATATCCAACAGCGCAGAAAAACTTGATGATGTAACAGAAACTATGGACTCTCTTTTCTAGCACTTTAGATACAGTTGCTCCTTTACGCTTAAGGAAGATCAAAGAAAACAGTTTGACTCCATGGTATAATGAGCACACTCGCACCCTAAAGACAGCAGCCCGGAAAATGGAGCGCAGCTGGAGGAAAACAAAACTAGAGGTATTTCGTATAGCTTGGCGGGAAAGTACCCTATCCTACAGAAAAGCATTAAAAACGGCTAGATCTGATTACTTTTTGTCTCTTCTAGAAGAAAACAAACATAACCCCCGGTATTTATTCAATACAGTCACTAAATTAACGAAAAATAAAGCATCAACAGGTGTTGGCATTTCCCAAGAGCACAGCTGTAATGACTTTATGAACTACTTTACTTCCAAGATCGATACTATCAGAGATAAAATTGTAACCATGCAGCCGTCAGCTACAGTATCGCATCAGATAGTGCACTATAGATCCCCTGAGGAACAATTCCACTCATTCTCTATTATAGGAGAGGAAGAATTGTATAAACTTGTTAAATCATCTAAACCAACATGTATGTTAGACCCTATTCCATCTAAACTACTAAAAGAGCTGCTTCCAGAAGTCATAGATCCTCTTTTGGCTATTATTAATTCATCATTGTCATTAGGATATGTCCCCAAAACCTTCAAATTGGCTGTTATTAAGCCTCTCATTAAAAAACACAACTTGACCCCAAAGATCTAGTTAATTACAGACCAATCTCAAATCTCTCTTTTCAGTCAAAGATACTAGAAAAGGTAGTATCCTCACAATTATATTCCTTCTTAGAGAAAAATGGTATCTGTGAGGAATTCCAGTCAGGATTTAGACCGTATCATAGTACTGAGACTGCTCTCATTAGAGTTACAAATGACCTGCTTCTATCATCTGATCATGGTTGTATCTCTTTATTAGTTCTATTGGATCTTAGCGCTTCGTTCGACACTATCGACCACAACATTCTTTTGAATAGACTAGAAAACTTTGTTGGCATTAGTGGAAGTGCCTTAGCATGGTTCAAATCGTACTTATCTGACCGCCATCAGTTCGTAGCAGTAAATGAAGAGGTATCATATCGATCACAAGTGCAGTATGAAGTACCTCAAGGCTCAGTACTAGGGCCGTTACTTTTCACGCTTTACATGTTACCCTTGGGAGATATTATCAGGAGACATGGTGTTAGCTTTCACTGTTATGCTGATGATACTCAGCTCTATATTTCTTCACGGCCCGGTGAAACACAGCAAATTGAGAAACTAATGGATTGTATAGTCGATATAAAAAACTGGATGACGAGTAACTTCTTACTGCTAAATTCTGAAAAAACAGAGGTGTTAATTATCGGACCTAAAAACCCCACATGTAATAACCTATAACACTACCTAACACTTGACGGCTGCTCTGTCAATTCTTCTTCATCAGTTAGGAACCTAGGTGTGCTGTTTGATAGGAATCTTTCATTTGAAAGCCATGTTTCTAGTATCTGTAAAACTGCGTTTTTCCATCTCAAAAACATATCTAAATTGCGACCTATGCTCTCAACCTCAAATGCAGAAATGCTAATTCATGCATTTATGACCTCAAGGTTAGACTATTGTAATGCTTTACTGGGTGGTTGCTCTGCATGCTTGATCAATAAACTACAGTTGGTCCAAAATGCAGAAGCTAGAGTCCTTACTAGAACCAGGAAGTATGACCATATTAGCCCGGTTCTGTCAACACTGCACTGGCTCCCTATCAAACATCAGATAGATTTTAAAATCTTGTTAATTACTTATAAAGCCCTGAATGGCTTAGCTCCTCAGTACTTGAGTGAGCTCTTATCACATTATAGTCCTCCACGTCCGCTGCGTTCTCAAAACTCTGGCCATTTGATAATACCTAGAATATCAAAATCGACTGCGGGCGGCAGATCCTTTTCCTATTTAGCGCCCAAACTCTGGAACAATCTACCTAACACTGTTCGGGAGGCAGACACACTCTGTCAGTTTAAATCTAGATTAAAGACACATTTCTTTAACCTGGCTTACACATAACACACTAATACACTTCTATTATTCAAATCCGTTAAAGGATTGTTAGGCTGCATTAATTAGATCAACCGGAACCGGGAAAACTCCTCATAACACACAATGTACTCGTTACATTGTAAGAAGAATGGCATCTACGCTAATATTTGTCTGTTTCTTTCTTATTCTGTTTCTCAGTCCGTGTCCGGATCAGATGGTGGATCAGCGCCGGGAGATGATGTCTGCGACCCTGATCGTCAGCGGAGGCCGGACACCTGGATTAGCCCCGGGGACATATCCCCAGTGAAGACCTCGACTTAAATACAATAAAACTTAAAATTAAACAAAATAACTATAATATAATAAAATACCTAACTACATAATACTATTATTGTTAGAAATTGCAACAATATAAAAATAGAAATATAATACATTTATACATTTAAAATTTAATTAAAACAAGTAAAAAAATAAATAAACAATAATATCCTGGCCAGAGGAGAACTGGCCCCCCAACTGAGCCTGGTTTCTCCCAAGGTTTTCTTTTTTCTCCATTCTGTCACAGAGGGAGTTTTGGTTCCTTGCCGCTGTCGCCTCTGGCTTGCTCAGTTGGGGACACTTAATTTCTAATGATTATCGTCAATTTGATTTCATAGATACTATTTAAACTAAACTGAGCTAGACAATGACATCTCTGAATTCAATAATGAAATGCCTTTAACTGAAAATTGAGTGTTTAATCTTATTATTATACATTACTGACACTCTATCCTCCAATTTGATACTGTTAAGTGCTTTGACACAATCTGTATTGTTAAAAGCGCTATATAAATAAAGGTGACTTGACTTGACTTGACTAGACATCTACATGATCTTTTTATACAGACAATGAAAATACTGAGCTTGTTCTTGGCCTAAAAATGAACAGTTTGGTCATATATGTAAAAAGACAGTTAATATCAGACCTTAGTCAGACCTTAGAGCCATATTTAATTTTGGACAGGAATGAAAATGAAGCTGTGATAGAAATACTGTGCATTCAGTGGATTGTGCTGTTGTTGAACAAACTGGCAAACATCTATGCCTCACAGCCTTATTTTCATATTCAGTAAGGCATTTAATCTGTAAGATCTGTTGGTCATCTTCACTCCTTGATGCACTTATAGTGAAACCTCAAAGAATGATTTATGTGTGTAACTAAATAGTAATTTTGAACTTGGCAAAGTGCTTTTTCTGGTTCTTCTAAGTGTCAGACATATTTCATGGCAGTGACTCCTGGTGCGTCTGACTGTACTTCCATTTATATTGGTAAGCTTTGCTTTTGCTCCTTTCCTTGAACACTTTGTAGCAAATTAGCTCACAAGGGAAATGTATATAAATAATAATTAATTATAGTTATTTATATCAGCTGCCAGAACTGTAGCAGAATCAATATTACAATCAACTAATCTGTTCATCCAGCAAACATTTCAGTGTCATTTCACTTCGACTCTAAGAAATGGTATTTTCGTGGCCACAGAAAAATAACTTGCAGTGTTAATGCATTAGAGCAGGGTTCATCAAATCTTCCCTGGAGGGTCATGCTCCTGTAGAGTTGAGCTCCAACCCTGATCAAACTCACCTGCCGGTGGTTCTCTAATGCTCAGGTGTGTTTGATGAGGGTTAGAGCTGAACTCTGCAGGAATGTGGATCTCTGCATTACAGCATGTAGCAAGATTGGTTCGTTGAAGGGACTTTGTTTGCAAGTAGTGACCGCAGAAACCAAACGCATGTAATTGTGCACAAAGGTTTTATGAACCAAAGCACTTAACACATAACTAGTCTAAACAAACATATACACGCACTTGTTCATGGGGAACAGGCCATTTTTATGAAAATGAATGTTGGTGTGGATTTTAGCATGCACTCTAAGATCAGATCTGTGCATGCACTCTTTATAAATGAGGCTCCTGATGTTGTGTAGGTCTGACCTGAGGGGCTTTGAAATAGTTTTCTCTTTCTCCTTCCAATGATGTTTTTGAGGGCTGTAGAAAGAAATATCTTTTATTAATGGTGGACAAAATATTGTGCCAAAAGAGGCCACTAAACAGGTCATAAAAGAAGTTTTGTTTGAAAAGCAACACTGAGAGCAAAGTGTTGTGGAAAAACCTGAGGCTTCAGTGGAAACTTTACCTAGAGCTTTCCTCTTCAGTAGATTCACCTCGATATGAGATGATTAGACCTAGAATTGGACCTGCTGTTAAAAAAAGATTAAAAAAACCAAAAAAAAAAAACAGGACACAACAAACGAAGCTGAAAATGACTGAGATTTAGTTACATAAAGTGGATAAGAAAACCAAAGTCTAAGCTAAAATGGCCTGCAGACATGGACTTTATTACTTGCAGGTAAAGCGCAGGTTTGTTCTGCCTTACCTCTAGAACATGTGGTCAAATATATATATATATATATATATATATATATATATATATATATATTTCCATATATATATATATATTTCCAGAGTAATTTATTAGTACAAAAACTGAATGTCCCAGAACAAATGTGCAAAGATCCCAAAACATACAATTTTAAATAATTAGTTAATTAGGACCTCAAAATTACAAGAAGTCAGGCTACAACTTTCCACCACCATCGAACTACTGAACCATCAAATGCATCCAGATACTCGTTAACAGCCAAGGCAATGCAAGCATCATTTTTTTTACCTTTGGCTGACCTGAGCAGAGGTGGAGCCCTCGTTAGCAGGTGCTGATGAGTCTGTTCAGGTGTCTGACTGACTCACTGAGTGCTGCACGTTTGGATGAACTGCTGGAGATAATGTGCGCTAGATATTTCCAGACAATATGATCTGGATGTTATCTGTGATGAAAGCTGGAACACAGGTTTGTGTTTCTTCTTCAGAACTCATTGATCAAAGGTTCAACACTGGGTTACGCATGGACTGCTGTCTGTGATGTTCTTCTTACAGCATGTTTCTCAGTGTCCTCTGCTGCACAGCAGTCATTACTGTATGCAGGGCATTGCCTTGAATTATGGCCTGTATCACAATTTTGACAGACGTTTTTTTCATAATACGCTGTTGTGAGTTGTGCTTAGTGCATCCACTGTACAAATAACTTCTCAAAGGTTAGCTCTTCTTTAAGCTCTACATTAGAGAATTGGCATTTCATTGCTGCCTATAGTGACAAGGGCCTCGTTTCCAAAATCCACGCCAACGTTCAGATTTATAAAAAATGCTTTTTGGCATGGAAAAGTGCTTAGGACCACGTCAGGCTCTAAGCAGGCGTATACTTCTTGTGGCAGAGAGTCAGAGTACTGCAGGCGTTTGGAAATCTGAGCAGTTCTCACCAGGTCTTGACTGGTGCTCTTTTATAAGCTAGTGACATTATTAAAGGGCTGTTTACAAGCTGGAGATCTGAAACCATTTAGCTGTTCACAACTTCAAGATTTCACATTTGGAAGAGAGACAGAAGCACTTTTTTGGAGGGTTTCTGCTTAACACTTTATTAATGAGGCCGCTGGTCATCTACGCTCTCACATGGGTTTCCTCTGGACTCCTCAGGAGTCTATGGATTCTGAAGTGTTACTTTCAACTGTCTTTCAAAGAAATTCCACAAGGTGTCAGGATTTCTCTTGTGTGTATCAATATCATATTTTTGTGTGTCCAGTGCTTCTACATATTGTTTTCTGGCTTGTTTTTCCATATATACATATACTGTATATAAATAAAAATAAAAACATAGCTTCCCTTAGGCTTGAGTGACCTGTTCATCCTCTGGTAAGTTAATTCTGGGAAGTCTCCTGTGTCACAGCGGACCAAACAACAGCTATAACAAGCTCTTTTCTAAACCCATGTATCTGGAGTGGGCTTTCAGTTCGTGCTCAAGAGCATCTGTTAAAGGGGTCCTATTATGCTCTTTTACAAAGTCTTGATTTCGTTTTAGGGGTGTACTAGATCATGCTCTCATGTTTGGTGGTTCAAAATCGCATTATTTTTCACATAATTAAGTTGGCTTGAAAAAGCCAACTTACTGAAATCCTATATAAACTACTTCTTCTTCTTCTTCTTCTTCTGAGACCAAATTTTAAAATGTATCTCCTCCTAGACCTTTAAAGCTACAACCACCAAACTCGGCCCAGACCTTCAGACTGGTCTGACTCGGGTTGCTATATCTTTTCTAACTGATCCGGCTTACGGTTTTCGTAAAAATTACGATAAAAACTGGGAAAAATCCCATAGACTTACATTGATGGAATGTTCAGATGAGCCAAGACTCATCAAACACCAACTGACAAACTTTCAAATGTAAACACACTGAAGCCTATTGGACTCAATTAAGCTTCACTTCTATGTACTATTTCTAATCCATTTAAACTCGTTTAAGCTTACACTCTATTTAATATTTCTAATCTAAATCATGCTAGCAACATGCTAATCATGCTAGAAACATGCTAATCATGCTAGAAACATGTTAATAACGTTAATAATGCTAAAAACATGCTAGCGACATGCAAATCGTGCTGGAAACATGCTAGCGACATGCTAGCAACTTTGCTAATCATGCTAGAATCATGCTAGTGACATGCTAATCATGCTGGAAACATGCTAGCGACATGCTAATCATGCTACAACATGCTAACAACATGCTAATCATGCTGGAAACATGCTAGTGACATGCTAGTCACTTGCTAATCATGCTAACAACATGCTAGTCACTTGCTAGTCATGCTAGCAAAATGCTAGAAACATGCTAGCAACTTGATAATCATGCTAACAACATGCTAGTAACTTGCTAATCATACTAGAAACATGCATGCTAGTAACATGCTAATCATGCTAGCAACATGCTAGTAACTTGGTAATCATGCTAACATGTTAATAACTTGCTAATCATGCTAGAAACATGCTAACAACATGCTAGTAACATGTTAATCATGCTAAAGACACGCTACTAACATGTTAGTAACTTGCTAACAACATGCTAGCAACTTGCTAATCATGCTAGCATTATGTTAGCAACATGCTAGTCACTTGCTAATCATGCTAACAACATGCTAGTCACTTGCTAGTCGTGCTATCAAGATGCTAGTCATGCTAGCAAATTGTTAGAAACATGCTAACATGCTAGCAACTTGCTAATCATGCTGACAACATGCTAGCAACTTGCTAATCATGCTAACGACATGCTAGGAACATGCTAGTCACTTGCTAATCACCTACTAATCATGCTAACAACATGCTAGTCATGCTAGCAACATGCTAGCAAATTGCTAGAAACATGCTAACAACTTGCTAATCATGCTGACAACATGCTAGCAACTTGCTAACCATGCTAACAACATGCTAGCAACTGGCTAATCATGCTAACAACATGCTAGTCACTTGCTAGTCATGCTAACAACATGCTAGTCACTTGCTAGTAATGCTAGCAACATGCTAGTCACTCACTAGTCATGCTAGCAACATGCTAGTAACTTGCTAGCAACCACATAAATCTGTTTATTTGTCTGTCTGTCTGTGACTATCTGTTTTTCTGGTAAATTGTATGGTTTTCAAAAATTTAAAACTTCAAACTTTAAAACTACTTTAAACTTCACACTAGTTAAAACTGAAAACCTTCACACTTTAAGCTTTTAAAACTACTTCAAACTTTCTGGCTAGACTTTTTCAAGCCAACTTAAAGTTTGTCTACGAACTTTACTATCTAGTTTACATTATTACAATACCATTCTCCCCAGTCTGGCACAAACAGCTCGATTAGTTCCGGGTTTGATGAAGGCCTGCCTTCTGAAAAACTAAATGTGTTGTGATTGGTTAGCTGTCCCATTGCGCTGTGATTGGTGAACAGCTAGGCAGAATGACTAAAAGCACATTAATTCTCTGCCAGCGGGAGGCGCTGTTGGAGCGGGAGAGAGCGAGGTTTCCCCGGTAACGCTGCACACAAAGCAGAGCTCCGCTCACAAACGCTGCTTTATCAGACATTACACGCAAGACGAAATGAAAATGACATCCAAAATTTTCTGTTTCCTTCAGAAATACAGTGATATAAAAACACCCGCGCCGGGTTTAGATTTTGAAATGTGTATTGGAATTTCCGGAGGCGGGATTTATTTTAATGATATTCTAATGGGCCAATTTGTGATGTCACAAATGCAGGAAAACAACTTTGTAGTCCGTTCGTTGTAGTTCTTGAAAAGGGATTTAAAAAAAAAAACCCGAAATATCTCCCTTTGGAGTGGACTTTGAGATTTGTAACTTTGTAGATCTTTTTTTATGCCCAAACATACACACTACACACTGACTAAAATTCAAAAAGTGAAAAAGCATAATAGGACCCCTTTAACACAGATTCACCCAGCAGCTTATTTACATTTTACTTCAGTCTCCGGAACTCTGGTCATTGCTAAAGTCTGCTGCCACCATAAAATATAACCAGACAATGTACTTTATGGAGAGACTCACATTTATTTTAGGAAAAATGTAACAAGTATTGGGAAAATGTATGTATATACACCATTGAGAAAAGTGGTATATTTTATATCAAGGTGTATGCTAAAAATGTTCTGTGACCTGACATTTTAACACCCATGATGAACTTGTGCTCTCTGTTTTCAGTAATAATAACATCCAGCTTCATATTTAGAGTTGCACTGCTTTGAAAAATCTCTCAGGGTGATGTTCAGATCCTTGAGTTCGTGGAGAGGACTGTAATCTGATAATGTCCTGTGTGTGGTGACCGGCCGCTGTGGTCTGCATTGAGGTGAACTTCTCATCTGGAGGCTTCTGTGTTCACATGTAAGGGTTTGTACTGGACTCCATCTTTGAATAGCAAAGTGGGTTTATGTCTTTTTAGTTGACCGCTTGGCTACAAAAGTACCCATACTGAAAGTTCAGAGTAATCTGATGAATATGGATGAGGCCAGCGTCCAGAGAGCGGTCAGTCCTTCAGTATCTGTGTCTGCTTGTGAACCACACTGAAGATGACTGAGCTGAAGACTCAAAGAAGAGAGGATCCAGATATGACAAGCAGCGTCCCAGCAGAGCATCAGTGTGTTATCTGCGATGTTACTTTGTCACTCTGATATCCTCATTGACTCATAAGGGCATGTTATAAAATCATAGCCATCAGAAGAACTATCAAAGATATACAAACTTTTACCAACTATACCAGCTCTATGTATTTTATAGAAATGATTCTGTGTTTTTGCTACTGTAAAAAGTCATAGAAAAACAGAGCACAAATGTTGAAATGTACTAAACATAAATACACTAACCAGACTGCACTACTGCATAATGTATTATTTGTACACACATGTATTATCTGAAATATTAATGACCATCATAATGAACTATTTTACTTAAGCTGTGATGCTATATTTTTTTCTTTATTTTCCAAGAAAACAAAGACAAAATAAATCAACCCACCTCTGAAACCCAATACTATATAACCGAACAAAGATGTACTCTTTTTTTTTTTTTTATTTTACCAAAAAAACAAAACAACAAATTTAAAAAGCAACACAACACACACACACACAAGCAAGTAAGATGGGTTGATGCGCTCTGAACCTGGAGCTCTTCCCTGTGTCTAAGAGTGCATCTAAAACTAAACAAACAAAAGGAGGAAACAGGATGAAAGCAATCTCTAGGTTGTACATTTTTAACATTTTCATTCATTAAAAACATAACAAAATAAAAGCAATAATACGACAGCTCTTCTCTTTTCCACTATCACATACATAGGTTTTCAAAGACAGGATGCGAGATCAATGGAAGGTAATTTCACCAAATGTGCTTAGGGCCGTTCATTAAAGTAATTTTATAAAGAATAGCATAAACAGGGAAAAGAACTACATCTATCTTTTCAGTTCTGACCAGAGCACAGTCTGGCTTAATGCTGACTTTACAAATTAGTAAGGCTTTTATTTTTCTGTGATGGTTTTTTACAGCGTGAGGTAGCTTACATAGAAAACTCAAAACTGGGCCACATATGTGGAAGGTCTCTTATAAAAGTACATTGAATAGCGTGACATAGGGCTGTGGGGACTGAAGAAAAAACTTAACTTTAATGCACGAACACATATACACAAATAAACAATTAGATGTCTATTATATATCTGGTCGCTGGAAAAAAATGCAGGGTGTTTCATAAGATTAGCACCATTGATTATGTTTTAATGCACAGTAATTTACATACACTGTGGTAATAAGAAAGACGAACACTTGCATGTGATTGTCAAAGTTCAGGCTGTTGTAAAATGCACGTGAGTCTGATAATTATAGAAGAAAAAGATAAAAATACTTAGTGTGGGACTCACCGATGTACAACTCTTGATTCAAATGCACATGGGGAAATAGCACCTTAACAATAAATAAATAAAACCAAGACACACTTCTGCTTCTGTCGTTTTCTCTGGCTTCTCCCTTATGTAGCGTTGCATTGGGCTGTGAGATGTCCCAGAGTGCCGAGGGTCGAGACGCTGTCACAGATGAGTACTGCTAGTGCCTATCAGTTCATTTCCTAAAAATACTTTTGGAAGCACTTCTTTTCTAGCCATAAAGATGTCCCACTTAAAAATGTCTAGTTCTTTAGTTTCTCTCTTTCTTTGTTCCTCGCTCTCGAGTGTGTGTTATCTTTCTCTTATTCTGTCTGTATCCGGTTTCATTTGTTCCTCTGTCTTTACAAGAAACAGACGGCACCCACGTCCACTCCAAACTCCTGATGAGCTCCTCCAATATCCATAGGTGCAATGTCCACAATGGGCAGGCGTGAAGTCTTCTGTGATTTGTACTCGATGACCGTCTTGCTCCATTGTCCTGTGTGTTTCTATAGGGACAAAAACTCAGCTATAAGGAGCCTGTTCACACAGAACATGTTTTTGCACTCTACCGAACTGCTTCTCTATTGTTTTTGTATGTAAACGTGAGCGGCACGTTTTTAGAAAGCATTTGTGAGACTATACATCATCAACAAAAATTTGAAATTTCAATTAAATTAAAATTAAATTACAATGGATGAATGTATGTGACCCATTAAAAATAAATGTTTTTTTCTTTTCAGTGGTTTAGTTTTGCACATAAACAACATGAGAAAAAAGATGTTTCAGTTAATTAACAAATTAACATAACAAAAGGAAAACAAAAGTCTGTTTTGTTTATTTTTTATGGCCACACCACAACTTCAAGGAAATAGAGACACATCCTGTTTGTTTTCTATATTATAACAATTCATGTTTTGTTCTTTTTGTGAGTTTACATGAATAAAAGTAAACCCTTTACAGTTTCAAATGATGTCTTCTGCTTCTATCTTTATGACCAAAAATGACAGAACATTTTATTTTTTTCTACTGTAATAAGGACAATATCTGTGATCGCGCAGTTTTTTTTTTTTTTTTTTCCCTCTGGGCAATTTTAATTGTAATTTTTATCCATACAGTAAACATTTTAAAAATAGATTTGAAAAAAAAAATCATAGTGTTCAGCTTATGTGTAAATTGCGAGAGCTTCACAATATTAGATCGAAAGATCAGAAAAAGCCCACGTACACTGACCCATAGACCCTGCCCTCAAAAGAAATCAGGACAGAAGTGGTGGAAAGTGGACAGAAGAGATGCATTAAAACAGCAGGTGTGAACGAGAATGTGTCTCCCTCATCTACTCGTGATCCGATCGACCAAAACACATCTTAATACCAGCTGTAAACAGGGCCTTTGTATCATTTAGTTGCAACAAAACAGTTCTGGAACTATTATGGTTACATTCACTTCCATTATTATTATTATTTTTATTATTATTATTATTATTGCTTCCCAAGCCTGGTCAGAAGTGTTTCCTCACCTTGCAGCCATCCTCAAGAACAGTATATGTGAAGCGGCTGTTTCCCTCCGCGCGGATCGCCACATCATTGGACCCCTGCAGCAGCAGAGCTTTCTTCAGGTTTCCAGTGGCCTCGTCCATGTAGGCAACGCTGTTCTTGCAGTGGTAGGTGAGGTTCTGCGAGGCCTCTGTAGACAGCAGTCTCAGGAAAGTCATCTGAATGCTTGCTGTATTAGGTGCCAGATTGTCGTCTCCATAGCCAAACTGTGGAGGGAAAATGGAAGAAAGTGCATTAGACAGAGATGATCTAAATCCTAAAGAATAGTTCTGAATAATCCTGAATCAACTCAAGGGTCAGCAGGACCAGAACGAGAGAGACTCACATGGAATCCACCATTCATGGCTTCTCCAAACCAAATGTGTTTGCGTTCAGCTCCCTTGGAAGTCCACCAGCTCTTGCGTGGGATATTGGCAGGCTTTGGATAAACGCAGGTCTCGCCGGTCTCCATGTTGCAGAAGACCTTCATAGCATCAACGGTGCAGCCCTGGTTAGGATCAATCCAGTATTCACCTGCAGAGAGACGAAACGTTATTTCCCGCACATACTGCCTGTACTTTATCAAAGCAAAAGCCACCCCTCCGGTGGACTCACCGCTCTTCCAGTCGGGGTGGCAGAGCTTCAGGTCTCTGCAGGTCCGGGCCGGACTCTTCTTAGTGCCGTCAGGACTGCGGATGTTCTCCATCTGGTTGTTCAGGGATTTCAGAGTGGCATCCACCTCTGCATCATGCTGGTGGTCACCTTCGGCAGCCTGGTCTGCCCTCATGTACCTCAAGGGGTCAGGACCCTTTTCAGGATGGGACAGACCAGCAAAAGCAGACATGTCGATGCCGGGCCCTGGGGGACCAGGAAGACCGGGGGGACCAGGATTCCCTGGGGGGCCCTGAGGAGAAGCAGCGTATGAACCGATTTACTGTTAAACAAACGGCCTTACGTTTCAGCATACTTTTTTAATTCAGAATTTTTAAGATCAGCCTTTCCCAACCCTGGTCCTAGAGTACCCCCATCTAGAGGTCGGCCAATGTTTTGGTTTTGCTGATTAATCGGCACCGATAGTTGATTGGATATCGGCACAATCCATGCCGATAGTTTTCCGGGTTGCGTCCATTGCTGGAGCGGCTGAGAAGGTCCGCTGTCATTATACAGTACGAGAGTGGTTGTTTGTTTTGACACGTGATGCTGCACTGAACAGAACAGTGCGGGAAACTTCAGACGCATATTTAAATGCAGCCGACTGAAAATCCTGCTGCGCCATTCACATAGATTCCCATTAAATTAAATTATATTTGTCCCAAATCATTGTTAATGTACATAATGACTTTAACCTAGGCTGTACAATTGTGTATTGTGCTTTTTTCAGTGAAACATTTCTTTCCGTGACTCTAATAAAGAGAGCTCCTCAGAGCTGTGTTCTCTCCCCACTGCTCTTCTCCCTCTACACCAACGACTGCACATCTAAAGACCCCTCTGTCAAGATCCTGAAGTTTGCAGATGACACAACACTGATCGGCATCATTCAGGGCGGTGACGAGTCTGCTTACAGACAGGAGGTTAAGGAGCTGGCTGTCTGGTGCAGTTTTAACAACCTGGAGCTGAACACGCTCAAAAGTGTGGAGATGATCGTGGACTTCAGGAGAAACCGCCCTGCTCTCCCCCCACTCACCATCATGAACAGCACTGTGACTGCAGTGGAGTCATTCAGATTCCTGGGCACCATCATCTCTCAGGACCTGAAGTGGGACATTCACATTGAGTCCATTGTCAAAAAGGCCCAGCGGAGGCTATACTTCCTTCGCCAGCTGAGGAGGTTCAACCTGCCACAGGAGCTGCTGAATCAGTTCTACTCCGCCATCATTGAATCCATCCTCTGCATTTCAATAACTGTCTGGTTCAGCTCAGCTGCCAAATCTGACCACAGAAGACTACAGAGGGTAGTCTGGACTGCTGAGCGAATCATTGGTACAACCCTCCCCACTCTCCAAGAACTGTACTTATCCAGAGTGAGCAAAAGGGCTGGCAAAATCACTCTGGACCCCTCACATCCAGCACACTCCCTCTTTGAACTGTTGCTGTCTGGTCGACGTTACAGAGCTCTGAGCACCAGAACGACCAGACACAGGATCAGTTTCTTCCCTCAGGCAATCCATCTCATGAACACTTGACAATAAACGCAGAACACACAACACTATAATACATTATTTATTCATCACACATACTTATTTACATTTCAAATTTCAAAACTTCATCTCCGCTGACCCTCAACACTGGTGCTCCTCAGGGCTGCGTCCTCAGCCCACTCCTGTACTCCCTGTACACACATGACTGTGCAGCCACACACAGCTCCAACGTCATCATCAAATTCGCTGACGACACAACGGTGATAGGCCTGATCACTGACAACGATGAGACGGCCTACAGAGCGGAGGTGAGTACCCTGACTAAATGGTGTCAGGAGAACCACCTCTCACTCAACATCGACAAGACCAAGGAGCTGGTGGTGGATTTCAGGAGACAGAGCAGAGAACACACACCCATCATCATCAACAAGACACCTGTGGAGCGGGTAAACAGCTTTAAGTTCCTCGGCGTTCACATCACTGAGGATCTCACGTGGTCCGCTCACACAGATGCAGTGCTGAAGAAATCACATCAACGCCTCTTCTTCCTGAGACGGCTGAGGAAGTTTGGAATGAGCCCCAGCATCCTCAGATCATTCTACACCTGCACTGTGGAGAGCATCCTGACCGGCTGCATCACCGCCTGGTTTGGAAACAGCACCGCTGGCAATCGCAAAGCTCTGCAAAGGGTTGTGCGAACTGCCCGCCACATTGTTGGAGGTGAGCTTCCCTCCCTCCAGGACATCTACACCAGGCGGTGTATAAGGAAAGCCCGGAGGATCATCAATGACTCCAGCCACCCGTCCCACAGACTGTTCTCTCTGCTGCCCTCAGGTAGACATCTCCGCAGCATCCGATCCCGGACTAGCCGACTGAGGGATAGCTTTTTCCCTCAGGCTATCAGGCTAATGAACGGTCAGAACTAATACACCCCACAGCACACTCCCACTTTACGATATGCCACGCACTGCACTTTAACTCCAACACAGTTCAAACTGGACTTCACGTACACACTGCACTAATACATCAATCTATCTGCTACCACTGGATACCATCCAATGCACATCCATGACATTTGCGTATCCAGCTTACGTATAATCTACTGCACCTTCGCATATTATTGTGTGTATATATGTGTACATAATGTAGAATGTGTATATACGTGTATAATTGTGTATTGATAACTGTATGTATGTCTAATAGTACACTGTGTGTACTGAGTATCTGTATGTGTATATTGCACATTGTCATCTGAAGTATGTAATGGTACTGTCTATATGTTAATTGTTTCTGCACTGCCTGGAGCACGCTCTCAAGAATTTCACTCACCAAGGCACACGTGCTGAGATGATGTGACAATAAAAGTGATTTGATTTGATTTGATTTGAATTTGTACATATCATACCTGTACACACATTATTGTCTATATTATATATTGTGTTTTGCTTTTTGTTTTATGTATTGCCTATTTTGTATATTTCTATATTATTCTTTTTGTCATCTGTGTCCTGTCCGTTTGCTCTCATTCTGTTGCACTGTGGAGCTTCTGTCACTATAACAAATTCCTTGTATGTGTAAACATACCTGGCAATAAAGCTCATTCTCATTCTCAACTATAATATAGTTTGCGCTTTCTCTTTCCGTTTGCTCCGTTTTTTTTGAACACTGAACTTCAAACTCATCTATGCCACATGGTTCATTCTTGAAGTAAACTTATGTCCGTTTGGTGCTTAAATCAACTGTTTTAGACAGTCGCTTGAACTGAATGCAATGCATCCGGTTTGTGTAACACCTGTCATCCTAGACACAGCGCTGCGATTTTGCCCGGTGTGTGACTAACATATTTTGTTATTTTGATTAGATAATCATCAAGTGTTCTAAAATAGAAGCAAATAAAGTGTTTAGTATACATACAATATCCATTTGTAATTTCAATGCTATGGCCTTTGTGTAGATATTTAAGGATGTCCATCTTTAAGCATGACTGTAGAAATTAAATGGTAAAACTTTACAATAAGAGTCCAATTGTAACATTAAGATTAATGAAAGCTGTAGAAGTATTTTTACATTTTAGAGTGTGTTAATTTCAACATTTACTATTACTAATACATTTTTAAATTTGAAAGTTTATTCTGTTAACATTAGTTAATAAACTATGAACTAACTTTAACGATCAACATAATAATTAATATATTTTTTTATTCATTTACAAAAGTATGGTTCAGTGCTGTTTTTTTTTTAAATAGTAAAGCACTATTTTAGTTTTCATTCAGTATCCATTTTTAAAACTATCGGTTGATTAATCGGTATCGGTCAGTGTGGTACAACCAAGCTATTGGTATCGTCAAAATCCACTATCGGTCGACCTCTACCCCCAACAGTACACATTTTGAACATCTCCTTTGAACGACACACTCATTTCAGGCCGCAGAGCCTCTATTAACTGGCTGATGAGTTGATTCAGGTGTGTTGAACTGTGGGGATATAGAAAATGTGAATCGTTGGCGATACCGCTGTATAAGTTTAGTCTTGCTACTCACGGATGGCCCAGTCTCTCCAGAACGACCACGAGGTCCAGGGGGTCCGATGGGTCCAGGCAAACCATTTGCACCATCTTTTCCAGCTGGACCAACAGGGCCTGGGGTTCCCTGGAAAGAGTGAGAAGTCTGAGTCTCAGCACAACATCACCTGTGTGCATGATCCGAGGGTGTCCAATCCTGCTCCTGTAGGGCCTCCAGAGTTTAGTTCCAACCTGCTCCAGCACACTTGCCTGTGGCTTTCAAGCTATTTTTGGGTCTCATTTCTAAAATTTTTCATAGAAAACATTCTACAAACCCACAAGGAAAATTGTGAACATCTGCCTAAACCCTGACGTGCCACATGTCAAAGATGAATGTTGCTGTGGGTTTTAGCGTACACACACTGTAAGATCATATTTTATAAATGAGGTCCCTTGTGTTTGATTAAGGTTGTAGCTAAACACTGCAGGGTTTGACACCCTGGCAAATACAGAAGCAGCAATAATGCTCCTGGCTACATACTCTTGCTCCACCGGGTCCAGCAGGTCCAGAAGCTCCTTGGTCACCAGGTTGGCCCTGTGTGTGGAAGACAGGTGTTTTTGTGTTATCACATCTTACCTAGGTATATATATTGATATAGCGCTAGCTGAATATGTCACAAAGAAACAGCAACTTACAGGAGGCCCAGGCAGACCCTGAAGACCGGTGAATCCTCTGTGTCCTTTCTGTCCTCTCTCACCTGAATCACCAGCCTCTCCCTTATCTCCACGCGGGCCTTGTGGGCCCTGTGATTAACGGACATGAGCATTGCAACTCTACATTAACTCTTTCAGTCTACAGTAAATTTTTGTGCATAAATTCACACATTGATCATTGAAAGCAGAAGGGAGTCATGTATGGCAAGAGAAGCACTCACAGGCATTCCCCGAGCTCCAGCAGGCCCCGAAGCTCCAGCAGGTCCTTGGGGTCCCTACAGTTAAAAGCAATGAGTGTCAAGTGCGTTCTATATAAAATGTCATCTTTTGGCTTAAAATCATCTATTGCAAATCAGAAATCATTTTTTCCTGTCTTGTCATTTCCAGTGTATTTTTGGACAGGCCTATGCTTTCCATGCTTTTACTATGTATTAATGGCAGCTTTGAGACATAATTCCATCCAGCTATACCACTTTCCAGATGCAACACATTTTAAGGGAAATTCAACTAAAAAAGCTTGGAATGTCTCAACAGTTTTGAATGATGTGTTTATAACATTTGTAGTGCATTAAAATCACTCATACGCATTCCACCCTGTTGAGAAAAATGACATGAGTATCGATAATGAACAGACTTTCTTAAGTCAATCATTAAACTAGTACAATATCACAAAATCACTGACAGTCAATTTAGTTGACAAATTTTCCAACCCGTTAACTGGTTTAAATCACATGTATTTTATTTATTTATTTAAATAGCTTTCATTCATTTCAAACTGAGACCATTTGTGGTAAAAAAAACTAAATAAATAATAAAAAAAAAATATCCTTTAAATAATACCCTTCAATAACATGAATAATAAATAACCATTTTCCTTACACAATGTCACAGACTAATAACTAATGTTTGATCATTTTCTTCAGTGCTCTTCAGATCTCTAGGAATCTGTACTCACGGACTCTCCTCGGTCTCCCTGTTTGCCGGTGGGTCCGACCGGGCCGGGAGCACCAGTGCCACCCGGAGCACCAGGAGCGCCCGCGGGTCCAGTGTCTCCTCGGTCACCCTGAACAGAACATAGTGATGCAGAGAGTCAGCAAGCATAGCTCAGACCATACAACAATGATAACAGCTTAATGAAAGCATGTCTGTGGAGGCCTTATAATGAGAAAGCAGATGGATAAACACAATTCTCTTTGATGCCCACCTTTATTCCTGCGGAACCGTCTCGGCCAGGAGGACCATCAGATCCGGCATTGCCCTGCAAAAAAATTCAAATATTAAACAGCATGTATGCATGTATGTATGCATTATATATGTACAGCATGTATGCATGTGTTGATTAATGTCAGTTTCAAGACAACAAGCAACTGTGTACAAGGAAAGCATCTAATCTCCATTTGTCTTTTTTTTTTTTTTTTTTAAACAAATTTGTTAATTGGTTTTCATGTTTGTTGGAAAACGGTACATCTGGTTTATATTGGTTTGATTTTATCAGTCAAAACCAGTCCTGTAACCCTGAGCTTGTTCAACTAGATTAATGGTACAAGCCTCTGGAAAAATGGCCTTGCATTTTCCAAAAAATTAGGTTTAGAGCGTGTTTTTTCTTCTTCTTTTTTTCAGGTTTACAAAATAAGATCACATTGCTAAACCAGTACGTGTGTAAAAGTAGTGTTTTTATTTTGCAGTAAGTCCATACGAAGAGTTCAATCGTTCATTATCTCTGTCATCCAAATGGTCATTTGCACCCTAACCATGTTAACGCTTAACACTTTGTTAACATGGTTAACACTTCTTTGTATCTACATTTGGTTTGGCTCCTCTCCAGCAGGAATTGGTCATAGAGATATAGCTTGTGGCAGTTTAGACTATTCTGTTATTCTGTTAATGTTCATTTTACAGTTTGCTTCACTGTTTGTTTGCTAAATCTGGCAAACAGTCAAATCTAACAGGCATTATGCTTCCCCTTTTATAAGGATAGCTGGTTCACACCAATATATCATGTGAAGAGTGTAAAGGTGAGAGAGCAGAGCTCATCTTATCAATGTCAGGATGGGCTTCTGTTCCTAGAGTCCCGCAGTTCACTTTCAGTCTGCTCCAACACACCTGTCTGTAATGATCAAGTTCTCCTGAAGATCCTGATGAGCTGCTTCAGGTGTGTTTGATTTGGGCTGGAGGTGAACTTTTGGGAGGCAGATCTCCAGCAACAGGACTGAACACCACTGCCTTAAGTAATAAACACTTACTTTCATGCTTCAGCCATTCATTACTTTAGGACAGTTGATACAAAAAATATCAATTCTGTCCTCATTTAATTACCTTCATGTCATTTCAAACCTCTATGACTGCTGCTGAACCCAATACAATACATATTTATTAGAAATATGTAAACCTATTTAAACATTCATATTTAAACCTAAATATTCAACCTCCACTGTTTGAATTGGTGTCAGAAACCGATAGAAAGATTAATCTCTGGTTAGATGGGGGAACTGGGAACTCGGGAATGAGGAATGTCAGAAAAGCAAAGCAATGAACCTATAAATATCTGAAAAAAAGGAAATTTGTTGGCGAGGATGCAAAAATCCTATAAATTCCCAGATTAGCATTGTCCATAAGGCAGGGAGCAAAGACATGATTAGTAGCTACTGGCAATAAAACGCTGGACTGAAGAGAGGCTTTAACAATTACATTCTGAAGTGCAGGACAAAATGGGCAGTTTTCAAGAAACTGAACAAATTTAATAATAGAGTACATTATAAACTGGTGAAATGCGGTGATGGTACAAAATCCCTGATGGGCTGTGACAGCTCTCTCGTTGTGAGGGTTAAAGATGAAGCTCTGACAGCCATGTGGATCCACTGTACAATACATAGACAAGCCTAGACAGGAACATGCCAAATGATTTTCAGCATGTCCTGATCAAAGCAAGGCTCTAAATGCCAGTTTTGGGATTGAAAACGGGAGCACTTTACAAACAGATGCTTCTGCACACTGAAGTCTGCCGGCTGTCATCGCCACTCGATTACTTGTGTGAGCAAGTACTACTTTGTCAAATATTCAGTCTCCACAGCACTGGAGCCCTGAAACTGCACAGTTGCGATGTCTCTTTTATCTGACACACCCATTTGAGGTCTTGGAGTCTTTACTAATGAGCTGATAATTAGATTGAGGTGTGATTGATTGAGGAGACATATAAAAATGTGCAGCGTTGGGGACTCCAGGACTACGATTGAGAACCACTGGTTTATAGCAATCTCCGGACTAAAGTCGCACCTTTTTAGCACGTGCTGTAGCTTTTATTTCAAAGCGAGTTATATAATGCAAGTAACATCAAGCACACAAAAGCGCTTTTCACACTGCGCTTAACCCCGGGTTATCGTCGCGGTGTTTGCTTGTTGCTGCTGGACGCTTGGCAACAGCCAGCCAATCAGAACTTGAGCAGCGAGGCACTCGTGTCACGTCAATAACAGGAAACACGCATCGTGTAAACAGCAGCCGGTGAGAGAAAAGTAAAAGAAATGTCAAAAGATGGAAAGCGTGTGAACTGAAGTGATGAGGAGACGGTATTATTCTTAAAACGGCTAAAGACCTACGCGGCGACATTTTTTTAATAGCTGGCACGCGGGACAAGCCGTGTAAACCATAGATATGTATGTATACATATCTATGGTGTAAACAGGTTGCCTGCTGTTCATCCAATCAGTGACAGTGACACCGCAAATATGCAAATAAGAACATTAACCCGAGGTTTAGGAATGTACAGTGTGAAACGTCTGTTAATGAATATCCAGGATTAACAGTTAACCCCAGGTTTAGTATGAGCAGTGTGAAACATGATTACAGATGACCCAGGATTCCGTTTATCCGGGGTTTAGGATGACCCAGGGTTAACAATTTCAAATGTGAAAAGCCCTAAAACGTGCAAAACTCTCCCATTTGGTTTTGTGCAGAATGTAATGAATGAAACATCATTTAGGTGTGACCTGAACGGTGCAGTTTGCATGTTGTTTGAGCGCTGGTTGATTGTATGTGTTGTGCTGAAGTAAATCTCCAGGACCATGGCAGGTTGTGATGTACCTCTCTCCCAGGTTCCCCAGCAGGTCCGGTCAGACCGGGCGACCCCACAGGTCCAGGGGGTCCACGGTCTCCAGGTCCTCCAGGAGCTCCTTGTTTACCAGGCTCACCCTGTGATAGGGATCATCAGATGAATGTCATCCACCTGTATTAACTCTGCACTTGCCTGTATAAAACTCTTTGTCTTTTGCTATTTCTTAACTGTAAGTGCAATTTGAGAAATTATCAATCCCACATTAAATGATATGCCTCTTGATTTTCAGTCATGCTGTTGTGAATTTTGGTGATACTGTGAAATCTGCTTGTCTCTGTGATTAATGTTTATTTATTTTTTTAAATAATGCATTAACATCAAAGTGTTTCATTGGCAAGGGATCATCAAACATGGAAAAACATTCCCATGCTTTTATCTATTTGTCACATTCACTGGAAACTGAAAAGCTGGCAAAGTACATAAAGTTCACCTTAAAGGAAAATCTGATAAGAAGCTTATGACTGAAACGGTTTCTCTGTCTCCTGTCACAGTCATCATTATTATCCTAAATGTCAGTGTGTTTATTTGGGATGGTGGAGACTCACAGAGGGTCCAGGCAGGCCGGGGAAACCTCTTTCACCACGCTGTCCAGGAAGACCAACAATACCACGCTGACCAGCCAGACCCTGAGGACCTGCTGGACCATCCGGACCCTGCAACAGGACAGAAGTGAAAGCCACAATGACAACAGAACCTAAAAATGCTTTATAATATGTAGCCCTGGAGCACAAAAGCAGTCATAAGTAGCACAGGTACATTTGTAGCAATAGCCAACAATACATTGTATGGGTCAAAATTATCCATTTTTCTTGTAGGCCAAAAATCATTAGGATATTAAGATCATGTTCCATGAAGATATTTTCTAAATTTCATACCATAAATATATCAAAACTTAATTTTTAATTAGTAATATGCATTGCTAAGAACTTCATTTGGACAACTTTAAAGGCAATTTTCTCAATATTTTGATTTTTTTTGCACCCCTAGATTCCAGATTTTCAAATAGTTGTATCTCAGCCAAATATAGTCCTATCTTAACAAACCATACATCAATGGAAAGCTTGTATAAATCAATTCCATCAACTCAATTCCATAAAAATGACCCTTATGACCCTTATGGTTTTGTGGTCCAGGGTCACATATAAGACACTCATCACAAAATGAGTCTGGACTTTGCATTTAAAATCTCTAAGGAACATTCAGAGTGTTGCTATCTTTACTATGTGTTGAGCTGTAAATGCTGTATGTTCACACTGATGAACAGCCGTGCTAAATGAGAGCCAGTAAAACTACGTACGTGAGGCCCATCTTCTCCAGGATCTCCCTTCTCTCCAGGAGTCCCAGCCGGCCCACGCAAGCCACCGTCCCCGGGTCTTCCAGGAGGACCACCGTCACCGCGCACACCCTTAGGACCGTCTTTACCAGGAGGACCAGCAGGACCAGCCGGACCCGGGTTACCCTGAGAATGACGTCAACCAATGCACATTAACATGAATGAAAAGACTGAGGTGTGGAGGACACAGGGCTGATGCACACATTACATTAATCAAATGTTTCACACTGCATTAATGATGTACATTTTTATAATGAGCGGTTATTCCTTAAAGGGGTCATGAACTGCCATTGTTTTTTTAATTTTGTACTGTTCTCTGAGGTCCACTTATAATGTTATCAAGAATTTTACATCAAAAACATAATTTAGAAGTAATAGGCTATTTTCTATCCTGGGCTAAGCAGGCAGAGATGTAGACTCTGTGGGCGGGGCTAAACAGGCAGCGATGTAGAAGCAGGCGTTGATCTTCTTCTGTGGAGGCGGTGCTTATCCACACTATTACATCAGAGTAGAACATTCCACAAGCTGTTGATTTGGCAGACTGGCTTCAATATAAGCTGTTTTTAGACTAATGAGAAAGTTTTGATTCCTGAAACTTACAGGATGTTTTTTATAGTACAATGACCAGGTTGAAAAATTACAACAGCTCCTCCCGACCTAGCACCCGTCTAGGAAGGTTTGGAGTAGGGAGACTGAGGATGCGTGCACGGGCCTACGCCTGTTAGACTAAACCACATCGTGTGAGATTATCTCCGGTCTAGGAGCTGGGCTTGTCTAAGCATTGGGCCTAAAAAGTGAAAGTTAGATTTATAGTCACTGGGTCTGTGACGGTTAAGTTTAGGGTGTGGTTTAGTTCAGCCTTAAATTTAGCAGTACTCGAGTTGAACCGGCTAGGTTTCTAAGAAGTTTTGTTAAGCCAAATTGCCATGTTTCAAAGACGATAAATGTCACAGTTAGATTATAATCGCTGGGTCTGTGACGGGTAGGTTTAGAGTGTGGTTTAGTTTAGCTTTAGATATGTCAAAAGATCAAGAGAATTTTGTTTTCTCAGTTTATGACCCCTTGAGGTCTTTGTCATAGTGAACAGGTCCATTGCTTTACTTACATTGGGACCAGGAGGTCCGACTCTACCAGCAGCTCCAGGGAAACCTGTGGCACCCTATAAAATTCATAAAAAATAAAAATTGAGTTTCATGATCTACATTTACAAAGGTTAGTCTCTTGTTAGTACTTACAGGAGGTCCTTGAGCACCGCGAGCCCCTTTCGGTCCAGACACACCAGTTGGTCCCTATAACCAAACCAGGAATACACAATGTGAAGAAATACAGGGCAAATGTTGTCTTGAGATGGGAAAGCAAAATCATTTGGCTGATGTTACCTGAGGACCTGGAGCTCCAGAAGGCCCCTGAGGGCCCGGTGCACCAGCATCACCCTTCTGTCCACCTTCACCCTGCTCTCCCTTAGTGCCAGGCTGTCCATCTGCACCCTAACATATCCAGATCAATCAGTGAACAATCAGCTAATCAATGTTAGTGCTGTCAGTGCTCCAACACTCACACCTTTTTATCTCATTTATCAAGATGCAAAGGCAGTTCATCTATCCTTAATATCATGTTAAATCTATTCATTTCAGGTTTGATGTACAATTCATGACTGTATGAACTTCAGTTCTTGATTTTGAATGTTAATAAAACTCCTTTCTGCTTCTTCCTCCACTGCATTTCCTTAAATATGTCCCAAAATAAGTTCACAGATATGATTTAAAAACAACTGAATTGGCAACCATTTCCACAGCTCCAGCTCCTGAATCAATTTCACCACTGAAAGTAATGAAGATGCTTTAGAGCAGGGGTCACCAAACTCGGTCCTGGAGGGCCGGCGTCCTGCAGAGTTTAGCTCCAACTTGCCTCAACATACCTGTCTGGAAGTTTCCAGTATACCTAGAAAGATGTTGATTAGCTGCTTCAGGTGTGTTTGATTAGGGTTGGAGCTAAACTCTGCAGGATACCGGCCCTCCAAGATCGAGTCTGGTCACCCCTGCTTTAGAGGGACTTTGACTGCACAAACACAGTCGTCCCAAATCTGAGGTGACGTTATAAAGCTGTAGTGGATCTCGCTCCATCACTGGTGCAGTCACAGGAACAGTTTTAAATGTGTGTAATATGATGTGCTGCAGCCAAACAAAGTGCAGAGGCAGAAAACTGTATAAACTGTTTCGCATATTGTTCTGGGTAATGAGCTGATGTCATTACATCATTTATGATTAGACAGCAAACTCATCTACCTTCTCTTTTACTGATCACTGAGATCTCAGTTCTTGCTTTAATAAATAAATGAGTGCAAGCAATTATAAACATTGACTTTTAGTCATTTGCACCATCTTTCCATCTTTTTGACCTCTTCATTTTATTTTCTGTTAAAATAAGTGCACAAACACTTAGATGACTGGTATCACCATTAGTTGGGTAGTCTCTAGGCCAAAGCCTTTTTTATTTGTGGGTTTCATTTGTGCACTGCTATAATATTAAGAACAGCTATTCCAGTAGTCTGATGGTCAGACTGTGAGCTTGGCGTATGAGAGCATAATAGACTTTTACTGTTAGGCAGAAATAAAGAAAGAGTGAAGATGAGGTGATTGCTGTACTTACAGGAGGACCAGCAAAACCAGCAGAACCAGGAGGTCCAGTCTCTCCTCTGTCACCCTGTCAAAAACATAAATCCCCAGTTTTATTATATCATACTAGTACATTGTTATACTGTATGTACAATAATGATGCCATGCCATCAAATAAAATAGCGTTTAGATTATAGAGGTTGCTCATGTCACAGTCTTTTCCTAGAAGTGCATATAAATGTGTATAAAGCATATAAAAATATATCAACTCTAAATGTATCCAGAGATATGGTGTGTGTCATATCATGTCTGGTGTATCAAGTGAGATACAGAATGACAAAACTGTATGACAGATAAAACTTCTCTATGTAAATTCAGAGGTCGGTATAAAGTTTGAGCAACAGAAGATCACTGCATGCATTGAGTTCCATACGCAAGTTGCAAAAATATATCGACTTCAATGTGGAAAGTATGGAAAGTAGATAAATGCCACTATTAACACAGGTCTCTGAACACTGATATAATTTGTGAGAGACTCACAGGAACACCGCGAGTACCAGCAGCTCCAGACGGTCCTGCAGGTCCAGATTCTCCCTGAGGAACGTGCGGGGTAGAGATTAATATTAGACATTCAACACATTAACAAACTGATAATAAACTGATAACTTTAGTACCTTTTCACCGTTGGGTCCGCCAGGACCAGGAGGACCGATTGGACCCGTTAAACCCTGCAAAGACACAAAGCAGCTTCCTCAAGCACTCCTGTTCATAAACTTCAGTAGTATGATTAAAAAAGGATCTCATTAACATCCCTACAAGACTCTGCTACTGAAATGACATACACAAACACATATGTGACCCTGGACCACAAAACCTGTCATAAGGGTCAATTTTTGGAAATTCAGAAGCTGAATAAATAAGCTTTCCATTGGTGTATGGTTTGTTAGGATAGGACAATATTTGGCCGAGATACAAAAAAAAAATCTAAATATTGAGAAAATTGCCTTTAAAGTTGTCCAAATGAAATTCTTAGCAATGCATATTACTAATCAAAAATGAAGTTTTGATATATTTACAGTAGGAAACTTACAAAATATCTTCATGGAACATGATCTTTACTTAATATCCTAATGATTTTTGGCATAAAAAAATGTATAATTTTGACCCATACAATGTATTGTTGGCTATTGCTACAAACCTGTGCTACTTATGACTGCTTTTGTGCTCCAGGGTCACATATGAATTCACACACGCATTCATCCAGAACTGAACTCATGCTGGCATATTCATGCAGCATGTCCTTTGTGTACAATTAACACACTGCAACACACACATGCTATTCAGGATTGGTTTGGTTCATGTGTTTAGTTATATCATGTAGACCAGTGGTGTCCAGTGGCTCGAAGACTGCACAAGAAGTCTGGCTTCATCATATTTCTTCTTATGGCCGTTTGTAAACCAAATCAGATGCGTAGTTCACTGTTCAGCGGTAGTTTGAGAGGCAGCTTCGAGAGCAACACATGCACACATACTGTACACACACAATAGATGATAGTACATTCATCTGTGCTTCATCACCAGCCAGCCATACATGTAAAAACCAACACAAAGTAAATATTGAAAATATTAGAGGAAAAAACAAGAGCCCAGATTTACTAACAGCTTGCACCAGCGCAAACTGTGTTTTGCCAAGAAAATAGTACTGTCAAGATTTACTAAAGACGCGCAGTGAAGAATTAGCGCTGAAAAGGCGTAGACACAATTATTTTTGTGCCTGACCTTATCGAATATGCATTTGTAGGAGTTTCCCTTTCAGACGCAAAATTTATGGGAGGAGAGTTTGCGCTCGTCAAATTACTGGTATTTCCGCCATTATTTAACACCCCAAAAAAGCATGTCTTAAAGTAAGGGCTAAAGTAAAGTAATTTTCGCTGCTCTCGGTAGAAATTATCTGCTGCGTCTGTGTTCTTTAATGTACACATTGTCAAATAACCCGCAGAATTTTCCCTCCCATCGGCACTTTTATGGAATTGCGCTCTAATGCTAATTTGCCCCGTTTAGTAAATCTGGCCCAAGATGTTCAATCTTCTTACTCTTGCGCCGTCTTTCCCAGGAGCTCCTTCAGGTCCTTTCTCACCGTTGTCACCCTGCGATACACAGACAGTCAAATTTTATGATTTATATCCATTACAGTACCTGTATCGCTAATGTTTGCACACACAGCAGTAAATGGGCAATAGTGCATTACTCTAGTCTAGTGCTTTTCTAACATGTTCTTTTATAACATTGTCTAAACAAAGCAGATGGAGCGTCTGTGAATGTCACATAATCAAGCAGTAGGTAACGGATCAACAGAGTTTTATAAACGTAAGTTTCTCTTCATTTCAAAAAGACACAGGCCTAGTCTCACAGAGGGTGGATCTGAATAAATCTCACTTACTCTGTCCCCCTTTGGTCCAGGAATGCCAGACGTGCCTCTCTCTCCAGGCATCCCCTGCAGTCCTGGAGGCCCCTGAGCACCAGGAGCTCCCGCCGGGCCGACCCCACCCTACGGATCATTACAGGCTTCAGCACGTTTAACCCACACGCTTTAATGACGTGAAGGCTGTAGCATGTGTTATCATAAAACATTTTGCTGCATTGCTGTGTTTCTGTAGGAGACTGACTGATCTGCTCACCTTGGGCCCATCAGTTCCTGGAGTTCCTGGAAGACCTCGAGGCCCCTGGAGGCCCTGGGGCCCCACTCCTCCTCTCTCTCCTGGGAAACCCCGCTCACCCTGAGGAGGAAGAGCGGCGCAGGGAACTTTAACACATGAGAATAGTAAGCACTCACAAACTGAAGAGAGAGCATCGGGTTGAGACTCACGCGTGGTCCGGTGGCCCCTGCGGCCCCAGCCTCTCCTGGAACACCCTGCGTGAGACAGACACAAGGTTTATAACACATCTGTGTGCAGGCAGCAGAATGACATGTAAAGCAAGGTTTCCTCTGCTTCTTCAGGAACTCTCACCTGATCGCCAGGTTTACCGCCTTCACCAGGGGGGCCCGGGGGTCCGGGGAGACCCTACAAACAACAAAGAAACGCTTTGTTCAAAACGCTATGACATGCAAACATGGTGTTAAACTAAACTGTTCATTATTGTATCGATAAAATAAATCTTCAAGTAGCACAACTAGCTGTAGAGCTTCAGATCCATGTAAGGGATGTTCACTGTAACCTCTATTAATCTCAGTATTATTCCAGGATCTTTATGATTCTCTGAAACAAACAGAAGCCTAAGTGATAGTTCCTTCAGAAAACTCACAGTAGCAGTTCACTGTCACTTATTTGTTCATTATGTCATATAATAATACTGTTACAGTTATCATAATGTGCAAAGACACGATCTGA
Organism: Spinibarbus caldwelli; assembly: GCA_039654775.1. Lineage (NCBI taxonomy): Eukaryota > Metazoa > Chordata > Actinopteri > Cypriniformes > Cyprinidae > Spinibarbus > Spinibarbus caldwelli. Next base: position 31,079,324 of record CM077254.1, on the reverse strand, counting down.
ACTAATGCCCTGCTGGGATGGCTCATACTGTACATGATGATTTTTGTATTCACTGTCCTTATTTATCCAGGATATAAACTTTTTATAAAGATTTTTATTTTTTTTTTGTGTGTCCTGGTCAAGATGCATCACAGACACATCCGTACAAAAAATGATGTCTGTAAAAGATCATTTGCTTGGCTCATACATTATAAAATACGGTTCGCTATTAACTGTAGAATGAAGAAATTCAGCTGGGAATCTTCTTCAGGTTTGTGGAAGAAAATGACTTCAGCAATAAATCACTGATCAATGCCGGTAAATCCTGAAATGACCTCATGACCACCTGAGAAATGATTTACATCTGAAAAGGACTGAAGATTAAGTACTACTTTATATTTAATATTGTTTACATTTCTTCATTCATGATAATTGAACTAAATATATTGTTAAATGTATAGACAAATCTTGAATCTTCTCACAATGGGTTTGCTGTCAAGAACAAGATTATACTGAGATTCAAACTGATGCAAAGTTAAAAGATGCATTAAAATCATCTACATTCAACAGGAATACACAGATCGACGTCAACAGTCATCCAGATGGATGGGAATAATTAGCTTTGCCTACAGAATGATTTTTGTAAATACGTATCTCTCATCATATTGCTGCTGCTGGAATTGTTAATGTTAACTGTTAAGTAATGAGCCACGACAGTGAATTTACAAATACATGATCGAAACACTCTTCACTGTAAAAAGAGGCAACCTACAACTGTTAGCTTACAGAGCTATTTTTACCTGATTTAACCCACAGAAATGAATTAATGTAATTAGGCTGATTGGGTGATGTTAAACACTCTTCTTGACTTGAATAAGACTAGCATGGCAACAGTTAACATCTGTCCAGTGATCTGCACACTCACCTGGAAGCCGGAGGGTCCGGGCTGACCCTGCTCTCCTCTCTCTCCTGCAGGACCCTGTCAACATCCCATCATCATCATCATCATCATCATCATCATCAGACTCTCACTCATAAACTCATAATGTGAACACACGCATGTGCAGACACACTCACAGCAGGTCCAGGGGGTCCGGCAGCGCCCGTCTCGCCGTCTTTCCCCGGCAGACCCTGCAGAGCACAGACATCAGTCACTCCATCACAGCAGAGCATTATATGATGAGAACTGAAGCTGAGTGCTTGTGTGTGTCAGAGACGACCATTTCTTCAGAAGAGCCTTAGTGCCGCTGCTTGTTGTCTACATATTATAATGCCACCCTAATCTCAGCACCAGACAGACAGCAGATGACTAGAAAAACACCTCAAACCTTCTGGAGAAAAACACTGAGGTTTGCCTCAGCCTCTCACTGAATGATTAGACTCTTATATTTACTATTGTGGCAGAATTTCTTCAGCAATAGTGATGCAGGTGTGTCCTCGTAGTGCTGCAGGTCAGTTATGTCGAAGCTCTGATTATTTAGGACGCCCTAATGTGGTTTTCCGCCTCCTGTCCAGATCAAAAATGATCTGGACAGGACAAAGCATTGTCAAATGTTGCATATTTCCAAAAAAATAAATTAATAAATGTTTTCTACTTCACAAGAAAAAATCATTCACCAATCAAAAACCGCCTCTAACTTTTATCCAAAGCCAAGCATGAGACGTCCTTTGAACATGACATGGTTCAAACATGAATCCCAGACTCCAGGATAATAATGCTCAACACATCTGAGCTGAATCAAGCGTCAAAATGCCAAGGGTCTGTGTTTTCAGTTCTCCAGGTCATCATGCAACGTGTTGAACTATTCTAGTTAACTGGAAGTGTTTCTCCGTTGCTTTGGATGTTTATCTATCAAATGACTTTATCAGTTGTGGACCAGCATCAGTACCAGTATCTCCTCTATCCATCCGCAACTGAAGCCACAAAGAAACCATATTTTTATTTTATGCAAACAGGCCAATAAAAGTCTTTTAAAATGAATGCTAGGAGAACACCAGAGCAGTGTGCAACACATAAAGACACTCAGCGTCTGTTTGACACATAAAAGCTCGCTCAGTCCTCAAACTCAACTCTTGAATATGTTTCAGAGATCTGATGCACTGTGACACAGAAACTTTGGCACATTAACAAGTTACATCCATTCACTGGCAAACAACTGCTTTGTAGTTATGTAAAGAATCATTCAAGTAAGAATTATACTGTACATGGTCCGCTGTCCTTGAAATAAAAGCCAATCACTAGTTTTGGAAACTGCATATTTTCTTTATAATATCTCACTTACTATTTTCCACTTTGTAAATTACCGTTTACCCAAATGTATGTTTAGAAAAATCATAAAGTTGACTCAAATACACAAGATCAAATGTCCGGTTTTCTTTAAAACAAGCCACCGTTTTAGCACTGGAAGAAATAAATTGCCAAGAAAGCCTGCCAAGAGAGCTCGGCATCACTAATGACAAGCACCAGCAATCCTGCCCAGAGCTCAGTCGCTCTGAAGATCAGTCAAGCTGCTCCCTGGCCGCTTCGCTTGGCAGTGTAGATGTGTTGAGGATCACGGAGCAACTTACACGCAAACCAGGAGCTCCAGCGAGTCCCTTGTCTCCGGGCTTCCCAGCCTCACCCTGCAGCGAGAGCAAGATGCCTTCAGTGATGGCTACGTGAAACAGTCATTAAGATGCAGAGCAATAATACTTGAAAAAGTGTCTACATAATAACACAATTAATATCAAAAAAGAACAGTGATGTACACATTCAGGTTGCTGTGACACAAACAAACAGACATGTATGGACAAGAGTTTTATGGCTTACATTGCCACCCTTGGGTCCAGGGAATCCCATCACTCCAGGCTGACCGCGAGCACCCTGAGGGCCCGGGGGCCCCGGCCGGCCGTCTTCACCAGCAGCACCCTACACCCTCAACAGAGCACTGCAGTTACTCAGCGTACAAACACACCACTACAGCTCTTAAACACACGTGTGTCCGTCTTTAACTGTGAGTCTTTTCGTGAGAGATCACATGACAGGAAGCAGGAAGTCAAGGACCCTCTATGATATCTATATGAGAAGCAGCATGGCCTGAGATTTTAAACAGAATCAGGACACTGCATTCACTCTTTTGTATCAGTGCATTGCTAACACACAGAGACTCTTCAAGGCTGTCTGTTGGTGTGGAACTAATAGACTTTATGCTTTTAACAGACTAAGGGAACAGAACATGTTTTTCCATTTCACTGTGCTACTTTTCCAAGCTGTGAATAAAACAAAGATCACTGGAGTACACATTTAGAAGAAAAGACTATTTCAGTCTTTCTGCTTCAAAGTCTCATGTTTAATTCAAAGTGATGTGTGTCACTACTTTGTAATTATTTGTAAGATTTACAAGCAATTTCTGAGTGAAAACTGTTTCTGCAACAATTATTTTTTCTCATGTACACTGTGATAGGCTGATATCTAAAGAGCAGACTGGCTGAAATTATAATTAGAATTATAATTGTAATAGCCAAATTCACTATTAAGCACACAGTCAAAATATGTGTGTAAAAATATAGTCAAAATATAAACATAATAGTCGTGTACATCAGCGTCTACTCACAGACGGACCAGCTTTGCCCTGTGGACCAGCATCGCCCGCACGTCCCGTCAGACCCTGCGTAATGGAATTATGACAAGTGTGTAAAATCAGCATCAAACCAGTTTACACTGTTTACTCTGCAGACAGATGTCCTGATTTACCCTTGCACCAGGGAGACCCGGTTCTCCAGGCCGGCCCGGATCTCCGCCGGCTCCCTTGGGTCCCGACACCCCCGGAGCTCCCCGTTCACCCGGAGCGCCCTGAAGCACAACGCCAGAAACTCAATTCATGCTGAATTCATCAGCTAAAACATGCATTTCATAGCCACGTGATGTCTAATACTTTGGTTTGCAATGTAGTAAAGTGCAGTCGAGACTGAAGGACACAGAGCTGCATACGGCTGAAGAACAATATCAGACATTATGACAAAAGCCACCTTCACACATCAAATCTGGTTAACTGCTGTAAAATTGTTGTATTGTATCTCTCTGATGTCAATCATCAGAAATGACCTTCAGACTGCATTTTCTTTGCGCTATGAGAAACATAAAAATAAACTTTACTTCATCACTAATGTGCTAGTAACGTTACTTCTCATCCAGGCACATTGCCAGAACTTATTTAACAGAATTTCTTGTTCACTCATGATCTCTTAACAGTAAAATGCTTATATTTTTCCTGAAAGACTGTATGTGTGTTATGCATTTCGAACACGCGCGGCGTCTCACCTTTGGTCCAGCCAGACCATCTTGTCCAGGAAAACCTCGATTACCAGGCGCTCCCTGCAGAAAACATGTCATCCTCGTTTAATCTAATTTATAACACGATACAGTATAAAGCTTCATCTCAAAGATCTACAACAGACCCATCTAACCGATGGCAGTCCTTGAGAGAGCTGAATAACTCTATTTGCTCGTATGGGTCATGTAAAGAAGCTACACAAGATCAGGTCAGACATGAAGAAGCCGTGTCTTACTCTCTCTCCAGGCGGCCCGAGGGGTCCAAGAGCGCCGGGCTCTCCTCTGGGTCCTCGCTTACCTTCCTCTCCGGCAGGGCCAGGGGCACCTTGAGGCCCAGCGTTGCCCTAAACAAACCATTCTTTATTTAAAACCCTCATTTTCATTTAACTATGACAGCTATAATGCAACACATTTAACTCACGTAAAACACTAGCCAGCTGCTGAACTACCATACACTACATTCTCTGACAGATACGCTTTACATGCAGCACAGAAACACACTGATAATAGCTTTAAATGCTACACACTGACTTTTCACTTGTATCTGTGCAGCTGTAAAATTAATAGGTTAGTTACTTTTAGTTAATATTAATAAAAAAGTAACATTTTAACATGTTAAAAAGACATGTAAACTCAAAAGTATTATTTTAATGTGACATTGCTTTATGTAAGCAAACTCTCTTCATGAAAGAAGTGTTTACAGTGCATCGCTCCTTGTATTTCAACTTTGTAGAATACAGTGCTGCAGATTATGAAGTTTTTATTTATGAAGTTAAATGACTATGATTAACTTCTAGTGTGAATGCAAGGAACAGAACTTACAATTTCTCCTTTAGGACCAGCCTCACCCTTGAACCCTGCGAGACCCGGATCACCCTAAAGACAAACACACATCAAAGTCTGACATCTATCTAATCTCATCTAATATCTCATCTAATATCAACATTATCAGAAATAGACCAAAAGATATTCTGAATGAAGTTTTCTGGTGGGATTGAAGGGTCTTTGGTTAGAAGTCTCTTTTTTTCACTGTAAAGATGTATAGTTATTTTTCAACATTTAAACAAAAAAATAAATAAATAAATAAATAAAAAAAATATAAAAAAAACTGTCATTAACAAACATAAGAACAAAAAAAAGTAAATTACAAACAATAAGACAAATAAATTCAATGAAACAATAAAATCAAATAAAAATCAAATCGCATTATAAACGATATAACAAAATCTCTATCAATTAATATCACTATATATATCAGCCAGCCCTGGAAAGGTTCAATGTGTGTTTAAATAGAACAGATCTGTGAAATATCTAAGTGTGTATTATGGCACAGGGCAAAACATGTGATCAATAATTCATATCTCACATTATCACATTGAACTCATCTCTAAGCCAGAGAGTTTAGCTCCAGCTACACACTCTAAAGCCCCGTTCACACCAAGAATGATAACTATAAAGATAACTATAAAGATAACGATATTAGCATCCACACCAGCGAACAATATCTTCTGTTTATTCTAAGTTTAAATTCTATGTTTAAATTCTCGAGCTCATTATAGCAGGATGGATTCTGATTGGATGTCAATGTTTGTATCGTTCATCAGCTGGAAAAAATCGTTCTGAAAGTGATTCCAGTGATATCGTTTCTCTGTGCCTTTATCGTTATAGTTGTGGTATGGACTCTGCCATTCTCTAATATTGAGAATGATTTTTAGAACTATATCTTTATCGTTATCTTTATAGTTATCGTCCTTGGTGTGAAAGGGCCTTAATACACTTATCAGAAGAGTCTCTGATGATGGCATTGTTTTGTGTTTACTTTGGTCATTTCCATACGGAGTATAAAACACAAACACTCACGCAGTAATGTAAAGTAGTGTAAAGCAGTGTAATGTAGAGTTAACCAGTCATTATTGCTAAATAAACCTGGTGTCAGGTCCTGATGGGCCTGTCTGGGTTTATTTTGCAGAGGTCTAAAGACTGAACATTTGAACTGAACACAGAAACTCACAGACTGTCCCTTCGGCCCCAGAGGTCCAGTCGCTCCCTGGGGTCCAGGAGGGCCCCGAGGGCCTGGGAAACCAGGAGCGCCAGCGATACCAGGAGCACCCTATGAGACGACACAGATGAGCGTGTGCAAACAGGTTCACAAACAACTCCAATCCTCATACTATCTACTGTGTTGCTTTGGGAGGATCGAATTATCGCAAGTGATTCTCACAGATTTGAAACAGGAATGATGCTCAGATGAACTCTGAAGAACAGCTCATTCACAGTGGATCACAAAGAGTCTTACGGCTCTTTATATGCAGGTGTACTTACCACTGATCCTTTGGCTCCGGGGAGGCCATCGGTCCCGGGGTTACCCTGCGGAATGAGCGAGAGCACACAGTCAGAGAGACTAGATCCAGATCCTACAAAAGTTTAAACAGCAATATTTCTGTTTAATCTGCACAAGTCTCTCCTCAGCAAAACTATAGATTTACCAAGTCAAAATAAAACTTATTAAATTCAGGAACACAATTCATCTGTCCATGGGACAAGACCAGTGCACTTCACCACTGCTGACTGCCAAATTGCCAAACCAAATCCAAACCAGTCTTCTCCCATCATCCACTGGGGGTCACTGTGTCTTGTGTTTGCTGTGTGCTTTTCTTCTGAATCTGATTTCCTGTTCTTGTCTTCTGCTGATTGCCTCTAATACGTCTTCATGTATTCTCTGACTGTGTATAATACCTGTAGCGATCTATCCATTACGTCCACATCCACTGCTCAGAACCTTTGAGCCAATTATCTCAGCTGTAAAGGTCATGTGACGAATCAGTTGTGAGAAAATGACGTCATGAAAACATGGACTGGAGCACAACCCTGTGGCATCATGACATATACTTCTAATTAAAACCATCAGCTGGTGGAAAGGTGATGTCACTTCCTGGAGGAACTTAAACCCTGCCCACCAAGACGGTTTCCACTGGTTTGGTTGGTCTAGTTGGGCACTATTCATCTGGTCAGGCTAAACCAGCTTATGCCAGAAAACCACATCTTGACCTCTGTAGCACTTTCATTTATGTCATTAATGTCCACCCAGCTATGCTCTTTCTTGCAGAGAACTGGTGTTTATGAAGTGTTTCAGTCATGTTTTGGGCCTCATCAGCAGCACTTGTCAGAGTTATACTGCATCTGCAGGGCATAACTTCATTTCACTGTCCATATCAACAGCAGAATGTTTTAGTTTTCATTATCCAAAGTGACACCTCTGGAGTAACCTCTGCCCTCGTGTAAGTGAGGGTGGTGATCAATGAATATAGTCATTTGAGTCATTTTCGATTGTATTAATCTTTTTCTGTGGTTACTCACAGAGACTCCAGAAGGTCCTGGAGATCCGGGGACGCCAGACTCTCCGCGGGGTCCTTGTGCTCCTTCAGGTCCTCTGGCTCCGGTAGGTCCTGCTTCACCCTATGAAGGAAAATACAACATGAGACATTCTGCTTGGGCACGACTATTCCTTCTCAAGATCAGCAACATTTTCAAATGTCATTTCCAGAGCCTGGGTTGTACATTCATCTGTATTAATGTGGTCATAAACCTGAGATTATTACTAAATTTACTGTGTGTTTTTTTAGCATAATATAGAGTCTTAATAGCAGAAAAATGAGAATCTGAATGACCTTACAGTCTGATGTGATATTTAATGGTGGATACGATGGTTTCTCAAAACATTCATGAGTTGTTATTATTGTTTGTATGGATGTTATTATTATTGGTATATACCTATGACATACATAACATGCACCGATAGTGTAAACGTCTGATTTGCGACAGAGAAAGGCAGAACTAAGAGACGTCACACCTTAGAACCGGGGGATCCTGGGAAACCAGGAGAGCCAGCCGTGCCGACTGGACCCTGTTAAGACAAACAGCATGAGTTATATACAATGCTTCCGTTCCTCGAACAATCCTCAAATAAAATGAGTGTTGATGCAGAGTTACTGCAACAGAAGACGAAGCCTCAAACCTACAGGAGGACCAGCAGCGCCGGGTGACCCATCATTCCCTCGAGCACCCTGATCAAACACAACACCACAGACAGTTCAGATCATCAGCATCTTCACAGAACACACAAGCAACACTACACCTTGAGATACTAGCTATCAGATTATTATCATGATCAGAGACACAGCATATAGATCTGTGACTATGAGTTAGAGAGCAAGACACAGAGAGACCGTCTGTAGCAGACAACAGCGGACGAAACACTAATCTAATCAATTTATTACTTTATACTGTAGATGCTGTATATTTCAACTCACAGTAACATACGCTGCTGTATTGTTGTTGTGTGACAGATTCTGATTTTGTTCCATTTATCTACAGTGGCTAGAAATGTAAACGCACAAAAAGAAGTACATCATATTGCTTACTTCCCACGTCTGAAAATAAGATGCATGAGGAGAACCAGTGAACTAGTGCGGTAATGCAGATTAGGGGCCAGAAGCATGTCAAGAGGACACAGAAACTAACTTACTAGCTACTGAGACAGATGTAGAAATTCATTTGTAAAACATCAAATATTTGTCAGTGTGCTACAGAAGAAAGAAAGAAGGTTAATGAAGAAGTGAGTGATTCTTACAGCAGCTCCGGACGGTCCTGGACGCCCCCTTTCACCAGGTAAACCACGTGGACCCTGAAGAAAAAACACACAAACAAATCATGTATCTAATGAATATTAACTGTCTCAGATGTTTCCTCAAAAGATTTGTCAGGAGAAATAAAAACGAGTCAATAGTGGGATCTAGAGAGAAGCTCAGATCAGTTGATGAGCAATGATCAAGTTCATATTGAACTGAAATTGAAACGCTCTCCATTTGATCTCATTACTGTCTATGAGAAACAGCTGAGTTGTTAAGAGATCTCATGTGCATAAAACTCTTTCTTTTGAGGGAAATTCGGTTGCAATATTGGTAATGGCGTATTTATTCACTTTCTTGTCTCGTATATGCTGATGAATGTGAGCCCATGGCAGTTTGTTTACCAGCGTCTGAGAGCTCGAGATGCTCGTGGTCAGACGGTCTGACTCTGACACGCTGCCAGCAGAAATTAAGTGTTTACCGTGTGTACTGATATTTGTTTGAATCTGACATCAGCTCAGGTGTTTAAAACATACTGCAGCTGCATATGTGTGAGGAATACAAATGTATTCGAGAGAAACAGCAGGACAGCAGCTGATCGCGAACACCTACCATTGGTCCAGGAGCGCCGCTTTCTCCAGAAGACCCGGCCTCACCCTGACAGACACAGACAGAGAGAGATGGGTCGCACCGAGAGTCAAACCCAGAACTACCCTTACATGTAATGATGGAAATGTGATTAGTGAAAGTCATACTTTAGCCCCAGTGGCTCCGGACTCTCCTTTAGCACCATCAAGACCTGGATAACCCTACAAACACCCCACAGATCAACACACGTCAGTGATACTGTATTCACAGCGATGCTAAGTGATGAAATTACTACAGGTGAGACCCTACAGCAAAACCATCGGGTCATTCCTGTCCACTCAACCAGAGGTCCCCAGCTAAGATTTTTGATTTTGTTAATGTTTTTTTTTACTGAAGAAAGATAAACATGTACAGTGAGGAAAGCCAAAATATTAAATGTGATGGATGTATATTTACTAAGTAATCCACTATTTTGTACAGGGAGTTCAAAATGACAATTTTCACCTGAGATTCAGAGCTAGATTACAGGAGGATAAAAATGACTTCAAAAAGATGGAAGCATCATGTTATTTTCACACAGAGATTAGAAAAAAAAACTTGAAAAGTGCTCTTTCCCCTTTTTGATCGATCTACATTGGCATATAATGCAACAAAGATTGATAAAGTCAACAGATTTTACTACTCAGAAGTTTGCATGCCTGTAACTGAAGAAGTTTGAAAGATATCTTAAAATTTGACACGGAATGACTATACTATTTTTTTCCAAAAAATCTGGTGAAAATGTAGTTTTGTAATACTTCTAGTCTTAATGTACTGTGATTAATCACCAGGGGAGGTCTATAGTTAAGAATGTTTACCCTGTTCACCTGTAGTGTCTGGCCTTAAGAGATTGACCACAAAAAGATCACATGATGAAAAAGTGCACTAACTCTGTGTCCCTTGATTCCAGGTAGACCTGGTGTTCCTGGGAATCCACGAGCTCCCTGTGTTGAGAGAGAGAGAGGTATGAGGCGAATGGAAGTATTCAGACGTCTCTTCTTTCTTTCTCTGGCCTGCGGCCACAGCAGCGTCTCACATCTGGGCAAAAGCTTGCATGCCACGGGCAGCAGTCACTGCATCGCTGCGTTCTCACATGGATCCAGCGCTTTAACGCTGTTTTAATTTAAAGCGGTTCACCTGAGGCCCGGGAGGTCCACGTTCACCAGATTTCCCAGGTTTGCCTGCTTCCCCCTACAAGACAAACACAGTGATTTCACAAAGCTTATAATGAAACTCTGAGCAGCGCTACTGTGCTCAAATATCATCATGTGGCAGAAAAGTGCAACTACAAACCCATCAGGAAATGAAAGATTTGCATTCATGCTTCTACATCAGAGCTGCAGCTGGCCGTTAACAAACGCTCAGAGAACTGATCATTTTAATGCTTTTTTTTTCACAATTATCTATTTCTACAGTGCTTTATACAAGACAGATTGTGTCAAAGTAGCCTCTCAGTAATAAATAGTAAAATAACAGCAGCAATGTTGTCAAATTCATCAATTACGAAAAAAACTCAGTTTCAGCTGTAAAGCAGCTCTACAGAAGTCATTATACAGATCAGTTCAATTCAATGTTATGCTAGTATCACTGAGATACTATTATAATTTATATTAATATTTTGAATCAGTTTTTATTTTTATTGCCTTGATAAGTAGCTGAAATAAAAAAGTTTGTAATATCTAATATCCTGATTCAGTTCAAATTCTGTTCTCATCCAATAGTGTCAGTGCAGTTAAATCGATAATATTACTGATTACTGATTATCTTTTAAACTTCACGTAAAAGGCGTTTGCTGCTGTACTGACACCAGTGACTTTAATACGCAGAAATCTTCCGGCGCGATGTGTGTGAGTCGTGTGTGATGTGGGCAAGAGAAATGGAAGGAATGGAGTCTGAGGAGAAGAACAGCTGGAGACAGCAGTGAGGGGAAAAACACCTAGGCGCGTGTTTGGAGAGGAGAAAGCTCACAGAGCTATAGTCGTAACCTGCGACAGTGTTCGGCGGGTGATTTGATCGATGTCCAAACATTCTTTTATCCTGAACGCTATGAGGAAGAAACAGTGTAAGCAGGTCAATCATGAGGCGTACTTACATCATCTCCTGGTTTTCCTGAGGGACCCGGGGGGCCACGAGGACCCATTGGGCCCTATTGAGAGAAAACAAAACTGTGAGATTATGGAAGATGGGACATGTGAATGATCTGAGATATGAGTGAAAACACTGCACTTGGTAAGAACAATGCTGAAGGGTATTCAGTGCTGATTTTGTGGTGTGTTTATTACAAAAATACATAATTGAGTCCAGCGAGCCATGTGCACCTTGCTGACCTACATACAAGATCTACAGGCTTATTTCAATTAGAATGATTCTGGCTAAATGAAGTGGCATTTGCACACTGGGAGGCTGACTGTAATCGTCAGTAATGAGGTCTTTTAGGAAGGTTTTTGGATACGTACGGCTGATCCGGGCTCTCCGGCTTCTCCAGGGTTGCCTTGAAATCCTTGTGGGCCCTGCAGCAAAAATGAGACGGAATTCACATCACAGACTGTGTGTTCAATCTCATGCCAGAAACAATATTTATATGATCAGTATGTGTACAGTGAGAAGAAGTATTATTAGACTGCTGGAGCAAAAGCTGCTTCTGCCTGGAACACAGGATGAGTCTGTGTATATAGACAAACTTTTTCCAAGATTATCACTTGGTTTTCGTGCAACCCTTGATATAAACAGTATAATTAATAACAAAAAAATTATTTAAAACAAAATTCTGCTTTTAAGGGGAAATAAAAACATCTTCTGTGTGTAGAGAAAAGAGATGAAATGAATGATCTGTTTGCATGATGGTAGAATGAGAAAAAAGCCCTATGGCTCACAGAGAGGATGAAAGTTACTAGTGCTGACCTGTGTGTGTGTGTGTGTGTGTGTGTGTGTGTGTGTGAGAGTGTGTGTGTGTGTGCGTGTGTGTGTGTGTTTGTGAGAGTGTGTGTGTGTGTGTGTGTGTGTGCGTGTGAGTTTGTGTGAGTGTGTGCGTGCGTGTGTGCGTGTGCGTGTGTGTGAGAGTGCGTGTGTGTGTGTGAGTTTGTGTGAGTGTGAGTGTGTCTGTGCGTGTGTGTGTGTGTGACGTTATTATTATCTTTGGGAAGCAAAGTATCATTTTACACACACTATTTATGCACATCTTTCAAAGGATAAAACACACTGACTGCATTTTACTCATTATGGCATATGTCACATGGCTGAGGTGTTTATGTAGGAAATACACTCACAGGAGCTCCGTTGGGGCCTGGCGGTCCTCGAGGACCCATCGGACCCTGAAGAACAAACAGAGTAACAACAGCAATCAGTGAGTGTGTTCAGTCACACAGTGTGAGGAGACAGCGGCAGAAGCTGCTGTAGCTGTGCTGATGTGTTTCTGAGAGTTTGGTGTTGATGGGAAATGTTAGGCAGCGCTGCCCTCAGGACATCAGAGCGACTCGCTGGAGCAGAAACACTCCTGAATTCCTCACGCTCACTCCACCTTCACACGCAGGAAATCAGCTTAAGTGCTCTGAACCCTTCTGACTTGCCACCAATTAAATGTTTCAGAGCTTTTTCACCAGTGGCATGAAGAAAAGTGACAATCAGAACACTGATTATCTACCGCAGGATAATAATTCATCTGAGAAAAAACCATCAGACATATTCACACAGGTAATAATCATAATGGGTCTGAATCAGGGGATTTTCCCTAGCTTCTCTTATGGAGATGCCTTTGCATTCGAGTATATGTAATAATATTTGACGTTTTACTTTTAAACTTAGCTGACATTACTAACAAAACCTCTGAGCAGCAACCGAAGAAAACATGGGATATTTAGGTACCTTCTCCTGAAACCACAGAAAAATCTCCGTCTCCACAAACTGAAATGGGGCCGAGCTCCTGAATGACTCTTATTGTTTAAAGAGGCGGATATATAAGTGAACGCAGTGGGAGTAAAAACACTCTGTGTTCTGTACATCACATCACTGGGCATCTGAAGGCTGCAGTGTGAACGTGGCACTTATGGAATCTCCTTATATCAGTCAGGACAAACAGCAAAGTACACACAGTTATACTTTTAGATGTTTGCATGCTGAGAGAAAAAAAAAAAAAACTAACATGTTGGGAGCCATCTAGATTAGCTGCAGACCATCAAAATAATCAATTTAAATTCCAGTTGTTTTTTTTTAATTACTTTAGTATTAAAAAGAACTGGCCCTATTTTTAAACAGGATAATCGAAACTGTTTTTAATGAGCCTGCCTTCAGCCCTTACAGTCCTGCTCCTGACAACAGCATTCTAGTTCAAAACATAAATTGAGCTGCTAGCATGCTTCATGTGAAACCACCACTGGGACTAGTTTTCTGGTTTTATCTGGCTGTCAGATGGGTGGGATTTTTTAACCCTTGCGCTGTGATGGAAATCGACCTAATTTGGTGCTCCTGGTCAAAAAAGACCAGTCTTTTAAAAATTGCTTGTAAATCTCTCATTGTGCTATATTATCCCCAAATACTGGATTTAATCTTCTCGTGGACTTGTTTACTTTCACTTAGCACAGGGTTTGTATTTCTCATTGATCTGACCTTATGATTTGAATGATAAAAGCATTATTTGTGGATTATTTTGGCAGTGTTCACACACATTCTCATAAGTTCAGATCAGTAAGGCCTATGGTCAATCACTTGCAAAACCAAATATGAAACCTGTACTAACTGAAAGAAAATAGCTTAATAAAATGATTGAATCCAATATTTGGTAAAAAACAGTGAGAAAATCACTATATTATCAGTATCACACAAAACGTAAAGGCATTTTTGTAGGCCAGTAATTTTTGACCAGAAACACCAAGTTTAACAACATAAGGGGAAACACAAATTTACCCTTACCGAAATTACCCTTTTTTAAGTTTTAGTCCAATGGAATAAGATTAACTAGATTTTTCAGGCAAAAGAAAATCCTCTTTGGGTCAAATTGACCAGAGCACAATATATTATTGGATAAACAATGAAATAGAGGCAGGAAATCATTAGGGAGAGTGGTTGCAGGCTGGACTTGAACCTGCATCACCAACATGAGCTGCTTATGCATAAAGTTGCTGCTTATGACACCAAAAATCAGCTCTCATAGAAAATAAGGTTGCCTTATCACAGTGAATCATTGGCAGAGTGAACATATATTTAGGCTCAATGAGCCAATAGGGTCAGTACAGGTAGAGTGGGACGCTGTTTTAAAGGGGTCATATGATGTGATTTCATGTTTTCCTTTGTTTTTGGAGTGTTACAAGCTGTTTGTGCATATATAAGATCTGTAAAGTTGCAAAGATTAAAGTCTCAAACCCAAAGAGATATTCTTTATAAAAGTTAAGACTGCCACTCCTTCCTAAAATGGCTCATTCAAACACGCCCCACGTCTACGTCACAGTGTGGGAAGATTTGCATAACACCGCCCAAATGTATACGCAATGAAAGAACGCGTAACTATTCAGCAGCCATATCACCCTGCAGCCCAAGACTGGTTGCCCACGGAAGCTAAGCAGGGTTGAGCTGGTAAGTACCTGGATGGGAGACCTCCTGGAAAAACTAGGTTGCTGTTGGAAGAGGTGTTAGTGAGGCCAGCAGGGGGTGCTCACCCTGTGGTCTGTGGGGGTCCTAACGCCCCAGTATAGTGACGGGGACACTATACTGTAAAAAGCACCATCCTTCGGATGAGACGTTAAACCGAGGTCTTGACTCTCTGTGGTCATTAAAAATCCCAGGATGTCCTTCGAAAAAGAGTAGGGGTGTAACCCCGGCATCCTGACCAAATTTGCCCATTGGCCTCTGACCATCATGGCCTCCTAATCATTCTCATATACTGATTGGCTTCATCACTGTCTCCTCTCCACCAATAAGCTGGTGTGTGGTGGGCGTTCTGGCGCAATATGGCTGCCGTCGCATCATCCAGGTGATGCTGCACACTGGAGGTAGATGAGGAGATCCCCCCCCCTTCCATGTAAAGCGCTTTGAGTACCCAGAAAAGCACTATATAAATGTAATGAATTATTATTATTATTATTAATATTATTATTATTATTTTATTCTCACTGTAGTATTGTTGCTGCCGCCGCCATGTTGTGGAGACGCTGTTTCGTTGTGAAAGGGAAAGTACTTTGTTTGGCCTTCCAAATTAGTACACGACTAGAAATCAGTGGTTAAGTTATATTTACAACACTATTCCAGAACAGTTCAACCCAAATATTCGAGTGTGTGCAGCACATTTTACGGAGGACTGTTTCCTGAACCTGGGAGAGAGTAGCCTACGATGTGAACACTATGAATGGCTGTGAACACTATAAAGTGGGGCAATTCCAACGTCTCAAGGACAGTCTGGTGCTTCTGACTCACAGCCTGTAAGTACGTTTCAATATTTAAAGAATTTGCCACTGACGATTCAAACACGAGTTTTGAGCAGTGTAGAGCAGTGCTTGTTTGGCGTCTCTACGATCACAAATGCAGACACGGTGTTATGTTTAGGCGGCGCGGTGCAATGCGTAAGACCATTATAAGAGTCATTATAATCAGTAATTATGTCCTCACTGAATGCAGCAAATGCCTCGTTTGTAATGGGTTTTATTGTTTTTGTGTCGTTGCGCCGGGACACGGCATCACAATACAGTAAGGAGCACAACATTTCCGTCACACGCTTGAGGTATTCGGCCAATCACAACGCACCGGATAGCTGGCCAATCAGAGCACACCTCGCTTCTCAGAACAATGAGCTTTGTAAAAAATCGGTGCGTTTCAGAAAGACGGAGCATAGAGGAGCAACAATAATGTACAGTATGTGGAAAATACTGTGTTTTTTTTAACCTTAAACCGCATAAACATTGCATTACACCAAATACACAAAATAATGTTCTTTTTAGCAACATCATATGAACCCTTTAAATTTTGAGCCAAATGGCTTAGAATCTCACACAGCACTATAGTGTGGGGGAAAAAAAAAAAAAAAAAAAAATCCAATGCATTGAAGTTCTTTCAGCAATTCTGAAACAGTTCTTAAGAATTTCAGAAATTATTCATAAGTTTAATTTTACAACTCATGTTTCAACTCATCTGCTTTCTGCCAATTCCACACACATAAAAAATATATATATTATCTAACAATTATAACAATTATCCATATAGTTCGGAGAGGTCGAAGTGAATTACTAGAGCAATTGCAGGCTTCATTGCACAGGATATGATTTGTAGAAGACCAATGCTTCTGCTCGGTGCAGCACTTGTGAGGCGTTTGAGTGTTTTTCATTCTAAATGCCTCACAAATGCATCATTTATGCTGTCTGAAGTGGTTAAATGCAAATCTCAAAATGCTTTTAGGATAAGAAATTAATGTAAATAAATACAGGCAGTCATGTTTCAAGGGACTGCAAACACATGGGACTAAATATCCGATAGAGTCGGACCCAGAGAGATCTGTGCATCAGTGTGAATGCAGCTGATTAGATCTATGATGTCAACAATAATAATCAAGGTCACACTTTAGTTTAGTGACCAATTCTCACTATTAACTAACTAATAACTATGACTTTTGCCTCAATAAACTCCTAATGTGCTGCTTATTAATAGTTAGTAAAGTAGTTGTTAAGTTTAGGTATGAGGTGGATTAAGGGATCTAGAATATGGCCTTGCAGAATAAAGCATTAATATGTGCTTTATATAAGTACTAATAACCAGCCAATATTCTAAATATCACTCACTGTTCTTGTCTGGAAACATTCAGATACTGAACACTCTCTTAGACACTGATGCCACTTTTTGCTTATAATGCTTATAATGGGTTTCATTGTTCTCATTTATTGCTGACTAGTTAGATGAAAATTATTAGACTACACACCCAATTGTTTTAATCTATCATTAATTTGAAATTGTTTTAAAATGTACTTTTAAAATTAAATTGTATAATTAACTACAATTTAAATGCAGCTGAACAGTTTAAAAGTGTCCAGTATCATTTTTTTTTTTCTCATCTTTGGTATCAAAAGTTATATTGAGAATTGCAATGGTAATGAGTACTGAAACTTAACACTAACCCTTAGAGTATATTGCTAAAGAAAATGAGAACAAGATGCATTAGAATCAGACTTTTACACTATGAATTGCAAATTAAGCAAAACATGAGGCCAACTCTATTCAGTACAATAGTAAATAGCAACATGGCATGATTGTCGAGCGATGTGATAGCAAGCGGTCAGGTGTGACGCTCACCATTGGTCCTTGCATCACTCCCATCTGTGCTCCTCCAGCTTTGTCATCAAATCCACCAGCCATCTGAGCAGCAAAGTTCTAGAGAAGAGTAAAATCACTTAGCATCGTCAAAATGTAAAACATAAACCCAATCCACAAGACCACATATTCCTAAAATACACAGATGCACACATGTGGGTTGCTGTCTGCTCGAGCTCTGCATTCTCCTTGGACTACTTCATTAACAGAGGGTGATTAATATACAGCAGAAGCAGTGGTGGAGGTCAAGTGTTTTGTGTGGTGCACCTGGGAGCCACAGATTGAAAAGAGCTGACCTCCGCACTCACTGCTGTCTGAGTCTCTGCTGAATGCAGGTAAAGGACATGAGGCATCTCTCTCACCTGACACTATCAGCTGGCAGCGTATTTCACTGCATTTCAGCAGGTCAGTATCATCTGATTTGGTGTTTAGGTCTTACTTGGAGAATGACTGTGTCTATAAATCTCACAAATACTCACTCCACCGAGGCCTGGAGGTCCGTTTGGCCCCGGCGGTCCAGGAGGCCCAGGGTTTCCAGGGGTCCCCGGCTCACCATCTCTACCACGGGGCCCTGGACTTCCCTAAAGACAGAGACGGAGAAATGCAATGAATGACTTCAAAAAACAGATTTCACCCACAGTGCAGTTTGTGTTTGTCACTGCCACACAGCTGCAGAGTAAAACTGCACAGCCAGTGCTAAAACAACAATGATAACGCAGCCGCATCCCATCAGCTCAAAAGGACGCCGTTGTGTTGTTATTTTTAGGGCTGTAATAAAAGGTGATTTCAGGTAAAGTGGTCCACTTTTCACCATATTTGCAAGTATGCAGTATATTTAGAAATTCAAATGGAAAAGCTCTATTAACGTCATTTACAGCTCAAAGTAAAATTATAGCAGGAGCATGGACTGTCTTCAACACAACAGAGACTGTGATCTGGAGACTAATTCATTTACATTTAGTCATTTAGCAGACGTTTTTATCCAAAACTACTTAGAAATGAGGACAATGGAAGCAATCAAAATCTAATTTTAATTCATGAAAATAATAATAATAAAAAATATGTTACTCTCTCTTATAAAATGTCTTCTAGTCTGTGTGCACTGCTCTGGTATCTGTCAGTCTAGAGGAAATCACAAGAGCAGCCTGAAGCTCAACAGAAGTCTGGGAGGAAGCGAAGCCCACCTTCTCCCCCTTCTCTCCTCTGTCTCCTCCCGGCCCTTGTTCTCCTGGGGGTCCCTGTTTGGTGAAGGAGAGAAAGCAAACGCTGTGTTTCTGAGCATGCTGCAACACCACTGCTAAAGCAAACCCAGAGAATCCCAAGACTGCTAGAAGTATTCTTACCATAGGACCGGCCGGTCCCCTCGGTCCCACAACCTGGGGGAAAAATCAACAGAGCGTCAGTGTTAATTACTGGGAGAGGCTCTACCATCTCAAACAAACACGAGAAGAAGATGAAAATCCACAGAATCCACTCAGAAATCTGGGAGAGTTCATTAGTGCCGTGTTGACGGATCATGGCAGTAGTTTCAGAGTGAAGTAGCTGACACACACCTCAACTGTAAATCCACTGACAGCACACACACCTTTACTTAATGGGGACATTACACAGACTTCTATTGTTTTTATATACAGATAGTTATACATTTTATAACCTAACCCTAACCATAACAGAAAACTTTCTGCATTTTTGTAATTAAAAAAAAAAAAAAATTGTTTACTATATTTTTACACCAGTTTTACAAATGAGGACATCCCCATAGACAATTTGTACAAAAATCCAAAATCGTCCCCAAAATATGGATAAGTTGGTACACACACACACACACACACACACACACACACACACACACACACACATCAATGATAAAAGTCTGAAGCTTACATCTGTTATGTCTCCTGGTTCCCCCTTTTGTCCCTGTTGCACAATGGGGAAACGATGATATTAGCCACATTAGAGAAAATATTTCATTAAAAAAGCAAGAAATTAAGTGCTGTCACACCTTCAATGGCATTATTGAGATTAAACTTGAAAACACAAGAGTACACAGACAGCGTGTCTTAAGAGATTGATTTCTACATCATACACATGCACACATGATCTAACATTTCAGACCAAACACAGCATCTCTAGACAGGATGAACCTGAGACTTAATCATAACCTACAACACTTTCAAACAGACATTAAACACAGACTCACCTTAGCACCTGGCAAGCCTGTTATTATCACGGCATGAAAGATAAAAAACAGTATTAAAAGAGCATCATATAAAAGCAAACCTAAGCTCCACTTAGTTGGCAGAGCAAAAATTATTCACAGGTCATATCCACTGCATTCATTTCAGATTCCCGTTCAGATTCCAGTCTTGAAGACGTTTAACTGTGGCACACTGTCAGAGATTCAGCTGTGACCGATGCATGCATTCAGGCACTTTATTATGATTATGAATCTAATGATTTCATCGTTTTTTTCTTGAATAAAACCTGCACATTTCGATGTCTCCCACAGGCATCGTATGTGGTGAGACTTCTGTCCACTATCTTTACCAGCAACACACGTTCAGACATGTGCACCAATCTATGGCTTTTTAGCAAGAATGATTGTTTTCGCAAATTACTAATGAGTTAGTGAGAACTGATTAAAACAAGTCACTCAGGGTGTTTTTGAAACAGTTTACATGATTTTTTGGACTGTTCTAATTATAATGCTATTGCTTACATTTCAGCTGTTGTGAATCTGCCACAAACCAAGACCAAAACATCACATGTACTTTACTTTTACTTAACAGTAAAAGGTTATGTTCAATTCTTTGGGCCGTTAATGTTTAGTTAGAAGCTTAGCTTTTTCCATTTTGTGACATTACAAAGTAACACTCATGAATGTCATGAAGGCTACCTGTATTCCTGCTTTAAGAATCACTGGTTAAACAAAAAGATGTGATTAACCTGAAGCATTTGTCTGCATGGCACATGAATGTAATGAAAGCTGAGCAGAGGATCTGTTAAATAAATCAGGGTTGTTCAATCCTGACTCCTGGAGGGTCGACGTCCTGCAGA
This sequence comes from Spinibarbus caldwelli, assembly GCA_039654775.1. Taxonomy (NCBI): domain Eukaryota; kingdom Metazoa; phylum Chordata; class Actinopteri; order Cypriniformes; family Cyprinidae; genus Spinibarbus; species Spinibarbus caldwelli. The sequence goes on along the minus strand of CM077254.1, from coordinate 31,058,438 downwards.
GTTTAGCTCCAGCACACCGGCCTGGAAGATCTAGCGAGTCTGAAGTCCTTGATTAGTTGGTTCAGGTGTGTTTAATTAGGGCTGGAGCTAAACTCTGGCCCTTCATCAACTCCTAACAACCGTTAATGCTTCAGCGTAAATGTACTGTTATTTTAAAGGCATTGGTGGCCCGTTGTCGTTCACCCTCGTGCATGTCATAATAGATCTAAAATATGTCAGAGCTGTATATTCTGACTAGTCAGGGCCAGAATAACACACAGACCTCTATCTCAGCCAAAAGGGACAAAACCCCGGCACCAGGGGGCCTTTAAACAAGTCATTGTGTCAGGTTTGACATTATAAATCTGGCATCACAATGCTTGAGAGTTAGAGACATAATTAGAAAAGATCACAGTTTACCTATACATGAACTGAGGGCAAGCTACAACCTGCCACCAACGTGACAGACAGAGACCGGTGTGCCGTTCACATCTGACTGCGGGACATGATAGCAAACACTGAGAAACTCTGCAGCAGGGCTTTGATCTGAAGCAGATGTCAGCGGCGGGAGGCTGAGGCTTATTCAAATCACCAGATTGTGTATTCAGAGACGAGATCAGAGCTGAGTTTTCTCACATGAACCAATGGTCTCCATGATCTCCATAAGCTATGATGCGTTCAGGAAACACAGCCCAGTGACCGGTTGCATAAAATGCTTAGACTAGTCTCACAAGTTAGTCACCTATTTTTTTTCTTCTTCTAAACTGTTCATAACTTTTTAAAGTCAGTTACATGAAAACTTGGATTGGTCTAATTTGAATCCAGAAAATAAGACTCATTAACTACATTCCTGTTGGAAAAAACAGCATATGCGGTTTAGGTATGTTTTGAAGCATGGCTGCTGGTTTGAGCTGATCATGTGCTGGTCCTAAGCAACTAGCTCCTGCTCATGACCAGCACTTGACCAGCTTAAACCAGCTCATGACCAGCCGCCATGCTTCAAAACAAACCTAACCAGCAAATGCTGGTTTTTCCAACAGGGACTGTAAAAATGTAAAAATTAAAATAAATAAATCTGTGAAGTTTACAGTAAAGGTTACAGTTTTGTAATTGTCTTTCATAAGCACACATACAAAACACCAAGGTAAAACACATGACATTCAAACAATGTAATAAACATTAATTTAACAACATTAGATGTAACACAAAACCGTGATGTGCATAACTGATAAGAAAAAAAAAAAAAACTATGTGAACTGTCACTCAGGGAATTCTGGTATAATGTCAATTAATGGGTTTTCCTTATAGAACAACTTGTTCTTTTACACTTTGAAAAACTGTTAATTTAACAGTATTCTACTGTAAAATTATATTAAATGTAAGGTTAGATTACAGTTACTATTACAGTTATTCGCTGTAATAACTAATTATCAGGTTTGTACCATTGTATTATTAGTATAGTCTTTTACCATTATAATCACAGCTATTTTTTACACAGTCTTAACACAGAGGCTGAGCTTACGCAACCGGCCCCAGGTCTGTCTGCTAACACGACTAAAGGCAGATGGAGACAAAAACAGGCTCATGTCAGACTTGTTTGGTTGTTTCCTTTCTTTATAAAGAAAAGAGGAACTTTTGTAAAGGTGACCACGAGAAATCACTCGGAATATTAAGCTCCTTCCACGACATTAAGTCAGAGATGAAACTCTATACCATGTCTGTTGAAGTCAAGCTCTCTCTAAATGATTCCCATATGTGTCCATCACACTCCTGCCGCCAGTGATATCCATTCCAGACAAAGCCAACACTGCGTCTCACTGGGGTTAGTCTTTTCTCATTTCAAATTGTTTGTCAGGTTGTTTTGGGTTCATTTTTTAAAAATGCATCCATAAATTGTTTAGGTGCTTTTTAAAAACAAACAAACCCAAAACCATCAAACAAATATGAATACAACTGTAATTTATTTATAAAAGTGAGAGATAAATAAATTACGACCAGGGGAGGAAGGCTGGTCAGCGGCACAGACTGGACAGCACTCCCCAAACGGGATCTCGGGTTTGGGACAGTCTTTCAGCTCCTCGCAGATGATTTCATCGCACAGGACCGCACCGGTGTCACAAACGCAGATGCGACACGGCTCTGGTTTCCACACGTCCTTGTCCCTATAGAACTGGCCGTCCTGTGTACAGCTGCCTGGGTCTTCTGTGAGGAGCGTGAGCAGAGGAAGAGGAAGAGGAGGAGGAAGAGGAGGAAGAGGAGGAAGAAGAGGAAGAGGAGGAGGATGAAGAAGATGAGGAGGAAGCAGGAGGTGGCTGGGTGAGTGGCTGGAGAGTTAAAGCACAGCACTTCAGGTGAAACATACCAATGACATTAAAAGGCCATTAAATCCATGATTTGGATTTAAGATCCAAAACCACAGAAGCTTCACGATTAGTGTAACATGATCAGGTAAATCATATTAGTGAAATGCATACAGTAGAAAGCATTAAAAAGTGCATTGTTTTTGATTTTCAGTGCACAGGAACCTCCTGATCCGTGCTTTTGTCTTTGCTGTCAAACGGTTACAGCATTGTCACGCTCATTCAAACACACACCGCAAGAGGGCAGCATAAAACTGATATCAATGAATCCAGCTAATTAACAATCATTTCCTAGTGCAGTTCAAATCTCGCGACACTGGCCTGATTTACTGCCCTCAGATAGTTTAAAACACACAACCCCCGACTGCTGATACCACACAAACCCACTTTGTGAATAAAAGCCTGAATCGGTTTAAACACACAGCACATCATACACTCCAATGACTTTTCCTTCAGTCAGTAGCAGGTCACTGGAGCTCATGAATTCACAGGCAGTTTTAGAAAAATGGGGCAGAGCAGAGAGATTGAGGGTAATCAAATAACCACTGTGTTTGTTTACCTCACAGGCCTGTTTATTTTCTGTAAATTGCTACAGACCCCATATGGTGATGAATGACGCCTTTCTGAAAAGTAAAGACTGAGCAATTCACAAGCTTTTGGCTAATCTAAACACAGGGCTCAGGAAGTGTGTGTCTGTACACTGCCAGTTCAAACACGCCAGAGAGAGCGGAGAACGGACAGCTTTCACACACACACACACACGCTTCAGGCCTTCCTCACAAAAGTCTTCATCAGTCTTCCTTCCATTCTGTTTCTAAATCTGCTGCTCTGAGCTACAGGAACGCAACCATGAACTCTTTTTCTTTTTTGAAGTGGAAAATGGAGGAAAACTCCAAACTGGACACAGGTGAGGGGAGGTCTCTGGTTTCAGATCGTGTCTTTCCTTTCTCTCTTTTAAACTTCTGTGTAGGTTAATGTATGCAAGCTAGGACATCCATAGGCCAGTGCGGACGCCTCTGCAGCACGTAAAATGATGCCATGACTGATGGGTTCACAAATGACCCAGAAGAGCCGATCCGTGACCCTACGGAGAGCTCTAAGGAAACACTCATACGCCTCTCTGCTACAATAACCCAATTGTTAGATTTTGCCCAGTTTCTTTTCAGTCTCCCTCTCTCTCTCTCCCCTGCCTAATTGCTTCTTTTCAAATATATTTTACTGTTATTTTTACTGCCGTTTTTAAAACTGACTGTGAAATATCTTCTAACTTGTTGACTGGTTAGCTTATTACTCCTACATTTCCAAAATATCGTCAAAGGAATGTGGCTTGCTGAATTATAATAGCTGCCTCTGTCCTTTTCATGTTTTTCCAATAGCTTTTTGCCAGACAGTCTTTCCTGCTTTCCCCGGACTATCGTAGCCCCTGGGTAATTTAGAAAACAGATGGAAGCACTTTAACTGTATGGAACAGTAACTCTGGCGGAGGCCCACCGCTGCTGACTTCAACTACTGATACACCTCTGAACCCTTCACAATCAGTCAGCGCCCTGGATGAGCCCAGTAGAAAAGCAGTGCTTTCTGAATCCCTCCAGCTCAAGATTCTCATAATTCGAAGGCGTTTGGAGCATCTGCCGTTGGAGCAAGCCTGGATTCGCCCCGGTGGCCCCTGACAGCAGAGGAATGCACTCTTTTACAGGCCTGACCAGCTGAGCCTCCAGGCCAGCAATCAATCAATAAAACAATGATCAAATAAAACAATCAGAGTCAATAAATAAATCAGGGCTCTCTCTCTCTCTGTCTCTCTGTGTGTGTGTGTGTGTGTGTTTAAGGGCTTCAGGAATGTCCGCAGGTGTCCTGATGGATGAAATACCCTGAATACCTTCAGACTGCTGCTTAGTGCTGTTGGTTAGTCTTTGCGCTTCAGTATAAACACATTCTGACCAGGCGCTATGAATCCACTTCAGAAATGCCCTAGACTAAATAAATAAAGCAGAAGAAATTTGTTTATTCTCGATTTTCTCGCATTTCTTTCATTCTTTTTATACTTATAACAGAAAATATTTATTTGGTTTGGCTCATTTTCTTTGTTTTCCAATAAAGGAACTGTCTTTTCAAATACACATATATTTTCCAATACCTTTAATCCGCGAGTTTCAGCCTGGCAGAGCGCAAAGTATTATCTTTCATTACTAATCACGCAATATATGCAATCACCGCCGTTTAAAGAGATTTAAAAAGTCTGAAAGCATTGAAGTGCGTTAAAGCGAAACGTTTCTGAAACTTTTGAGCGTAAAATGAGAAAATGGTGGGCAAACTCACGGTCATACTCCTCTTGGCATTTGACAACGACCAAAAATGCGACGAGTGTTGCCACAAATAGCAGTAAAGTCCTAGAATCCGCCGACAGGATCATGTCTAAACTGCAGACATGCGGCGTTTCAGCAGCAGAAGAGAAAGCGCTTGGGTTTAGTGTTTTCTCCTAGTGACGAGCATCAAGCATTTAGTCCAGAATGGTGGGAATGAAGCTGGAGACTCCTGCAGACTGATCCAGGGGCCGCGAGTTTGAGTCCATGCAGCTCTGAATGGAGAGCGTGCATTCTGAAATAAAATCCACCCCTTTACCCCCCATGAAGCTGAAATCGGAGAACCTTTGCCCTGCTCTCTCCTCTCGCACCCTTTCTTTAAGAGCCCTCCTTTCACGTGCAGCTCAGAGACAGAAAGCCCAATAAACCTCTGCCAAGAAAACAGCCTTTCAATCAGGGCATGAAAACGAAAAAAAAAAAAAAAAAAATCAGTCGGTTCACTCCGAGCAGAATCGATATTTTAACGTTTCTGTTCCTGCGTTCCTCTGTATTACCGTTCCGAACCGAGTCGAGAAAATAACGGTTAATAACGTTATTATTATTTTTAATTGTCTTTGCCTATAATAATAATAATAATAATAATAATAATAATAATAAAGTACAGTGTTTTCTTTACACAAAAAAAAGAAAAAACAGGAAGAGATGGTCTTAACCCGCTGTGTTTAGTCACAGCCAATACAGCATCATCTTTTCTAGATTTGACTAAATGTAGGCTACTAAACAAAAGAAAACAAAAGTGCTTTAAAGACATTAACGTGTTTTTAAAGATATTTAAAAATGTTTGCTGCATTGTTGAAAAAAAGCTACTTGTATAAAATTGCGTTTTGAGGGGAAAAACATAGGCTAAGTCACGTCTCATTTTATTAGGCTATTGCATTCAGAAATGATGTAGGCTAAAATGCCGGTAAATCAGAAATGTTTACAAACATTATAAACAGTTATTAGTTTCTCTCCATAACAAATCCTCTAAACTTAAGGCTATAGCCTATATAGCAGGGCTCCTCAAATCTTACCCTGGAGGTCCAACCCCCCTTACAAAAAATAACTGCAGTACAATGAAGTACAACTGGAGATTTGCAGTATAATGAAGTACAGATACAATATAACTGCAGTTCAGTGATATGCTGAAATGCATGTGAAGATTTCAGATGCAAAAACTTCTAAGTCTCTCTGATTACATTGATTTTATTTTATTTTTTATGAGCATTTTTTTTAAATAAAGCTCCAATGAATAGGTTGAGTAATTTCACTTTAATGGCAATGAAGTTCTTTTCATTGCCATTAAAGTCTTCATGTATAGGCCCTGTACTGCAGTTATGCTGTATTGTGCAACATGTAGCAAGTGCTGTGGATACAGTAAACTTGGCAAGAGTTTTTTTTTTTTAAATTTTATTATTATTTTTATTTTTGTAATGTAGACGTCCTATACAATATTCGTACAAAAAATATTATATATATTATATATATATATATGCCTATGGAATATTTCACCCGTATAGTCATAGATTAATAGCCCGCGCGTGAGATCTCCGTGAGCAGCTGATTACTTGTAATGGTAAATCAGCGTCTTTTCGTAGTGTTTACTGCAGGATGGATATAAAAGTATAAAATACGTTTTGGTTTGACAACATCGTTCATATGTTAACTATCACAATTAAAGCTCAAAGACATAACAACATTACACCCCGAGACCATTCACAAGTGCGACAAAAGAGAAGAAACGCCTTCCGGAAGAAGTTCATCAGGCGAGCAGGAGCGAGTCATCCAGTTCAGCGGTGAATATACAGGGTAATGTCTAATGTCCTCATACAGGTGCATCTCAATACATTAGAATGTCGTGGAAAAGTTAATTTATTTCAGTAATTCAACTCAAATTGTGAAACTCATGTATTAAATAAATTCAATGCACACAGACTGAAGTAGTTTAAGTCTTTGGTTCTTTTAATTGTGATGATTTTGGCTCACATTTAACAAAAACCCACCAATTCACTATCTCAACAAATTAGAATACTTCATAAGACCAAAAATAAAAAAATTAGTGAATTGTTGGCCTTCTGGAAAGTATGTTCATTTACTGTATATGTACTCAATACTTGGTAGGGGCTCCTTTTGCTTTAATTACTGCCTCAATTCGGCGTGGCATGGAGGTGATCAGTTTGTGGCACTGCTGAGGTGGTATGGAAGCCCAGGTTTCTTTGACAGTGGCCTTCAGCTCATCTGCATTTTTTGGTCTCTTGTTTCTCATTTTCCTCTTGACAATACCCCATAGATTCTCTATGGGGTTCAGGTCTGGTGAGTTTGCTGGCCAGGCAAGCACACCAACACCATGGTCATTTAACCAACTTTTGGTGCTTTTGGCAGTGTGGGCAGGTGCCAAATCCTGCTGGAAAATGAAATCAGCATCTTTAAAAAGCTGGTCAGCAGAAGGAAGCATGAAGTGCTCCAGAATTTCTTGGTAAACGGGTGCAGTGACTTTGGTTTTCAAAAAAACACAATGGACCAACACCAGCAGATGACATTGCACCCCAAATCATCACAGACTGTGGAAACTTAACACTGGACTTCAAGCAACTTGGGCTATGAGCTTCTCCACCCTTCCTCCAGACTCTAGGACCTTGATTTCCAAATGAAACACAAAACTTGCTCTCATCTGAAAAGAGGACTTTGGACCACTGGGCAACAGTCCAGTTCTTCTTCTCCTTAGCCCAGGTAAGACGCCTCTGACGTTGTCTGTGGTTCAGGAGTGGCTTAACAAGAGGAATACGACAACTGTAGCCAAATTCCTTGACACGTCTGTGTGTGGTGGCTCTTGATGCCTTGACCCCAGCCTCAGTCCATTCCTTGTGAAGTTCACCCAAATTCTTGAATCGATTTTGCTTGACAATCCTCATAAGGCTGCGGTTCTCTCGGTTGGTTGTGCATCTTTTTCTTCCACACTTTTTCCTTCCACTCAACTTTCTGTTAACATGCTTGGATACAGCACTCTGTGAACAGCCAGCTTCTTTGGCAATGAATGTTTGTGGCTTACCCTCCTTGTGAAGGGTGTCAATGATTGTCTTCTGGACAACTGTCAGATCAGCAGTCTTCCCCATGATTGTGTAGCCTAGTGAACCAAACTGAGAGACCATTTTGAAGGCTCAGGAAACCTTTGCAGGTGTTTTGAGTTGATTAGCTGATTGGCATGTCACCATATTCTAATTTGTTGAGATAGTGAATTGGTGGGTTTTTGTTAAATGTGAGCCAAAATCATCACAATTAAAAGAACCAAAGACTTAAACTACTTCAGTCTCACGAGTTTCACAATTTGAGTTGAATTACTGAAATAAATGAACTTTTCCACGACATTCTAATTTATTGAGATGCACCTGTATATCTTTAGTTATAATTTTAGAGAGATGTAAAAAGACTTCACGGATAAATCTTTTTAAACCCGCTGAGATGAGAGAAAGAAGAGAGGAAAGCCGCTTCAGCACTGATCTGTAGCGCCCGCGGGTCTGTGCGTGAGGAGCTTATGATTCACAGAACACACAGAACTCAAGTCTGATAGAGAGACAAAACAACTGGCTTAATTCTGTTTTACTACACTTTTACTATAATAAAACAAATCATAATTATATTATAAAATCTTAAAATCTAATCTAATAAAACATCAACATCTCAGTCCAACCAATGACAACCCTGTGTATAGATGCATTTAATTATGCAGTGGCTCAGCAATTTGTTATAAGCAGATCTGTAGAAATTAGTCATGTCATTGTCCACCTCAGTTTAGTTCTCATTCCAATAGCATCAGTATGTGGTGATTCAAAATAGAGAAAAAAAAAAGGGAAAATAATAATTAATAAATAAACGTGTAAAACTAAGAAAAAAGGTTAATAAATTATATTAGAGTAACACTGAACTTAAAACAAGTGAATGTATTTTTTTTTTTTTAATGCACTTTATAGGGTCTTATCTGTGACGATTAATGTTCCCTGCTCAGCCTTGAATGATTCACTGATTGCTTGATTGTTTTTCCCTGGGAAGTGTTCACCTGTTTGGGGAGGGTGCTCAGAGAATACAGAGGCTCTGATGGTGAAGCAGCAGCTCCGTGTCCTGTGTTTTATTAACTATTCACATCTCCCCTCATCAGGTGTAAAATTCTTGAAAATGTCAAAAGAGAATGCCTTCCTAATGTGTAGACATTATGAGAAATGCAAATGTTATCCTTTAAAGGGTCAATATGTTGTTGTTTTCAGATATTTAAAAGTTTGTATCGAGTTCAGCGTGTACTAATCACACATGCCATGCTAATGATGGAGACAACGTGTTCTCGTAGTCAATGACTGCGATGTAATGTATTTGAGCGAAATACAAATATAACACATTTGTGATAAATGTGACAAAAAACGGTATCAGTTACAAATGTGTTCTAAAAGTTAAATAGTTGAATAAGTTTCACATACTTTCCTGTGTTAAAAAAATGCAGATGGCATCCCGAAGAGCTTATCAGTTAAAATGTGTACATCAAATCGATTGTAACAGTTCATTAAGTCATGTTCACATTATGTGAGTATATAAGGTGATTATTTGTCTAAATTTAACTGTTATGAGTTCTCTGAAACCTAAAAGAAACACTGAGAATATTCTAAATGGGTAAAAAGGGTGTATAAAGTGTTTGAATACCTGTACTGTTCATATGTTTCAAAGAACATTTTAAAGGAAAGTACGATGAACATGTTGCCAGTTAAAAATGTATTTCATGTAGTTAAAACACTCTCATGTCACCCAGCTTCAGTTTCAGCTATGTTGAAATGGGAAAAAAAACTTGATAAAATGTGTTGCAATGCTTTTAATGTTCATCAAAGAGAAAATACAGAGACTCTGATGGTGAAGCAGCAGCTCCGTGTCCTGTGTTTTATTAACTATTCACATCTCCCCTCATCAGGTGGCGAGGGCGCTACAAGTACATCATTTATAATAATATAATGAACAAAATTGCACTGAAAATACTGTTTATTTGTTTGTTTGTTTCTAGGAGAGCATCAAAATCATTGAAAAAAAAATCATTGAAAAGTGTTCAGCGTACAGTGAACCCCTGTTTGCTACAGAGAAAGCATTAGGAAAGAGAGAAGAGAGAAAGTGAAAAGACACTCAACAGATGTTGGTGAGACTTTATTTCTGGAAATGCATTAAAGGTCACTCACATTCTAGTTAGCCAGAAATGTAAACCTGATTTTAGATAGTATTTAAATGAGATCCATAACTCCAGCTACGTGTAGGCCTACAGTCCTGTATATTTCACACTAAATAGTGATGCAGCCTGAATCATAATCACACCATGTTCTTTTGTTGGCCAGAGGAGAACTGATCCCTAAACTAAACATACTTTCTCCTAAGGTTTTTTTTCCCCTCTATTCTGTCACCTGATGGTGTTTGGGTTCCTTGCTTATTTGGGGACACATAATATTCAGCAATATTATTGATCACAGAAGTCAGTTAATTCTCAGCACATAGAGACTCCTTCACCTAGATATCACACTATCTAGGAGACTGTGTCTGTTCCCCGTACTAGAAAATACAGAAAACGTACAAACTAAAGTAATAGTAACAATTAAATTGATGTTCAACAAATAAAAAATGTTTACAATACAGAGAAACAACTGATAAAACTTGGCTTACTGAATATCAGGTCCCTTTCTACAAAAGCACTATTTGTAAATGATATGATTACTGACCATAAGCTAGATGTGCTTTGTTTGACAGAAACATGGATAAAACCAGATGAATACATTACTTTAAATGAGTCTACCCCCCAAGATTACTGCTATAAAAATGAGCCACGTCCAAAAGGTAAAGGGGGAGGTGTTGCTACAATTTATAGCAATATTCTCAGTATTTCTCAGAGGGCAGGCTTTAAGTATAACTCGTTTGAAGTTATGGTGCTGCGTATAACATTATCCAGAGAAACACGTGTTAGTGATAAATCCCCTGTGATGTTTGTATTGGCTACTGTGTACAGGCCACCAGGGCACCACACAGACTTTATTAAAGAATTTTCTGATTTTCTATCTGAGTTAGTACTGGCTGCAGATAAAGCCTTAATTGTTGGTGATTTTAATATCCATGTCAATAATGAAAAAGATGCATTAGGATCAGCATTCATAGACATTCTGAACTCTATTGGGGTTAGACAACATGTTTCAGGACCTACTCATTGTCGAAATCATACTCTAGATTTAATACTGTCACATGGAATTGATGTTAGTGGTGTTGAAATTCTGCAGCAAAGCGATGATATCTCAGATCATTATCTAGTCTTGTGTAAACTCCATATAGCTAAAACTGTAAATTCTACTCCTTGTTACAAGTATGGTAGAATCATCACTTCTACCACAAAAGACTGCTTTGTAAGTAATCTTCCTGATTTATCGCAATTCCTCAGCATATCCAACAGCGCAGAAAAACTTGATGATGTAACAAACTATGGACTCTCTCTTTTCTAGCACTTTAGATACAGTTGCTCCTTTATGCTTAAGGAAGATCAAAGAAAACAGTTGGCCCGGAAAATGGAGCACAGCTGGAGGAAAACAAAACTAGAGGTATTTCGTATAGCTTGGCGGGAAAGTACCCTATCCTACAGAAAAGCATTAAAAACTGCTAGATCTGATTACTTTTCGTCTCTTCTAGAAGAAAACAAACATAACCCAAGCATAACAAGCATAATTTATTCAATACAGTAACTAAATTAACGAAAAATAAAGCATCAACAGGTGTTGGCATTTCCGAAGAGCACAGCTGTAATGACTTTATGAACTACTTTACTTCCAACATCGATACTATCAGAGATAAAATTGTAACCATGCAGCCGTCAGCTACAGTATCGCATCAGATATATAGATCCCCTGAGGAACAATTCCACTCATTCTCTATTATAGGAGAGGAAGAATTGTATAAACTTGTTAAATCATCTAAACCAACAACATGTATGTTAGACCCTATTCCATCTAAACTACTAAAAGAGCTGCTTCCAGAAGTCATAAATCCTCTTTTGGCTATTATTAATTCATCATTGTCATTAGGATATGTCCCCAAAACCTTCAAATTGGCTGTTATTAAGCCTCTCTTTAAAAAAACACAACTTGACCCCAAAGATCTAGTTAATTACAGACCGATCTCAAATCTCCCTTTTCTGTCAAAGATACTAGAAAAGGTAGTATCCTCACAATTATATTCCTTCTTAGAGAAAAATGGTATCTGTGAGGAATTTCAGTCAGGATTTAGACCGTATCATAGTACTGAGACTGCACTCATTAGAGTTACAAATGACCTGCTTCTATCATCTGATCATGGTTGTATCTCTTTATTAGTTCTACTGGATCTTAGCGCTGCATTCGACCTTATCGACCACAACATTCTTTTGAATAGACTAGAAACCTTTGTTGGCATTAGTGGAAGTGCCTTAGCATGGTTCAAATCGTACTTATCTGACTGCCATCAGTTCGTAGCAGTAAATGAATAGGTATCACATCGATCACAAGTGTAGTATGGAGTACCTCAAGGCTCAGTACTAGGGCCGTTACTTTTCACGCTTTACATGTTACCCTTGGGAGATATTATCAGGAGACATGGTGTTAGCTTTCACTGTTATGCTGATGATACTCAGCTCTATATTTCTTCACGGCCCGGTGAAACACACCAAATTGAGAAACTAACAGAATGTATAGTCGATATAAAAAACTGGATGACGAGTAACTTCTTACTGCTAAATTCTGAAAAAACAGAGGTATTAATTATCGGACCTAAAAACCCCACATGTAATAACCTAGAACACTATCTAACACGTGACGGCTGCTCTGTCAATTCTTCTTCATCAGTTAGGAACCTAGGTGTGCTGTTTGATAGCAATCTTTCATTTGAAAGCCATGTTTCTAGTATCTGTAAAACTGCGTTTTTCCATCTCAAAAACATATCTAAATTGCGACCTATGCTCTCAACGTCAAATGCAGAAATGCTAATTCATGCGTTTTTGACCTCAAGGTTAGACTATTGTAATGCTTTACTGCGTGGTTGTTCTGCATGCTTGATCAATAAACTACAGTTGGTCCAAAATGCAGCAGCTAGAGCCTTACTAGAACCAGGAAATATGACCATATTAGCCCGGTTCTGTCAACACTGCACTGGCTCCCTATCAAACATCGGATAGATTTTAAAATCTTGTTAATTACTTATAAAGCCCTGAATGGCTTAGCTCCTCAGTACTTGAGCAAGCTCTTATCACATTATAGTCCTCCATGTCTGCTGCGATCCCAAAACTTTGATAATACCTAGAATATCAAAATCAACTGCGGGCGGCAGATCCTTTTCCTATTTAGCGCCCAAACTCTGGAACAATCTACCTAACACTGTTCGGGAGGCAGACACACTCTGTCAGTTTAAATCTAGATTAAAGACACATTTCTTTAACCTGGCTTACACATAACACACTAATACACTTCTATTATTCAAATCCGTTAAAGGATTGTTAGGCTGCATTAATTAGATCAACTGGAACCGGGAACACTCCTCATAACACACAATGTACTCGTTACATCGTAAGAAGAATGGCATCTACGCTAATATTTGTCGGTTTCTTTATTATTCTGTTTCTCAGTCCGTGTCCGGATCAGATGGTGGATCGGCGTCAGGAGATGATGTCTGCGACCCTGATTGTCGGCGGAGGTCGGACACCTGGATGAGCCCCGGGGACATATCCCCAGTGAAGACCTCGACTTAAATACAATAAAACTAAAAATTTAACAAAATAACTATAATATAATAAAATACCTAACTAAATAATACTATTATTGTTAGAAATTACAACAATATAAAAATAGAAATATAATACATTTTTACATTTAAAATTTAATTAATAAGTAAAAAAATAAATAAACAATAATATCCTGGCCAGAGGAGAACTGGCCCCCCGACTGAGCCTGTTTTCTCCCAAGGTTTTTTTTTCTCCATTCTGTCACAGAGGGAGTTTTGGTTCCTTGCTGCTGTCGCCTCTGGCTTGCTCAGTTGGGGACACTTAATTTCTAGCAATTATCATTAATTTGATTTCATAGATGCTATTTAAACTAAACTGAGCTAGACAATGACATCTCTGAATTCAATAATGAAATGCCTTTAACTGAAAATTGAGTGCTTAATCTTATTATTATACATTACTGACACTCTATCCTCAAATTTGATACTGTTAAGTGCTTTGACACAATCTGTATTGTTAAAAGCGCTATATAAATAAAGGTGACTTGACTCCACTGACACTATTGGATGAGGACTGAACTGAGCTAGATGATGACACCACTGTTTTCTGCACAACTGCTATGTAGATGCATTGGAATTATTTTATTTTTGATGATTTTTATATAGCTATTGAAAGTCAACACTGATTCCAAATGAACAATGAAACTTTTTACTGTTTAGAGCTGCTTCACAGCAGAAGAGAATTCTGCTTGCATCATTATTTTTCTTTTTATCACTGTAAAGTATAATAACAATATTTAGTACTGGATATACACAAAAATAGAATAAATCAGGATTTTTATTTATTTTTATTTTTTATTTTTTTTTCCATAGCACTGTACACCAGCATTAATGTTCAGTAGAGTGACATTAATGTGTGGAAATGGGCATTGTTTAGTGTGTGATTGCTATTTTCAGGAAAATGCACTGATAACAACTAAACAAAGAAGACCAGAAATATAATTCAACAGAAGATGATGGCTGAGGAGAAGCAAGCACTCAAATAATGGTGAGCAGTAATCTACTTTATTTATTTGATTTTTGATTAACTATTATCTTTATAGTTTACAATACATAACTGCTATTGTATTTCAGGAACTAAGACCTGTGGGAGTGCTGGAGAAATCAAGTGTACCAAGTCCTCTGTCTCCTCAGCCATGGAAGAGATCTTCAGACATGAAGAGATTGAGGAGTTAAATGAAATCAAAGAGCTAAAAGAAGATTTACAATATTAGTGCCAATTCAGTATGAAAACAGAAAGAGAGCTGAGGGAGAGGTAATGAAATCCAGTTATATCAGCAATTATTCTCAATGCTTAACATCAGCTCTCAACAGTTTTATTTATTTATTTTAAATTTTTTCTGGACTTTGATTCTCTCTGATTGACTGGAAGGTGTTCATTAAAACAATGAATGCATAGATAATTACAATCAGTTCAATCACCATTCTAAATTAATGTGTGGCTTTTACTGTAGCACACATATACAGTCAGAACGCTAGATCTAATGACCTTTAACCAAACAAACTAATGAAAATTAACTTAGTTGTACCCTTCTAGTCAAATTGTACTTCACAAACATGGGATAGTTCACCCAAAAATGACAATTCTGTCATTACTCACCCTCATGTCGTTCCAAAGCCGTAATACCTTAATATGTTCATCTTCAAAACACAAATTAAGATATTTTTGATTAAATCCGAGAAGTTTCTACTCCTCTATTGGCAACAATGCAACTTACACATTTAAGTTCCAGAACAGTAGGAAAGACATTGTGAAAGTAATCAGAATCAGAATCAGAATGAGCTTTTATTGGCAGGTATGTTTACACATACAAGGAATTTATTTTCGTGACAGAAGCTTCCACAGTACAACAGAATGACAGTGACAGAACAAAAAACACAGGATTAAAAAATCCATGTGACTCCAGTGGTTTAACCTCAATTTTGTCTTCTGTCGCATGAACACAACACTCACGAGTTGTGATGTTCTCGTGAATGCACATTACAGATCAATATTTTTGTATATAAGTGGTAAAATATTTATTTATTTATTTATTTCTTGGACGCAAAGACTCGCGTCGCTTCATAAAATTGAGTTAAAGCAACTGGAGTCACATGAATTACTTTAACGATGTGTTTCCTACCATTCTAGAACTTGAATGTGTAAGCTGCATTGCTGTCTATGCAGGGTCAGAAAGTTCTCTGATTTCATTATAAATATCTTTGTTTGTGTTCCAAAGAGGAATGAAGGTCTTACGGTTGTGAAACCACACAAGGGTGACTAATTAATGACAGATTTTTCATTTTTGGGTTAGCTATCTCTTTGAGGGCAGTTTTAACTTAACTTTTTAACCTAGCTTTAACAGGTGTGTATTACACAGTTTTAATCGACTTCAATGGAGGCAATCCGTTTAATATCGGGTGGTTCTTTGCCTCCAACTCATGCATTAAAATCATGTAATGGACACCTAGCCATGGATTAGCCCTTATGTGTGAAGAGGGTTATAGGTTACACAAAGTATTTAATGAAGGGGGCACAATAACTGTGGAACACATATTCTATATACTGTATTCTAATAGTATATCTAAATTAAATACTTGTATATTTGTAAATTATATGTTTTTTCAATTATTTTTATTATTATTATTATTATTATTATTATTATTATTATTATTATTATTTTAATTTAAGGTTAGAATTTTGAACGAAAAACCATAAAGAGGGCAAATAATTGTGGATGACTATGTACAGTATTTAAACATGATTGTGTCTGTGCTTTTTTCCAGAAATTCATGTTTTTGTTCAAGGGGTAGTTGCATGGACTATCAGTGGAGGGACAGAAAGATCTGAGATTTCATTATAAAGATCTTCATTTGTGTTCTGAAGATGAACAAAAGACATTGGGTTTGGAACAGCATGAGGGTGAGTAATTGATGACAGAATTTTCATTTTTGGGTGAACCAATCTTTTAACTTCTTTTACCTGGAGTGTTCAAAGACATTGTTAAGGCTGACCAGTATGCCATAAGAAATGAACTGGGAGTAGTATGATTACTTTTCACAAAGACTTGGTGACATCACAATTCAAGATTTATTTTAAGCATACAAAATATGTCTGTAGTGAAAAGTGT
The DNA here is from genome assembly GCA_039654775.1 of Spinibarbus caldwelli. Classification (NCBI taxonomy): domain Eukaryota; kingdom Metazoa; phylum Chordata; class Actinopteri; order Cypriniformes; family Cyprinidae; genus Spinibarbus; species Spinibarbus caldwelli. Next base: position 31,041,839 of record CM077254.1, on the reverse strand, counting down.
AACTGAAACTTGAGAATTTCTGATAGTTTTTGTTTGTTTGCTTTTCTAGACTACATCCAAAATAGTGTTTCCATATCTGAGATAAAGGCAATCATAAGAAACCAAGCAGAACAATGAGGATAAGCTCTTCAAAAAATGAAACCTGCCTGAATAATGAGGGAAGAAATGTGCATGATTGCTTAATTTGTAAATAAACACTAAACACATTTAGTGTTACTCTAAGCCTGTTATTTTAAGTTTAAAGAAAAGTAAAAGCATTTATTGTTGCATTGCTGTTTGAGACATTAACTGTTATTTTGTACCTTAATTCATTATATTGCAGATGTGTGCAAATAAAACTTGTTATTCTGAATATTCTGGTTGCATTTCAGTGTTACTGTAGAACTTTTTAATAGTATTGCACTTCGGTAGTACTGAATTGTACTTCAGTTGTATTATATATTGCAGTACTACTGCAGTTTTATTGCAGTATAATTGTAGTATTACTTCAGCTGTATTGCAGTAATACTGCAGTTCTATTGCAATTGTTTGTTAGTAATACTACAGCTCTACTGCAGTTGTATTTCAATAGTACTTCAGATGTACTGCAGTAAAATGGCAATAATGCATTTTTTTTTTTTGTGTCCAAAAAACTGCATTTTTCTACATGTAACAAAAACTGCAGTATTACTTTTTAAAAAACTGCAGTAATTTTTTGTAAGGGCCACTGTAGAGTTTAGCTCCAACCCTGATCAAACTCACCTGTCTGTGATTTTCTAGTGATCCTTAAGACATTGATTAGCATGTTCAGGTGTGTTTGATTAGGGTTACAGCTAAACTCTGCAGGAAAGTGGATCTCGAGGTTCAGATTTGAGGAGCCCTGCTATATAGGCTATAAAAACGTCAATCCAAAAACAAATTAAAGGTGAAACTGATGCCTACCTCTCTCATTCGGCACGAATCCAAATGTTTCCATATTCTCGCCGTATCTGGATGCTAAAATATTATTTATTATAGGCTTTGTACTTTCATCGACGTAAAACATCATCCTTCACATCGGCTAGACTATATCAGCACGAGGCGGTGGTCACGCTGAACGCAACAGATTGGAAAACGGAGCACTGTAACTTTTTATATGTTCCTTTAACTGTATTTTATTTTGATAATGAACAGGATGCAAAGTCGCAAAAATATTGTGTCTTTTTGGCGCGTGAGGCGCCGGCGCGATACGGCCATACCATCGCTGGTTGGTTACAGATGCGACGTCATTCAAAATTGTCAAGCTTTTGCAAAACAAATAAAACTGTAAAAGAAATAAAACTGTAAAGCTTTTGCAAAATAAAGAAAGCTACTTTCTGCTGTCTCGTTTTCCTTTCCAAGAACTTTGGAATGCGTCACAATGAACAGTAGGCCTAACTCAACATATATATTTTTTCTTTCATTTCATTAATAAGTGAAATATATTTAGTTTATAGGCATATATATTCCTTTTTATGTAAGCCTATAGTTTTATTCTGTTTTCTCCGTTCACAGAAGCGCTGCAGGTGCGTAAGATCTGTTGAATCCATCAGTCCTCGGATAAACTCTAACGCCGGTGCATTGCGACTTACCTATGACGAGCTCACAGCTGAGCGCATTTCACTGGTTGGATGCGTCAGTGTCACATTTGCATAGTCTAGATACTTGAATTCCTGATTGGTTGACAGCAAATTTCAAATATTAAATGGAACGATAAAATAACGTTATTAACCAGTTAATGGCCATTTCAAATTTCCGATTTTGTTCGGAACTATAAAATTTGATTTTGTTTCTGTTTCCGGTTCTGTTCCAGTCAAAATTTCGTTCATTTCCGGTTTTCGTTTTCGTTCCTTGAACCGGTTCAGAGTCCTCCCAGCAAGCAATAGCCCATTTCACCGTCTCGGTTAATGAGCCGATATAGTCCAGCTATGTGTAACCCACTTCTAGCCCAAATAATCTTGAATTTGGTTACATGTCGTTTTTTGGCAAAATAACTTGTGAGATGTATGATATTCCATGTAAGCAAAGTCAACAGCGTTTACAATGTGTTTGGTTTCATTTCTTTGACATGTTCAATGCATAGCCTGTGAGTAGCTTCGGTATAGCTCGTAGTCAGAGCGGCTATTTGTAGCCCACTTATAGTCAAAACTGATTCACTGTAGTTTTTGGTCAGGCAGCACATGAGATGGTTGATATCCCATTATGTTCTCAGTGTCAATAATATCTACAAAGATATGTGTCATTTCTTGACATGGTCTATATGTAGTCTGCTTTTAGCTCACCCTGCGAAATCGAGGCAATCCGTGGTCTAATTTCAACGGTTTGGCTTTAGCCATATATCAGACCAGATGAGCATAGCCAAAATAGCTTTAAAATTGTTTACATGTAATTTTCACCCACGCAGCTTCTTTTCTAAATGCAAGTAAACTTTTGAAACATTTAAATTAGCATTATTTTATAATTTATTTACTTATTTTACAGCATTATTAAATATAGCATTATTCATTATGCCAAAAATAATACTAATTTAAATGTTTCAAAAGTTTACTTGCATTCGATAATATGATGTCATGCATCCTACAAGCTGTTGTAACATTCATGCATATTATACGATATTATTGATATTATTTGGCTCTTTCATTTTATACATAAAAATGCAATTACAATTCCCAACCGCTAGAAGCCCTAGTCAGGCCTACTGAGACATGACTCCTGGCAACACGAGATGTGAAAGATACGTTTTAATTTTTTACAAGACTGCGCTGAGCTTACCTGTCGGAGAGCAGAGGACATTCTTACTTGGTCTTGTAAGTATCTGTTTTTTTTCGTTTTGATGTGCTCATTGTTTATCTATATTATTTGTTATCATGACATTTTAGTGAAGGGAGCAGTTCGTAGTTGATAGTGATCTGTGACTAGGCCCACAGTTCAGCATGCATGTGTTCAGAGGATTAATTGCAAAATTTAATAGATAGAGTAAAAGTTTTATCATTTGTACGTGTTTACAAACTCAAGTGATTTTAAAACAGCGCATGAAGAGGTGGAAGAGCAAACAACAGAACAAAAACAGATTTGACAAAGATTAATCTATATTAATTTATACAGTGAACACACTCAGAAGAATTGAACAATATGAGGAGGAGTATCAGCATCTCGAAAAGCGGTTGGAAATTGGCAATGGTTAAAAAAAAAAACCCCTCTCCTAAACAACATTTCCTCACTAATGTCAGGATTGTCTTGTGTGTCTTGTGTTTCCCTTCCTCTTCTATGCCCATATTTCTTTAGTTTCCTGTTCCTGTCATTATTAGTTAATTATGTTCCAGTTGTGTGTGTTTAATTATCTAGTTATGTGGTGGATTTATAGTGTGTTCTGCCCTGTGTTTCCTGTCCAGTATTTAACGTCATCTCTGTCGCGTGAGTGTTTCCAGCCTGTGTTTTACATACCTGTTTTGATTTCATTAATGACTTTATTTTGATTTATTCAACGTCTCTCCATTCCTGATATCCATCCCCGTGTGAAACGTGACAGAATACTGGACCAAAACAGAAAAAGTAAGCGGCGCTCCCTTCCCCTTGTTTATTTTTCCGGTTTTTGAAAAGCTTTTGTTTAGTTGGTTTTGCTCCTGTGGCTATGGAGTTCGCCGCCCGCTTCCTCGCCCTCATTCAGAGAGATCTCCCGTTCTTCGAGTATGCAGTGGGGAAGTCGTGGTTAGTGGGGAAGTCGTGACCTGACGGTTAGGGAGTCGGGCTTGTAACCTGAAGGTTGCCGGTTCGATTCTCGCACCGGCAGGAATTAAAGGTGGGGCTTGTGAGCAAACAGCACTGTCTCTGCCTTCGATACCATGACTGAGGTGCCCTTGAGCAAGGCACCGAACCCCCAATTGCTCCCCGGGCGCTGGAGCAATGGCTGCCCACTGCTCCGGGTGTGTCTTCACTGTGTGTGTGTGTGTGTGTGTGTGTGCGTTTGTTCACTACTCACTGCTGTGTGTGTGCACTTGGATGGGTTAAATGCAGAGCACCAATTTCGAGTATGGGTCACCATACTTGACAATACGTCACCACTTTCACTTTCAGCTAAGTTCAGTCAGCTGGCGAGGGAGATGCCGCTGGATGATGTGGGCATCGTCCACCTTTTCCGGCTCGGGCCTGCCGCTGTCCGCAGCCCACCCAAGCCTGCTGCCTTCCACGATTCCCTCGAGCAGTGAGTATGGCAAGCCCTCCGACAGAAAGTGTGGCAAGCCCGCCGGTCGCGGACCCCGCCATTCCAAAGCACCCCCAAATGTCCGCGCTTCAAGAGTGCCCCCAAGTGTCTACGCTTCAAGAGCGCCCCCTAGTGTCTGCACTTCCAGAGCTCACTCCAGTGCCTGCTCCTCGAACCCGCCTGCCAGAGTGCCGTCCAGTGGCTGTCCCTAGTCAAGTCATGTCCCCTACAGTCTTCTCTAGTCCTCCGGAACCCTTTCTAGTCTGTCTTGTCGGTCATGTCTTGTCTGTGGGGGTTCCGTGGAAGCAGGAAGCTTCTCTTGTCATGGCCAAGGAGGCCATTTCCAAGCTGCTTTCTTTGCGGGATGCCCCTACGGAAGCGGTTCCCGAGTGTACCCCCAAGAGGGCCCCTGACGCCTCAGCCAGCACACGGAGTGCTGTTTAGCCCCAGTCATGCCCAGAATGGTCCTCAGATTCCGAGCCTAGCCCTATTGGGGCTCATGTTCCGGAGAATAACCCACGGAAGACTCCAGCTCCTGTTCCCCAGTCAAGCCCAAGAAGGGCTCCAGTTCCCGAGTTGAGCCCAGGGGGGGCTCCAGTTCCCGAGTCGAGCCCAGGGGGGGCTCCAGTTCCCGAGTCGAGCCCAGGAGAGGCTCCAGTTCCCGAGTCGAGCCCAGGAGAGGCTCCAGTTCCCGAGTCGAGCCCAGAAGAGGCTCCAGTTACCAAGTCGAGCCCAGGAGAGGCTCCAGTTCCTGAATTGAGCCCAGGGGAGGCTCCAGTTCCCGAGTCAAGCCCAGGGGAGGCTCCTGATCCCCAGTTCAGCCCAGAGAAGGCTCCTGATCCCCAGTTCAGCCCAGAGAGGGCTCCTGATCCCCATTTCAGCCTAGAGAGGGCTTCTGATCCCCAGTTCAGCCCAGAGAGGGCTCCTGATCCCCAGTCCAGCCCAGTGAGGGCTGGGGCCACAGCCTCAGTGGTGGATCCGCCATGGCCTCCTGAGTCCCTTGCACCGCCATGGCCTCCTGAGTCCCTTGCACCGCCATGGCCTCCTGAGCTCCCTGCACCGCCATGGCCTCCCGAGCTCCCTGCACCGCCATGGCCTCCCAAGCTCCCTGCACTGCCATGGCCTCCTGAACTCCCTGACACTATGGGCGCCGCCCTGGAGGCCGACTGTGTTGTCTTTGTCTTCTTGTTCCTGAAGGCCTCCAGAGCGCCCACACCCCCTCCTCATTACATGGTATATGGCGCAAGGACGCACCTTCAGGGGGTGGGGGGCGTAATGTCAGGATTGTCTTGTGTGTCTTGTGTTTCCCTTCCTCTTGTATGCCCATATTTAGTTAGTTTCCTGTTCCTGTCATTATTAGTTAATTATGTTCCAGTTGTGTGTGTTTAATTGTCTAGTTACATGGTGTATTTATAGTGTGTTCTGCCCTGTGTTTCCTGTCCAGTATTGAACGTCATCTCTGTCTGTCGCGTGAGTGTTTCCAGCCTGTGTTGTACATACCTGTTTTGATTTCATTAAAGAGTTTAGTTTGATTTATTCAACATCTCCCTGTTCCTGGTATCCGTCCCCGTGTGAAACGTGACAACTAAAGCTCTCATCTTTATTGAATTTGTGACTGAACAATGGCTTGTTATATACAGAGAGAGCATGAGAATATCTTTGTCATTGTACAAGTACAATAAGATTTATTTTGAAACTTCCAAATTGATAGTAAAGCTTAAAAATAGAAATTATTTAAAATAGCAATATAAAATGAACAATTATAAAACGTTTGCAGCAGTATTAAAATAGTGCAAATAGCTCAGATGTGCAATGCAGCATTAAAACCTAAACAGAAAACATACAGTGGGTACGGAATGTATTCAGACCCCCTTAAATATTTCACTCTTTGTTATATTGCAGCCATTTGCTAAAATCATTTGTTCATTTTTTTTCCTCATTAATGTACACACAGCACCCCATATTGACAGAAAAACACAGAATTGTTGACATTTTTGCAGATTTATTAAAAAAGAAATACTGAAATATCACATGGTCCTAAGTATTCAGACCCTTTGCTGTGACACTCATATATTTAACTCAGGTGCTGTCCGTTTCTTCTAATCATCCTTGAAATGGTTCTACACCTTCATTTGAGTCCAGCTGTGTTTGATTATACTGATTGGACTTGATTAGGAAAGCCACACACCTGTCTATATAAGACCTTACAGCTCACAGTGCATGTCAGAGCAAATGAGAATCATGAGGTCAAATGAACTGCCTGAAGAGCTCAGAGACAGAATTGTGGCAAGGCACAGATCTGGCCAAGGTTACAAAAAAATTTCTGCTGCACTTAAGGTTCCTAAGAGCACAGTGGCCTCCATAATCCTTAAATGGAAGACGTTTGGGACGACCAGAACCCTTCCTAGAGCTGGCCGTCCGGCCAAACTGAGCTATCGGGGGAGAAGAGCCATGGTGAGAGAGGTAAAGAAGAACCCAAAGATCACTGTGGCTGAGCTCCAGAGATGCAGTCGGGAGATGGGAGAAAGTTGTAGAAAGTCAACTATCACTGCAGCCCTCCACCAGTCGGGGCTTTATGGCAGAGTGGCCCGACGGAAGCCTCTCCTCAGTGCAAGACACATGAAAGCCCGCATGAAGGACTCCAAGATGGTGAGAAATAAGATTCTCTGGTCTGATGAGACCAAGATAGAACTTTTTGGCCTTAATTCTAGGCGGTATGTGTGGAGAAAACCAGGCACTGCTCATCACCTGTCCAATACAGTCCCAACAGTGAAGCATGGTGGTGGCAGCATCATTCTGTGGGGGGTGTTTTTCAGCTGCAGGGACAGGACGACTGGTTGCAATCGAGGGAAAGATGAATGCGGCCAAGTACAGGGATATTTTGGATGAAAACCTTCTCCAGAGTGCTCAGGACCTCAGACTGGGCCGAAGGTTTACCTTCCAACAAGACAATGACCCTAAGCACACAGCTAAAATAACGAAGGAGTGTCTTCACAACAACTCTGTGACTGTTCTTGAATGGCCCAGCCACAGCCCTGACTTAAACCCAATTGAGCATCTCTGGAGAGACCTAAAATGGCTGTCCACCAATGTTTACCATCCAACCTGACAGAACTGGAGAGGATCTGCAAGGAGGAATGGCAAAGGATCCCCAAATCCAGGTGTGAAAAACTTGTATCTTTCCCAAAAAGACTCATGGCTGTATTAGATCAAAAGGGTGCTTCTACTAAATACTGAGCAAAGGGTCTGAATACTTAGGACCATGTGATATTTCAGTTTTTCTTTTTTAATAAATCTGCAAAAATGTCAACAATTCTGTGTTTTTCTGTCAATACGGGGTGCTGTGTGTACATTAATGAGGAAAATGAACTTAAATGATTTTAGCAAATGGCTGCAATATAACAAAGAGTGAATAATTTAAGGGGGTCTGAATACTTTCCGTACCCACTGTATTGTAATAAAAACGGTAGGGGTGAATTTATTATTCTATGTACATTTGAGGTTAATGTGTGTACTAGGCTACTTTTTAGTTACAGAAGCTATCACTGACTTAGTTCACACTGCAGGTCTTAATGCTCAGATCGGATTTTTTGCTGAAATCCTTTTTCTTTTTTTTTTTCTTTTTTTTTGCGCTGTTGTTCACTTTTCCATTTAAATGCGACTGCCATCAGTCTCATGTGTTAACCGTATACGGCCCTGAAGTGACCCGCATGTGCAGAAGAAGACGTGACGTCAGATGCAGCGCACTGTGTTTGTGGAAATAAAAATGGATGCTGCTCATGTTAGTGTGTTTAGCAATTTTTAAGTTAATGTGCAATCGGAGCCTAAATAATGACGTGATAAGAAGAATATTAAGAAGAAGGAGAGCACGATTTCCTCCAGCGCAGAATTGTGACGTCTGTCGCATTTCAATAAAAATCACATGAAATGCGACATAGCCGTTCAGAATGAAGTTGCATTGCAAAACATCGGATATGTATCCGATTTAGGACCACATATGAAAGTGGCCTGGGCCTGATTTGAAAAAAATTGGATTTGTGCTGTTCAGACTGTCATAAAAAAATCAGATATGGGTCACATTTTGGCAAAAAAGTCAGATTTGGGCCACAGTAGCCTGCAGTGTGAACTAAGCCACTGTGTTATGAAATCAGTTGTGTCAGACAATTTTGGAGGCAAGGACAGATTGTGGGGGGCACTAATAGAGAAAAACTTGCTGGAATAAAGAGTTCTAAAGGGTTAATGATGGAAAACTTGCATGTCAATGGGCATCAGTGTTTAAGGTTGGTAAACACTTGTACACCGACGCATATAATACTACCTGCCTGACATTGGTGTGTTATTCAGGTGTCAAAGTTCTGCAGAATTGAAGGAAGAAACCTCAAAGACAGTGCCAGAAGGATGCTGGACAGGTAAAGTTTACAAAACGTGCCACATTTATCAAACATTGTAGTGTCAATACTCAATAAGTTACAACACAAATCATAACTTTAATAAAGAAATTCTTTACTGGTCATTTTGAAATATCAAACTTTGTCTGCAATTGTTAACCACCTCAATCTGTATTATATTTTAGGGTTTTAAAAAAATCCCTCATGTCCAAATTCAACATGAAGGGGGTGGTCCGCTGCAGAAGAAGGCATTTGAAAAGACTGCACTGTTCTTGGTCATTAGAGGTATGTATATACAACACACAACATTTACCAGAGAGCTTCTCTCTTTTTTTTAACACACTGAATGGTGATACACAATATATATATCTAGTTTTTAATTTTTGTAGGCATCCAAGAGAAAGAGAATGACTCACTGTCACAATTAGATTCAAGATTCAAGAGCTTTATTGTCATATGTACTAGAATACAATGACATTCTTTGTTAACATCTCTCGACAATGACAGGGTAGAAGGGGAACAAACATAACTTACATGGACAATACAAAATAAGTAGAAAATATGCAATAAAGTATAGCAAAAATATAAATAAAGCAGCATAAGAAAGTGATGAAGAAAAATAAGAGAACCCGGATGCTAATTAGAAAAACAAATGTCAATAAAAAAAAAAAAAAAACTCTTCACAGTATAAATGTGCAGTGCAGCAGCAATAAAGTGACAATTTTAAAGTGTTTAAAGTGACTAGTGTTTAAAACTGACCATGATTGTCAGTCAAATGCCTTATGAGTCAAGTCAAGTCAAGTCAAGTCACCTTTATTTATATAGCGCTTTTAACAATACAGATTGTGTCAAAGCACTTAACAGTATCAAATTGGAGGATAGAGTGTCAGTAATGTATAATAATAAGATTAAACACTCAATTTTCAGTTAAAGGCATTTCATTATTGAATTCAGAGATGTCATTGTCTAGCTCAGTTTAGTTTAAATAGTATCTATGAAATCAAATTGATGATAATCGTTAGAAATTAAGTGTCCCCAACTGAGCAAGCCAGAGACGACAGCGGCAAGGAACCAAAACTCCCTCTGTGACAGAATGGAGAAAAAAACCTTGGGAGAAACGAGGCTCAGTCGGGGGGCCAGTTCTCCTCTGGCCAGGATATTATTATTTATTTTTTTACTTATTGTTTTAATTAAATTTTAAATGTATAAATGTATTATATTTCTATTTTTATATTGTTGCAATTTCTAACAATAATAGTATTATGTAGTTAGGTATTTTATTATCTTATAGTTATTTTGTTTAATTTTAAGTTTTATTGTATTTAAGTCGAGGTCTTCACTGGGGATATGTCCCCGGGGCTCATCCAGGTGTCCGGCCTCCGCTGACGATCAGGGTCGCAGACATCATCTCCTGGCGCCAATCCAACATCTGATCTGGACACGGACTGAGAAACAGAATAATAAAGAAACAGACAAATATTAGCGTAGATGCCATTCTTCTTACGATGTAACGAGTACATTGTGTGTTATGAGGAGTGTTCCCGGTTCCGGTTGATCTAATTAATGCAGCCTAACAATCCTTTAACGGATTTGAATAATAGAAGTGTATTAGTGTGTTATGTGTAAGACAGGTTAAAGAAATGTGTCTTTAATCTAGATTTAAACTGACAGAGTGTGTCTGCCTCCCGAACAGTGTTAGGTAGATTGTTCCAGAGTTTGGGCGCTAAATAGGAAAAGGATCTGCCGCCCGCAGTCGATTTTGATATTCTAGGTATTATCAAATGGCCAGAGTTTTGAGAACGCAGCAGACGTGGAGGACTATAATGTGATAAGAGCTCGCTCAAGTACTGAGGAGCTAAGCCATTCAGGGCTTTATAAGTAATTAACAAGATTTTAAAATCTATCCGATGTTTGATAGGGAGCCAGTGCAGTGTTGACAGAACCGGGCTAATATGGTCATACTTCCTGGTTCTAGTAAGGACTCTAGCTGCTGCATTTTGGACCAACTGTAGTTTATTGATCAAGCGTGCAGAACAACCACCCAGTAAAGCATTACAATAGTCTAACCTTGAGGTCATAAACGCATGAATTAGCATTTCTGCATTTGACGTTGAGAGCATAGGTCGCAATTTAGATATGTTTTTGAGATGGAAAAACGCAGTTTTACAGATACTAGAAACATGGCTTTCAAATGAAAGATTGCTATCAAACAGCACACCTAGGTTCCTAACTGATGAAGAAGAATTGACAGAGCAGCCGTCAAGTGTTAGATAGTGTTCTAGGTTATTACATGTGGGGTTTTTAGGTCTGATAATTAACACCTCTGTTTTTTCAGAATTTAGCAGTAAGAAGTTACTCGTCATCCAGTTTTTATATCGACTATACATTCCATTAATTTCTCAATTTGGTGTGTTTCACCGGGCCGTGAAGAAATATAGAGCTGAGTATCATCAGCATAACAGTGAAAGCTAACACCATGTCTCCTGATAATATCTCCCAAGGGTAACATGTAAAGCGTGAAAAGTAACGGCCCTAGTACTGAGCCTTGAGGTACTCCATACTGCACTTGTGATCGATGTGATACCTCTTCACTTACTGCTACGAACTGATGGCGGTGAGATAAGTACGATTTGAACCATGCTAAGGCACTTCCACTAATGCCAACAAAGGTTTCTAGTCTATTCAAAAGAATGTTGTGGTCGATAGTGTCGAACGCAGCGCTAAGATCCAGTAGAACTAATAAAGAGATACAACCATGATCAGATGATAGAAGCAGGTCATTTGTAACTCTAATGAGTGCAGTCTCAGTACTATGATACGGTCTAAATCCTGACTGGAATTCCTCACAGATACCATTTTTCTCTAAGAAGCAATATAATTGTGAGGATACTACCTTTTCTAGTATCTTTGACAGAAAAGGGAGATTTGAGATCGGTCTGTAATTAACTAGATCTTTGGGGTCAAGTTGTGTTTTTTTAATGAGAGGCTTAACAGCCAATTTGAAGGTTTTGGGGACATATCCTAATGACAATGATGAATTAATAATATCCAAAAGAGGATCTATGACTTCTGGAAGCAGCTCTTTTAGTGTGAGTGTATGATGGTCCAGCTGAACAGGCTGAATTTATCCTGATGATACAGATGGAAGTGGCGGTGGGTTTTCACTATTCATCAGTCTAATGGCCTGGGGGTATAAACTGTTCTGGAGGCTGGATGTTCTGGCCGCAGTGCTCCAGTACCGCTTGCCAGACTACATGAGGGTAAAGAAATTGTGGATGGGATGGGTAGTGTCCTTGATGATGTTGCAAGCCCATTTCTACATCCTTTTGTTGTATATGTCCTGCAGTGAGGGGAGATCTGTCCCTGTGATTTGACCAACTTCCCGGCAGCAACAGAGTTGGACCTGAGGAATGCAGTTGGGAAGCATTTTAAACAAGAAATAAAACCAATAATTAATAATTTCCTTTTAGTTCACTGTTGGTTGTTTTATTTGTTAAAATAAGTAAACCAACAAAAGGGTTAATCTTTTTTTTTTCTTTTTTTTTTTTTCTTTTTTTATGTTGTCATTTATCCGTAATGTTTTAATGTTAAGTATGATAACATGTTCTTGATTTGTATTAGATTTTTTTTTTAAATATTTTATTTAAAAAAAACTAATTTTTCATTTTTATATTTTTATTATCTTATGTTGTTAAAAATGAAAGTTTTTTTTTCATAATATATATATATATATATTTAAATGGATTGTATTTATAATATTTTATTTTGTCATTAATTCTTACGGTGACGCATTGCTGCCACACACATATTATTTTTTTCCACTCAATTATGTCGTAATAACGAGATGTTATGTCATTTTAATGACATCTTTTCTCATTTTAACGACATCTTTTCTCGTTAAAATGACACCTTTTCTCGTTAAAACGACATCTTTTCTCGTAAAAACGAGATGTTTTCTCATTAAAACGTTAATTTCATTAAATTAATGAAAATGGGCCCCACTAGTGTAAAAACTGTCATAGCAATTTGAGAAGTTAAGCGAAAGCACATAAAATGACAATTTAAATATTTAAGCATACATGTGCATTAAGTGTAACACATTCAACATAAACATGTAAAAATATTAAAAACAGATTAAAATTATATATATATATATATATATATATATATATAGGATTGCAAGTGAGCTATTCTGAGAGGCAATATCCAGTGAATTCCAAAATTTGGACACAAAATCTGAACCGAAACAAGAAATGTTTTCAGACAAACCTATTCTTTGCTAAAAATGATCAAGAACACAGAGTTTGTCGTGCATGATTGTAGGGCTGCACAATTTGGCCAAAAATTTTGTTTTTATACATCAGTATGATTACAAAAAAAAAAAAAAAATTGATTATTGTTATTACTAAATAAAACCATTAAACTAAATAATAATTATTGATAATGATTATTATCAGTATATTTCACAGAAAACTGCAGCATTAGGCTACCTGTTAAAATGCAGGAGGCCTATAAATATAAATGTCTAAGGATTTATTATAAAATAAATTGTGAATAAAAATCTTTGACAGTAATTTCTTAATTTTTGTCAGGAAATCTTATGCATCCACTGAAAGAGAGAGAGAAAAAAAACTCCTCTACACTGAAGAAAAGATTTTTCCTATTTTTACCCCAAATCAGGCTTTGTGAGCATTAGTAAGTGCACACATGTAATGCAATGTCTGTTTCATTCTGGTAGCTGGAGGGCGCCCTCGCGCAGTAAATCCATAAGTGAAAAACTTACAGAAGTCTTAAATCATAGGACATTCCAGGAAATACCTAATATGGACAAAGGCATACTATAGCATAGCTGAATTAAAGGCAAGTAGGCACGTTTTAACTGATGAGATACGTAGACAATAAATATAGCCTACGATTGCGACTAAATGGTTTATCTGTGTTCTTCAAGCCATCTCGGGTATTTTTATATGAATTAAGTAATGCAATGCTAATCACCATAGAATTTATCACTGTATAGAATACTCAAAAAAAATAAAGAAATAAATAAAAAAATAAAGATTTTGCTCCGTTCTGCGATATGAAACCACGTCAGCTCACAAAAGGAATTAATTTCAAACAATCGACTGATGTTATGAAATGAATTTGGAGCAAAAACATGTCATTAAATGTTCTCTTTGTTGGACAACAGGTTTGAAAATAGGCTCAAACCCATGTAAAAGCCATGCACGAGTGTTACTGTGGTAAATTTACTGATCACGCAGACTTTAGGCTTGGAATATTTCATTATTTGAATGACTGAAGATCCCCCGCGATCTCGCTCCGAGGTCCCAATCTGAATCAAATGATTCGATCCGATTGGAGCGCTTCGAAACAGTGAATCATTTTGTGACTCAATGGGTTAACTGATTCGGAGTTTCAAAAAGCTCCGTTGATACACCTGTTCTTTGCTCGCTATCTCTATATAATTTATTCGTTGGTTGAATAACCGTGGAAATGAAATAATTACAATTAATAGGCCTAACTTACAATGATTTTAATATATTGTGATCACGTTAAAAACAGTTTCTGTCGTATTAAAAATATTTCATGATATGACACCCATTATAAAGGCTATTACTTGCCTAAAAAGATGGGTTTATGATGTGCACTGTTAACAGATTACACTAACATCAGGTTACTTAGCCCCCCCCCCAAAGAAAAATTAAGCTAGATTTTTCATATTTTTTGTTCGTGGGTTAAAAAACGTTTCATACAGTCTGGATGTTGTATAGGCTTCTTGCAAATATATCTCATATAAAACAAAACACTGCTCTTCTCGGTTCAGCGGCGCCGACGCGATCCCTTACATTGTGATAACAGAGGAAAGCAATATAAATGTCTGCTTTATTTTATATACTTCCATGATATAAGAACAAAACGTTACAAATTGCTTTTGTAAAATAACAGGGTGTGCTTTCTGGCCGCCTTTTTATGTCTAAAGGTCTACTTAAATAAAACAATCGAAAACAAATTTGTGTTTAATTCGGATAGCCTAAATCCAACAAGAGGTACTGTACAGTCTTTCCAGTCTGAGCTCATCTGTACTATTGCTCACACCCAGGCGCAGCGCAGCCTATTCCTTCAGTATAAAGCCAAGCCTGGTATTTAACCCATAAGAAGAACGCGATGCGATGCGCGCTTGATTCAGCTAAAGCTCATTTAATAATATAAAATCATTAATACATAATTAATATATAATCAGACTAAAGTAGCTATCAAGGCCACCCACCCATGTGAAACGAAGCAGCTCATTTGTTTACCCACGAACAAAAATAGGCCTACGAAAAATCTAGCTTAATTTTCGTACAGAACGAAATAATAATAATAATAATAATAATAATAATAATAATAATAATAATAATAATAATAATAATTATTATTATTATTATATAATTCTAATATTATCTCATTAGAAAATATCTTTATTTATTTTTGTTCATATTTCGATTTGTTGTTGAATCAAACTTCAGTCATTCAAATAATGAAATATTCCAAGCCCAGAGTCGATTATTCAAAAATAACTGTTTTGATCTGATCATATAGCCTAAATGAGTCATGGGTCTGAGTGAAGTTATTGGATAGCACTATATTGTAGACAGATTGGAGATTAATCTTAATAAACATGCTGCTACAATTAAAACCATTACATTAAAACACATGTAAAACAGTATATTTCAATTCAGCAGCATGCAGATCCTCGTTTATGTCAGACTGTGGCGACAGCAGCGTGGACAATCGCTCAGCTCGCTCACATAATGTACCATATATCTGTTATTGTAACGGGGCTGATGAGACGAGAGGCGTGTGGATCCATGTGCAAGGCTTTATTGTGAAACATGGTCAAAACACCGGCAGGGTCGGACAATGGCAAACAGGTATAACACAGATAAGACAGAGAGTAATCCTAGGGCAAGCGTGGGTTGACGATCGGCGAACAATATCCAACAGGGCAAGGCAGAGCAATAATCCAGGTACACGAGCAATAATACAAATGAGGTGCAAACAGAGTCTGAAACGGCAAGGCAAGGGTTAATCCAAACCGACGATAAATCCAGGGCAGGCTGCTGACAGACAAGACGAGATAAAACAGGCAAGGATCAGGAAACACGAGAAAACAGGCAAGGCAAGACTAGACTAGACTATGAACTAAGAACTAGAAACTAGAAGTGGGAACTGGCTCCGTAGAGTAGCTATCACTAGGTGAGCGATAAGTGCGTACAATACTCGGCCCGGAAGGGCATGTGAATGGCTGTTATATAGGCAGTGTGATTGGTTACAGGTGAGCATGTGATTAGGGTGAAATGTATTGTGGGAACTGAAGTCCAGTGTGAGTGTAATAGCCTGTGTAGTGTGAAAGTCAATATGATGGACGGGTGACCTCTGGTGGAGAGTGAACAGAAGGGCCAGGCACAGGATTCGTAACATAGCCCCCCCCCCAAGGAGCGGCTTCCAGACGCTCCTATACAATCCAGGAGGGCGGTGGAGCAGAGGCGGAACAGGGGGAGGGAAGGAGGACCGGGTCCACGTGGAAGTGGAGAGGTCAGGGACCGAGGCAGAACAGGGCACCAAGGCGGAGCAGATGGGACTGGGGCCCACCAGGGCGGAGCAGACGGGACAGGAGCCCACCAGGGCAGAGCTGACGGAGCAGGAGCCCACCAGGGCAGAGCAGACGGAGCAGGAGCCCACCAGGGCGGAGCAGACGAAGCAGGAGCCCACCAGGGCAGCGCAGACAGAACTGGAGCCCACCAGGACGGAGCAGACGGAACAGAAGCCCACCAGGGTGGAGCAGACGGGACAGAAGCCCACCAGGGCGAAGCAGACAGAACTGGAGCCCACCAGGGCGGAGCAGACGGGACAGGAGCCCACCAGGGCGGAGCAGACAGGACAGAGTCCCCTGACAGTAACTGAGACCTATGAAAAAACGAGACAGAAGAGACAGGCAGAGCATTCACAGCATCAAGGATCGTGGCAGGGGACACAAGAAGTTCATGAACAGCTTCCCTGGTAACAACTGAATGGACGGCCGATTTATAATCAAGCTCATCGACTGAAACTTGACTAATCGATAGTTCACAATTAGAAGCATAGACTGACACTGGGTTGGCAGAGAGTTCAGTGATTGAAGCAGGATAAACAGACTGTTCATAATGGGGTGCATTGACTGGTACTGACCTGACAGACAACTCATGAACTGATACTGGGTAGACTAACAGTTCATAATCAGATTCATTGATAAAAACTGGCACAACAGACACATTACTAGGAAGGGAACAGACAGGTGACTTAACATTAGACACATTTAGAGAAACAGAGCAGGCAGGTAGTTTATGAGTGGTTATATTATCATTGACAGGGCTAACGGGGCAGATATTGAGTGGTCTTTTAGTACCAGGGTTTATGACAGGCAGGATAGAAAGTTCCAAGGCAGACCCTTGAGCTATAACAGACATTTCAGTGACTGACGGGACTAATAGTTCAAAGGCAGCCTCTTCGGCTGGGTCAGGACAGGAAAATGGTTCATAATTGACCTCCATGGCCGGCTCAAGACAGGACGAAAGTTCATAACCAGCCTCCTCAGCTGATTCAGGGCAGGACAACAGTTCATAATTGGCCTCCATAGCCGTGACTGGACAGGACGAGAGTTCACAGACGGACTTCATAGCCGTTACAGGCCAGGAAGAGAGTTCACAGACGGCCTTCATAGCCATTTCAGGGCAGAACGAGAGTTTACAGACGGCCTTCCTAGCCATTTCAGGGCAGGACGAGAGTTCTCAGACGGCCTTCATAGCCGTTTCAGGGCAGGACGAGAGTTCACAGACGGCCTTCATAGCCGTGACAGGGCAGGGCGAGAGTTCACAGGTGGATACCACTGACACCTCCAAAGGTTCTGCAGCAGTTGCCGCCACCTCCAGAGGTTCTACAGTGGTAACAGTCTCTTTGACCACAACACGACAGGCTGAGAGTACATTGCTGGGCGCCACCACCATAAAAGGAGCTGAAGCGAGCACCGCCGCTTTGAGAGGTTCTGCAGCGGGTGCCATCTCCTCGGAGAACACAGCAGCGCGCGACACTACCCCGAGAGGTTCTGCAGCTTCAGCCACCACCTCTGGAGACATTTCAGTGGACGCCGCCACCTCGAGCAGTTGGGTGGTGGTGTACGCAGCCCAAACGCAACATAAAGCGATCCCTATCATGGGAAGCGCTGCAGACAGGGGACTCAATTCAGGGACAGGAGGGCTAGAGTGAGTGGGTTTGGGGATACCAGCTACGCGTGCAGACACCAGCGGTGCATCCCTCACACTGGATACCAGAATAGAATACTGAAGAACTGACCTTGAATATCTGGGTGTGGCAGACAGAACGTGACATGACTCTGGATGATCAGCTGAGAAGTGACGAGACTCTGGACGAGCAGCTGTGACGTGACGAGACTCTGGACGAGCAGTGAAGACATGGCGAGACTCTAGGAGATCAGCGGTGACGTGACAAGACTCTTGAAGATCAGCTGAGACGTGACGACACTCTGGTAGATCAGCTGAGACGTGATGAGACTCGTGAAGATCAGCTGAGACGTGACTTGGCTCTTTAACATCAACTGTGACTTGACTTGGTTCATGACGATCAACAGTGACTTGACCTGATTCAGAATTATCAGCTGTGACTTGACTTGATTCATGAATTGTAGCAATGACATGACGGGGTGTTGTTGTGGTCGCCATCTTGTGAGAGCGCTCCGGTGCGACCGCCATTCCACAAGCGGGTTGAATCACCAGAGTAGTGATCAATACACTTGACTGTCCCAGAGCTTGCGACTTACTGAGTTCAGCAGCTGCCATTACAGGCACAGACACGGTGTTATTCTCCTCCTCCGCGACACCCACAGTAAATGAAGAGACAACACACAGCAGAGCGTAGTCCAAAAACTGACTGAGTGAGGAACGTGGACCCTCACAAATAAGCTTAGACTTTAGTGGCTGATTAATGCTGTCACAAAAAAAATCGATCAAGACATCATCCGGAAAATCAGAATAATTAGCAACATCTAGATATTCTTGAATAAAGTCCTCGAGTGATCGCTTACCCTGCTTTAGGGCTAATAATAGTCTTGCAGTGTACATACCTGGCCAGTATTGCTCATAAAAGCCGCTGGATCCTTGTGTGGCCGAGTATTCTGTAATGGGGCTGATGAGACAAGAGGTGTGCGGATCCATGTGCAAGGCTTTATTGTGAAACATGGTCAAAACACCGGCAGGGTCGGAAAATGGCAAACAGGTATAACACAGATAAGACAGAGAGTAATCCTAGGGCAAGGGTGGGTCGACGATCGGCGAACAATATCCAACAGGGCAAGGCAGAGCAATAATCCAGGTACACGCGCAATAATCCAAACAAGGTGCAAACAGAGTCTGAAACGGCAAGGCAAGGGTTAATCCAAACCGACGATAAATCCAGGGCAGGCTGCTGACAGACCAGACGAGATAAACCAGGCAAGGATCAGGAAACACGAGAAAACAGGCAAGGCAAGACTAGACTAGACTATGAACTAAGAACTAGAAACTAGAACTGGGAACTGGCTCCGTAGAGTAGCTATCACTAGGTGAGCGATAAGTGCGTACAATACTCGGCCCCGAAGGGCATGTGAATGGCTGTTATATAGGCAGTGTGATTGGTTACAGATGAGCATGTGATTAGGGTGAAATGTATTGTGGGAACTGAAGTCCAGTGTGAGTGTAATAGCCTTGTGTAGTGTGAAAGTCAATATGATGGACGGGTGACCTCTGGTGGAGAGTGAACAGAAGGGCAGGCACAGGATTCGTAACAGTTATAATGGAAAACATATAATTTTTATGACATAATATGTCGTTATTACGAGAAAAAAATGTCATTTAACGAGAAAAGATGTCATAATTATATCGTTTTTACAACACAACATCTCATTTTTACGAGAAAAGATGTCATTTTAATGTGAAAACATCTCGTTATTACGAGAAAAGATGTCGATTTAACGAGAAAAGATGTCGTTTTAACGACATAACATCTAATTTTTACGAGAAAAGATGTCGTTTTAACGAGAAAAGATGTCATTAAAATTACATCTCTCATTATTACGACATAATTGAGTGGAAAAAATAATGTGTGTGGCAGCAATGCGTCACCATAAATTCTTTTGTATTTTTATCATTTTGTATTGTCTTAAGTTGTCTAAGTTAAAAATTATATTTTTCTTAATAAAAGCTGTATATTTAATTAGTTTGGATGGATTGCCATTTTGTTGTCTATTAGATGTATATATGTAGTCATTCATTAGCTGTCTAGTTGATGACTAGTCTATTCTTGGGCTATGATTAGACGTCTATTAAATTTTCACTGACAGCCCAAATTTTGCCTTGTTTTTGTTACGGAAGCAGGCTCACACAACAGGTTAGATGCAAATACCAGTATTTATTGAACAGTAGAGTAAATGAGGCTGATAGCGGGTGAGTAGAAACTTCAATGGTTATTGTAATAGAGGATGAGAACTGAAGAAATGTCTTTTGCCTTGCCAGGAACTCGTGGAAGTTGGGGAAACACACACCTCACTGGAAGAGTGGAGATACAGGTCAGGAATCGCTGGAGGAGGCAGACGCTGGAGAGTACAAAGGAGGTAAGTAAACAAGCAGGTAAGTAGTAGGTAAGTCACTGGGATAGCTTAAGGAGTCCACTTTGTAGAAACGTGACCGGACGTTTGAGTGCAGTGAGGTGTGTGGTTTTATGGTGCTTGGTGATGATGATCTGATGGCGTGCAGGTGTGCTCAATCAATATTCAGGTGAGGGTGTGCGTTGTGATTGGCTGGCGTGGGAACCTGGCCGATCTGTAACAGTTTTAGCCTAGACCCAAATTCACCTTCTATTAGACGTATATATGTAGTAATTTAATAGTGGTCTAACTGATGTCTAGTCTATTCTTGGGCTATGATTAGACGTCTATTCAATTTTCACTGACAACCCAAATTTAGCCTTGTTTTAGCCTAGACGTCTGGGCTGTGTTTAGATGGCTATTAGACGTCTTTTAAACTGAAAATTGCTTGCTGGGCTGCTTTCAAGTGCAATTATTCACGATCTACGCATTATGGTCATTCTGAAAGAAAACCCGATGCAACACTTTATATCGGCTATTCGGGGATCTAAAATGATGGACAGTCAAATCTGTACTGTAAAGGCATAGCTGCAAATGTATTAAAGAGAATAATAATGTTATAGTTTTACATTTCCATGAAGAAATTGTTAGCATGTTTATTAAATGTTCTTGATTTTAAGTTTAAATCTAAAAATCTACAGTCTTTTAACAACTGAAGTTAGACGAGCTCCAAGCTTTAATATTAAACAAATACTTTTTTTTTTCTTTTTTTTTTTTCTCATTGTAGAGCCGTGATGCTACATATCCAGGGTGTTTCTCTGAGCACACATATCCCTCCAGTAATATCACAATGCACTGGAAGCTGCGTTTATTTGAATGAATCACAGAATTATACATGTTTATGCCGTTTTTTGTTTTGTTTTGTTTTTTTTTTTCATTATCTTTTAAAATGTGCCATTCAGAGGTAGATCAGATCTTCCTTCCCTCTCCAGGAATCAGGAAATTTTGCTGCGGTGTCACAAATAGGTTCAGCAAAGCCACTGCTTTGAAACAACACAACAAGTGCTGTATGTAAATGAATATAAATGTTAAGCTTAACTTGACATTTAGCTTCAACCCTAATAAAACATACCTCAACAAGCTAGTTGAGGCCTTTAGGATGACAAGAAACTTCCAGGTGTGTTGGTGCAGGTTGCAGGAGCAAAAATCCTGGACATTGACTCGTCAAGAGCAGCACTGATCACTCTTGATATAAACTGATGAGAAACAGGCCATATTATTAATTTTAGATTAAAAAAAGTGAAAGAGGGGTGTGTGAGTGTGTGTGTGTGTGTGTGCGCGCGCGTTTTTGTGACAAATGAGGACATAAATTTGTATAATGACACAGGTATGACATAGGTATTACAAGGTGAAGGTGACTTTTCAGGACATTACCTCATGTCCCCACTTTTCAAAACGCTTATAAATCATACAGAGTGAGTTTTTTGGGGGGAAAGTAGAAATGCACAGTCTCCTGTGAGGGCTAGGTTTAGGTGTAGGGTTGGTGTAGGGCAATAGAATATACAGTTTGTACAGTATAAAAACCATTACGCCTATAGGATGTCCCCACTTTTCACAAAAACAAACGTGTGTGTGTGTGTGTGTGTGTGTGTGTGTGTGCACGTGTTTGCCTGGTATTTCCTACATTTTGGGGACCAAATGTCAAATGCGGTCTTTTTTTTTTTTTTTTTTGGTCCTAATGAAAAAGAGGTCATAAATCATACAGATTGAAGTGTTTTGAAAATGTAAAAATGCCTGTAGTTTTGTGTGAGGGGTAGGTTTAGGTGAAGGGTTTAGGGTAAGGGGACAGTAAAGACAGTTTATAAAGTATAAAAATCATTATGCCTATGGAATGAACTCATAATGATAGGAATACCTGTGTGTGTAGGTTAGAGATATTCTAGAGATTACAATTTTTTGGTCATGAATGGCCTGAACTGTTTGCCAAACAGCATAGCTGGAACAGGTGCTGGACAAGCTTGGAAAATGTTGACACTGATCTTATGGGTAGGTGTTATCAATAGATTCTCCTATCAGACCTGACACTGCTGCATTCAGCCTTACGACAGAGCAATCACTTTAACCAAACATTACATGCTAATTAAACATTGTATTTGGATATTTAATGTCCATTTATTCAGGTCAAAGACCTGCAATCAACAATCAAATACTGGGAGAATATATATATATATATATATATATATATATATATATATATATATATATATATATATATATATATATATATATTACATATAATTTAATATATATAATTGTTTCTATATGAAAAAAAGCTGTTCTGTGCAGATGGGAATATGTATAAACGCACACACACACACACACACACACGCACACACACCACACACATAGGAATGAAAGAAGGAGTCTTGCTACTTCACAAATGTAAATATCTGCTGTGGTGAACACAAGATGGTCCTTTGTTAGCAGGAGCTCAGGGAATGATGTGAGGGACACGCGTTTCCTCTCCTTCGAAGCAGGAGGTGGGATGTGTCTAAGACTTTGCTGATGACACAGAGAAAATCACAGACATTAAATTCACTACACAAAAACATACACAGATTTTGCATTAATTGATTGGGAGCTTGCCTGCTCAGATATGTAAAATATTTGAAAAATGTTATGTGATTGTTATAGATTATTTAATAATTTTCTTTGCCACATTAAAATGATTAATTATTAATTAAAATGCCATGGGGTGCAACCACTGAATTATTTCACAAATTATATATTAGATTTCACTACTGTACTGGCTAATATGTTTGAAAAACAATGCCTTAATTTATTTTAGTCATAGTACAAATGCCTTCCTCTTTGTGTAGTAGTGTGCTAGAAGTCCATAAACCTGGCATATCAAAGTTATTATTATGATAATTAATCCAAAGTTCTGTCATGAAACTCTAGATGGCACAGGCCAATAGGTTCTAACTCAATCAGCCATAATGACATCATTATCACATGGCGCAGCTGATTGGTTTCTTTCGCATCTGCAGCCAATGAGCTTGCTGCTCAACATTCAAACATTCAGCTAGTGCTTGCTGTGGCAGTTGCAGTGCGCTTCAGAAACCCTCCACCTCCCCAGCTCCACCTGTATAGGTCTGCAACAGGGTGATTTCATGTATGTTATGTATGGGGTTTATTCATATACGTTATATGTGCAGCAGTAGCAGTGACATTTTTTTTTTTTTAATTGCAGATTCAACTTATGATGTCGACCCAGAGAATCTCTTCTATATATTTCAAAAAAGCCATGTCTCTGCCACTTTCTCATAAACAGAAGATTTTGTGTTTTGTGATTATATTTCAGCAAGAACAAGCTAAACTGATGCGAAATCACTTACAATGTTGTAGTGGACAGCACATTCCAGGGCCAAGTTTATGGCGGGGCCCCTCTCTGACCACAGTAGTGGAAAGAGGTTTGCTACATTTTGATTGGATCTTGGTGGACTAATATAAGCAAACTGTCCAACACCATCAGATAAAGATGTCAGGACAACGGCCAGACACCTCTTAGAGGGCAAGAAGAAGACCTTTGGAACAAAGCCCGGGAAGGACAGAACTTCCTATTGGTCAAAATGCAGTTTCTGCCCTTCACCCACCAACAGACTGATTCCTCAGGTTTTGGCCTGTGACTGCCATAAAAATTCCTTAGGACCTCTGGACACAGCAGCAGTGGGTGAAACAAACAGGGATCACAGAGTTCCATCCAAATCCATTCATAACTATGTTCTCAAACCTTAAACTGATGCAAACTACAACACACACATCTTATACTTATTCAGAGAAATAAGTATTCTCAGTGACAGTGATGTGTAGTGCAACATCTTTCACAAACTCAGCTGTTAATGGACAAATGAATGCATGCATGACAGTTCAATCTTCTTCCATCATGTTTGGACTTAATGTGTTCGTAACATTGCCAGAGGTATTCTGGTTGTGGTTTGGTAAGTGAATGATGCATTGGTAAAACTTTAGTGACACTTTTCTAAATGTGTGTTTGGACTATGCAAATAAGTTCCACAGGAGGAAAGAAGGGTGGGCCACACCGTGTCCCCCCTCTCTGATGGAAATAGCCAATCACAGCCTGGAAATGAAGAAGCGCCAGATTGCAATCTCCTCCTCATCGGAAAGAGATAAAGGTACCTTCCCAAAAGACACTCCTCGTTCTGAGTCTGAGTCCCGAAAGGGAAAGACGTTAACAGATAAACAAGTTCTGAGTCTCCAGCCTGTAAGGAAAGGGAAAGTAACAGAGCATCCGATACCCCCGTTCTGAGTCTGAGTCCCGAAAGGGAGAGACGCTAACAGACACACCCGTTCTGAGTCTCCCATCCAGAGAGACAGTAGCAGATACACCAAATCTGAGTCTCCGGCCTGCAAGGGTGAGACATTAACAGATACACAGTTCCTGAGTCTCCAGCTTTGAGGCAGCAACAGATACGGCCACGTTCTGAGCCTCCAGCCTGCAAGGAAAGAGATAATCTACGTTCAGACTTCATTCAGAGTCTTTGTCCAGCGAGACAACAACAGATGCAGCACGTCCTGAGTCTCCATCCTCGAGAGACAAAGCGGATCGACCAAATTCTGAGTCTCTAGCCCAGAGAGGCAGAAGACACACAGACATTTGCAACAAGGTTAAGCTCCGGCGAGCAAACCTTCACTCCAAGGTACCTTTGCTTGCGTGTTCCAGGCTAAGGATCTTCTGCACCTACTTCAGGGTCACATCTGCGTGTTCCAGATTTTAGGACCCTTTGGTGCTCCAGGAGATCAGCATTCTCCAGCGCTTCGTGTTCAAGGCTGTTGAAATGGATTCCTGTTCCTTTCCCCACTGCACTTTTACCAGCACAACCAGTGGATGAAGTCACTGCCACCGGACTGCTCACTCAACCACAGAGAACGTAACTATCACCTATCCAAACCTCTTCCAGAGACCTTGGCATTGTTGTGTATTATCAGTATATGATTTTTCTAATTGACATTAGATGTTACATAGCTGATTGCAGTTGATAACAAGTAATCTTTCAGGTATTTGTTTGATGCATAATAAGGTTCTTCACCTTACTTGTTTCAGAGTAGAGACAGTTTATCTTTCCAGATAACGTAGCTCTGACATAGCAACAGCCAACATAATCACTTGCATTTTATGCATTTTATGCATTTTATTCCTTTTTCATTCATGGTGTTCATTTAGTAGTTGTTGATTACTCTTGTCTATCTTTTGTTAATAAAATTTATTTTATTACACTTGTGTCTTCCTTGTGTTGATAATGCAGTAAGGTTCTATAAGTTAGGTATCCCACCAATCTTTCTTATGTGATGTACTCCTATCCACACCTTAAGTGACACGTGATCCAAAACTCATAACGTCACCTGTGACGTGAGTACCCATCGCTACACTATTTCGTCTCCTTAGGTTGGCGAAAGCAAAATTCACTACAACGTGTTTAATGCCTCTGGCTTGCTTAGTTGGGGACACTTAATTTCCAGCGATATCGTCGACTTGATTGCACAGATACTATTTAAACTGAACTGAGCTGGACAATGACATCACTGAATTCAGTGATGAACTGCGTTTAACTGAAAATTGAGTGTTTACTAGTGTCCTTTTGCATTATTGACACACTATTTTCCTATTTGATACTGTAAAGCTGCTTTGACACAATCTGTATTGTTTAAAGCACTATATACTGTAAATAAAGCTGACTTGACTTGACTTGACTTTACTTGACTAATGCTAACTGACTATTACAGTTAACTATTTGAAAATAAAAATACAAAAGAAAAATTAAATGAGTTATTTATTATCGATAATAATACATACAAGTAAATAATCCATTAAATCAAGCACTAGCTTTCAAATATTCTTTAAGTAATTAAACATTGTTTTAAAAAGTCAAATGAAAAGTACAAAACAAAACGAAGAACAAAGAAACATGTTACGCACAATAGAAAAAGTGTCAGTTCTGTTAGTCTGCATTTACACTATGGATGTTGCAATAATCCAGCAGTGACGATATTCATGATATTTAAAAAAGGAAATAATAACATGTTAATAATACACATGATAATCTGTTTGACACTCCAAGAAAGTGGAGGTATTGCACTTTAATGCTGATTATCACTTATCATTAAACAGGAAAAAAAAAAATCACATCGGAGGAGATGAAAGCGGGTTAAGGCTAGAAAGGATACGAATGGCGCTACTGGGCATGCGCATGTCAATACAGCATAATTTTGTCACACTGTACAACAATAATTACTATTTATTCATTGTTGTAAGGGGTAGGTTTAGGGTTGGGGTAGGTGTAGACGTTAATAAAACAGATTAAATTTCATTGTTCGTTTCCAGTCGGAGCTGAAAGCGAGATGTATATTCAAACTGTGAATGGCTAATTTTCAGAAAGCTAGCAATAATGTTCCTTTAGTGATTGTGTTCTGCCCTCTTGATAAAATTCATGTTATTATCAATGAAGCTGACTACACTGCACAATGAATCTCTTATTTACATTTTGTCTACATATTCGGTACAACCGGTAACACAGAAAAGCAGGCATTGTCACTTTTATATACTTGGTGCCGCAGGACTGGTACTTTTGGCAACACTACTCCCTAGTGTGCAATGAATTGCTGAACGTGTGATTCACTCTGTATCACGTCGTCCCGAGTGCATCCCGGAACTCAACTCGAGCTCTAGTCTAAACGTCTGCATAATGGTATTAAACAGAATGAGGAAAAATAGATATGACAGATGGGGCTGAATGGTCAGACTCCTGCTAAACTTCATTTTGTGTGCTATTGCTGGTAGGCATGATGTATGTTGCAGTGCAAATTTCTGGCTTATAGTGTATCAAAATTAATAATTAGCAAGTTATTGAATTAATCTTCTGAAGGAGAGATGTTACAATGATGTACTGAGAGTTGTTCTCTCTTCAGGCGGCTGAGCAAGGTTGCCAGTACACAGAGATAAAAGATATACAGTGAATATTTGTGAGAATCTGTATGAATCTTCTCTGGCAAATTAGTGAATGGTGAATTTGGCAATAGATGTGCAAACTTCAGACCTGTTGTTACAGGGCAAACAAGACGTGAGACATACGGATCCATATGCAGCATTTTTAATCAAAGGCATGGTCACAAACAGTCAAAGTTCAGTAAACAGCAAACAGACATGATTGAGGCAAGACAAAGAATATTTCTGGGACAGGCGTGGGTCTTCGAATGGCGAACAATATCCAACAGGGCAAGGCAAAGAGAGATAATCCAGAACAAGGCAATAATCCAGGCAGGGGAAAACACAATCCAAAAACAGGCAAGGCAAGACTGTGAAAACTGGGATAGGTTCCGTAAAGAAACTATCAGCAGAGGTAGCGATATGTGCTTACAATACTCGGCAGAGACAGAGAGGAAGTCCATGGCTTAAGTAATGCATGTGATTGGAATCAGCTGTGTGATCAGTGCAGTAGGTGATGGGAATTGTAGTTTGGTGAAGTGCGACAGTTAGTGTAGTGCATGTCCATGTGGTGCGTGGGTGAGCTCTGCTGGTGAATGAACGAGAGTGCATAGACAGGAGTCGTGACACCCCCCCCCCCAGGAGGGTGGTGGAGTGGAGGCGAAACAGGGGGAGGGACGGAGGGCCAGGTCCACGTGGCAGTAGAGTGGTCGTGAACCGAGGCAGAGCCGGCAGAGCAGGAAGCCAGGGTGAAGCCGACGGAACTGGAGCCCACCAGGCTGGAGCAGACGGAACTGGAGCCCACCAGGGTGGAGCAAACAGAACTGGAGCCCACCAGGGCGGAGCAGACGGGACTGGAGCCCACCAGGGTAGAGCAGATGGGATTGGAGCCCACCAGAGCGGAACTGGATCCCACCAGGGCGGAGCAGACGGAACTGGAGCCCACCAGGGCAGAGCAGACAGGACTGGAGCCCACCAGGGCATAGCAGACAGGACTGGAGCCTACCAGGGTAGAGCAGACGGGACTGGAGCCCACCAGGGCGGAGCAGACGATCTCCACAGTGGAGCAGAAGACCACCAGACCTGAACAGTAGACCACCATGGACTAGCAGAAGACCACCAGTGCGGAACAGAAGACAACCACAACATATCAGGCGAATCAAGGACCCCTGGCAGTAACTGGGACCTAGACACAAGAGACAGACAGAGCATTCACAGCGTCAAGGATCGAAGCAAGGGACACAAAAGGCTCCTCAATGGATTCCCTGGTAACAACCAAGCAGGTAGACAGTACATTAGTGGATTCTTTTGGCACTGACAGGAGTGACGGGACAGACATGGAGTGCATAGGTAGTTTCGGGGCTCATGACAGGCAGGTTTAAGGGTTCATAGGTGGGTTTTTGGGTTGTGACAGACATAATTCAGAATTAAACATACTTGAAAGTAGTGGTCCAGCAGACAGATCAAAACCGGGTGCATTGACTGAAACTGGACTGGTAGGCATTTCATCGACAAAATCTGAAATGGGCTAATATGGATGGGCTAATAGTTCACACTCAGGGTTATTGGCGGAAACTGGACAGACAGGAACATCATCATCAGACACATTGACACACAACTCAGAATCATGAGCACTGATGGGTACTGGACTGGATAGAGAGTTCATAAGCAGATTCACTGACTGACGCAGGTAAAACAGATGATTTAGTATCAGACACACATGCAAACGACACATTACCTGACTTCTTGACAGAAACTGAAGAGACAGAGAGTTCAACAGTTGACACACTTGGAGAGACTGAGCAAGGTAACAGCTTATAATTTGACTCACTGACTGGGATAAGCGAGACGGATGATTCAACAGACATATTTGTGGAGAAAGAACAGGTAGATAGTCCATATTTAGATTCATTGACTGGGACCAGCAAGACAGAGTGTTCACGAACAGCCTCCTTGGCTGTGACAAATAAGGCTGAGAGTCTAAAAGCAGCTTCTTCAGCTGGGTCGGAACAAGACAAAAGTTCATAATTGACCTCCATGGCCAGGTCAGAACAGGATGAGAGTTCACAGGCAGCTTCTGCAGCTAGGTTGAGACAGGGTAATAGTTCACAGTCGACCTCCTTGGCCGATTCAGGACAGACTAAGGGTTCACAGACAGCCTTCATAGCCATGACAGGACAGGCAGAGAGTTTACAGGCGGCCTCCATAGCCATGACAGGACAGGACGAGGATTCACAGACGGCCTCCATAGTCATGACAGGGCAGGACAAAAGTTCAATAATGGCCTTCTCGGCCGGAACAGACAGTTCACGGAGATCATCACTGGGCGCCACTACCGCGCAAGGAACTGAGGAAAGTGCCACCATCTCAGGAGGTTCTGCAGCCTGCGCCGCCACCTCTGAAGAGACTGCAGCGGACACCATGGCCTCTAGGAGCACAGCAACGAGCAACGCTACCTCGGGAGGATCCGCAGCGTAAGCCGCCACCTCTGAAGATGTTGTAACCGGTGCCGCTGCTTCTAGCAAATTGGCGGTGGTGTACGCGGCCCAGATACACCATAAAGCGACCCCCATATGGGAAGTGTTGCAGACAGGGGAAATAGTTCATGAACAGAAGGGCTGGAGTGAGCTGGTGTGGATCTTCCACACTGGATGCCAACCTCTGACGCTTGATAACAGTTTCCCTTGATAGGACAGTGGAGGGTTGCAGTACAACAGCCGCAATAGGACGTGGTTCTGGGGTGGCAGACATAACGTGAAGCGGTTCTGGAAGGTCAGACGAGACACGGAGAGGCTCTGGAAGATCTGATGAGACATGGCGTGGCTCTGGCAGATCAGAAGAGACGTGACGAGACTCTGGACGATCAACTGTGATGTGACGTGACTCTGGACGATCAGCTGTGACGTGACTAGACTCTGGAAGATCAGCTGAGATGTGACTTGACTCTGGACAATCAGCTGTGACGTGATGAGACTCTGGAAGATCAGCTGAGATGTGGCGAGACTCTGGACGATCAGCTGAGTTGTGGCGAGACTCTGGACGATCAGCTGAGACATGATGAGATTCTGGAAGTTCAGCTGAGAAGTGATGAGACTCTGGACGATCAG
Organism: Spinibarbus caldwelli; assembly: GCA_039654775.1. Classification (NCBI taxonomy): domain Eukaryota; kingdom Metazoa; phylum Chordata; class Actinopteri; order Cypriniformes; family Cyprinidae; genus Spinibarbus; species Spinibarbus caldwelli. The sequence continues at coordinate 31,011,487 of CM077254.1, read as the reverse complement.
CTGTGACGTGACGTGACTCTGGGTGATCAGCGACGACATGATGTGACTCTGGGTGATCAGCGACGACGTGACGTGACTCTGGGTGATCAGCGGAGACGTGACGTGACTCTGGGTGATCACTGGAGACGTGAAGAGACTCTGGAAGACCAGCGGAGACATAGCTTGACCCGTGACGATCAGCTGAGACATGACTGGACTCACAAAGATCAGTGGTGACTTGACTGGACTCTTTAACATCAATGTGACTTGACTTGGCTCTTTAAGATCAACGGTGACTTGACTTGGCTCTTTAAGATCAACTGTGACTTGACTTGGCTCTTGAACATCAACTGTGACCTGACTCGGCTCTTTAACATCAACTGTGACTTGACTTGGCCTTTTAACATCAACTGTGACTTGACTTGGTTCTTTACTGGCAGCAATGACATGACGGGGTGTTGTTGTGGCCGCCATTTTGTAAGCGTGTTCTAGCTCGGCTGCTATCACACTAGTGAGTGCAGTGTCGCGTTCATCCGTGACACCCACAGTGAATACTGAACCAACAGTCCACAGAACATAATCCAGAAAACTACTCAGAGATGAATGATGACCCTTATGAATCACTTCCAATTTCAAAGGCTGTTTAAGGCCATAACAGAAAAAGTCGATCAACATACAGTCCGGTAATTCAGAGCCATTAGCTAGAGCCAAATATTCCGTAATGTAACCCTCAAGTGAACGTGTGCCCTGCTTGAGCGCTAGCAACAGAATCGCTGCATCCATACCTGGTAAAAGTTCGTTGGAAAAGCCGCCGAGTATTGTTACAGGGCAAACAAGATGTGAGACATACGGATCCATATGCAGCGTTTTTAATCAAAGGCATGGTCACAAACAGGCAAAGTTCAGCAAACAGCAAACAGGTGTGATTGAGGCAAGACAAAGAATATTCCTGGGACAGGCGTGGGTCTTCGATCAGCGAACAGTATCCAACAGGGCAAGGCAAAGAGAGATAATCCAGAACATGGCAATAATCCAGGCAGGGGAAAACACAATCCGAAAACAGGCAAGGCAAGACTATGAAAACTAGGATAGGCTCCGTAAAGAAACTATCAGCAGAGGTAGCGATATGTGCTTACAATACTCGGCAGAGACAGAGAGGAAGTCCATGGCTTAAGTAATGCGTGTGATTGGAATCAGCTGTGTGATCAGTGCAATAGGTTATGGGAATTGTAGTTTGGTGAAGTGCGACAGTTAGTGTAGTGCAATAGTCCATGTGGTGCACGGGTGACCTCTGCTGGTGAACGAATGGGAGTGCATGGACAGGAGTCGTGACACCTGTAGGCTAGTGTTTTTTTTTGTTTTTTTGTTTTTTTTTCCTGAGATTTCGTGGGACCACCATTGCTTTCCCCTGTGGACAAACCCATGTTAGCGAGTAAAATGTCATTTGATGAAAACAAAAGCTGCTTTTATCGTCCTGCAGATTTCAGCTCTAACCCCAATCAAACACACCTGAACCAACTAATCAAGGTGTGTAGGGTTACTTGATAATCACAGGCAGGTGTGCTAGATAGTGATGCAAAGTATGAATCGATTCCTTCAGACCAGGGGTCACCAAACTTGATCCTGGAGGGCCGGTGTCCTGCAGAGTTTAGATCCAACCCTAATCAAACACACATGAACTAGCTAATCAAGATCTTGCTTGGAATACTTGAAACTTCCATGCAGGATTGTTGAGGCAAGTTGGAGCGAAACTCTGCAGGACACCGGCCCTCCAGGACCGAGTTTAGTGACCCCTGCTTCAGAGCATTTGTTTCAATGAACTGGTAAAAAAAACAGACTCGTCAGTTCCTTGCATCAACACACAATGATGTCACTACAAATTTCTTTTCTATTAACTCAGTGGCGACGTTTGAAACCACATACTCTCTGAGTAGGTACTTAATTTCAATGAAGAATTACTTATCAAGCTCTAAAAGAGTACATACTATATACACATACTATATACTATATACTGTAGACTGAATGTGTGAAGTATGAATGCAATTCCAACATCATCCGCCATGTTGACGTTATCATTTGACCTATGATGTAATAACAAGCACAAAAACTTAAAAGACATGAGTGACAGGTTTAATTCATCTGTAAATATTTTGATGTTGATGAAATTTGCTCATTTTGTGGTCTTGTTGAAGAAACAGCTGCCCATTTATTTTGTGATTATAGTATAACCAATATATTTTGGTTTAAATTCTTATATTTTTAACCTTACTAATGTGATGCACAGTTTATTATTATTTTTTTATTACAAAAACTCCAAATTGTCATCTCTTGAATATGTTTTTAATTTCTTTATTTTATGTGCTAAATCTTTCATCCACAAGCCTTAAATCTCCTTTGTTTTTCTCATTTTCTTTTTTAATTTAACTCTAGATTCATCCCTCAGGCTTATAAATAACAAAACAACAAAAAACTGCATTTTTTGATGCATTATGATGAATCAAAGATATTTATTTTTTTCTGTGTATATAATCCGATGTGTTCAAACCCATGATATTTATGTTTCTGTTTTTGTTTTTTCATTATGAATTTTCATTTTTAAAGATACAACCATGGAAACTTGCCCTGATCTTCTATGTAATTTTAAGTTCACCTCATAGCATCAGTAAATCCGATTAACATATATAGAAGGTGCACAGTGTCATTCACACAAACACTAAACACCATCATGGTGACACGCATGAAACTGAAATAATGCAATAAACCTTAATTTAACAACATTAGATGCAACATACAACCCTAATGTACACAACTGTTAAGAAAAAACTAAGAAGAAACAACAAATAAAAAAAAAACATCAAATTTGAAATGTAACGAAGGGAATTCTGAGGATGTCAATTTATGGTTATTCACTGTAAATTATACGTTCTTTTTCACTTCTAAAAATGGGATACTAACATAAAATTACATATAACATCCAGTACAGTTTTTCAAGGTATATAAATAGGGGAACTTACGGTTAACCAATTAATACATTTTTACTGTAGCATTTTTACAGTCTTTTAGCATTTAAAATCACAGTCATTTTTTTACAGTGCAGGAGCAGGGTTGGAGATCCCTGATATAGAACATGCTGTTTTAATGGTCGCTAAGTAATTACTTAAACAAAAGAAATACCAATTCAGAGAGTACACAAAGATGTTGTGGTTGACTAACGGGTTTTCAGGGATCACAAGGAGCTCTGTTTTCACAAGGGCATACACTGTGGGAATTTAGTCTGATTTCGTACAACTTTTTTTTTTTTTCTTGAGCCGAGCCAAATTTCAGCTTTGTTGTGTGTCATTTATCTTGCATTGCACTGGGATAAGGAGAGGCAATTAACCTCCCCTGACTGGCAATCAAATGGTCAGACTGATTTCTGACATGTCAGAATTTTGGTTTCAATTTTACATCGCACGCAATTTACTTTGTATTGAACAAAAACACTGCTGAAATCCCTCAGTGTATTCCCAACTTTATCCAAGCTGAGGTGTCTGAAAGCCAGGTAGAGATATGTGTTGAAACGGTGGGCTTGTCAGTTTGGTATGAAAGGCAGAGCAGATATTATCTACATTTAACAAGAAAGTTGTTCTGATCCTTTCTAATACAGTTCTTTTTTTTTTTTACTTCAATGCTTAAGATCCTCAAGGACTGTCATGATAAATAAAATCATTATTTAAAGTTAAACACTTGGGACATTGAAACATTTTCATATAATATTTCTTTATTAAATAGCATTTTCATACTGCTTCCTTGCATTGAGTCAAAGTCGGTGAAGACAGTAATGCAGATAACATCATTTATCTAGTCATCATAAAATGTAATCTAGAACTTGTTATCTTTGGACTTTTCTTTCTCATTTGTTTAGCTCACATTATCAGTATAGCTCACATCCATTTACGGAATCAGTGCCGACTTCCTAACCCAAGATCAACCGTATTGATAGGCCTACTTGATACTATTGATATTTTACTTTCTTGATTCTTGTGAGCTTTGGGAAAGATTAAAAAAAAATAAAAAATCTGTGTGCCTTTAGTGACTGAAGTCTAAGCACACACACATACCGCTTAGCATGGCTTGTCTTTGGGCTGCGACTGTGTATTTCCATGGTTGTAGATTGGTGTGGGGCCTTTAACAAAACAGCCAGAATCTCTGGCAAGCTTAAGTTTCAGCAGCTCAATCACGTTATTGTTAGTCCACCAGCTACAGTAGTACAGCCTCAAAGAGAGAAAGAGTAAGAGGGAGAATGGAAAATGTGTGTGCTGTTGCATGTGCTGAAATACAGAGTTGACTGCCTTGCATTTTTCACTATATTCATGAGTTCAAATATGCTATCAAGGTGTGTTTTTGCCACTGAAGAATTCATAACCTCTTGTACTGTGAATGTGTAACCTCCAGCTGATCTCATCCAGACTGTATGCGAGGAAAATGCGAGATGAGCCTTCTGAATACTTAACCTGTCCTGTTTTTGATACCATTCCACCATCTGTCTCACATCTGCTCTTCACATCTCAGGTAGAAGGTGCTACTTCATTTCCCTACTTTCCCTTGTTTGCTCAGAAGCATTTCTTATCATTGAAATAAATTTGAGGAAATTACAGTCAGAGATGGAAACTTGAGCCACTAAGCTGCAAAAATCCTTGAGACATTAAAATTAAGATGCATTTTCTTATGAATAGCATTAACAGAAAGACCAAAAACTGCCTTAAAGTTGCTCAGTGTTAAAGAAAGGATTCCACCCTTGCCGAATGATAAGCAATATATATATATTTTTTTTAGTAAAGAGTTACCCATAAAATTATCTTTTGAGTACAACTTGTCATACTGTCTTTTAGAATAATATTCTCAAAATTACTTGTTCAGCCTCCACATAGTCACATCATTTATGACCATTTATGCTGGTTTATGCTGGAATAGTGCTGGTCTATGCTGGTTAGTGCTGGTATAGTGCTGGTCTAGCTGGTGGACCAGCATATCCATGTTGTTCTCAAGCAAAATGGAGCTGGTGATGCTGGTTCACCAGTATGGGCTTTGGAGTACTGAGTGTCAGTAGGCCAACTGTCTGTATGCAAGTAGTGTTTTGGGGACAAACATAGTTTTTGCTTGCATAGTTCTCTATTTAACACATTAATGATGTAAAGGGTTAAAACATATGATTTATTGAATTATATGATAACTATGTAATTTCTTTTGCTACCTCTGCTGAAAGTAGAGCTGAACAATTTAATTGCTTTAGTTATGATTACATTATTAATCAATGTCACTGGAAAACTGGTATGTTTCAAAGCATCAAAGGAATTGTCTCCTGTTTCATAAGATCTGTACACAAATCAGTTAAAAAGAGCTTGTGTACACGGGATAACAGGGGTTATGAGAAGAGCTCTTTCAATGGGACAGTTTGATAATGAACTTGATAATGAAAGTTCAAAACTGAAAGTTCTTGTTTTCAAAGACTTTAAAGGGTTAGTTCACCCAAAAATGAAAATTACACCATGTTTTACTCACCCTCAAAGCATCATAGGTGTTTATGACTTTCTTCTTTCAGATGAATCCAATCGGAGTTATATTAAAAATTATCCTTGCTCTTCCAAGCTTTAGAATGGGAGTAGGTGGGTGTATTGGCTCAACAGTCCAAAAGTAATCAAATAAAGCGCGCGCATCTATTATAAAATAAAATGTGCCTCACACGGCTCCGGGGGGTGAATAAAGGCTTTCTGTAGCGAATCGATACGTTTTTGTAAGAAAAAAATATTCATATTTAAAATGTTATAAATGCTTTTTCTCACTTTTGCTGACTGTCATATGTCAGTACATATATACTGTACTGTCATACATGCAAGCCGTTCCAGTGAATGACGTAGGACGTATGCATAGCACACGCGCCGGTGATTAGTGACGAACACAGAAGAGCAACAGAGAGAGAACAAAACAAAACACCGGTCACAAGTTAGAAGTACGAAATGGGGATTTGTGAAGAACAATGACGGAGACAGGCCCGGCGTCAAGGGGGAACTTGGGGGCTTAGCCCCCATATGATGATCTGAAGCCCCCCTGGAATAATCTGAAGGACCCACCCCTTCACACCTGGAATGCAATTTTAAACGCAGAAAGCAATCTACATGAATGTGATTTCAAACGAGGGGTAGCAATTTGACACCCTTCAGCCCCTCAAACTGCGTCGATTTTAACCATTTCATTCGGATGGTCACCGGTGTATTTAGAACATTCACTGCTAAGTTCAAACGTGTTTTTGTGCTTTGTCTGGAGCTGAGCCAGAGAAGTGCTCAGAGCTTTTATCACTACAATTCAGTGTTTTAAACCACGTAAAATTTATTTTAGGTTTCAAGATTTTGGACAAATGTTATGGTAATATCAAAAATGCCTATACTACCAAACCTAAGCCACCTCTAGCAAACTCTGACCACAATACCATACAACTAATACAACAGTGCTTAAGCAAAACAAACCACAAACCAAAACAGTGGCTGTGTGGACAGAAGACAGTACAGAAACACTTAAAGGATGTTTCGCTTGCACTGACTGGAGCATCTTCCACAGTTCAAACAGATGATGCTACTGAGTCAATAACTAGCTATATCCTTTTTTGCGTAGATAATATGGTGGCAAAAAAAGACATTATTGTGTAACCTAACAATAAGCCATACATAAAAAAGGAAGTGAAGCAGTGTATTCAATTCACTTCGATTCAATTCAAGTTTATTTGTATAGCGCTTTTACGATATAAATCGTTGCAAAGCAGCTTTACAGGAAGTTAAGTTTCTACAATATATTTATATATTGTAGAAACTTAATATATTTAACTTATGGCAAAATTTGGTAATTCTGTATGTTGTTTAAGGGTTGGCATCCTCTGAGGTCCTCTGAGGGGTTGGCATCATCTTTTCTCAGGTGTTTGGTCATCTCAGATCATTTAAGGGTTGGATCCAGACTGAAGCTTATGTAATTCCTAGGCAGAAACAGAGAAATAAACAGAGACATAATTAGTGTAGCTGCTGTTCCATCAAGCAAAAATGATTTGTTCAACCCAAGCTAAAGAATAATAATGTGTGTTTGATCAGATATAACTACAGTACAAGATTATGAAATGCATTATGTGAATGCTTGGCTAAAGAGATGTGTCTTTAATCTAGATTTAAACAAAGAGAATGTGTCTGAACCCCGAACGTTATCAGGAAGGCTATTCCAGAGTTTGGGAGTGAAATGTGAAAAAGCTCTATCTCCTTTAGTGGACTTTGTTATCCTAGGTACTACCAAAAGTCCAGAGTTTTGCGACCTTAGGGAGTGGGTTGGATTGTAGCGTGGTAGAAGACTAGTTAGGTAAGTTTTGAATGGTAAGTACAAAGTCAAGTCAAGTCAAGTCACCTTTATTTATATAGCACTTTTAACAATACAGATTGTGTCAAAAGCACTTAACAGTTTCAAATTGGAGGATAGAGTGTCAGTAATGTATAATGATAAGATTAAACACTCAATTTTCAGTTAAAGGCATTTCATTATTGAATTCAGAGATGTCATTGTCTAGCTCAGTTTAGTTTAAATAGTATCTGTGCAATCAAATCGACGATAATCGCTAGAAATTAAGTGTCCCCAACTGAGCAAGCCAGAGGCGACTGGGCACGGAACCAAAACTCCCTCTGTGGCAGAATGGAGAAGAAAAAACCTTGGGAGAAACCAGGCACAGTCGGGGGGCAGTTCTCCTCTGGCCAGACGAAACCCGCAGTTCAATTCCAACCGCAGCCATGTCAGATTGTGTAAAGGGCTTATCTGATTCCTGTGGTCTTGTCCCGATGGGGCTTTTTAATTTATAATTTAATGTATTTGTTATATTTGTGTTTTATTCATTATTTGAAGTTTTTCATTTATATGATTTATTCATTTGCTATAATTGTAATGTGCAGTTTAATGCATTTATTATTTCTCGGTCTATTTTTATAATATATATTTGTTTGTATATCATAATTTAAATTTATAGTTTAATTCATTTAATATATTTCTGTTATATATATATATATGTGTGTGTGTGTGTGTCTATATATATATATATATATATATATATATATATATATACATACATACATACATATAGACACACACACACACACACACACACACATATATATATATATATATATATATATATATATATATATATATATTTATATATTATACTATTTATTATTTTAGAATGTATTTATTCATTTTCCATATTTGTATATTATTATGTTTTAATTAAAATTTTAAATGTATAAATGTATTATATATACAAAGGCCAATAACTTGGTTCTGGTTAGCATTGATCATGTAACTTCATGCTTTGTTTTATATTAGTTATTCTTATTTATTGCTGGTTTTGTTATGTATTATTGGTTTTATGGGTTAGGAAATTGTGTAATAACGGTTGTTCCGTCATGTATTGTGACCTTTGATATACTTATTTGCAAGCCTTGCTCACTTCATAGTATGTTTCAAGTGTGATATATGTGATTTGGTCATTTATATGTGAATACACTAGGCCCAAGAAAAATGTCCCCTAAGGGGACAATAAAGTATATTGTATCGTATCGTATATAAATGAATTACTAGCATAAAAGACATTTGTTAAATGCTCACTGATGTTTGTGAGTTTGTTAAATGCATTGTTAAATAAGCCAAGAGGAGACTGGTTTGCATTTGGTAAAGTAAGGAAACTTTGCTTTCTTTGCTCCTGTAAACAAACTCATAAGAACAGCATATCTCACAGGTGCGTGCGCAATGCATACATCCTATGTCATCCACCGGAACGACCTGCACGTATGACAGTTAGTAGAAGTGAGAGAAAAGTATTTATAACATTTTAAATATGGATATTTTTCTTGCAAAAACATATCCATTCGCTACAGGAGGCCTTTATTCACCCCCCGGAGCCATGTGAGGCACGTTTTATTATGGATGGATGCGCTTTATTTGACATCTTTTGGACTGTTGAACAAAACACCTGCCTACTCCCATTCTAACGCTTGGAAGTGCAAGGATAATTTTTAATATAACTCCGATTAGATTTGTCTGAAAGAAGAAAGTCATATACACCTAAGATGCCTTGAGTGTGAGTAAAACATGGGCTAATTTTCACTTTTGGGTGAACTAACCCTTTAATACTTATCTGAGAAGCCACATATGTCCAAATCTAGCTGTCAGTCACTGATTTCAAAAAGTGCACATAGTAAAATGTATGTCAGTGCAGTCAGGACCATGAAATATTATTGAAAATAGCGATAGCGTGCACTTTCAGCAATTGCTGAAACAGAGTTAATTCAGCCAAAGTCAATGGCCAAGGGCCCAACTAAAGGGAACACTAATCATCATAATGGTAACAGATTTCAGCAACCTTTGTACATGTACCATATGAAAGAAATAAAGCCAAACTATAATAAGTAAATATGGCAATTCAGTTTTTGGAGTTGTTTAATCATCCTCTGGTGTGATACTGATTTTCATCTAAGGCTGTGTGGTTGTAAGTCAATTGTAGTTGTTTTGTTTTTGCTTACCTCTTCACTTTTTTCTGTTCTTACTGTTCCTCTTATCCTCAGTGATTCTGCTTGTTAACCACAGGAGTTATCATTAATGCTCAGTCTGCTTTAGTGTTACTTTTACTCTCTATAGTTCAGGATCATATGGAAACTGAGCAGTGTTTGTTTAACACTGGGGATTTTACTGTGTAAACATGTAACCAGTAACATGTGTTTTTCTTTATTAATTAATTTAAAATTAATTTGTCTGTTATCACCAACATGAATCTGTTCCCTGATCTACTCCTCTCAACCGGATCGACGATACCATCCCAAGCCTCTCAAATGGAGTGCCAATAATAGGAAGGGGTTCTAGTGGGGCTCTACATGGATGCCTGAGAGAAACCTTTTGACAGACAGGACAGCTCTTACAAAATTGAGTCACATCTGCTTTCTTCGCCTGACACATTACAGTACAGAATGGCTCTCTCAGCGTTATCCAGAACATTGACACATAAAAGACACATCTTTTTGATTTCCCTGGTAAAATCCAAAAGTATTTGAAATAAAAATCAGCCTACAGACAACCTTGGAAGTTGGGGAAGATCTTTTTTTTTTAAGTTTCGTTATAAGCACCCTTATTAAGATAGGGTGTATCACAGCTGCCAGGATGATCTTGCACAATTGGAAATGCCCCAAAACCCCTGATATGAAAGATTGGATTGATGGGATGATTGAAATTGCATCATATGAGTGCATGTTGGGGAGACTTCAGAATGAGGGAGGAATGAAAAAAACATGGGATCATTTTTGGCAGCATATAAAAATGGTAGGATGAGCAGGACCCCTTAACAACCGTTTAATTTCCATGTGCTTTTGTTTTTGTTACATTGATGGTGACTAGTGGCTGAATATGTAACTGATTGGAAAGGCAAATATTGAATACTGTGGTGATGTATGAAGTTTTGACTGTTGAACAATAAAAAAAAAAATGAATTATAAAAAAAGTTTCGTTATAAGCTGTTTACACATTGACAAAAAAAAAAAAAAAAAAAAAAATTGAAGTGAAAATACTTACACATAGCCCCCCTTTAACACTTTAATTGAAAATTAATTTTAGCATATGACAAATTAGTTTCTTTTGCATTTATGCAATATACTGGAGCCAAACCTCAGAAGGGAGTCCAAAGATCCCATGACATTCCTCTACATGTAATTCACAGAGTTGTAGTTCATGGGCAGGGATTATGCTAATTGTGAATAATCATGCATGTGTTCCCTGTTTACACTTGTTTAGAATTCTTTGCCATGCACACATTTAAATATCAATTCTTAATCCAGAGAAGATTTTTTTTTTATAAAGGTCCATTTTACACACAAATTACTCATAATTTACTCATATATTTACAAAAGTCTCATGAATGAGGCCCAATGACCCAAATAATTATGCACAAGCAATATTTTGGCATATTTCAGCAATTTTGACATGTATTCAGTATTTCTGTTGGCTGTTTAAAATCACAACCAGTGATGCCAATGAATCATGTTTGTGATTCTATTCAAGTTGTTCGGAACCCTTCCTCAAAACATCCTTTGGAACTATTTCTCAGTCAATAAAATTCTATCAAGAAGAATTTAGAAACTGCTGGACATAGGAAAACAGAGCTTTTCAAAACTGAAACAACTGAACCATTTGTTTTGCAAAATGAAGTTTACTGCAAAATACTGTTTGAAGCACTCGAAACAACACAGAGTGGAGACACCTGCTGGTCATAAAAATAATTGCAAATGTTTTCATTAAAGTGTAATTGATTAAATGTTATCTATAAATCATGAAATAGTCAAGTCAAGCCACCTTTATTTATATAGCGCTTTTAACAATACAGATTGTGTCAAAGCACTTAACAGTATCAAATTGGAAGATAAAATGTCAGTAATGTATAATAATAAGATTAAACACTCAATTTTCAGTTAAAGGCATTCCATTATTGAATTCAGAGATGTCATTGTCTAGCTCAGTTTAGCTTAAATAGTATATATGAAATCAAATTGATGATAATCGTTAGAAATTAAGTGTCCCCAACTGAGCAAGCCAGAGGTGACAGCGGCAAGGAACCAAAACTCCCTCTGTGACAGAATGGAGAAATAGTGTGTCTTTGTAATTTGTGTTCTTAATGTGTAGTATTTTTTTTTTATTAATAAGAAACAATTAACTATCATTGAAGAGGCCCAGAGTTTTTATCCAAGAAAGTTAAATGCATTGCTATGTAAAATGTTTAATTAGCCTGTGTAGGCTAAGCCATCAATTAGTTTTGGCACTGTGGGCAATAAACATTTAACAAATGTAATGCTTTTAACAGTTAATCATTTTAACCCTTGAGAAGTCTCAGTTATATTTGATTGACAGCTTGCATCCACTGTCTGACATCATCACTGTGTTTTAAATTTGCCCAAATGGGGGTTCAGATTAAAGCCTTTTGCTTTATTCTATGTCTAGCAGTTGTAACATAAATGTTGAGAAAAGTTAGTGTTCTTTGGATAAAGTAGAAAAAACAACAACAACAGAACTCTTACAAAATTTGAAGCCAGCTGCTAGGCTACCATTGCTCTTTCTAAAATGATGGCATCTGCTTCAACTCTTCCAAAGATTTCTGCTCTCTCTATCATGGCTGCCTGTCTCTGATGTTGGTGCCACAATGTTTTCTACTACAGGAATAATTAAAAGTACTGTAGGTATGCTAAATATTCCTTTAATATCTTTAACATCAGTATTGAAAAGGGGATTTTTTTTTCTTTAGCATGGAAAGAAGCAAAGGTTATTCCTCTACAGAAAAATGCAGCACTGGGTTTTAATGGTGCTAATAGTTTACCAATAAGTTGCTACCAGTTCTTAGTAAAGTGTTTGAAATGATAGTCTGTGAGCAAATTCAGTGCTTCTGATTTTCAGCATACATATCGAGAAGGACATTCAACAGAAATAGTATTAACACATGACAGATGATTGCTTAGCACAGACTGATGACAATAACTTAGTAGGAGCAGTATTGCTAGATTTTAGCTTAGCTTTTGATGTATTGGATCATAGATTATTGCTGGAAAAACTGAAATGTTATTAATTTAATTTAGTTATTAATTTAATTAATTTACTTATACTGTACACGGGTTTAAAATTTTCCTGACTAATAGGAGACCATGTGTATTTTATAATGAAAGTTATTCGTTAGTGCAAGAGTTGCAATGTGGTGTGCCTCAAGGAAGATGTTTGGAAGGACATATGGAAGAACAGTTATGTATGCAGTTGACACAACATTATATCTACCAGCAACATCAATTGAAGAATTGTCTACTGATTTGGATGAGGAATTACAATTAGTTTTAAAGTGGGTATGGAATAGAAAGTTGGTTCTAAATTTGACTAAAATCAAAAGCATTGTGTTTGGATCAAATTCTAAACTTAAACTCAAACCACAGTTAAATCTGTCTGTAAAGAGTGTGCCTATTGAACAGGTAGAGAAAATCAGACTTCTTGGAGTTATTGTAAAGTAAGGGCCATGACAACGGAGGTGTGAATCCAAATGCAACTTACGTAGTCAGACAGGACGGGTCAGTATCAGCAAAACAGAGTAATCCAAGGTAATCCAAAAGAGTTATACACAGAGCAGGCAAAGGTCAGGGCAGGCAGCAAACAATCACAAAACAACGAACAGTCCAGCATCAAAACACAAAGGCAAGTCACCGTAAGGAAACACGGAAGACCAGGAAATGTTACAGGCTAACAATCAACAGCGATGTGAAAGTGTGTGTGAAAGGTGATAGCAATTGATGATGAGTGCAGATGAGTCCGGGCAAAAGATTATGGGAAATGGAGTCCTGGGTGAATGGTAAAAGTCAGGGATGGAGTGCCCACTGCTGGAGCTCATGGGCACTCCAGTTGGTGATCATGACAGTTATGCTAGACAGTAGAATCAGAAGATCAGAATCAGAATGAGCTTTATTGGCCAGGTATGTTTACACACACGAGGAATTTGTTATAGTGACAGAAGCTCCACAGTGCAACAGAAAGACAGCAACAGGACAGGACACAGATAATAAAAGAATAATATACAAATATACAAATAGGCAATGTACAAACTAGCAAAAACACAATATATAATATAGACAATTATGTATGTACAGTTATGATATGTGCAAATTTGAAATGAAAAAAAAAAAGTATGTGTGGTGAATAAACAGTGTGTAATAGTGTTGTGTGTTCCATGTTTATTGGCAAGTGTTCATGAGATGTATTGCCTGAGGGAAGAAACTGTTCCTGTGTCTGGTCGTTCTGGTGCTCAGAGCTCTGTAGCGTCGACCAGACGGCAACAGTTCAAAGAGCTGGATGTGAGGGGTCCAGAGTGATTTTGCCAGCCCTTTTGCTCACTCTGGATAAGTACAGTTCTTGGAGAATGGGGAGGGTTGTACCAATGATTCGCTCAGCAGTCCGGACTACCCTCTGTAGTCTTCTGAGGTCAGATTTGGTAGCTGAGCTGAACCAGACAGTTATTGATGTGCAGAGGACGGATTCAATGATGGCGGAGTAGAACTGATTCAGCAGCTCCTGTGGCAGGTTGAACTTCCTCAGCTGGCGAAGGAAGTAAAGCCTCTGCTGGGCCTTTTTCACAATGGACTCAATGTGATTGTCCCACTTCAGGTCCTGGGAGATGGTGGTGCCCAGGAATCTGAATGACTCCACTGCAGTCACAGTGCTGTTCATGATGGTGAGTGGGGGGAGCGCAGGGGGTTTTCTCCTGAAGTCCACGATCATCTCCACAGTTTTGAGCATGTTGTGCTCCAGGTTGTTAAGACTGCACCAGACAGCCAGTTCCTTAACCTCCTGTCTGTAAGCAGACTCGTCACCGTCCTGGATGAGTAGGTTGAAGTGCTCAAAACAGAAAATATGGTAATAGTTATGGGAAGAAGTCTAGCAGTCATTAAGAGATGTGCAACATTTTTACCACAATATTGCATTTTTTAAATTGTGCAAACAATGGTTCTTACTTATTTAGACTACTGTCCAGCAGTGTGGTTGAGTACATCAAGTAAAGACTTGGAAAAATTACAGTTAGTCCAGAATAGAGCTGCACGACTTACTCTAAACGGTAATAGAAGGGCTAATATTGTGAGAATGCACAACATTTTAGGTTGGCCACTGCTGAAGGACAGGACAACTATTTATTTGCTTTGTTTTATAAGAAATATTTCAGTGTCTAGAGTTCCTAATGTCCTGTACTGTCAACTTTTGTATAGTAGTGCTAGTCATAATTTTAACACCAGGCATGCATCAAAAGGATGATTTTTACTTCCCGTTAAAAAACTAATGCAAAGCAACGGACTGGAATGTATAGAGGAATGAAAATATGGAATGATTTTCCAACAGATATTACATATCTTTTAACAAGAAAAATGAGGTTTAAAAATCTTTAAAGGAATATTTAATGGGACAGTATACAGTAAATTGTTGATTTTGATGTTTTAATGAATTTTAGGGTTGTATGTTATATTGAATTGACTTTTATTAATGTGGATTGATGTATTTTTTGTATTTGTGTACTTGTTGGACCCCAGGAAGAATAGACACTACCTTGGTAGTGGCTAATGAGGGTCCAAATAAACAAAACAAAAAACTAATTCCAGGCTACAACACATTAAAAACATAAATGCATTAACAACAGATATGAGGTCAACACAAACAGGTTTCCAGAAACAGCAACATCATTTGAGTATATGACTCTTTACTTTAAATAGTTTTATTATTAGAAGGTCTTCTTTCTGGCCTTAGAAGAGGAGAATCATCAAGGCTGCACTTGGGCTTAAATTTCAGCCCATCCGGCAACACAATCCTCCATAAATATTTTGCTGGGGTTAGGGCAATAGGAATAAATAAATAATTGAACAATAATATTATTGAATTATATTGCAGGCTCTTAATTATTGAATAAATAATTTACTTATATTAAAATGTATTAAAAGTATTAAAACATCCTAAGTTGCCCTTATGGAACGCTATTGCAATTTTTGAATCCAGAGCATTACTAAGTATAGCATTTAGTATCTTAGTATTACTAAGATCTTGAATCAGGCAAAAACTATACTCCTTGCCACGGTTTTATTCCTTTTTTAACAACAACAATGATAAAAAAATAAAAAAATAAATAATATAAGTAGCCATTAATAATGGTGTCATTAATAACAAATACCATAAAGCCATATTTCCACAGTGTAAGTGACTGGTTAGAGTGGTGCTGTGTTGACTGAAATGCTTGTATTTAGAGCATTTGACTGCAGATCAAGAGATCCCCAGTTCAAATCTGTGTGCTTCCTTTTGGATATAGTGGGTCTTGGAAAAACCAAAGCCTTGACTTCAAATCAAGGCAGATCAAGAGATTCACAGGTTCAAATCCGAGTGTCACCTTTGGACTTCGCAGATTTGGAACAACCAAAACCTTGACTTCAAAGTGAGGCTGATGTTGTCAAAATGAAGTGTGTAATTTCTTTGGTTTTGTTTTGAGGTTTTGGATGCATGGGGTATAGTTCAGTAGTAGAGCATTTGACTACATATGAAGAGGCCCCCGGTCAAATCCAGGTGCCCCTCTTTGGATTTGGTGAAATTTTGGAATAATAAAAATCCTGACTTCGAAGTGAGGCTGTTGTTTTTTTTCATTTTGTCAAAATGAAATAAATAATTAATTTTCTTTTGTTTTGAGGATTTGGACGCTTGGTAGAGCATTTGACTGCAGATCAAGAGGTCCCCGGTTCAAATTCGGGTGCCCCCTTTGGCTATGGCAGATTATAGAAAACCAAAGTCTGGACTTGGAACTGAATCAGTTGTTTTATGTTGTCAAAATGAAGTATATGATTTATTTTCTTTTGTCTTGAAGTTGTGGGTGGATGGGGTATAGCTCAGTGGTAGCGCATTTGAGTGCAGATCAAACAGTCTACGGTTCAAATCAGTGTTCCTTCTTCGGACATGGTGGATTTTGGGAAAACTAAAGTCTTGACTTCAAATCAAGACAGATCAAGAGATTCACAGGTTCAAATCCGGGTGCCCCCTTTGGACTTGGCAGATTTGGAACAACCAACACCTTGACTTCAAAGTGAGGCTGATGTTGTCAAAATGAAGTATGTAATTTCTTTGCTTTTGTTTTGAGGTTGTAGATTCATGGGGTATAGTTCAGTAGTAAAGCATTTGACTACAGATGAAGAGGCCCCCGGTCAAAACTGGGTGCCCCCTTTGGCTATGACAGATTCTAGAAAAACCAAAGTCCTGTTGTCAAAATGAAGTAAATAATTTATTTACTTTTGTTTTGAAAATGTGGACACATGGGGGTATAGCTCAGTGGTAGAGCATTTGACTGCAGCTCAAGAGGTCCTTGGTTCAAATCCTGGTGTCCCCTGTTGAATTGGTGACCTTGGTATTATCAAATTCTTCAGATAAAGGCTGTTATTTGATTTTGTCAAACTGATGGATCTAATTTTTTTTCTGTGGTTTTGCTCCTTTAGGTTAGAGGGGGGTATTAGAGGTCTTCACGGGTCCACTTGGATCCAAAAACCCGAGACCCGACCCGAGACCCGAGCGGTTGGGTCCAAAACTTCTACGAGTGCCTCGGACACTGGTCGGGTTCGGTATTAGCAGCCTCGGGTCTCGGGTAATTAAAATAAATGTGCTTTTCCCCAATGGGCCCGATTAGACCCGAATTCTTTTAAACTTTCCCGGATGCGTAGCCTACTTGTGCGTTCATGTTAAGTTCATTTTTGAGAAACACACGTAAAAAAGGAACATGCGTTTGTAACCTCAGAAATCCATCTTATGAGATCCATCAGGAAATCCACTCACTTCATAACGCTGCGTGTCAATGCAAGGCTTTTCTTTTTTTGTGTGCAGAAGCCCTTCACCGGAGATGAGGTAGCTAACGTTGTAGTCAAAACTAGCAAATCCATGATTTATTAACCTATCGATTTAATTTTTATAAAACTATCACGTTTATATTTCAAATCCACTGGTTACAACTGAAAGCCAAACTGAGAAATAACATGTATCCATCAGGCAGGCAAAAATATAAAGTAATAGGCTAATAAGTAAATAAACTGAATGAAAGGAATGGAGCAGCGGCCAAATCAGTCAGCAGGACCCCGGGATTTTTCCGGACCGATGCGGGGCTGCAGGGTGTGCACACGTCAATGCCGTTTACGTTCGGGTCCAGTCGGGTTCGAAAATAAATGCGGTCGGGTCGGGTCGGACTCGGGTCTAATTTCATCACGTCTGTCTCGGGTCGAGTTTATCTTTTTAAAAAAATTATTTATGCACATAGGGTTCGGGTAAGAAGTTGTAACACTCGGCCCTATCGGCTGAGGCTACACTAATAAAAAAAAAAAATTGTTTAAAATGTTTAGATGTTGGGTGGGCAGATTAAAGACAGCAAGACGGCAGATATCAAACAACAGTAGTGTATTTACACAAAACAACGGCACAGCACTAAAACAACACGGTATACATTAAGACTTGAGGACTGTTAAAAGAGTCTTTCAATTCATACCCTTAACAGTCCAACAGCAATCCGTGAGTGTTAAAATATATCATGCTCTCTGCCAGATGTTTCTGTGAGTTTGCCTCTATGCAATCCCTCCTCCCTTCTCACTTTTCTTCTGATCGCTCCCTCCTCCCATACGTGTTTTTCCCCATTCTCTCTGTGTCTCACTCCCTCCTCTCACTCCCTCCTCGCGCTCTCTCTCTCTCTTATGTTTGACTGTATCTCTCTTATCCTCACATATATACATCTTAAATGGAGTTCAAATGTTCAACTGAGGAGGGGGCCTCCTAGCTCAGCGGTGACTTGGCATATCGACATTTGGCATAAAGATGTAGTTCTCTCCGTCCAAGTGTATCCCTAATATGTCCAGAACTTTCTTTGCCAGACTTCCATTTTATATAACGTATATTTCTTGGCCTGAGTACCACAGATGTGGTGTATAATTCTCATTGGATGTACCACTGCACCACCCCTAGCAATGAAACTATATAATGTATGGATGTAACAATAAACTTGGAAGAAGTTTGTGAAAAGACAATTGGCGTCTTGTTCATAATTCTTTCCATGGGCCCATGTCTTCATGAATGCAAGGACTGAGAATATTCGGACGGCATCAAAAGATAAAGAGCTAAAACTTTCTTAACAAATGGGGGCTCGTCTTTCCGGGAATTTCTACAGACAGGTGAGAAATAATCTTTAATGAATTATTCTTACTGTCTGTTAAGAAATTGAGCACATTTTCGTGCCGTGAATTTACACTCTACCATATTTGGCAGAGTGTATTATCCTCGTATTTTAAGATATACGGGACGTAGGCTATAGTATGGGATATCGGATCGTGACCGATTGGTTATCCTCACAATTTATATGTGGGAAGGAGAATAGATGTTTTGCAAAATATCTTTTTCATTACCCATTCTTAAAAAAGGAATGGGTGCTTCGTGAAAAGCTATCTTTGTTACCTATTCTCACATTGACATTCTCAGTCCTTTCAAGATTGAATGATTTTCTAAATGCGATAAGAAAATTGGTATAGTGAAGTCCTTGCAAGGCAATAAAACAAATAAACTGCTAAATAACAATTTTTCTAATTGCCTATGTCACTTGATCTGGACAGGATGGATGAAACAGCAGATTAGTATGTTTCAGAAGATTGTTTAGTACAAATTCAACTGGCTATTTGCCATTCAGTTCACTAGGATTTAGTGAAGTTTTAAATGAATCTACTCTTGCTTTGTTCTGTCTCTGCTGTGTTAGATCAAGTGCGTTGCTATTTTTAAAAGCATTGTCAGTCACCAGCAAATCTAAAATTAGGAGACAATACGGTTGATGACGTGGATGACAATGTATAGAGCAGAGATTTACAACTGTATTTAGATAACTTGGATGAAAAGATTTTTTTCATGACATTTGAGTTATGTATTGGCTCCGAAAAGTTAAAGGTTATACTTTATATGAAATGTGGGAGCCAGGAGAGAATTATGTTGATAACTTAAGAAACAGTATAATGTTAAATACAGGTCTTCAAAGATATAGTTTGTATTACATCTTGTTATCTTTCGATGTATGAAGTTTGTGTCCGTTATCCCTGGGGGACAGCTTGAAATGTGATATAGTGCAGAGATTAAGACTTTAGTTTGTGTTAACTGAAATAACTTGTGCATTGTGATCAATGAGAACAAGATTGAGTGACTAATTTAAACGGCCGTTTTCAGCTAATAATAATCAAAAAGAGAACAGAAGAAATTTTTTTTCTTGACTTTGCCACATTTGCTGGACTATTTATAAGATTTCAGTCTGAAGTTATAATACAATACATCATGCTGATGTATTTATAAGGCTTACAGAAGTATGATATGCTCAGTTCAGTCAGAATAGGTTACTGCTCTTTTCTGCATTCTGCAAAGAAGGAATTGTTTGCTCTTTTCTCGCAAAGAAGAACTTGCTTTATTAAAATGAAATAAGGAACTGCTATATATTGTTAACTGGATGAGATTCCTTAAATTTTGGACAGTTGCACAAGATGACTGACCATAGCACAGATTGCTTATATGCAGTTGTGGTCAAAATTTACAATGCGGTTCTCTTGAGTGTTCATTTTAGAGAAGAAACCAGATGACTTCTGGGACAGCTGCCAATGGGCGACGCAACATGAAGAAAGAGACATTATGGCTGTGGAGAACAGGAAAAGCTGATGGGCGATCGGCTAAACCCCCCTATAAGAGGAATCCGACACTTCAGGGGCTAGAATGGAGAAAGACTGAGAGACAATGCAGACATGAAATATCTGCCATGAGAGGCACAGAGGAAGATAACTGCATTCCGAGTCAAAACTCCGATGCCCCACCAGATCCTCATCACCGAGTGTCAGACCGGAAGACACTGCATGAAGAGAGAGACGCTAAAACAGCCAAAACATGTTCAACTGACTGATGATATCAGAGACTTTCATCTCTTCTCTCGTGGGCAGGTACTGCATATACAATGATCACTACAGAGACCGCCTCAACTTTTGATTTGTCATATTACTTTGCAACTTGATAATTCACTGGTTTTATAGCAGTTCTTTGTAATCTGTTCAACTAACAACACACTGCTTTCTTTTAATAGGCACCAGTCCAACACCATAGAAAGAAGTAATGTGTTTGCCTGATTTCTCAGTCAGCTAAAATTTGGACTGGAGTTAGCATAGAGAGGAGATACTGTAAAATACAGAGAGAGTTTAGACCCTGATTTAAAGACAGAGCTTCTTGTCAAGCTGATAAACATTCCAGGATTCCTTAAAAAATAAATAAATCAGGGAATAGAGGGGCTCAAAGTGTCCAAGATCAAAATATGAATGGTAAATCAAGGAAACTGGTCACTCCATCTTGGTTAATAGATATTTCCTAGGGCTGAATTTCAGTAATAATTCTAAAATTCTAAATTCATGAAATCACAAATGCTGTCCTACCCAGAGATTGCGGTAACACGATGTTAATGTTATTGGCCATGGATCCAAGATCATGCGGAGATCTCCAATTTTTTTTAGAGCAGCTCATGAGCAATAGGAAGAGATAATAAAGATGAAAAGTGCACAGTTGAATAATGAATTATATTTCAGAAATTAAAATTGGTTCTTTTAATTATGGCATGCCTAGGCCTAAAAGTTTATTTGGACAAAATTTTTTAAATATTTGGGTTCATGACCGCAAGATGAAATTCAACCCCATTGTGATGGACATCGTCCAACTGTTTTAGTCCAACGTTTAGACACTGTCGCAAGGGGAAAGCCACAGTGCCTACGTTGAGTAGTGTCTGTCATTATAGAAATTGTTTTGGTCGAGTAGACTTGGTGGTATTCCACCCTAACAACATACATTCCCCATTCAGTTTACTGTCTTCAGAGGCAGTGACAAAAAGAGATGATGCTCTGGCCAGAGGTGGGGGTGTGTGAGAGTGTGTGAAAGTGTGTGAGTGATGGTGCACCAAGGCAGACAAATTGCCATGAACAGCTGTTTTCAAATTTTCAAAGAGGGCATACAATGTAGATTATGCCCGAGAAATAATGGCTATGGATTAATTTGGCTAATTATCCTGGCCTGGGACATTTTTGTGGCAGAAAGAAAAAGTGCCACACCTGCGCAGGGTAAAACATGGGAAGGCAGAGCAAGAAGGCTTGCCCTGTCCACCCCATATTTAACTTTTTCCTTTTCAGGATGTCATGATGGACTTCATCAAATTGATTCTGTGTCAAATGTATGAAATACATTGTGTTTGTTAACATGTTACATGTGGGCTGAGTGTTTCACAGAAAAAAACTGATATTAGTGAAAAGCCTGAATAAAAAAGTCATGTTTAAGAAACTATTTGATGAATAGTGAGACACCTTTAAACAACAAAGAAATGATTGAGATGAATTTAAATTTAGTGTATACCACTTAGACGTGGTATACAGGGGGAAAATGAAAGAAATCAGATAGGATTATAAATGATATTGACTGAAATTGGAATAATATGGGTTCCAGCCCTGTCAATCTACTGGTGTTATAGGAAAAATGGACAGCCCTCAGGCCACATTAATTTTTCCTCACAGGTCACTACAACAAGGATCGACTGGGTGAGGAGTAAACATGTGTTGTCCCTAACAAAAGCATTTTAAGATCTCCTTTCACAGGTAGAAGTAGTTCTTCTGATATCAAGGATGGTTTACTCTGCTAATCTGGACTGACAGAGGGAGATACATGGTTTCGGTGTTACCTTAACGTTGTTGAAAGGAGAAACACCCTGAGTTCACAGCAGGCGTGCCTCTAACCCTGGCAGGGGCAGAAGAGTCCCCTAGGGGGACCAACGAGGAGAATGAGCAAACTCAACTGGTGGCTTAAAAGCCCGCTGTTTGCTCCAACTGATAAAGAGCCTTCCGGAATCAAGGATAGATTGAGGAGCAACTCAGTGTTCAGTAGAACAAGGAGAATGCAAGAGAGACTGATTTAATAATCCTGATCCTGACCTCATTCTGATACAGCATGGAATGAAGATTGCGATGTGGTTTAGATTGATTGTCTGTTTGTTTGACATTACTGATAATGTTATTTTAGCTGACTCGAGTTCCTGCATAGGTCTACAGTATTGAAATAGAGTTACAAGTTAATTTGTTAGACTAACTTGACACTTACAATGGATACATTACTATCACAGGCTAAAATTAAAATGGTAGCATACATTTTATGAGTGGAAAAATCTGACCACATCTAGAAGGCCTCCTGACACTAAAAGCCTGAGAGCTGTAGTAAGTCCTCGACACAGCAGAAGTCCAGGAGACATAGGGGTTAGTTCTTAAATTGGCCCAAATCTGATTGTCCTGGTTAAGGTCTCATACCTTACGGATATCTAGTTGGTAATAAATAGGTATTCATAACCTTTTAGAAACCAAAGATGTGAACAATGTAATGTAAAGCATTGAAATTTTGCAATCTAATATAATGTTTAGATAGGGAATTATGTGAAGGAAATTAGAACTTGCAAGACTATTACTAAAAGTATTAGGCCATGGCTGCAAAACTGGTAATATGCCTGGCTGTACTGAAAGCCTGCTCACCCGTACATATTTCTTTGAAGAGATGGGTGAGGAAAACTGGCTAGATAATGAAGTTATAGCATAAATCTGCTATGAACGTGTTAGTGACCAGCCAACCATATTGTTAAATCTGAGGCCAAGGAAAAGCTACAAGGCTTACCGTTACCTGCACTGCAAAATCAATAGACTGTCTGAAGGGCAAAGTGTGTTATCGTAGGAATATTGTGTTGCATACATCCCATACATCCCTGATACGGATGCTGATTAATGAAGGTTTACTGAATATGTCTAGGAATGCTTAGGAATTGTAGGCAAGGGAAGTAGCGAATACTTCAGAATGATTTTTGTCTTGATTTACAAGTTGGTAAAAGATGCTCGTAAGTGTCTTGATGACTAGAACTGTTATATGTGCTGATTTTAAGTGGGATGAGAAAAATGTTGATTGAATGTTAAGAGAAGGGGAATTGGGCAGAGAGCCTTTATGGTGTTTATTATATAAACAAATGGGGGAACTGTTAAAATATATCATGCTCTCTGCCAGATGTTTCTGTGAGTTTGCCTCTATGCAATCCCTCCTCCCTTCTCACTTTTCTTCTGATCGCTCCCTCCTCCCATACGTGTTTTTCCCCATTCTCTCTGTGTCTCACTCCCTCCTCTCACTCCCTCCTCGCGCTCTCTCTCTCTCTTATGTTTGACTGTATCTCTCTTATCCTCACATATATACATCTTAAATGGAGTTCAAATGTTCAACTGAGGAGGGGGCCTCCTAGCTCAGCGGTGACTTGGCATATCGACATTTGGCATAAAGATGTAGTTCTCTCCGTCCAAGTGTATCCCTAATATGTCCAGAACTTTCTTTGCCAGACTTCCATTTTATATAACGTATATTTCTTGGCCTGAGTACCACAGATGTGGTGTATAATTCTCATTGGATGTACCACTGCACCACCCCTAGCAATGAAACTATATAATGTATGGATGTAACAATAAACTTGGAAGAAGTTTGTGAAAAGACAATTGGCGTCTTGTTCATAATTCTTTCCATGGGCCCATGTCTTCATGAATGCAAGGACTGAGAATATTCGGACGGCATCAAAAGATAAAGAGCTAAAACTTTCTTAACAGTGAGTAATAGTCCAAAGTGTCCACCAATGTATATACAATCCAGTAGATGTGTTACTCCAAAGTGCAAGTGCAAAATAGTCCTGGTTGGTAAGTAAATCCACAAGGCATTCTTTCACAACTCAGGCAATAAAGAAATAGTGACCTGCTTTCTGGTTGAGGTGTCAGGCCCCACCTTCTTCTTCTTCTTCTTCTTGGCAACCAACGTAAATAGGTGCATTACCGCCACCTTCTGCTCCGGAGTGTGGAACAGAATTTTATATTCTATTTATTAGTCCCGTCTCTCTAATAAAATCATAGAAGGCTTTACTATTTATTTCACTTGACCATTTTATTAAAACCTTAAAACTTAGATCCTGAATTCCATTTTTTCTTAATTCTTCTATCATTTTTCTTCTTTCTTGTTCATATTTCCTACATTCAATAAATACATGAGGTATTGTTTCTTCAACATTACAGTGTTCACATAGTCCATTTGAATGTTTCCCTATTATTTTAAGTGTGCTATTTAAATTTGAGTGCCCTAACAATATTCTGTTAAAGATGACCTCCTCTTTCCTTGACTTACCTATACACTTTATATTTTGATTTACTTTGTTTATTAAACTATAAAGGAATCTACCCTTGTCCCCATTGTTCCACTTAACTTGCCATTCTTTATTCACTTTACTCCAGATTAAAACCTTAATCTCTGATTTACTTAATGGAACTTGAATCTCTATTGTCTCTCTCTGTAAAGCTTGTTTTGCTCATTTATCCACTTCATTTCCCCTTATTCCTATGTGTGCTGGGACCCATATAAAACTGACTGATGTATCATTTTGAACAATTCTTGAATGTATTTGTAGGACACTAAAGAGAATATCTTGGTGACTTGATTTAAAAGATCTCAAACTCTTTAAAACTGAAAGTGAGTCAGAACAAATTAAAACCTTATCAGGTTTGTGTTCCTCCACCCACTGCAATGCCAAGAGTATTCCTATCATTTCTACAGTATAAACTGACAGATGATTAGAAGTTCGCTTTACTCCACTGATTCACTGGTAACCACTGTCTTGGACTAAAAAAGCAGCCCCAGTTGTTTGACGTTCTGGATCTTTTGAGCCATCTGTATACACTTGTATATGCTGGGGGTATTGAACTCTGGTATATGTTGAAAATACACGTCAAGTCAGCTTCTCTTTCAGTTTTTTTAACCTCCAACAGATGCAAATCTACTTGAGGTGTTACATACACCCATGGTTCATATTCCTGAATAACAACTGTTGGACTCATCTTGATGTTATTTACTTGTATTTCTTCTGCATATATTTTACTAATCCACCCGAAGCTTGTTCTACACCTTTCGTTCTATTCCCAACAGTTCTGTAACACCATTTTTGTAGGATGTTCATCTTTATGGCCCTGGAGGTTAGCCCAGTAATTGACCATTAATTGCTTCCTTCTAATTTCTAGTGGCATCTCTCCTGCCAAGACTTGTAAAGCTGGTATGGGTGTAGTCTTTACTGCACCACAACATTGTCTCATTGCTTGAGCTTGAATTTTACTAAGTTTTTCCAACAGGTTTTTTGAGGCAGAACCATATACCACACAACCATAATCAAACACAGACCGGATCAGTGCTATATAAATTGTTTTTAATGAAGAAAAACTTGCCCCCCATTCCACTCCACTTACACATCTCATGATGTTTAACACCTTCTGACATTTCTCAACTATTTTATTTATATGTTCACTCCAAGTAAGTTTTGTATCAAAATAAATACCTAAAAACTTAAATACCTTCTCTCTTTCCAATGTTTTCTCATACATCTTCAAACTCACTTCTGGAACAACACTCTTTCTAGAGAAAATTACTGTTTTCATTTTCTCCACTGAGAATTTAAACCCCCAAGCATATGCCCATTCTTCCATTTTCCTAATTTCCTCTTGTATCTTCCTATTAATATATAAGATATTCCTTCCTCTTTTCCAGAGAGCCCCGTCATCTGCAAATAGAGACCTACCTATATCCGGTTCTACTTGATTAAAAACATCATTTATCATTATGGAAAACAATAGTGGACTTATTACACTCCCTTGAGGAGTTCCATTTTCTATCTGTAATGTACTTGACACTTCATTTCCTATTCTTACCTGGATGCTTCTGTTTGCCAAAAAATCTTTTATCCAGTTGTATATTTTTCCACCAATATTCATCATTTTTAATTTCATCAAAAGTCCCTCTCTCCACATCATATCATAGGCCTTCTCGACATCCAAAAATACTGCTATTACTGACTCTTTATTTATCTGTGCTTTTCTAATTTCATTTTCTAAACATACAATAGGATCCATTGTTCCTCTTCCTTTTCTAAAACCACTTTTATATTTTGATATTAATCCTCTTTTTTCCAATAAATATGTCAACCTTTCCGAAATAATCCTTTCCATAATTTTACAAATATTTGACGTAAGAGCTATCGGTCTATAATTAGAAGGTTTTGAAGGATCTTTTCCTGGCTTTCTTATAGGTATTATTATTGCTTCTTTCCAAACTTTTGGAAGTCTTCCTTCCTCTCATACTCTATTATATAACTCTAAAATTTTCCCCACAGCCCTGTCCTTAAGATGTCTCATCATTATATATCCAACCTGATCCTTTCCTGGAGATTAACGTTTTTTATTTGCATTACAAATAGCTCTCTTCAGTTCATCTCTAGTGAATGGGAAGTTAATTGGCTGGTCTTCCATTCCGCCCCTCCTTACCAATGATTCTATATTTCGTCTCTTTGTTATTTCTCTCCTCCTCTTACTTTCCTCACTTAAATTCCCTGACCCATGTATTTGTGCAAATGTTTTGACTAGCATTTCTGCTTTGTCCTTATCCGTTACAGCTATTTCCCCTTCTGCCTCTAATACTGGATAATCCCACTCTTTCTTATTACCTTCCGTTCTCTTGATCATACTCAACACATCACCTACTGGAGTTGTTCTTCCAATTCCACTACAAAAGCCACGCCAACTTTCTCTTTTAGCTTGCCTGATAGTTTTCCTCACTACTGCTTGAGCCTTCTTGAATAAAATTAGATGGTTATAATTATGTGTTCTCTTAAGAAGTTTAAAAGCCTTATTTCTATCTCTCACAGCTTTACTACACTTGTCTGTCCACCAAGGAACAGCTTTTCTTGTCATTTTTCCTTTACTTTTTGGAATTGATTCTGACGCTGCTTCTAATATTACTG
Organism: Spinibarbus caldwelli; assembly: GCA_039654775.1. Classification (NCBI taxonomy): domain Eukaryota; kingdom Metazoa; phylum Chordata; class Actinopteri; order Cypriniformes; family Cyprinidae; genus Spinibarbus; species Spinibarbus caldwelli. The sequence goes on along the minus strand of CM077254.1, from coordinate 30,983,997 downwards.
CACACACCTTTTCATTAAAAATGTCTATATCTTGATTTGAATCAATTGCCGCCATTTTTTCTTCACATATTTCCTCAAATTTATCCCAATTTGCTTTTTCAAATACCCATTTTTCTCCTCTCTGAGTTACTGTTCTCTCTGTCTCAATATCCAATGTTACAACTATTGGGTAATGATCACTCCCAATACTAGATTCTCCCCAAACTTCCCAATTACACTTACTAGCCAAATTATTCGAAACTAGTGTCAAGTCCAATACAGACTCCATTCCTGTACAAACATCTATCCTTGTTCCCCTCCCATCATTTAAACACACTAGCTCCCTCTCCTCTATTAATTCCTCAACTACTTGACCATTGGCATTAATGTACCTTCCTCCCCATAGTGTATTATGTGCATTTAAATCCCCACACCATATCACTCTTTGTCTATCTTGACCATGTACTTCCTTTAACTTCTCTAGCTCCAATTTTTTACATGGATTATAATAATTTATTATAACTATCTCCTGACCTCTACTCCAAATCCCCACAGCAATATATTCTTGATCTCTACCTATTCCCAGTATTCTATATGATATTTCTCGTTTAATAAATGTTGCACACCCACCACCATTCCCTTCTTCTCTATCGTGCCGTACTATACTATACCCTTGTAAAACAAAGTCTAAACAACGTTTCATCCAAGTTTCTTGAACACATACTACATCAGGTTTTATACTCAATTCTTCAATAAAATGCTTGAACTCCTGACCATTTGCTATCAGAGATCTTGCATTCCACTGAATTATTGTTATCATCTATAAATATTATCAAGTTTCTTGACTTGATCTTATCTGAAGTTCATCTCTGACTTCTTCCCAAGTCAAGCCTGTCATTCCAAGATGACGTATTGCTGCTATAACAACTAACTGTGTCTTTTGTGTTTTTGACTCAATCCCAGCTGTACTATTTATAACTCCTGCAATAAATGTTACTAATTTTTTCTTTTCAATCATCATAATTTCTTCTGGAACTCTATTGTTTCCTTCAACTGAAACCCCAGATTGACCTCTTTGATCTCTAGTTTGTCCTTTAACTTGTTTTGCTGCCTCCGCATATGTTATCTTCTTCTCCACCCTCCTTTTCTGAATCTCCATCTCCATTTTCATTACTTCACATCCTCTGAATGCTGCACTATGTGCCTCTCCACAGTTGCAACACTTTGGTTGTACTCCTTCCTCACACTTACCATATTCATGGTTTCCTCCACAACGAGCACATCTACTCTGTTCCATACATCTTGTAGCAACATGTCCAAACCTTTGGCAATTAAAACATCTCACTGGTCCTGGTATATACTCTCTTACAATGTAGCTCATCACACCCAACATTACTCTTTTTGGAATTTCATTCCCTTGAAATTCTATTACTACTGTTTCAGTGTCTCTTCTGTTTCCATCTGCACCTGATTTTATCCTTTGCGCGTGTACTATCTTCCCTCCCTTTAAGTTACCCTTAAACTCTTCCATACCTATATTGAGAGGAACACCAAAAATGATCTCTTTTCGGCCCCTACTTTTACTTTTATCTCCAACTCTGTTTGTGCTGACAACTTTAATCCCTCCTATCTCCTTCATTTTGAGAGCTTTACTTGCTTGATCTTCTTTATTACATCCAACTAGTAAATTTCCATCTGAGAGAACTTTAGGGAACTCAATATTTCCTATATCCCTATTTATGATCTTGGTCAGTTTTAATGGATTAATTTTGCTTACCCCAATCTGATCTCCAAACCTAATGATGCATTTTATGCTCTCTCTGCTCTTTTCATCAGACTCTTCTACATCGCTCCTCTTTTTCCGTTTTTCTCCCCGATTACTCCTTACTTCTTTCCAGCAATTTCCTAAAGATTTTTCACTTTCCTCTTCGCTTCCTACATCCATACTCCCTTCACTATCCCACCACTCAAACCTCTCTGATCCATCCACGGAGCAGTTGTGCCTCCCCGCCATTCCTTTCCGAGTTCTCGCTGAAGCTTCCGCCATCCCGCCGTCACCGGACATCATTTTCGCGCCGTCAGGCCCCACCTTAGGCCACACTGCTCCTTTATATGGAGAGGCTACTTCCTGCTACCTGTCATGTGATCGCTCACATGACAGGAGAGTCTCAGTTCTTAAAGACAAACACACACATTTTTAAAAGGAGTAAAATGGACAAGGAAACATGTAAAACCTATTAAAACTCTGATACACCAATATACTGTTATATACAGAGTGGTAAAACATGTTCCTTATGTGGCACTGTCACATAGACCCCTCCCCCAGCCTACGGCGTGTGAGGGAAAGAAGTCCATACCCATTCAGGATTTGCCACACTTATGTTCCATATTGTGGGTTACCCCTCCCGTGTGCATAAAATTGTCTTTGAAATAAATTAAGCAAAACCAGGCCTTCCCACCTAGGCACATGGTAAATGGAGGAGGCATAGGAGACACTGAAGAGTGGAGGGACTCCAAACCAGACTGGGTAACCTGGGACAGGTAGCGCTGATCCTCCCTGGTACACATTAGACCCAGTCACTCTGGTGTGTGGTCCTTCCTGGCACCTCCTAGCTCCTGCCTTCGTTGAGAAAGTAGGAAGTGTGTTGGATTTTGAAGAATGATGATGATATGGCAGTCGTGATGTCTGTCGGCCCCTCACTGTCCCACACCTCTCCTTCCTCCGGCAGTGATTACAATCACCCACGAACTGCCAGATGTCCCTCCGGATGGACAGCCACCAGGCGACTTCCATAACCCTCAAGAGAGTCTTTACCCTTCTGTGATGTCTTTCGGAGGTTTGAGGATGGAAGCGGAGTAATAGTAGGGGCACCAGTGCTCCAGGAATGACGGGTAGCATCTGAATTTGTTTGTTTCCCTTCTGGACCTGCCGATACAGTACGCCCTGGTGTACTTGCAGTCTGCAGTGTTGGGAGGTCGAAGAAGTGCAGAAAGCCTTCAGTTGAAGAATAGCGGTGTCATCAGCCTGGGCCTCCAGAAGTTCCTCTTTGGAAAATGGTAACCTGGAGTAGATGGTTCTAGTTTCAGGTTCTGTAATCGGTGGATTTCCGTTGTCATTATTAGATGGAGTGATGTTAGGCTGAGCTGTAGACGGGTTGAGGGCAGGAGTGGCAGGAGGAGAACGGAGGGCCTACGAGCTGAGTACAGCTGGACATATTTGTTCCAGCTTTTCCTCCCACTGTTTGTCCCTCCTCAGTAAGCAATCATTCACCTCTTTCTCCAGTGTCTCCAGCACAGTCCTGACATATTCCTCCATTTCCAGCATTCTCAAGTCCACAGCATCTCTAAAACACATCTCCTGGTTAAAATGACTTTCCACAGAATCATTAAACTTTTTCTCCAGTTTTAAAATAATTTCATTAAGAGCAACAAGATCTTTTTTTAACTGTTCACAACCACATTTCTGTTCATCATTAAAACTCTCAGATGTTTGGTACAGGTACTTAGTATAAGGAGCAGTGTTAGTAAAAACATTTTGTTTTTTTATGCGCCATCGTCTTTACTGTCACCCAACTAAACAATTCAATAGCAATCTTTCCCCGAACGGAACACCAATATGTAAAGATCGGTCTTATCGGCCGAATTACATATTGGTAGCCCGTACGGGGAAAGACACAGTTTAATTTGACCCAATTTTAAATTCATGAAATTTGGCCGATAAGGTCGATCGTTACAAAGTGATTCGGGTCGGGTATGGATTTTAGGACCTGAGAAGGCCTCTAGGGGGTATAGCTCAGGGGTAGAGCTTTTGACTGCAAATCAAGAGGTCCCTGTTTCAAATCCAAGTGCTCACTTTGACTATGGCAGATTCTAGAAAAGCCAAAATCCAGATTTTGAAGTGAATCAGTTGTTTTTTTATTTTTTGTTTTGTCAAATTGAAGTTTATAATTTATTTTATTTTGTTTTGAGGTTGCAGATGGAGGGGGTATAGCTCAGTGGTAGAGCATTTGACTGCAAATGAAAAGGTCCAAGTTTCCACTCCGGGAGCCCACTTTGGACATTGTGCATTTTGGAAAAACCAACATCTTGACTTCAAATGAAAGCAGATCAAGAGATTCACAGGTTCAAATCTGGGTGCCCCCTTTGTCTATGGTGGATTTTGGAAAAACCAAAGACTTGACTTCAAATCAAGGCAGATCAAGAGATTCACAGGTTCAAATCTGGGTGCCCCCTTTGGAGTAGTGAACAGGTGTATGTTCACTACTGTGTGTGTCTGTGCGTGCGTGCGTGCGTGCACACGCACTTGGATGGGTTAAATGCAGAGCACAAATTCTGAGTATGGGTCACCGTACTTGGCCACACATCACTTCCCTTGAAGTATGTAATTTCTTTGCTTTTGTTTTGAGGTTTTGAATTCATGGGGTATAGCTCAGTAGTAGAGCATGTGACTACAGATGAAGAGGCCCCTGGTCAAATCCAGGTGCCCCCCTTTGGCTATGGCAGACTCTAGAAAAACCAAAGTCCTGACTTTGAAATGAAGCTGATGTTTTTTCATGTTGTTAAAATGAAGTACATAATTTATTTTCTTTTGTGTTGAAGCTGTGGATGTTTGGGGGTGTAGCTCAGTGGTAGAGCAATTGACTGCAGGTCAAGAGGTCCCCGATTCAAATCCGGGTGCCCCCTTTGGCTATAGTGGATTTTGGACAATGAAAAAAGTTTTGACTTCAAATCAAGGCAGATCAAGAGATTCACGTTCAAATCTGGGTGTCCTCTTTGGCTATGGTGGATTTTGGAAAATCCAAAGTCTTGACTGCAGATCAAGAGATTCACAGGTTCAAATCCGGGTGCCCCCTTTGGATATGGTGGATTTTGGAAAAACCAAAGCCTTGACTTCAAATCAAGGCAGATCAAAAGATTCACAGGTTCAAATCCGGTTGTCCCCTTTGGACTTGGCAGATTTGGAACAAGCAAAACGTTGACTTCAAAGTGAGGCTGATGTTGTCAAAATGTAGTGTGTAATTTCTTTGGTTTTGTTTTGAGATTTTGGATGCATGGGGTATAGCCCAGTAGTAGAGCATTTGACTACAGATGAAGAGGCTCCCGGTCAAATCCAGGTGCCCCCTTTGGATTTGGTGAAATTTTGAAATAATCAAAGTATTTACTTCAAATCAAGGCAGATCAAGAGATTAACAGGTTCAAATCCAGGTATCCCGTTTAGACTTGGCAGATTTGGAACAACCAAAACATTGACTTCAAAGTGAGGCTGTTGTTGTTTGATGTTGTCAAAATGACATATGTAATTTCTTAGGTTTTGTTTTAAGGTTTTGGATGCATGGGGTATAGCTCAGTAGTAGAGAATTTGACTAAAGATGAAGATGCCCCTGGTCAAATCTGGGCGCCCCCTTTGGGTTTGGTGAAATTTTGGAATAATCAAAGTCCTGACTTGGAAGTGAAGCAGTTGTTATTTTTTCACTTTGTCAAAATGAAGTAAACAATTTCTTTTCTTTTGTTTTGACAATTTGGAAGCGTGGGGGTATAGCTCAGTTGTAGAGCATTTTACTGCAGCTCAAGAGGTCCCCAGATCAAATCCGGGTGTCCCCTTTGGCTATGGTGGATTTTGGAAAATCCAAAGTCTTTACTTCAAATCAAGGCAGATCAAGAGATTCACAGGTTCAAATCCAGGTATCCCCTTTAGACTTGGCAGATTTGGAAAAACCAAAACATTGACTTCAAAGTGAGGCTGTTGTTGTTTGATGTTGTCAAAATGAAGTGTGTAATTTCTTAGGTTTTGTTTTAAGGTTTTGGATGCATGGGGTATAGCTCAGTAGTAGAGAATTTGACTAAAGATGAAGATGCCCCTGGTCAAATCTGGGCGCCCCCTTTGGGTTTGGTGAAATTTTGGAATAATCAAAGTCCTGACTTGGAAGTGAAGCAGTTGTTTTTTCACTTTGTCAAAATGAAGTAAACAATTTATTTTCTTTTGTTTTGACAATTTGGAAGCGTGGGGGTATTACTCAGTGGTAGAGTATTTTACTGCAGCTGAAGAGGTCCCCAGTTCAAAACCGGGTGTCCCCTTTGGCTATGGTGGATTTTGGAAAATCCAAAGTCTTGACTGCAGATCAAGAGATTCACAGGTTGAAATCCGGGAGTCCCCTTTGGACTTGGCAGATTTGGAACAACCAAAACCTTGACTTCAAAGTGAGGCTGTTGTTGTCAAAATGAAGTGTGTAATTTCTTTTCTTTTGTTTTGAGGTTTTGGATGCATACGGTGTAGATCAGTAGAAGAGGATTTGTCAACAGATGAAGAGGCTCCCGATCAAATCAAGGTGCCCCCTTGGATTTGGTGAAATTTTGGAATAATCAAAGTCCTGACTTCGAAGTGAAGCAGTTTTTTTTTTCACTTTGTCAAAATGAAGTAAACAATTTCTTTTCTTTTCTTTTGACAATTTGGAAGCATGGGGGTATAGCTCAGTGGTAGAGCATTTTATTGCAGCTCAAGAGGTCCCCAGATCAAATCCGGGTGTCCCCTTTTGCTATGGTGGATTTTGGAAAATCCAAAGTCTTGACTGCAGATCAAGATATTCGCAGGTTCAAATCCGGGTGCCCCCTTTGGATATGGTGGATTTTGGAAAAACCAAAGCCTTGAATTCAAATCAAGGCAGATCAAGAGATTCACAGGTTGAAATCCGGGTGTCCCCTTTGGACTTGGCAGATTTGGAACAACCAAAACCTTGACTTCAAAGTGAGGCTGTTGTTGTCAAAAAGAAGTGTGTAATTTCTTTGCTTTTGTTTTGAGGTTTTGTATGCATAGGGTTTAGATCAGTAGAAGAGGATTTGACAACAGATGAAGAGGCTCCCGGTCAAATCAAGGTGCCCCCTTGGATTTGGTGAAATTTTGGAATAATCAAAGTCCTGACTTGAAAGTGAAGCAGTTGTTTTTCACTTTGTCAAACTGAAGTAAACAATTTCTTTTCTTTTGTTTTGAGGATTTTGGAAACATGGGGGTATAGCTCAGTGGTAGAGCATTTGACTGCAGATCAAGAGGTCCCCGGTTCAAATCCAGGTGCCCCCTTTGGCTATGGTGGATTTTGGAAAATCCAAAGCCTTGAATTCAAATCAAGGCAGATCAAGAGATTCACAGGTTGAAATCCGGGTGTCCCCTTTGGACTTGGCAGATTTGGAACAACCAAAACCTTGACTTGAAAGTGAGGCTGATGTTGTCAAAATGAAGTGTGTAATTTCTTTGCTTTTGTTTTGAGGTTTTGGATGCATAGGGTATAGCTCAGTAGAAAAGCATTTGACTACAGATGAAGAGGCTCCCGGTCAAATCCAGGTGCTCCCTTTGGATTTGGTGAAATTTTGGAATAATCAAAGTCTTGACGCCGAAGTGAAGCTGTTGTTTTTTTCATTTCGTTAAAATGAAATAAATAATTTATTTTCTTTTGTTTTGATGGTATTGGAAACATGGGGGTAATGCTCAGTGGTAGAGCATTTGACTGCAGATCAAGAGGTCCCCGGTTTAAATCCGGGTGCCCCCTTTGGCTATGGTGGATTTTGGAAAAACCAAAGTCTGTACTTCAAATCAAGACAGAGAGATTCACAGGTTCAAATCCAGGTATCCCCTTTAGACTTGGCAGATTTGGAACAACCAAAACATTGACTTCAAAGTGAGACTGATGTTGTCAAAATGACATATGTAATTTCTTAGGTTTTGTTTTGAGGTTTTGGATGCATGGGGTATTGCTCAGTAGTAGAGAATTTGACTAAAGATGAAGATGCCCCTGGTCAAATCTGGGCAACCCCTTTGGGTTTGGTGAAATTTTGGAATAATCAAAGTCCTGACTTGGAAGTGAAGCAGTTGTTTTTTCACTTTGTCAAAATGATGTAAACAATTTCTTTTCTTTTGTTTTGACAATTTGGAAGCGTGGGGGTATAGCTCAGTGGTAGAGTATTTTACTGCAGCTCAAGAGGTCCCCAGATTAAATCCGGGTGTCCCCTTTGGCTATGGTGGATTTTGGAAAATCCAAAGTCTTGACTGCAGATCAAGAGATTCACAGGTTGAAATCCGGGTGTCCCCTTTGGACTTGGCAGATTTGGAACAACCAAAACCTTGACTTCAAAGTGAGGCTGATGTTGTCAAAATGAAGTGTGTAATTTCTTTGCTTTTGTTTTGAGGTTTTGAATGCAAAGGTTATAGCTCAGTAGAAGAGCATTTGACTAAAGATGAAGAAGCTCCCAGTCAAATCCAGGTGCTCCCTTTGGATTTGGTGAAATTTTGGAATAATCAAAGTCCTGACTTGAAAGTGAAGCAGTTGTTTTTTCACTTTGTCAAACTGCAGTAAACAATTTCTTTTCTTTTGTTTTGAGGATTTTAGAAACATGGGGGTATAGCTCAGTGGTAGAGCATTTGACTGCAGATCAAGAGGTCCCCGGTTCAAATCCGGGTGCCCCCTTTGACTATGGTGGATTCTGGAAAACCAAAGTCTTTACTTCAAATCAAGGCAGATTAAAAGATTCACAGGTTCAAATCCAGGTATCCCCTTTAGACTTGGCAGATTTGGAACAACCACAACATTGACTTCAAAGTGAGGCTGTTGTTGTCAAAAAGAAGTGTGTAATTCCTTTGCTTTTGTTTTGAGGTTTTGTATGCGTAGGGTTTAGATCAGTAGAAGAGGATTTGACAACAGATGAAGAGGCTCCCGGTCAAATCAAGGTGCCCCCTTGGATTTGGTGAAATTTTGGAATAACCAAAGTCCTGACTTCGAAGTGAAGCAGTTGTTTTTTTTTCACTTTGTCAAAATGAAGTAAACAATTTCTTTTCTTTTCTTTTGACAATTTGGAAGCGTGGGGGTATAGCTCAGTGGTAGAGCATTTTACTGAAGCTCAAGAGGTCCCCAGCTCAAATCCGGGTGTCCCCTTTGGCAATGGTGGATTTTGGAAAATCCAAAGCCTTGAATTCAAATCAAGGCAGATCAAGAGATTCACAGGTTGAAATCCGGGTGTCACTTTTGGACTTGGCAGATTTGGAACAACTAAAACATTGACTTCAAATTGTGGCTGATGTTGTCAAAATGAAGTGTGTAATTTCTTTGCTTTTGTTTTGAGGTTTTGGATGCATAGGGTATAGCTCAGTAGAAAAGCATTTGACTACAGATGAAGAGGCTCCCGGTCAAATCCAGGTGCTCCCTTTGGATTTGGTGAAATTTTGGAATAATCAAAGTCTTGACGCTGAAGTGAAGCTGTTGTTTTTTCATTTCGTTAAAATGAAATAAATAATTTATTTTCTTTTGTTTTGATGGTATTGGAAACATGGGGGTAATGCTCAGTGGTAGAGCATTTGACTGCAGATCAAGAGGTCCCCGGTTCAAATCCGAGTGTCCCCTTTGGCTATGGTGGATTTTGGAAAAACCAAAGTCTGTACTTCAAATCAAGACAGAAAGATTCACAGGTTCAAATCCAGGTATCCCCTTTAGACTTGGCAGATTTGGAACAACCAAAACATTGACTTCAAAGTGAGGCTGTTGTTGTTTGATGTTGTCAAAATGACATATGTAATTTCTTAGGTTTTGTTTTGAGGTTTTGGATGCATGGGGTATAGCTCAGTAGTAGAGAATTTAACTAAAGATGAAGATGCCCCTGGTCAAATCTGGGCACCCACTTTGGGTTTGGTGAAATTTTGGAATAATCAAAGTCCTGACTTGGAAGTGAAGCAGTTGTTTTTTCACTTTGTCAAAATGAAGTAAACAATTTCTTTTCTTTTGTTTTGACAATTTGGAAGCTTGGGGGTATTGCTCAGTGGTAGAGTATTTTACTGCAGCTGAAGAGGTCCCCAGTTCAAAACCGGGTGTCCCCTTTGGCTATGGTGGATTTTGGAAAATCCAAAGTCTTGATTGCAGATCAAGAGATTCACAGGTTGAAATCCAGGTGTCCCCTTTGGATTTGGCAGATTTGGAACAACCAAAACCTTGACTTCAAAGTGAGGCTGTTGTTGTCAAAATGAAGTGTGTAATTTCTTTTCTTTTGTTTTGAGGTTTTGGATGCATACGGTTTAGATCAGTAGAAGAGGATTTGTCAACAGATGAAGAGGCTCCCGGTCAAATCAAGGTGCCCCCTTGGATTTGGTGAAATTTTGGAATAATCAAAGTCCTGACTTCGAAGTGAAGCAGTTTTTTTTTTCACTTTGTCAAAATGAAGTAAACAATTTCTTTTCTTTTCTTTTGACAATTTGGAAGCATGGGGGTATAGCTCAGTGGTAGAGCATTTTACTGCAGCTCAAGAGGTCCCCAGATCAAATCCGGGTGTCCCCTTTGGCTATGGTGGATTTTGGAAAATCCAAAGTCTTGACTGCAGATCAAGATATTCGCAGGTTCAAATCCGGATGCCCCCTTTGGATATGGTGGATTTTGGAAAAACCAAAGCCTTGAATTCAAATCAAGGCAGATCAAGAGATTCACAGGTTGAAATCTGGGTGTCCCCTTTGGACTTGGCAGATTTGGAACAACCAAAACCTTGATTTCAAAGTGAGGCTGATGTTGTCAAAATGAAGTGTGTAATTTCTTTGCTTTTGTTTTGAGGTTTTGGATGCATAGGTTATAGCTCAGTAGAAGAGCATTTGACTGAAGATGAAGAGGCTCCCAGTCAAATCCAGGTGCTCCCTTTGGATTTGGTGAAATTTTGGAATAATCAAAGTCCTGACTTGAAAGTGAAGCAGTTGTTTTTTCACTTTGTCAAACTGAAGTAAACAATTTCTTTTCTTTTGTTTTGAGGATTTTGGAAACATGGGGGTATAGCTCAGTGGTAGAGCATTTGACTGCAGCTCAAGAGGTCCCCGGTTCAAATCCGGGTGCCCCCTTTGGCTATGGTGGATTCTGGAAAACCAAAGTCTTTACTTCAAATCAAGGCAGATCAAAAGATTCACAGGTTCAAATCCAGGTATCCCCTTTAGACTTGGCAGATTTGGAACAACCAAAACATTGACTTCAAAGTGAGGCTGTTGTTGTCAAAAAGAAGTGTGTAATTTCTTTGCTTTTGTTTTGAGGTTTTGTATGCATAGTGTTTAGATCAGTAGAAGAGGATTTGACAACAGATGAAGAGGCTCCCGGTCAAATCAAGGTGCCCCCTTGGATTTGGTGAAATTTTGGAATAACCAAAGTCCTGACTTCGAAGTGAAGCAGTTGTTTTTTTTCACTTTGTCAAAATGAAGTAAACAATTTCTTTTCTTTTCTTTTGACATTTTGGAAGCATGGGGGTATAGCTCAGTGGTAGAGCGTTTTACTGCAGCTCAAGAGGTCCCCAGATCAAATCCGGGTGTCCCCTTTGGCTATGGTGGATTTTGGAAAATCCAAAGCCTTGAATTCAAATCAAGGCAGATCAAGAGATTCACAGGTTGAAATCCGGGTGTCCCCTTTGGACTTGGCAGATTTGGAACAACCAAAACCTTGACTTCAAAGTGAGGCTGATGTTGTCAAAATGAAGTGTGTAATTTCTTTGCTTTTGTTTTGAGGTCTTGGATGCATAGGGTATGGCTCAGTAGAAAAGCATTTGACTAAAGATGAAGAGGCTCCCGGTCAAATCCAGGTGCTCCCTTTGGATTTGGTGAAATTTTGGAATAATCAAAGTCTTGACGCCGAAGTGAAGCTGTTGTTTTTTAATTTCGTTAAAATGAAATAAATAATTTATTTTCTTTTGTTTTGATGGTATTGGAAACATGGGGGTATAGCTCAGTGGCAGAGCATTTGACTGCAGATCAAGAGGTCCCCGGTTCAAATCCGGGTGCCCCCTTTGGCTATGGTGGATTTTGGAAAAACCAAAGTCTGTACTTCATATCAAGACAGAGAGATTCACAGGTTCAAATCCAGGTATCCCCTTTAGACTTGGCAGATTTGGAACAACCAAAACATTGACTTCAAAGTGAGGCTGTTGTTGTTTGATGTTGTCAAAATGACATATGTAATTTCTTAGGTTTTGTTTTGAGGTTTTGGATGCGTGGGGTATAGCTCAGTAGAAGAGAATTTAACTAAAGATGAAGATGCCCCTGGTCAAATCTGGGCACCCACTTTGGGTTTGGTGAAATTTTGGAATAATCAAAGTCCTGACTTGGAAGTGAAGCAGTTGTTTTTTCACTTTGTCAAAATGAAGTAAACAATTTCTTTTCTTTTGTTTTGACAATTTGGAAGCGTGGGGGTATAGCTCAGTGGTAGAGCATTTTACTGCAGCTGAAGAGGTCCCCAGTTCAAAACCGGGTGTCCCCTTTGGCTATGGTGGATTTTGGAAAATCCAAAGTCTTGACTGCAGATCAAGAGATTCACAGGTTGAAATCCGGGTGTCCCCTTTGGACTTGGCAGATTTGGAACAACCAAAACCTTGACTTCAAAGTGAGGCTGTTGTTGTCAAAATGAAGTGTGTAATTTCTTTTCTTTTGTTTTGAGGTTTTGGATGCATACGGTTTAGATCAGTAGAAGAGGATTTGTCAACAGATGAAGAGGCTCCCGGTCAAATCAAGGTGCCCCCTTGGATTTGGTGAAATTTTGGAATAATCAAAGTCCTGACTTCGAAGTGAAGCAGTTTTTTTTTTCACTTTGTCAAAATGAAGTAAACAATTTCTTTTCTTTTCTTTTGACAATTTGGAAGCATGGGGGTATAGCTCAGTGGTAGAGCATTTTACTGCAGCTCAAGAGGTCCCCAGATCAAATCCGGGTGTCCCCTTTGGCTATTGTGGATTTTGGAAAATCCAAAGTCTTGACTGCAGATCAAGATATTCGCAGGTTCAAATCCGGGTGCCCCCTTTGGATATGGTGGATTTTGGAAAAACCAAAGCCTTGAATTCAAATCAAGGCAGATCAAGAGATTCACATGTTGAAATCCGGGTGTCCCCTCTGGACTTGGCAGATTTGGAACAACCAAAACCTTGACTTCAAAGTGAGGCTGATGTTGTCAAAATGAAGTGTGTAATTTCTTTGCTTTTGTTTTGAGGTTTTGGATGCATAGGTTATAGCTCAGTAGAAGAGCATTTGACTAAATATGAAGAGGCTCCCAGTCAAATCCAGGTGCTCCCTTTGGATTTGGTGAAATTTTGGAATAATCAAAGTCCTGACTTGAAAGTGAAGCAGTTGTTTTTTCACTTTGTCAAACTGGAGTAAACAATTTCTTTTCTTTTGTTTTGAGGATTTTGGAAACATGGGGGTATAGCTCAGTGGTAGAGCATTTGACTGCAGATCAAGAGGTCCCCGGTTCAAATCCGGGTGCCCCCTTTGGCTATGGTGGATTCTGGAAAACCAAAGTCTTTACTTCAAATCAAGGCAGATCAAAAGATTCACAGGTTCAAATCCAGGTATCCCCTTTAGACTTGGCAGATTTGGAACAACCAAAACATTGACTTCAAAGTGAGGCTGATGTTGTCAAAATGAAGTGTGTAATTTCTTTGCTTTTGTTTTGAGGTTTTGGATGCATAGGGTATGGCTCAGTAGAAAAGCATTTGACTACAGATGAAGAGGCTCCCGGTCAAATCCAGGTGCTCCCTTTGGATTTGGTGAAATTTTGGAATAATCAAAGTCTTGACGCCGAACTGAAGCTGTTGTTTTTTCATTTCGTTAAAATGAAATAAATAATTTATTTTCTTTTGTTTTGACGGTATTGGAAACATGGGGGTATAGCTCTGTGGCAGAGCATTTGACTGCAGATCAAGAGGTCCCCACTTCAAATCGGGGTGCCCCCTTTGCCTATGGTGGATTTTGGAAAAACCAAAGTACTTCAAATCAAGACAGAGAGATTCACAGGTTCAAATCCAGCTATCCCCTTTAGACTTGGCAGATTTGGAACAACCAAAACATTGACTTCAAAGTGAGACTGATGTTGTCAAAATGACATATGTAATTTCTTAGGTTTTGTTTTGAGGTTTTGGATGGATGGGGTATAGCTCAGTAGTAGAGAATTTAACTAAAGATGAAGATGCCCCTGGTTAAATCTGGGCACCCACTTTGGGTTTGGTGAAATTTTGGAATAACCAAAGTCCTGACTTCGAAGTGAAGCAGTTGTTTTTTTTCACTTTGTCAAAATGAAGTAAACAATTTCTTTTCTTTTCTTTTGACATTTTGGAAGCATGGGGGTATAGCTCAGTGGTAGAGCGTTTTACTGCAGCTCAAGAGGTCCCCAGATCAAATCCGGGTGTCCCCTTTGGCTATGGTGGATTTTGGAAAATCCAAAGCCTTGAATTCAAATCAAGGCAGATCAAGAGATTCACAGGTTGAAATCCGGGTGTCCCCTTTGGACTTGGCAGATTTGGAACAACCAAAACCTTGACTTCAAAGTGAGGCTGATGTTGTCAAAATGAAGTGTGTAATTTCTTTGCTTTTGTTTTGAGGTCTTGGATGCATAGGGTATGGCTCAGTAGAAAAGCATTTGACTAAAGATGAAGAGGCTCCCGGTCAAATCCAGGTGCTCCCTTTGGATTTGGTGAAATTTTGGAATAATCAAAGTCTTGACGCCGAAGTGAAGCTGTTGTTTTTTAATTTCGTTAAAATGAAATAAATAATTTATTTTCTTTTGTTTTGATGGCATTGGAAACATGGGGGTATAGCTCAGTGGCAGAGCATTTGACTGCAGATCAAGAGGTCCCCGGTTCAAATCCGGGTGCCCCCTTTGGCTATGGTGGATTTTGGAAAAACCAAAGTCTGTACTTCATATCAAGACAGAGAGATTCACAGGTTCAAATCCAGGTATCCCCTTTAGACTTGGCAGATTTGGAACAACCAAAACATTGACTTCAAAGTGAGGCTGTTGTTGTTTGATGTTGTCAAAATGACATATGTAATTTCTTAGGTTTTGTTTTGAGGTTTTGGATGCGTGGGGTATAGCTCAGTAGAAGAGAATTTAACTAAAGATGAAGATGCCCCTGGTCAAATCTGGGCACCCACTTTGGGTTTGGTGAAATTTTGGAATAATCAAAGTCCTGACTTGGAAGTGAAGCAGTTGTTTTTTCACTTTGTCAAAATGAAGTAAACAATTTCTTTTCTTTTGTTTTGACAATTTGGAAGCGTGGGGGTATAGCTCAGTGGTAGAGCATTTTACTGCAGCTGAAGAGGTCCCCAGTTCAAAACCGGGTGTCCCCTTTGGCTATGGTGGATTTTGGAAAATCCAAAGTCTTGACTGCAGATCAAGAGATTCACAGGTTGAAATCCGGGTGTCCCCTTTGGACTTGGCAGATTTGGAACAACCAAAACCTTGACTTCAAAGTGAGGCTGTTGTTGTCAAAATGAAGTGTGTAATTTCTTTTCTTTTGTTTTGAGGTTTTGGATGCATACGGTTTAGATCAGTAGAAGAGGATTTGTCAACAGATGAAGAGGCTCCCGGTCAAATCAAGGTGCCCCCTTGGATTTGGTGAAATTTTGGAATAATCAAAGTCCTGACTTCGAAGTGAAGCAGTTTTTTTTTTCACTTTGTCAAAATGAAGTAAACAATTTCTTTTCTTTTCTTTTGACAATTTGGAAGCATGGGGGTATAGCTCAGTGGTAGAGCATTTTACTGCAGCTCAAGAGGTCCCCAGATCAAATCCGGGTGTCCCCTTTGGCTATTGTGGATTTTGGAAAATCCAAAGTCTTGACTGCAGATCAAGATATTCGCAGGTTCAAATCCGGGTGCCCCCTTTGGATATGGTGGATTTTGGAAAAACCAAAGCCTTGAATTCAAATCAAGGCAGATCAAGAGATTCACATGTTGAAATCCGGGTGTCCCCTCTGGACTTGGCAGATTTGGAACAACCAAAACCTTGACTTCAAAGTGAGGCTGATGTTGTCAAAATGAAGTGTGTAATTTCTTTGCTTTTGTTTTGAGGTTTTGGATGCATAGGTTATAGCTCAGTAGAAGAGCATTTGACTAAATATGAAGAGGCTCTCAGTCAAATCCAGGTGCTCCCTTTGGATTTGGTGAAATTTTGGAATAATCAAAGTCCTGACTTGAAAGTGAAGCAGTTGTTTTTTCACTTTGTCAAACTGGAGTAAACAATTTCTTTTCTTTTGTTTTGAGGATTTTGGAAACATGGGGGTATAGCTCAGTGGTAGAGCATTTGACTGCAGATCAAGAGGTCCCCGGTTCAAATCCGGGTGCCCCCTTTGGCTATGGTGGATTCTGGAAAACCAAAGTCTTTACTTCAAATCAAGGCAGATCAAAAGATTCACAGGTTCAAATCCAGGTATCCCCTTTAGACTTGGCAGATTTGGAACAACCAAAACATTGACTTCAAAGTGAGGCTGTTGTTGTTTGATGTTGTCAAAATGACATATGTAATTTCTTAGGTTTTGTTTTGAGGTTTTGGATGCGTGGGGTATAGCTCAGTAGAAGAGAATTTAACTAAAGATGAAGATGCCCCTGGTCAAATCTGGGCACCCACTTTGGGTTTGGTGAAATTTTGGAATAATCAAAGTCCTGACTTGGAAGTGAAGCAGTTGTTTTTTCACTTTGTCAAAATGAAGTAAACAATTTCTTTTCTTTTGTTTTGACAATTTGGAAGCGTGGGGGTATAGCTCAGTGGTAGAGCATTTTACTGCAGCTGAAGAGGTCCCCAGTTCAAAACCGGGTGTCCCCTTTGGCTATGGTGGATTTTGGAAAATCCAAAGTCTTGACTGCAGATCAAGAGATTCACAGGTTGAAATCCGGGTGTCCCCTTTGGACTTGGCAGATTTGGAACAACCAAAACCTTGACTTCAAAGTGAGGCTGTTGTTGTCAAAATGAAGTGTGTAATTTCTTTTCTTTTGTTTTGAGGTTTTGGATGCATACGGTTTAGATCAGTAGAAGAGGATTTGTCAACAGATGAAGAGGCTCCCGGTCAAATCAAGGTGCCCCCTTGGATTTGGTGAAATTTTGGAATAATCAAAGTCCTGACTTCGAAGTGAAGCAGTTTTTTTTTTCACTTTGTCAAAATGAAGTAAACAATTTCTTTTCTTTTCTTTTGACAATTTGGAAGCATGGGGGTATAGCTCAGTGGTAGAGCATTTTACTGCAGCTCAAGAGGTCCCCAGATCAAATCCGGGTGTCCCCTTTGGCTATTGTGGATTTTGGAAAATCCAAAGTCTTGACTGCAGATCAAGATATTCGCAGGTTCAAATCCGGGTGCCCCCTTTGGATATGGTGGATTTTGGAAAAACCAAAGCCTTGAATTCAAATCAAGGCAGATCAAGAGATTCACATGTTGAAATCCGGGTGTCCCCTCTGGACTTGGCAGATTTGGAACAACCAAAACCTTGACTTCAAAGTGAGGCTGATGTTGTCAAAATGAAGTGTGTAATTTCTTTGCTTTTGTTTTGAGGTTTTGGATGCATAGGTTATAGCTCAGTAGAAGAGCATTTGACTAAATATGAAGAGGCTCCCAGTCAAATCCAGGTGCTCCCTTTGGATTTGGTGAAATTTTGGAATAATCAAAGTCCTGACTTGAAAGTGAAGCAGTTGTTTTTTCACTTTGTCAAACTGGAGTAAACAATTTCTTTTCTTTTGTTTTGAGGATTTTGGAAACATGGGGGTATAGCTCAGTGGTAGAGCATTTGACTGCAGATCAAGAGGTCCCCGGTTCAAATCCGGGTGCCCCCTTTGGCTATGGTGGATTCTGGAAAACCAAAGTCTTTACTTCAAATCAAGGCAGATCAAAAGATTCACAGGTTCAAATCCAGGTATCCCCTTTAGACTTGGCAGATTTGGAACAACCAAAACATTGACTTCAAAGTGAGGCTGATGTTGTCAAAATGAAGTGTGTAATTTCTTTGCTTTTGTTTTGAGGTTTTGGATGCATAGGGTATGGCTCAGTAGAAAAGCATTTGACTACAGATGAAGAGGCTCCCGGTCAAATCCAGGTGCTCCCTTTGGATTTGGTGAAATTTTGGAATAATCAAAGTCTTGACGCCGAACTGAAGCTGTTGTTTTTTCATTTCGTTAAAATGAAATAAATAATTTATTTTCTTTTGTTTTGACGGTATTGGAAACATGGGGGTATAGCTCTGTGGCAGAGCATTTGACTGCAGATCAAGAGGTCCCCACTTCAAATCGGGGTGCCCCCTTTGGCTATGGTGGATTTTGGAAAAACCAAAGTACTTCAAATCAAGACAGAGAGATTCACAGGTTCAAATCCAGCTATCCCCTTTAGACTTGGCAGATTTGGAACAACCAAAACATTGACTTCAAAGTGAGACTGATGTTGTCAAAATGACATATGTAATTTCTTAGGTTTTGTTTTGAGGTTTTGGATGGATGGGGTATAGCTCAGTAGTAGAGAATTTAACTAAAGATGAAGATGCCCCTGGTTAAATCTGGGCACCCACTTTGGGTTTGGTGAAATTTTGGAATAATCAAAGTCCTGACTTGGAAGTGAAGCAGTTGTTTTTTCACTTTGTCAAAATGAAGTAAACAATTTCATTTCTTTTGTTTTGACAATTTGGAAGCGTGGGGGTATAGCTCAGTGGTAGAGTATTTTGCTGCAGCTCAAGAGGTCCCCAGATCAAATCCGGGTGTCCCCTTTGGCTATGGTGGATTTTGGAAAATCCAAAGTCTTGACTGCAGATCAAGAGATTCACAGGTTGAAATCCGGGTGTCCCCTTTGGACTTGGCAGATTTCGAACAACCAAAACCTTGACTTCAAAGTGAGGCTGATGTTGTCAAAATGTTGTAATTTCTTTGCTTTTGTTTTGAGGTTTTGGATGCATAGGTTATAGCTCAGTAGAAGAGCATTTGACTAAAGATGAAGAGGCTCCCAGTCAAATCCAGGTGCTCCCTTTGGATTTGGTGAAATTTTGGAATAATCAAAGTCCTGACTTGAAAGTGAAGCAGTTGTTTTTTCACTTTGTCAAACTGATGTTCTAAACACAAGATGGCGGCGCGTGCACACGCTGCGGCTTCTCTCTCTCCCGACAGAACGGTGTTTTCGTGTTTTTTATCTTGTAAATCGAAGTGTTTTTGTACGTCTTCGTCGCGTCTATCTGTGTTTAAACGTGCATACAGTCGTGAGTTTCTGCTCGACGTCGGCAGAACCACATTTTTAGAGTTAAACCTCGCGCACGCCGAAGAGGTGCGGGACCTCGGTCTGCTCCGGAGGCCTACAACATCACCGACCCCCACTACTGCATCTCGCCCAGAGCGGAGGCGCCACAAGCGGCGCGAGAGGAAGTAGAAGAGGGGTAAGCGCGGAGGTATCCGGGCTAGGCTAGCGGCTAACCCACACAAGCCAGCTATCCCCACCATCGTACTGGCTAACGTACGCTCTTTAGACAATAAACTGGACTACATCCGACTACTACGCTCAACTCAGAGGACTGTAAGAGACTGCTGTGTTTTTGTTTTCACGGAAACATGGCTCAACAACAGCGTTCCGGACTGCGCCATTCAGCTCAACCAGCTAACATGCTATCGAGCGGACAGAGCTCTCGTCGAGGGAGGTAAGACCCGCGGCGGCGGGCTTTGTGTTTACATTAATGACGCGTGGTGCCGCGACGCTGTTGTGGTCTGCAAACACTGCTCGCCCCTGGTGGAGTTTATGATTATTAAGTGCCGGCCGTTTTATCTACCGAGGGAATATACAGCCATACTGCTCGTTACTGTATACATCCCTCCCAACTCCAACAACAACATCAGGAGTGAGGCACTGAATAAACTGTATCAGCACATCAGTGAGCAGCAGACAGCCCACCCAGATGCTTTTCTCATCTCAGCTGGGGATTTCAACCACGCAGACTTAAAGTGTGTGTTCCCAAAAATACAACAACACGTAGACTTTCCAACACGAGGAAACAACACTCTGGACTTTGTTTACACCACCCAGAGAGGAGCTTACAAGGCCCTTCCCCTCCCCCATCTTGGCACCTCAGACCACATCACTGTCATGCTAATGCTTGCATACAGACCGATCGTTAAAGTCACCAAACCAGTTCACAAACAGATACAAGTGTGGCCAAAAGGGTCGTCAGAGGCACTTCAAGACTGTTTTAGCACCACTGACTGGAATATGTTTAAGCAGGCTGCCACATACAATAACACCACAGACCTCCAAGAGTACTCAGAGACTGTCACTGCCTACATCACCAAATGCATTGATGATGTAACGGTCACAAAGACCATCACTGTCCGGGCCAACCAGAAGCCGTGGATGACAGGGGAGGTCTACAGACTCCTGAAGACTTGTAACGCTGCCTTCAGAGCTGGAGATGAGGTGGGCCTGAGGACAGCTAGGGCCAATCTATCCCGCGGCATCAGAGAGGCTAAGAGACAGTACTCCAGGAGGGTAGCCCATCGCTTCAGCGACAGCGGGGACACTCGGAGCCTGTGGTAGGGGATTCAGACCATCACGGACTATAAGCCCCCACCGCGCACCTGTGACAGCACCATCCCCCTGCTGAACGAGCTGAACGCCTTCTTCGCTCGCTTTGAGGCACAAAACAGCACCACTGCAGAGAAGACCCCACCTCCTCCCGGCGACCAGGTGATGACGCTGTCCCCGGACAGCGTGAGGAGATCCCTCAGCAGGATCAATGCACGCAAAGCTCCGGGTGCTGACAACATTCCTGGTCGTGTACTGAGAGACTGTGCAGCGGAACTCACTGATGTCTTCACAGACATTTTCAACATCTCGCTGAGTCAGGCTGTTGTCAGGCTCACACATCTGGACAAAAAAGACTCGTACGTCAGAATGCTGTTCATAGACTTCAGTTCAGCATTCAACACAATCATCCCTCAACAGCTCATTCACAAACTGGTCCAGCTGGGGCTCAACACCTCGCTGTGCAACTGGCTGTTGGACTTCCTGACTGGGAGACCTCAGGCAGTACGGGTCGGCAGTAACACATCCAGCACCATCACACTTAACACAGGGGCCCCTCAAGGATGTGTGCTGAGCCCCCTCCTCTTCACTCTGCTGACCCATGACTGCACACCGTCACACAGCTCCAACCTCTTCATTAAGTTTGCGGACGACACGACTGTGGTGGGTCTCATTAGTAACAGAGATGAGACAAACTACAGGTGCGAGGTGAGCCGCCTGGCCGGGTGGTGCAGTGACAACAATCTCTCTCTGAATGTGGAGAAGACGAAGGAGATTGTTGTTGACTTCAGGAGAGTGCACACTCAGCATGCTCCTCTGACCATAAACGGTGCGACTGTGAAGAGAGTGAGCAGCACCAAGTTCCTGGGTGTGCACATCACGGAGGACCTCTCCTGGACTGACAACACCGCAGCACTGGCCAAGAAAGCACAACAGCGTCTCTACTTCCTCCGCAAACTGAGGAGAGCCAGAGCCCCGGCCCCCATCATGTGCACCTTCTACAGAGGCATCATCGAGAGCATTCTGACGAGCTGCATCACTGTGTGGTATGGCGCCTGCAATGCGTCCTGCCGCAAGACACTCCAACGCATAGTGAGAGCAGCTGAGAGGATTGTTGGTGTCTCTCTCCCCTCCATCCAGGACATCTACAACACCCGTCTCACCCGCAAAGCCCTCTGCATTGCAGGTGATCCCACCCACCCGACACACAGCTTCTTCAGTCTGCTGCCATCAGGGAGGAGACTGCGGAGTCTCCAGGCCAGGACCAGTAGACTGAAGGACAGCTTCATTCATCAGGCTGTCAGGAAGCTGAACTCCCTCCCGACCTTGCCCCCCCTCCCCTCTTTTGCCCCACGCACCACTGAACTCTGACCCCCCCCCCCACACTTACACACTGTGACCCGCACCAGTCACTTAGTGCACCATTGGACTGCCCACTACCTCAGTCAGTATTGAACTGACCCCACTCAACTACCTCTTCTGTCACTTTAAACAGCCTGATAAGCTATTTTTGCACTACACTCTTTATATCTGCACAGTTTCGTTTTGTTAAGCTCTTTTTGCACTACACTCATATCTGCACAGTTTTGTTTTGTTTAGTTTTGTTTATTTATTTAACCGATTTGCATTTCATCTGCCATGTGCCTTATGCCACTTAATCTAACTCTTTTCTACAATGTCCTTATTTGTATAACTGTATAGTTTGTTTTTATATTTTAAACTGTATTTATCTGCATTATACGTCTACTGTTAGTGTTTTATTGTTAACTGTACGCACCATGGGTCTGAGAGTCACGCAATTTCAATTCTCTGTATGTATGTGCTGTACATGTGGCAGAATTGACAATAAAGCAGACTTTGACTTGACTTGACTTTGAAGTAAACAATTTCTTTTCTTTTCTTTTGAGGATTTTTGAAACATGGGGGTATAGCTCAGTGGTAGAGCATTTGACTGCAGATCAAGAGGTCAAATCCGGGTGTCCCCTTTGGCTATGGTGGATTTTGGAAAAACCAAAGTCTTTACTTCAGATCAAGAGATTCACAGGCTCAAATCCAGGTATACCCTTTAGACTTGGCAGATTTGGAACAACCAAAACATTGACTTCAAATTGAGACTGATGTTGTCAAAATGACATATGTAATTTCTTAGGTTTTGTTTGGAGGTTTTGGATGCATGGGTTATAGCTCAGTAGTAGAGAATTTGACTAAAGATGGAGATGCCCCTGGTCAAATCTGGGCACCCCCTTTGGGTTTGGTGAAATTTTGGAATAATCAAAATCCTGACTTGGAAGCGAAGCAGTTGTTTTTTCACTTTGTCAAAATGAAGTAAACAATTTCTTTTCTTTTGTTTTGACAATTTGGAAGCGTTGGGGTATAGCTCAGTGGTACAGTATTTTACTGCAGCTCAAGAGGTCCCCAGATCAAATCCGGGTGTCCCCTTTGGCTATGGTGGATTTTGGAGAATCCAAAGTCTTGACTGCAGATCAAGATATTCACAGGTTCAAATCCGGGTGCCCCCTTTGGATATGGTGGATTTTGGAAAAACCAAAGCCCTGAATTCAAATCAAGGCAGATCAAGAGATTCACAGGTTGAAATCCGGGTATCCCCTTTGGACTTGGCAGATTTGGAACAACCAAAACCTTGACTTCAAAGTGAGGCTGATGTTGTCAAAATGAAGTGTGTAATTTCTTTGCTTTTGTTTTGAGGTTTTGGATGCATAGGGTATAGCTCAGTAGAAGAGCATTTGACTACAGATGAAGAGGCTCCCAGTCAAATCCAGGTGCTCCCTTTGGATTTGGTGAAATTTTGGAATAATCAAAGTCCTGACTTGGAAGTGAAGTAGTTGTTTTTTGACTTTGTCAAACTGAAGTAAACAATTTCCTTCCTTTTGTTTTGAGGAGTTTGGAAACGTGGTTTTGGATGCATTTCAAAAGGTTTTGGATGCATAGGTTATAGCTCAGTAGAAGAGCATTTGACTACAGATGAAGAGGCTCCCAGTCAAATCCAGGTGCTCCCTTTGGATTTGGTGAAATTTTGGAATAATGAAAGTCTTGACGCCGAAGTGAAGCTGTTTTTTTCATTTTGTTTTGAGGACTTTGAAAACATGGGGGTATAGCTCAGTGGTAGAGCATTTGACTGCAGATCAAGAGGTCCCTGGTTCAAATCCGGGTGCCCCCTTTGACTACGGTGGATTTTGGAAAAACCAAAATCTTTACTTCAAATCAAGGCAGATCAAGAGATTCACAGGTTCAAATCCAGGTATCCCCTTTAGACTTGGCAGATTTGGAACAACCAAAACATTGACTTCAAAGTGAGGCTGTTGTTGTTTGATGTTGTCAAAATGACATATGTAATTTCTTAGGTTTTGTTTTGAGGTTTTGGATGCATGGGGTATAGCTTAGTAGTTGAGAACTTGACTAAAGATGAAGATGCCCCTGGTCAAATCTGGGCACCCACTTTGGGTTTGGTAAAATTTTGGAATAATCAAAGTCCTGACTTGGAAGTGAAGCAGTTGTTTTTTCACTTTGTCAAAATGAAGTAAACAATTTCTTTTCTTTTGCTTTGACAATTTGGAAGCGTGGAAGTATAGCTCAGTGGTAGAGTATTTTACTGCAGCTCAAGAGGTCCCCAGATCAAATCCGGGTGTCCCCTTTGGCTATGGTGGATTTTGGAGAATCCAAAGTCTTGACTGCAGATCAAGATATTCACAGGTTCAAATCCGGGTGCCCCCTTTGGATATGGTGGATTTTGGAAAAACCAAAGCCCTGAATTCAAATCAAGGCAGATCAAGAGATTCACAGGTTGAAATCCGGGTATCCCCTTTGGACTTGGCAGATTTGGAACAACCAAAACCTTGACTTCAAAGTGAGGCTGATGTTGTCAAAATTAAGTATGTAATTTCTTTGCTTTTGTTTTGAGGTTTTGGATGCATAGGGTATAGCTCAGTAGAAGAGCATTTGACTACAGATGAAGAGGCTCCCAGTCAAATCCAGGTGCTCCCTTTGGATTTGGTGAAATTTTGGAATAATCAAAGTCCTGACTTGGAAGTGAAGTAGTTGTTTTTTGACTTTGTCAAACTGAAGTAAACAATTTCCTTCCTTTTGTTTTGAGGAGTTTGGAAACGTGGTTTTGGATGCATTTCAAAAGGTTTTGGATGCATAGGTTATAGCTCAGTAGAAGAGCATTTGACTACAGATGAAGAGGCTCCCAGTCAAATCCAGGTGCTCCCTTTGGATTTGGTGAAATTTTGGAATAATCAAAGTCCTGACTTCGAAGTGCAGCAGTTGTTTTTTTCACTTTGTCAAAATGACGTAAACAATTTCTTTTCTTTTCTTTAGACAATTTGGAAGTATGGGGGTATTTCTCAGTGGTAGAGCATTTTAATGCAGCTCAAGAGGTCCCCAGATCAAATCCGGGTGTCCCCTTTGGCTATGGTGGATTTTGGAAAATCCAAAGTCTTGACTGCAGATCAAGATATTCACAGGTTCAAATACGGGTGCCCCCTTTTGGATATGGTGGATTTTGGCAAAACCAAAGCCTTGAATTCAAATCAAGGCAGATCAACCATTCACAGGTTGAAATCCGGGTGTCCCCTTTAGACTTGGCAGATTTGGAACAACCAAAACCTTGACTTCAAAGTGAGGCTGATGTTGTCAAAATGAAGTGTGTAATTTCTTTGCTTTTGTTTTGAGGTTTTGGATGCATAGGGTATAGCTCAGTAGAAGAGCATTTGACTACAGATGAAGAGGCTCCCGGTCAAATCCAGGTGCTCCCTTTGGATTTGGTGAAATTTTGGAATAATGAAAGTCTTGACGCCGAGGTGAAGCTGTTTTTTTCATTTTGTTTTGAGGATTGTGAAAGCATGGGGGTATAGCTCAGTGGTAGAGCATTTGACTGCAGTTCAAGAGGTCCCCGGTTCAAATCCGGGTGCCCCCTTTGGCTGCGGTGGATTTTGGAAAAACCAAAATCTTTACTTCAGATCAAGAGATTCACAGGTTCAAATCCAGGTATCCCCTTTAGACTTGGCAGATTTGGAACAACCAAAACATTGACTTCAAAGTGAGGCTGTTGTTGTTTGATGTTGTCAAAATGACATATGTAATTTCTTAGGTTTTGTTTTGAGGTTTTGGATGCATGGGGTATAGCTTAGTAGTAGAGAACTTGACTAAGGATGAAGATGCCCCTGGTCAAATCTGGGCACCCACTTTGGGTTTGGTAAAATTTTGGAATAATCAAAGTCCTGACTTGGAAGTGAAGCAGTTGTTTTTTCACTTTGTCAAAATGAAGTAAACAATTTCTTTTCTTTTGCTTTGACAATTTGGAAGCGTGGAAGTATAGCTCAGTGGTAGAGTATTTTACTGCAGCTCAAGAGGTCCCCAGATCAAATCCGGGTGTCCCCTTTGGCTATGGTGGATTTTGGAGAATCCAAAGTCTTGACTGCAGATCAAGATATTCACAGGTTCAAATCCGGGTGCCCCCTTTGGATATGGTGGATTTTGGAAAAACCAAAGCCCTGAATTCAAATCAGGGCAGATCAACCATTCACACGTTGAAATCCGGGTGTCCCCTTTAGACTTGGCAGATTTGGAACAACCAAAACATTGACTTCAAAGTGAGGCTGTTGTTGTCAAAATGAAGTGTGTAATTTCTTTGCTTTTGGTTTGAGGTTTTGTATGCATAGGGCTTAGATCAGTAGAAGAGGATTTGACAACAGATGAAGAGGCTCCCGGTCAAATCAAGGTGCCCCCTTGGATTTGGTGAAATTTTGGAATAATCAAAGTCCTGACTTGGAAGTGAAGTAGTTGTTTTTTGACTTTGTCAAACTGAAGTAAACAATTTCCTTCCTTTTGTTTTGAGGAGTTTGGAAACGTGGTTTTGGATGCATTTCAAAAGGTTTTGGATGCATAGGTTATAGCTCAGTAGAAGAGCATTTGACTAAAGATGAAGAGGCTCCCAGTCAAATCCAGGTGCTCCCTTTGGATTTGGTGAAATTTTGGAATAATGAAAGTCTTGACGCCGAAGTGAAGCTGTTGTTTTTTTCATTTCGTTAAAATGAAATAAATAATTTATTTTCTTTTGTTTTGATGGTATTGGAAACATGGGGGTAATGCTCAGTGGTAGAGCATTTGACTGCAGATCAAGAGGTCCCCGGTTTAAATCCGGGTGCCCCCTTTGGCTATGGTGGATTTTGGAAAAACCAAAGTCTGTACTTCAAATCAAGACAGAGAGATTCACAGGTTCAAATCCAGGTATCCCCTTTAGACTTGGCAGATTTGGAACAACCAAAACATTGACTTCAAAGTGAGACTGATGTTGTCAAAATGACATATGTAATTTATTAGGTTTTGTTTTGAGGTTTTGGATGCATGGGGTATTGCTCAGTAGTAGAGAATTTGACTAAAGATGAAGATGCCCCTGGTCAAATCTGGGCAACCCCTTTGGGTTTGGTGAAATTTTGGAATAATCAAAGTCCTGACTTGGAAGTGAAGCAGTTGTTTTTTCACTTTGTCAAAATGATGTAAACAATTTCTTTTCTTTTGTTTTGACAATTTGGAAGCGTGGGGGTATAGCTCAGTGGTAGAGTATTTTACTGCAGCTCAAGAGGTCCCCAGATTAAATCCGGGTGTCCCCTTTGGCTATGGTGGATTTTGGAAAATCCAAAGTCTTGACTGCAGATCAAGAGATTCACAGGTTGAAATCCGGGTGTCCCCTTTGGACTTGGCAGATTTGGAACAACCAAAACCTTGACTTCAAAGTGAGGCTGATGTTGTCAAAATGAAGTGTGTAATTTCTTTGCTTTTGTTTTGAGGTTTTGAATGCAAAGGTTATAGCTCAGTAGAAGAGCATTTGACTAAAGATGAAGAAGCTCCCAGTCAAATCCAGGTGCTCCCTTTGGATTTGGTGAAATTTTGGAATAATCAAAGTCCTGACTTGAAAGTGAAGCAGTTGTTTTTTCACTTTGTCAAACTGCAGTAAACAATTTCTTTTCTTTTGTTTTGAGGATTTTAGAAACA
This sequence comes from Spinibarbus caldwelli, assembly GCA_039654775.1. Taxonomy (NCBI): domain Eukaryota; kingdom Metazoa; phylum Chordata; class Actinopteri; order Cypriniformes; family Cyprinidae; genus Spinibarbus; species Spinibarbus caldwelli. The sequence continues at coordinate 30,956,713 of CM077254.1, read as the reverse complement.
TGGGGGTATAGCTCAGTGGTAGAGCATTTGACTGCAGATCAAGAGGTCCCCGGTTCAAATCCGGGTGCCCCCTTTGACTATGGTGGATTCTGGAAAACCAAAGTCTTTACTTCAAATCAAGGCAGATTAAAAGATTCACAGGTTCAAATCCAGGTATCCCCTTTAGACTTGGCAGATTTGGAACAACCACAACATTGACTTCAAAGTGAGGCTGTTGTTGTCAAAAAGAAGTGTGTAATTCCTTTGCTTTTGTTTTGAGGTTTTGTATGCGTAGGGTTTAGATCAGTAGAAGAGGATTTGACAACAGATGAAGAGGCTCCCGGTCAAATCAAGGTGCCCCCTTGGATTTGGTGAAATTTTGGAATAACCAAAGTCCTGACTTCGAAGTGAAGCAGTTGTTTTTTTTTCACTTTGTCAAAATGAAGTAAACAATTTCTTTTCTTTTCTTTTGACAATTTGGAAGCGTGGGGGTATAGCTCAGTGGTAGAGCATTTTACTGAAGCTCAAGAGGTCCCCAGATCAAATCCGGGTGTCCCCTTTGGCAATGGTGGATTTTGGAAAATCCAAAGCCTTGAATTCAAATCAAGGCAGATCAAGAGATTCACAGGTTGAAATCCGGGTGTCACTTTTGGACTTGGCAGATTTGGAACAACTAAAACATTGACTTCAAATTGTGGCTGATGTTGTCAAAATGAAGTGTGTAATTTCTTTGCTTTTGTTTTGAGGTTTTGGATGCATAGGGTATAGCTCAGTAGAAAAGCATTTGACTACAGATGAAGAGGCTCCCGGTCAAATCCAGGTGCTCCCTTTGGATTTGGTGAAATTTTGGAATAATCAAAGTCTTGACGCTGAAGTGAAGCTGTTGTTTTTTCATTTCGTTAAAATGAAATAAATAATTTATTTTCTTTTGTTTTGATGGTATTGGAAACATGGGGGTAATGCTCAGTGGTAGAGCATTTGACTGCAGATCAAGAGGTCCCCGGTTCAAATCCGAGTGTCCCCTTTGGCTATGGTGGATTTTGGAAAAACCAAAGTCTGTACTTCAAATCAAGACAGAAAGATTCACAGGTTCAAATCCAGGTATCCCCTTTAGACTTGGCAGATTTGGAACAACCAAAACATTGACTTCAAAGTGAGGCTGTTGTTGTTTGATGTTGTCAAAATGACATATGTAATTTCTTAGGTTTTGTTTTGAGGTTTTGGATGCATGGGGTATAGCTCAGTAGTAGAGAATTTAACTAAAGATGAAGATGCCCCTGGTCAAATCTGGGCACCCACTTTGGGTTTGGTGAAATTTTGGAATAATCAAAGTCCTGACTTGGAAGTGAAGCAGTTGTTTTTTCACTTTGTCAAAATGAAGTAAACAATTTCTTTTCTTTTGTTTTGACAATTTGGAAGCTTGGGGGTATTGCTCAGTGGTAGAGTATTTTACTGCAGCTGAAGAGGTCCCCAGTTCAAAACCGGGTGTCCCCTTTGGCTATGGTGGATTTTGGAAAATCCAAAGTCTTGATTGCAGATCAAGAGATTCACAGGTTGAAATCCAGGTGTCCCCTTTGGATTTGGCAGATTTGGAACAACCAAAACCTTGACTTCAAAGTGAGGCTGTTGTTGTCAAAATGAAGTGTGTAATTTCTTTTCTTTTGTTTTGAGGTTTTGGATGCATACGGTTTAGATCAGTAGAAGAGGATTTGTCAACAGATGAAGAGGCTCCCGGTCAAATCAAGGTGCCCCCTTGGATTTGGTGAAATTTTGGAATAATCAAAGTCCTGACTTCGAAGTGAAGCAGTTTTTTTTTTCACTTTGTCAAAATGAAGTAAACAATTTCTTTTCTTTTCTTTTGACAATTTGGAAGCATGGGGGTATAGCTCAGTGGTAGAGCATTTTACTGCAGCTCAAGAGGTCCCCAGATCAAATCCGGGTGTCCCCTTTGGCTATGGTGGATTTTGGAAAATCCAAAGTCTTGACTGCAGATCAAGATATTCGCAGGTTCAAATCCGGATGCCCCCTTTGGATATGGTGGATTTTGGAAAAACCAAAGCCTTGAATTCAAATCAAGGCAGATCAAGAGATTCACAGGTTGAAATCTGGGTGTCCCCTTTGGACTTGGCAGATTTGGAACAACCAAAACCTTGATTTCAAAGTGAGGCTGATGTTGTCAAAATGAAGTGTGTAATTTCTTTGCTTTTGTTTTGAGGTTTTGGATGCATAGGTTATAGCTCAGTAGAAGAGCATTTGACTGAAGATGAAGAGGCTCCCAGTCAAATCCAGGTGCTCCCTTTGGATTTGGTGAAATTTTGGAATAATCAAAGTCCTGACTTGAAAGTGAAGCAGTTGTTTTTTCACTTTGTCAAACTGAAGTAAACAATTTCTTTTCTTTTGTTTTGAGGATTTTGGAAACATGGGGGTATAGCTCAGTGGTAGAGCATTTGACTGCAGCTCAAGAGGTCCCCGGTTCAAATCCGGGTGCCCCCTTTGGCTATGGTGGATTCTGGAAAACCAAAGTCTTTACTTCAAATCAAGGCAGATCAAAAGATTCACAGGTTCAAATCCAGGTATCCCCTTTAGACTTGGCAGATTTGGAACAACCAAAACATTGACTTCAAAGTGAGGCTGTTGTTGTCAAAAAGAAGTGTGTAATTTCTTTGCTTTTGTTTTGAGGTTTTGTATGCATAGTGTTTAGATCAGTAGAAGAGGATTTGACAACAGATGAAGAGGCTCCCGGTCAAATCAAGGTGCCCCCTTGGATTTGGTGAAATTTTGGAATAACCAAAGTCCTGACTTCGAAGTGAAGCAGTTGTTTTTTTTCACTTTGTCAAAATGACGTAAACAATTTATTTTCTTTTCTTTTGACATTTTGGAAGCATGGGGGTATAGCTCAGTGGTAGAGCGTTTTACTGCAGCTCAAGAGGTCCCCAGATCAAATCCGGGTGTCCCCTTTGGCTATGGTGGATTTTGGAAAATCCAAAGCCTTGAATTCAAATCAAGGCAGATCAAGAGATTCACAGGTTGAAATCCGGGTGTCCCCTTTGGACTTGGCAGATTTGGAACAACCAAAACCTTGACTTCAAAGTGAGGCTGATGTTGTCAAAATGAAGTGTGTAATTTCTTTGCTTTTGTTTTGAGGTCTTGGATGCATAGGGTATGGCTCAGTAGAAAAGCATTTGACTAAAGATGAAGAGGCTCCCGGTCAAATCCAGGTGCTCCCTTTGGATTTGGTGAAATTTTGGAATAATCAAAGTCTTGACGCCGAAGTGAAGCTGTTGTTTTAAATAATTTATTTTCTTTTGTTTTGATGGTATTGGAAACATGGGGGTATAGCTCAGTGGCAGAGCATTTGACTGCAGATCAAGAGGTCCCCGGTTCAAATCCGGGTGCCCCCTTTGGCTATGGTGGATTTTGGAAAAACCAAAGTCTGTACTTCATATCAAGACAGAGAGATTCACAGGTTCAAATCCAGGTATCCCCTTTAGACTTGGCAGATTTGGAACAACCAAAACATTGACTTCAAAGTGAGGCTGTTGTTGTTTGATGTTGTCAAAATGACATATGTAATTTCTTAGGTTTTGTTTTGAGGTTTTGGATGCGTGGGGTATAGCTCAGTAGAAGAGAATTTAACTAAAGATGAAGATGCCCCTGGTCAAATCTGGGCACCCACTTTGGGTTTGGTGAAATTTTGGAATAATCAAAGTCCTGACTTGGAAGTGAAGCAGTTGTTTTTTCACTTTGTCAAAATGAAGTAAACAATTTCTTTTCTTTTCTTTTGACAATTTGGAAGCGTGGGGGTATAGCTCAGTGGTAGAGCATTTTACTGCAGCTGAAGAGGTCCCCAGTTCAAAACCGGGTGTCCCCTTTGGCTATGGTGGATTTTGGAAAATCCAAAGTCTTGACTGCAGATCAAGAGATTCACAGGTTGAAATCCGGGTGTCCCCTTTGGACTTGGCAGATTTGGAACAACCAAAACCTTGACTTCAAAGTGAGGCTGTTGTTGTCAAAATGAAGTGTGTAATTTCTTTTCTTTTGTTTTGAGGTTTTGGATGCATACGGTTTAGATCAGTAGAAGAGGATTTGTCAACAGATGAAGAGGCTCCCGGTCAAATCAAGGTGCCCCCTTGGATTTGGTGAAATTTTGGAATAATCAAAGTCCTGACTTCGAAGTGAAGCAGTTTTTTTTTTCACTTTGTCAAAATGAAGTAAACAATTTCTTTTCTTTTCTTTTGACAATTTGGAAGCATGGGGGTATAGCTCAGTGGTAGAGCATTTTACTGCAGCTCAAGAGGTCCCCAGATCAAATCCGGGTGTCCCCTTTGGCTATTGTGGATTTTGGAAAATCCAAAGTCTTGACTGCAGATCAAGATATTCGCAGGTTCAAATCCGGGTGCCCCCTTTGGATATGGTGGATTTTGGAAAAACCAAAGCCTTGAATTCAAATCAAGGCAGATCAAGAGATTCACATGTTGAAATCCGGGTGTCCCCTCTGGACTTGGCAGATTTGGAACAACCAAAACCTTGACTTCAAAGTGAGGCTGATGTTGTCAAAATGAAGTGTGTAATTTCTTTGCTTTTGTTTTGAGGTTTTGGATGCATAGGTTATAGCTCAGTAGAAGAGCATTTGACTAAATATGAAGAGGCTCCCAGTCAAATCCAGGTGCTCCCTTTGGATTTGGTGAAATTTTGGAATAATCAAAGTCCTGACTTGAAAGTGAAGCAGTTGTTTTTTCACTTTGTCAAACTGGAGTAAACAATTTCTTTTCTTTTGTTTTGAGGATTTTGGAAACATGGGGGTATAGCTCAGTGGTAGAGCATTTGACTGCAGATCAAGAGGTCCCCGGTTCAAATCCGGGTGCCCCCTTTGGCTATGGTGGATTCTGGAAAACCAAAGTCTTTACTTCAAATCAAGGCAGATCAAAAGATTCACAGGTTCAAATCCAGGTATCCCCTTTAGACTTGGCAGATTTGGAACAACCAAAACATTGACTTCAAAGTGAGGCTGATGTTGTCAAAATGAAGTGTGTAATTTCTTTGCTTTTGTTTTGAGGTTTTGGATGCATAGGGTATGGCTCAGTAGAAAAGCATTTGACTACAGATGAAGAGGCTCCCGGTCAAATCCAGGTGCTCCCTTTGGATTTGGTGAAATTTTGGAATAATCAAAGTCTTGACGCCGAACTGAAGCTGTTGTTTTTTCATTTCGTTAAAATGAAATAAATAATTTATTTTCTTTTGTTTTGACGGTATTGGAAACATGGGGGTATAGCTCTGTGGCAGAGCATTTGACTGCAGATCAAGAGGTCCCCACTTCAAATCGGGGTGCCCCCTTTGCCTATGGTGGATTTTGGAAAAACCAAAGTACTTCAAATCAAGACAGAGAGATTCACAGGTTCAAATCCAGCTATCCCCTTTAGACTTGGCAGATTTGGAACAACCAAAACATTGACTTCAAAGTGAGACTGATGTTGTCAAAATGACATATGTAATTTCTTAGGTTTTGTTTTGAGGTTTTGGATGGATGGGGTATAGCTCAGTAGTAGAGAATTTAACTAAAGATGAAGATGCCCCTGGTTAAATCTGGGCACCCACTTTGGGTTTGGTGAAATTTTGGAATAACCAAAGTCCTGACTTCGAAGTGAAGCAGTTGTTTTTTTTCACTTTGTCAAAATGAAGTAAACAATTTCTTTTCTTTTCTTTTGACATTTTGGAAGCATGGGGGTATAGCTCAGTGGTAGAGCGTTTTACTGCAGCTCAAGAGGTCCCCAGATCAAATCCGGGTGTCCCCTTTGGCTATGGTGGATTTTGGAAAATCCAAAGCCTTGAATTCAAATCAAGGCAGATCAAGAGATTCACAGGTTGAAATCCGGGTGTCCCCTTTGGACTTGGCAGATTTGGAACAACCAAAACCTTGACTTCAAAGTGAGGCTGATGTTGTCAAAATGAAGTGTGTAATTTCTTTGCTTTTGTTTTGAGGTCTTGGATGCATAGGGTATGGCTCAGTAGAAAAGCATTTGACTAAAGATGAAGAGGCTCCCGGTCAAATCCAGGTGCTCCCTTTGGATTTGGTGAAATTTTGGAATAATCAAAGTCTTGACGCCGAAGTGAAGCTGTTGTTTTTTAATTTCGTTAAAATGAAATAAATAATTTATTTTCTTTTGTTTTGATGGTATTGGAAACATGGGGGTATAGCTCAGTGGCAGAGCATTTGACTGCAGATCAAGAGGTCCCCGGTTCAAATCCGGGTGCCCCCTTTGGCTATGGTGGATTTTGGAAAAACCAAAGTCTGTACTTCATATCAAGACAGAGAGATTCACAGGTTCAAATCCAGGTATCCCCTTTAGACTTGGCAGATTTGGAACAACCAAAACATTGACTTCAAAGTGAGGCTGTTGTTGTTTGATGTTGTCAAAATGACATATGTAATTTCTTAGGTTTTGTTTTGAGGTTTTGGATGTGTGGGGTATAGCTCAGTAGAAGAGAATTTAACTAAAGATGAAGATGCCCCTGGTCAAATCTGGGCACCCACTTTGGGTTTGGTGAAATTTTGGAATAATCAAAGTCCTGACTTGGAAGTGAAGCAGTTGTTTTTTCACTTTGTCAAAATGAAGTAAACAATTTCTTTTCTTTTGTTTTGACAATTTGGAAGCGTGGGGGTATAGCTCAGTGGTAGAGCATTTTACTGCAGCTGAAGAGGTCCCCAGTTCAAAACCGGGTGTCCCCTTTGGCTATGGTGGATTTTGGAAAATCCAAAGTCTTGACTGCAGATCAAGAGATTCACAGGTTGAAATCCGGGTGTCCCCTTTGGACTTGGCAGATTTGGAACAACCAAAACCTTGACTTCAAAGTGAGGCTGTTGTTGTCAAAATGAAGTGTGTAATTTCTTTTCTTTTGTTTTGAGGTTTTGGATGCATACGGTTTAGATCAGTAGAAGAGGATTTGTCAACAGATGAAGAGGCTCCCGGTCAAATCAAGGTGCCCCCTTGGATTTGGTGAAATTTTGGAATAATCAAAGTCCTGACTTCGAAGTGAAGCAGTTTTTTTTTTCACTTTGTCAAAATGAAGTAAACAATTTCTTTTCTTTTCTTTTGACAATTTGGAAGCATGGGGGTATAGCTCAGTGGTAGAGCATTTTACTGCAGCTCAAGAGGTCCCCAGATCAAATCCGGGTGTCCCCTTTGGCTATTGTGGATTTTGGAAAATCCAAAGTCTTGACTGCAGATCAAGATATTCGCAGGTTCAAATCCGGGTGCCCCCTTTGGATATGGTGGATTTTGGAAAAACCAAAGCCTTGAATTCAAATCAAGGCAGATCAAGAGATTCACATGTTGAAATCCGGGTGTCCCCTCTGGACTTGGCAGATTTGGAACAACCAAAACCTTGACTTCAAAGTGAGGCTGATGTTGTCAAAATGAAGTGTGTAATTTCTTTGCTTTTGTTTTGAGGTTTTGGATGCATAGGTTATAGCTCAGTAGAAGAGCATTTGACTAAATATGAAGAGGCTCCCAGTCAAATCCAGGTGCTCCCTTTGGATTTGGTGAAATTTTGGAATAATCAAAGTCCTGACTTGAAAGTGAAGCAGTTGTTTTTTCACTTTGTCAAACTGGAGTAAACAATTTCTTTTCTTTTGTTTTGAGGATTTTGGAAACATGGGGGTATAGCTCAGTGGTAGAGCATTTGACTGCAGATCAAGAGGTCCCCGGTTCAAATCCGGGTGCCCCCTTTGGCTATGGTGGATTCTGGAAAACCAAAGTCTTTACTTCAAATCAAGGCAGATCAAAAGATTCACAGGTTCAAATCCAGGTATCCCCTTTAGACTTGGCAGATTTGGAACAACCAAAACATTGACTTCAAAGTGAGGCTGATGTTGTCAAAATGAAGTGTGTAATTTCTTTGCTTTTGTTTTGAGGTTTTGGATGCATAGGGTATGGCTCAGTAGAAAAGCATTTGACTACAGATGAAGAGGCTCCCGGTCAAATCCAGGTGCTCCCTTTGGATTTGGTGAAATTTTGGAATAATCAAAGTCTTGACGCCGAACTGAAGCTGTTGTTTTTTCATTTCGTTAAAATGAAATAAATAATTTATTTTCTTTTGTTTTGACGGTATTGGAAACATGGGGGTATAGCTCTGTGGCAGAGCATTTGACTGCAGATCAAGAGGTCCCCACTTCAAATCGGGGTGCCCCCTTTGGCTATGGTGGATTTTGGAAAAACCAAAGTACTTCAAATCAAGACAGAGAGATTCACAGGTTCAAATCCAGCTATCCCCTTTAGACTTGGCAGATTTGGAACAACCAAAACATTGACTTCAAAGTGAGACTGATGTTGTCAAAATGACATATGTAATTTCTTAGGTTTTGTTTTGAGGTTTTGGATGGATGGGGTATAGCTCAGTAGTAGAGAATTTAACTAAAGATGAAGATGCCCCTGGTTAAATCTGGGCACCCACTTTGGGTTTGGTGAAATTTTGGAATAATCAAAGTCCTGACTTGGAAGTGAAGCAGTTGTTTTTTCACTTTGTCAAAATGAAGTAAACAATTTCATTTCTTTTGTTTTGACAATTTGGACGCGTGGGGGTATAGCTCAGTGGTAGAGTATTTTGCTGCAGCTCAAGAGGTCCCCAGATCAAATCCGGGTGTCCCCTTTGGCTATGGTGGATTTTGGAAAATCCAAAGTCTTGACTGCAGATCAAGAGATTCACAGGTTGAAATCCGGGTGTCCCCTTTGGACTTGGCAGATTTCGAACAACCAAAACCTTGACTTCAAAGTGAGGCTGATGTTGTCAAAATGTTGTAATTTCTTTGCTTTTGTTTTGAGGTTTTGGATGCATAGGTTATAGCTCAGTAGAAGAGCATTTGACTAAAGATGAAGAGGCTCCCAGTCAAATCCAGGTGCTCCCTTTGGATTTGGTGAAATTTTGGAATAATCAAAGTCCTGACTTGAAAGTGAAGCAGTTGTTTTTTCACTTTGTCAAACTGATGTTCTAAACACAAGATGGCGGCGCGTGCACACGCTGCGGCTTCTCTCTCTCCCGACAGAACGGTGTTTTCGTGTTTTTTATCTTGTAAATCGAAGTGTTTTTGTACGTCTTCGTCGCGTCTATCTGTGTTTAAACGTGCATACAGTCGTGAGTTTCTGCTCGACGTCGGCAGAACCACATTTTTAGAGTTAAACCTCGCGCACGCCGAAGAGGTGCGGGACCTCGGTCTGCTCCGGAGGCCTACAACATCACCGACCCCCACTACTGCATCTCGCCCAGAGCGGAGGCGCCACAAGCGGCGCGAGAGGAAGTAGAAGAGGGGTAAGCGCGGAGGTATCCGGGCTAGGCTAGCGGCTAACCCACACAAGCCAGCTATCCCCACCATCGTACTGGCTAACGTACGCTCTTTAGACAATAAACTGGACTACATCCGACTACTACGCTCAACTCAGAGGACTGTAAGAGACTGCTGTGTTTTTGTTTTCACGGAAACATGGCTCAACAACAGCGTTCCGGACTGCGCCATTCAGCTCAACCAGCTAACATGCTATCGAGCGGACAGAGCTCTCGTCGAGGGAGGTAAGACCCGCGGCGGCGGGCTTTGTGTTTACATTAATGACGCGTGGTGCCGCGACGCTGTTGTGGTCTGCAAACACTGCTCGCCCCTGGTGGAGTTTATGATTATTAAGTGCCGGCCGTTTTATCTACCGAGGGAATATACAGCCATACTGCTCGTTACTGTATACATCCCTCCCAACTCCAACAACAACATCAGGAGTGAGGCACTGAATAAACTGTATCAGCACATCAGTGAGCAGCAGACAGCCCACCCAGATGCTTTTCTCATCTCAGCTGGGGATTTCAACCACGCAGACTTAAAGTGTGTGTTCCCAAAAATACAACAACACGTAGACTTTCCAACACGAGGAAACAACACTCTGGACTTTGTTTACACCACCCAGAGAGGAGCTTACAAGGCCCTTCCCCTCCCCCATCTTGGCACCTCAGACCACATCACTGTCATGCTAATGCTTGCATACAGACCGATCGTTAAAGTCACCAAACCAGTTCACAAACAGATACAAGTGTGGCCAAAAGGGTCGTCAGAGGCACTTCAAGACTGTTTTAGCACCACTGACTGGAATATGTTTAAGCAGGCTGCCACATACAATAACACCACAGACCTCCAAGAGTACTCAGAGACTGTCACTGCCTACATCACCAAATGCATTGATGATGTAACGGTCACAAAGACCATCACTGTCCGGGCCAACCAGAAGCCGTGGATGACAGGGGAGGTCTACAGACTCCTGAAGACTTGTAACGCTGCCTTCAGAGCTGGAGATGAGGTGGGCCTGAGGACAGCTAGGGCCAATCTATCCCGCGGCATCAGAGAGGCTAAGAGACAGTACTCCAGGAGGGTAGCCCATCGCTTCAGCGACAGCGGGGACACTCGGAGCCTGTGGTAGGGGATTCAGACCATCACGGACTATAAGCCCCCACCGCGCACCTGTGACAGCACCATCCCCCTGCTGAACGAGCTGAACGCCTTCTTCGCTCGCTTTGAGGCACAAAACAGCACCACTGCAGAGAAGACCCCACCTCCTCCCGGCGACCAGGTGATGACGCTGTCCCCGGACAGCGTGAGGAGATCCCTCAGCAGGATCAATGCACGCAAAGCTCCGGGTGCTGACAACATTCCTGGTCGTGTACTGAGAGACTGTGCAGCGGAACTCACTGATGTCTTCACAGACATTTTCAACATCTCGCTGAGTCAGGCTGTTGTCAGGCTCACACATCTGGACAAAAAAGACTCGTACGTCAGAATGCTGTTCATAGACTTCAGTTCAGCATTCAACACAATCATCCCTCAACAGCTCATTCACAAACTGGTCCAGCTGGGGCTCAACACCTCGCTGTGCAACTGGCTGTTGGACTTCCTGACTGGGAGACCTCAGGCAGTACGGGTCGGCAGTAACACATCCAGCACCATCACACTTAACACAGGGGCCCCTCAAGGATGTGTGCTGAGCCCCCTCCTCTTCACTCTGCTGACCCATGACTGCACACCGTCACACAGCTCCAACCTCTTCATTAAGTTTGCGGACGACACGACTGTGGTGGGTCTCATTAGTAACAGAGATGAGACAAACTACAGGTGCGAGGTGAGCCGCCTGGCCGGGTGGTGCAGTGACAACAATCTCTCTCTGAATGTGGAGAAGACGAAGGAGATTGTTGTTGACTTCAGGAGAGTGCACACTCAGCATGCTCCTCTGACCATAAACGGTGCGACTGTGAAGAGAGTGAGCAGCACCAAGTTCCTGGGTGTGCACATCACGGAGGACCTCTCCTGGACTGACAACACCGCAGCACTGGCCAAGAAAGCACAACAGCGTCTCTACTTCCTCCGCAAACTGAGGAGAGCCAGAGCCCCGGCCCCCATCATGTGCACCTTCTACAGAGGCATCATCGAGAGCATTCTGACGAGCTGCATCACTGTGTGGTATGGCGCCTGCAATGCGTCCTGCCGCAAGACACTCCAACGCATAGTGAGAGCAGCTGAGAGGATTGTTGGTGTCTCTCTCCCCTCCATCCAGGACATCTACAACACCCGTCTCACCCGCAAAGCCCTCTGCATTGCAGGTGATCCCACCCACCCGACACACAGCTTCTTCAGTCTGCTGCCATCAGGGAGGAGACTGCGGAGTCTCCAGGCCAGGACCAGTAGACTGAAGGACAGCTTCATTCATCAGGCTGTCAGGAAGCTGAACTCCCTCCCGACCTTGCCCCCCCTCCCCTCTTTTGCCCCACGCACCACTGAACTCTGACCCCCCCCCCCACACTTACACACTGTGACCCGCACCAGTCACTTAGTGCACCATTGGACTGCCCACTACCTCAGTCAGTATTGAACTGACCCCACTCAACTACCTCTTCTGTCACTTTAAACAGCCTGATAAGCTATTTTTGCACTACACTCTTTATATCTGCACAGTTTCGTTTTGTTAAGCTCTTTTTGCACTACACTCATATCTGCACAGTTTTGTTTTGTTTAGTTTTGTTTATTTATTTAACCGATTTGCATTTCATCTGCCATGTGCCTTATGCCACTTAATCTAACTCTTTTCTACAATGTCCTTATTTGTATAACTGTATAGTTTGTTTTTATATTTTAAACTGTATTTATCTGCATTATACGTCTACTGTTAGTGTTTTATTGTTAACTGTACGCACCATGGGTCTGAGAGTCACGCAATTTCAATTCTCTGTATGTATGTGCTGTACATGTGGCAGAATTGACAATAAAGCAGACTTTGACTTGACTTGACTTTGAAGTAAACAATTTCTTTTCTTTTCTTTTGAGGATTTTTGAAACATGGGGGTATAGCTCAGTGGTAGAGCATTTGACTGCAGATCAAGAGGTCAAATCCGGGTGTCCCCTTTGGCTATGGTGGATTTTGGAAAAACCAAAGTCTTTACTTCAGATCAAGAGATTCACAGGCTCAAATCCAGGTATACCCTTTAGACTTGGCAGATTTGGAACAACCAAAACATTGACTTCAAATTGAGACTGATGTTGTCAAAATGACATATGTAATTTCTTAGGTTTTGTTTGGAGGTTTTGGATGCATGGGTTATAGCTCAGTAGTAGAGAATTTGACTAAAGATGGAGATGCCCCTGGTCAAATCTGGGCACCCCCTTTGGGTTTGGTGAAATTTTGGAATAATCAAAATCCTGACTTGGAAGCGAAGCAGTTGTTTTTTCACTTTGTCAAAATGAAGTAAACAATTTCTTTTCTTTTGTTTTGACAATTTGGAAGCGTTGGGGTATTCCTCAGTGGTAGAGTATTTTACTGCAGCTCAAGAGGTCCCCAGTTCAAAACCGGGTGTCCCATTTGGCTATGGTGGATTTTGGAAAATCCAAAGTCTGTACTTCAAATCAAGGCAGATCAAGAGATTCATAAGTTCAAATCCAGGTATCCCCTTTAGACTTGGCAGATTTGGAACAACCAAAACATTGACTTCAAAGTGAGACTGATGTTGTCAAAATGACATATGTAATATCTTAGGTTTTGTTTGGAGGTTTTGGATGCATGGGTTATAGCTCAGTAGTAGAGAATTTGATTAAAGATGAAGATGCCCCTGGTCAAATCTGGGCACCCCCTTTGGGTTTGGTGAAATTTTGGAATAATCAAAGTCCCGACTTGGAAGTCTGCTTGGAAGCAGTTGTTTTTTCACTTTGTCAAAATGATGTAAACAATTTCTTTTCTTTTGTTTTGACAATTTGGAAGCGTGGGGGTATAGCTCAGTGGTAGAGCATTTGGCTGCAGCTCAAGAGGTCCCCAGATCAAATCCGGGTGTCCGCTTTGGCTATGGTGGATTTTGGAAAATCCAAAGTCTTGACTGCAAATCAAGAGGTCCCCGGTTCAAATCCGGGTGCCCCCTTTGCCTATGGTGGATTTTGGAAAAACCAAAGTCATTACTTCAAATCAAGGCAGATCAAGAGATTCACAGGTTCAAATCCAGGTATCCCCTTTAGACTTGGCAGATTTGGAACAACCAAAACATTGACTTCAAAGTGAGGCTGTTGTTGTCAAAATGAAGTGTGTAATTTCTTTGCTTTTGTTTTGAGGTTTTGGATGCATAGGGTTTAGATCAGTAGAAGAGCATTTGACTACAGATGAAGAGGCTCCCAGTCAAATCCAGGTGCTCCCTTTGGATTTGGTGAAATTTTGGAAAAATCAAAGTCCTGACTTCGAAGTGAAGTAGTTGTTTTTTGACTTTGTCAAACTGAAGTAAACAATTTCCTTCCTTTTGTTTTGAGGACTTTGGAAACGTTGGGGTATAGCTCAGTGGTAGAGCATTTGATTGCAGATCAAGAGGTCCCCGGTTCAAATCCAGGTGCCCCCTTTAGCTATGGTGGATTTTGGAAAAACCAAAGTCTTTACTTCAAAACAAGGCAGATCAAGAGATTCACAGGTTTTGAGGTTTTGTATGCATAGGGTATAGATCAGTAGAAGAGGATTTGAAAACAGATGAAGAGGCTCCCGGTCAAATCAAGGTGCCCCCTTGGATTTGGTGAAATTTTGGAATAATCAAAGTCCTGACTTCGAAGTGAAGCAGTTGTTTTTTTCACTTTGTCAAAATGACGTAAACAATTTCTTTTCTTTTCTTTTGACAATTTGGAAGTATGGGGGTATTTCTCAGTGGTAGAGCATTTTACTGCAGCTCAAGAGGTCCCCAGATCAAATCCGGGTGTCCCCTTTGGCTATGGTGGATTTTGGAAAATCCAAAGTCTTGACTGCAGATCAAGATATTCACAGGTTCAAATACGGGTGCCCCCTTTTGGATATGGTGGATTTTGGAAAAACCAAAGCCTTGAATTCAAATCAAAGCAGAACAACCATTCACAGGTTGAAATCCGGGTGTCCCCTTTAGACTTGGCAGATTTGGAACAACCAAAACATTGACTTCAAAGTGAGGCTGATGTTGTCAAAATGAAGTGTGTAATTTCTTTGCTTTTGTTTTGAGGTTTTGTATGCATAGGGTTTAGATCAGTAGAAGAGGATTTGACAACAGATGAAGAGGTAGATTCTGGAAAAACCAATGTCTTTTCTTCAAATCAAGGCAGATCAAGAGATTCACAGGTTCAAATCCGGGTGTCCCCTTTAGACTTGGCAGATGTGGAACAACCAAAACCTTGAAATCAAAGTGAGGCTGTTGTTGTCAAAATGAAGTGTGTAATTTCTTTGCTTTTGTTTTGAGGTTTTGTATGTATAGGGTTTAGATCAGTAGAAGAGGATTTGACAACAGATGAAGAGACTCCCGGTCAAATCAAGGTGCCCCCTTTGGATTTGGTGAAATTTTGGAAAAATCAAAGTCCTGACTTCGAAGTGAAGTAGTTGTTTTTTGACTTTGTCAAACTGAAGTAAACAATTTCCTTCCTTTTGTTTTGAGGATTTTGGAAACGTTGGGGTATAGCTCAGTGGTAGAGCATTTGATTGCAGATCAAGAGGTCCCCGGTTCAAATCCAGGTGCCCCCTTTAGCTATGGTGGATTTTGGAAAAACCAAAGTCTTTACTTCAAAACAAGGCAGATCAAGAGATTCACAGGTTTTGAGGTTTTGTATGCATAGGGTATAGATCAGTAGAAGAGGATTTGAAAACAGATGAAGAGGCTCCCGGTCAAATCAAGGTGCCCCCTTGGATTTGGTGAAATTTTGGAATAATCAAAGTCCTGACTTCGAAGTGAAGCAGTTGTTTTTTTCACTTTGTCAAAATGACGTAAACAATTTCTTTTCTTTTCTTTTGACAATTTGGAAGTATGGGGGTATTTCTCAGTGGTAGAGCATTTTACTGCAGCTCAAGAGGTCCCCAGATCAAATCCGGGTGTCCCCTTTGGCTATGGTGGATTTTGGAAAATCCAAAGTCTTGACTGCAGATCAAGATATTCACAGGTTCAAATACGGGTGCCCCCTTTTGGATATGGTGGATTTTGGAAAAACCAAAGCCTTGAATTCAAATCAAAGCAGAACAACCATTCACAGGTTGAAATCCGGGTGTCCCCTTTAGACTTGGCAGATTTGGAACAACCAAAACATTGACTTCAAAGTGAGGCTGATGTTGTCAAAATGAAGTGTGTAATTTCTTTGCTTTTGTTTTGAGGTTTTGTATGCATAGGGTTTAGATCAGTAGAAGAGGATTTGACAACAGATGAAGAGGTAGATTCTGGAAAAACCAATGTCTTTTCTTCAAATCAAGGCAGATCAAGAGATTCACAGGTTCAAATCCGGGTGTCCCCTTTAGACTTGGCAGATGTGGAACAACCAAAACCTTGAAATCAAAGTGAGGCTGTTGTTGTCAAAATGAAGTGTGTAATTTCTTTGCTTTTGTTTTGAGGTTTTGTATGTATAGGGTTTAGATCAGTAGAAGAGGATTTGACAACAGATGAAGAGACTCCCGGTCAAATCAAGGTGCCCCCTTGGATTTGGTGAAATTTTGGAATAATCAAAGTCCTGACTTGGAAGTGAAGTAGTTGTTTTTTGACTTTGTCAAACTGAAGTAAACAATTTCCTTCCTTTTGTTTTGAGGAGTTTGGAAACGTGGTTTTGGATGCATTTTAAAAGGTTTTGGATGCATAGGTTATAGCTCAGTAGAAGAGCATTTGACTAAAGATGAAGAGGCTCCCAGTCAAATCCAGGTGCTCCCTTTGGATTTGGTGAAATTTTGGAATAATCAAAGTCCTGACTTGAAAGTGAAGCAGTTGTTTTTCACTTTGTCAAACTGAAGTAAACAATTTCTTTCGTTTTGAGGATTTTGGAACCATGGGGGGGTATAGCTCAGTGGTAGAGCATTTGACTGCAGATCAAGAGGTCCCCAGATCAAATCCGGGTGTCCCCTTTGGCTATGGTGGATTTTGGAAAATCCAAAGTCTTGACTGCAGATCAAGATATTCACAGGTTCAAATCTGGGTCCCCCTTTGGATATGGTGGATTTTGGAAAAACCAAAGCCTTGAATTCAAATCAAGGCAGATCAAGAGATTCACAGGTTGAAATCCGGGTGTCCCCTTTGGACTTGGCAGATTTGGAACAACCAAAACCTTGACTTCAAAGTGAGGCTGATGTTGTCAAAATGAAGTGTGTAATTTCTTTGCTTTTGTTTTGAGGTTTTGGATGCATAGGTTATAGCTCAGTAGAAGAGCATTTGACTAAAGATGAAGAGGCTCCTAGTCAAAAACATGTGCTCCCTTTGGATTTGGTGAAATTTTGGAATAATCAAAGTCCTGACTTGAAAGTGAAGCAGTTGTGTTTCACTTTGTCAAAATGAAGTAAACAATTTCTTTTCATTTCTTTTGACAATTTGGAAGCATGGGGGTATAGCTCAGTGGTAGAGCATTTTACTGCAGCTCAAGAGGTCCCCAGATCAAATCCGGGTGTCCCATTTGGCTATGGTGGATTTTGGAAAATCCAAAGTCTTGACTGCAGATCAAGAGATTCACAGGTTGAAATCCGGTTGTCCCCTTTGGACTTGGCAGATTTGGAACAGCCAAAACCTTGAAATCAAAGTGAGGCTGATGTTGTCAAAATGAAGTGTGTAATTTCTTTGCTTTTGTTTTGAGGTTTTGGATGCATAGGGTATAGCTCAGTAGAAGAGCATTTGACTACAGATGAAGAGGCTCCCGGTCAAATCCAGGTGCTCCCTTTGGATTTGGTGAAATTTTGGAATAATGAAAGTCTTGACGCCGAAGTGAAGCTGTTTTTTTCATTTTGTTTTGAGGATTGTGAAAGCATGGGGGTATAGCTCAGTGGTAGAGCATTTGACTGCAGATCAAGAGGTCCCTGGTTCAAATCCGGGTGCCCCCTTTGGCTGCGGTGGATTTTGGAAAAACCAAAATCTTTACTTCAGATCAAGAGATTCACAGGTTCAAATCCAGGTATCCCCTTTAGACTTGGCAGATTTGGAACAACCAAAACATTGACTTCAAAGTGAGTCTGTTGTTGTTTGATGTTGTCAAAATGACATATGTAATTTCTTAGGTTTTGTTTTGAGGTTTTGGATGCATGGGGTATAGCTTAGTAGTAGAGAACTTGACTAAAGATGAAGATGCCCCTGGTCAAATCTGGGCACCCACTTTGGGTTTGGTAAAATTTTGGAATAATCAAAGTCCTGACTTGGAAGTGAAGCAGCTGTTTTTTCACTTTGTCAAAATGAAGTAAACAATTTCTTTTCTTTTGCTTTGACAATTTGGAAGCGTGGAAGTATAGCTCAGTGGTAGAGTATTTTACTGCAGCTCAAGAGGTCCCCAGATCAAATCCGGGTGTCCCCTTTGGCTATGGTGGATTTTGGAGAATCCAAAGTCTTGACTGCAGATCAAGATATTCACAGGTTCAAATCCGGGTGCCCCCTTTGGATATGGTGGATTTTGGAAAAACCAAAGCCCTGAATTCAAATCAGGGCAGATCAACCATTCACACGTTGAAATCCGGGTGTCCCCTTTAGACTTGGCAGATTTGGAACAACCAAAACATTGACTTCAAAGTGAGGCTGTTGTTGTCAAAATGAAGTGTGTAATTTCTTTGCTTTTGGTTTGAGGTTTTGTATGCATAGGGTTTAGATCAGTAGAAGAGGATTTGACAACAGATGAAGAGGCTCCCGGTCAAATCAAGGTGCCCCCTTGGATTTGGTGAAATTTTGGAATAATCAAAGTCCTGACTTGGAAGTGAAGTAGTTGTTTTTTGACTTTGTCAAACTGAAGTAAACAATTTCCTTCCTTTTGTTTTGAGGATTTTGGAAACATGGGGGGGTATAGCTCAGTGGTAGAGCATTTGACTGCAGATCAAGAGGTCCCTGGTTTAAATCCAGTTGCCCCCTTTAGCTATGGTGGATTTTAGAAAAACCAAAGTCTTTACTTCAAATCAAGGCAGATCAAGAAATTCACAGGTTTTGAGGTTTTGTATGCATAGGGTATAGATCAGTAGAAGAGGATTTGACAACAGATGAAGAGGCTCCCGGTCAAATCAAGGTGCCCCCTTGGATTTGGTGAAATTTTAGAATAATCAAAGTCCTGACTTCGAAGTGAAGCAGTTGTTTTTTTCACTTTGTCAAAATGACGTAAACAATTTCTTTTCTTTTCTTTTGACAATTTGGAAGTATGGGGGTATTTCTCAGTGGTAGAGCATTTTACTGCAGCTCAAGAGGTCCCCAGATCAAATCCGGGTGTCCCCTTTGGCTATGGTGGATTTTGGAAAATCCAAAGTCTTGACTGCAGATCAAGATATTCACAGGTTCAAATACGGGTGCCCCTTTTGGATATGGTGGATTTCGGAAAAACCAAAGCCTTGAATTCAAATCAAGGCAGATCAACCATTCACAGGTTGAAATCCGGTTGTCCCCTTTAGACTTGGCAGATTTGGAACAACCAAAACATTGACTTCAAAGTGAGGCTGTTGTTGTCAAAATGAAGTGTGTAATTTCTTTGCTTTTGTTTTGAGGTTTTGTATGCATAGGGTTTAGATCAGTAGAAGAGGATTTGACAACAGATGAAGAGGTGGATTCTGGAAAACCAATGTCTTTTCTTCAAATCAAGGCAGATCAAGATATTCACAGGTTGAAATCCGGGTGCCCCCTTTGGACTTGGCAGATTTGGAACAACCAAAACATTGACTTCAAATTGAGACTGATGTTGTCAACATGACATATGTAATTTCTTAGGTTTTGTTTGGAGGTTTTGGATGCATGGGTTATAGCTCAGTAGTAGAGAATTTGACTAAAGATGGAGATGCCCCTGGTCAAATCTGGGCACCCCCTTTGGGTTTGGTGAAATTTTGGAATAATCAAAATCCTGACTTGGAAGTGAAGCAGTTGTTTTTTCACTTTGTCAAAATGAAGTAAACAATTTCTTTTCTTTTGTTTTGACAATTTGGAAGCGTGGGGGTATAGCTCAGTGGTAGAGTATTTTACTGCAGCTCAAGAGGTCCCCAGATCAAATCCGTGTGTCCCCTTTGGCTATGGTGGATTTTGGAAAATCCAAAGTCTTGACTGCAAATCAAAAGGTCCCCGGTTCAAATCCGGGTGCCCCCTTTGCCTATGGTGGATTTTGGAAAAACCAAAGTCATTACTTCAAATCAAGGCAGATCAAGACATTCACAGGTTCAAATCCAGGTAACCCCTTTAGACTTGGCAGATTTGGAACAACCAAAACATTGACTTCAAAGTGAGGCTGTTGTTGTCAAAATGAAGTGTGTAATTTCTTTGCTTTTGTTTTGAGGTTTTGGATGCATAGGGTTTAGATCAGTATAAGAGGATTTGACAAGAGATGAAGAGGCTCCCGGTCAAATCAAGGTGCCCCCTTGGATTTGGTGAAATTTTGGAATAATCAAAGTCCTGACTTCGAAGTGAAGCAGTTGTTTTTTTCACTTTGTCAAAATGACGTAAACAATTTCTTTTCTTTTCTTTTGACAATTTGGAAGTATGGGGGTATTTCTCAGTGGTAGAGCATTTTACTGCAGCTCAAGAGGTCCCCAGATCAAATCCGGGTGTCCCCTTTGGCTATGGTGGATTTTGGAAAATCCAAAGTCTTGACTGCAGATCAAGATATTCACAGGTTCAAATACGGGTGCCCCCTTTTGGATATGGTGGATTTTGGAAAAACCAAAGCCTTGAATTCAAATCAAGGCAGAACAACCATTCACATGTTGAAATCCGGGTGTCCCCTTTAGACTTGGCAGATTTGGAACAACCAAAACATTGACTTCAAAGTGAGGCTGTTGTTGTCAAAATGAAGTGTGTAATTTCTTTGCTTTTGTTTTGAGGTTTTGTATGCATAGTGTTTAGATCAGTAGAAGAGGATTTGACAACAGATGAAGAGGTGGATTCTGGAAAAACCAATGTCTTTTCTTCAAATCAAGGCAGATCAAGAGATTCACAGGTTCAAATCCGGGTGTCCCAATTAGACTTGGCAGATTTGGAACAACCAAAACCTTGAAATCAAAGTGAGGCTGTTGTTGTCAAAATGAAGTGTGTAATTTCTTTGCTTTTGTTTTGTATGTATAGGGTTTAGATCAGTAGAAGAGGATTTGACAACAGATGAAGAGGCTCCCGGTCAAATCAAGGTGCCCCCTTGGATTTGGTGAAATTTTGGAATAATCAAAGTCCTGACTTGGAAGTGAAGTAGTTGTTTTTTGACTTTGTCAAACTGAAGTAAACAATTTCCTTCCTTTTGTTTTGAGGAGTTTGGAAACGTGGTTTTGGATGCATTTCAAAAGGTTTTGGATGCATAGGTTACAGCTCAGTAGAAGAGCATTTGACTAAAGATGAAGAGGCTCCCAGTCAAATCCAGGTGCTCCCTTTGGATTTGGTGAAATTTTGGAATAATCAAAGTCCTGACTTGAAAGTGAAGCAGTTGTTTTTCACTTTGTCAAACTGAAGTAAACAATTTCTTTTCTTTTGTTTTGAGGATTTTGGAAACATGGGGGGGTATAGCTCAGTGGTAGAGCATTTGACTGCAGATCAAGAGGTCCCTGGTTCAAATCCAGGTGCCCCCTTTAGCTATGGTGGATTTTGGAAAAACCAAAGTCTTTACTTCAAATCAAGGCAGATCAAGAAATTAACAGGTTTTGAGGTTTTGTATGCATAGGGTATAGATCAGTAGAAGAGGATTTGACAACAGATGAAGAGGCTCCCGGTCAAATCAAGGTGCCCCCTTGGATTTGGTGAAATTTTGGAATAATCAAAGTCCTGACTTCGAAGTGAAGCAGTTGTTTTTTTCACTTTGTCAAAATGACGTAAACAATTTCTTTTCTTTTCTTTTGACAATTTGGAAGTATGGGGGTATTTCTCAGTGGTAGAGCATTTTACTGCAGCTCAAGAGGTCCCCAGATCAAATCCGGGTGTCCCCTTTGGCTATGGTGGATTTTGGAAAATCCAAAGTCTTGACTGCAGATCAAGATATTCACAGGTTCAAATCAGGGTGCCCCCTTTGGATATGGTGGATTTTGGAAAAACCAAAGCCTTGAATTCAAATCAAGGCAGATCAAGAGATTCACAGGTTGAAATCCGGGTGTCCCCTTTGGACTTGGCAGATTTGGAACAACCAAAACCTTGACTTCAAAGTGAGGCTGTTGTTGTCAAAATGAAGTGTGTAATTTCTTTGCTTTTGTTTTGAGGTTTTGGATGCATAGGTTATAGCTCAGTAGAAGAGCATTTGACTAAAGATGAAGAGGCTCCTAGTCAAATCCATGTGCTCCCTTTGGATTTGGTGAAATTTTGGAATAATCAAAGTCCTGACTTGGAAGTGAAGCAGTTGTGTTTCACTTTGTCAAACTGAAGTAAACAATTTATTTTCTTTTGTTTTGACAATTTGGAAGCGTGGGGGTATAGCTCAGTGGTAGAGTATTTTACTGCAGATCAAGAGGTCCCCGGTTCAAATCTGGGTGCCCCCTTTGGCTATGGTGGATTTTGGAAAAACCAAAGTCTGTACTTCAAATCAAGGCAGATCAAGAGATTCACAGATTCAAATCCAGGCATCCCCTTTAGACTTGGCAGATTTGGAACAACCAAAACATTGACTTCAAATTGAGACTGATGTTGTCAAAATGACATATGTAATTTCTTAGGTTTTATTTGGAGGTTTTGGATGCATGGGTTATAGCACAGTAGTAGAGAATTTGACTAAAGATGGAGATGCCCCTGGTCAAATCTGGGCACCCCCTTTGGGTTTGGTGAAATTTTGGAATAATCAAAATCCTGACTTGGAAGTGAAGCAGTTGTTTTTTCACTTTGTCAAAATGAAGTAAACAATTTCTTTTCTTTTGTTTTGACAATTTGGAAGCGTGGGGGTATAGCTCAGTGGTAGAGTATTTTACTGCAGCTCAAGAGGTCCCCAGATCAAATCCGGGTGTCCCCTTTGGCTATGGTGGATTTTGGAAAATCCAAAGTCTTGACTGCAAATCAAGAGGTCCCTGGTTCAAATCCGGGTGCCCCCTTTGCCTATGGTGGATTTTGGAAAAACCAAAGTCATTACTTCAAATCAAGGCAGATCAAGACATTCACAGGTTCAAATCCAGGTAACCCCTTTAGACTTGGCAGATTTGGAACAACCAAAACATTGACTTCAAAGTGAGGCTGTTGTTGTCAAAATGAAGTGTGTAATTTCTTTGCTTTTGTTTTGAGGTTTTGGATGCATAGGTAATAGCTCAGTAGAAGAGCATTTGACTAAAGATGAAGAGGCTCCTAGTCAAATCCATGTGCTCCCTTTGGATTTGGTGAAATTTTGGAATAATCAAAGTCCTGACTTGAAAGTGAAGCAGTTGTGTTTCACTTTGTCAAACTAAAGTAAACAATTTCTTTTCTTTTGTTTTGAGGAATTTGGAAATATGGGGGGGTATA
The DNA here is from genome assembly GCA_039654775.1 of Spinibarbus caldwelli. Lineage (NCBI taxonomy): Eukaryota > Metazoa > Chordata > Actinopteri > Cypriniformes > Cyprinidae > Spinibarbus > Spinibarbus caldwelli. The sequence goes on along the minus strand of CM077254.1, from coordinate 30,933,865 downwards.
GCTCAGTGGTAGAGCATTTGACTGCAGATCAAGAGGTCCCTGGTTCAAATCCAGGTGCCCCCTTTAGCTATGGTGGATTTTGGAAAAACCAAAGTCTTTACTTCAAATCAAGGCAGATCAAGAAATTAACAGGTTTTGAGGTTTTGTATGCATAGGGTATAGATCAGTAGAAGAGGATTTGACAACAGATGAAGAGGCTCCCGGTCAAATCAAGGTGCCCCCTTGGATTTGGTGAAATTTTGGAATAATCAAAGTCCTGACTTCGAAGTGAAGCAGTTGTTTTTTTCACTTTGTCAAAATGATGTAAACAATTTCTTTTCTTTTCTTTTGACAATTTGGAAGTATGGGGGTATTTCTCAGTGGTAGAGCATTTTACTGCAGCTCAAGAGGTCCCCAGATCAAATCAGGGTGTCCCCTTTGGCTATGGTGGATTTTGGAAAATCCAAAGTCTTGACTGCAGATCAAGATATTCACAGGTTCAAATCTGGGTGCCCCCTTTGGATATGGTGGATTTTGGAAAAACCAAAGCCTTGAATTCAAATCAAGGCAGATCAAGAGATTCACAGGTTGAAATCCGGGTGTCCCCTTTGGACTTGGCAGATTTGGAACAACCAAAACCTTGACTTCAAAGTGAGGCTGATGTTGTCAAAATGAAGTGTGTAATTTCTTTGCTTTTGTTTTGAGGTTTTGGATGCATAGGTTATAGCTCAGTAGAAGAGCATTTGACTAAAGATGAAGAGGCTCCTAGTCAAATCCATGTGCTCCCTTTGGATTTGGTGAAATTTTGGAATAATCAAAGTCCTGACTTGAAAGTGAAGCAGTTGTGTTTCACTTTGTCAAACTAAAGTAAACAATTTCTTTTCTTTTGTTTTAAGGATTTTGGAAACGTGGGGGGGTATAGCTCAGTGGTAGAGCATTTGACTGCAGATCAAGAGGTCCCCGGTTCAAATCCGGGTGCCCCCTTTGGCTATGGTGGATTTTGGAAAAACCAAAGTCTGTACTTCAAATCAAGGCAGATCAAGAGATTCACAGATTCAAATCCAGGTATCCCCTTTAGACTTGGCAGATTTGGAACAACCAAAACATTGACTTCAAATTGAGACTGATGTTGTCAAAATGACATATGTAATTTCTTAGGTTTTGTTTGGAGGTTTTGGATGCATGGGTTATAGCTCAGTAGTAGAGAATTTGACTAAAGATGGAGATGCCCCTGGTCAAATCTGGGCACCCCCTTTGGGTTTGGTGAAACTTTGGAATAATCAAAATCCTGACTTGGAAATGAAGCAGTTGTTTTTTCACTTTGTCAAAATGAAGTAAACAATTTCTTTTCTTTTGTTTTGACAATTTGGAAGCGTGGGGGTATAGCTCAGTGGTAGAGTATTTTACTGCAGCTCAAGAGGTCCCCAGATCAAATCCGGGTGTCCCCTTTGGCTATGGTGGATTTTGGAAAATCCAAAGACTTGACTGCAAATCAAGAGGTCCCCGGTTCAAATCCGGGTGCCCCCTTTGCCTATGGTGGATTTTGGAAAAACCAAAGTCATTACTTCAAATCAAGGCAGATCAAGACATTCACAGGTTCAAATCCAGGTAACCCCTTTAGACTTGGCAGATTTGGAACAACCAAAACATTGACTTCAAAGTGAGGCTGTTGTTGTCAAAATGAAGTGTGTAATTTCTTTGCTTTTGTTTTGAGGTTTTGGATGCATAGGGTTTAGATCAGTAGAAGAGGATTTGACAACAGATGAAGAGGCTCCCGGTCAAATCAAGGTGCCCCCTTGGATTTGGTGAAATTTTGGAATAATCAAAGTCCTGACTTCGAAGTGAAGCAGTTGTTTTTTTTACTTTGTCAAAATGACGTAAACAATTTCTTTTCTTTTCTTTTGACAATTTGGAAGTATGGGGGTATTTCTCAGTGGTAGAGCATTTTACTGCAGCTCAAGAGGTCCCCAGATCAAATCCGGGTGTCCCCTTTGGCTATGGTGGATTTTGGAAAATCCAAAGTCTTGACTGCAGATCAAGATATTCACAGGTTCAAATACGGGTGCCCCCTTTTGGATATGGTGGATTTTGGAAAAACCAAAGCCTTGAATTCAAATCAAAGCAGAACAACCATTCACAGGTTGAAATCCGGGTGTCCCCTTTAGACTTGGCAGATTTGGAACAACCAAAACATTGACTTCAAAGTGAGGCTGATGTTGTCAAAATGAAGTGTGTAATTTCTTTGCTTTTGTTTTGAGGTTTTGTATGCATAGGGTTTAGATCAGTAGAAGAGGATTTGACAACAGATGAAGAGGTGGATTCTGGAAAAACCAATGTCTTTTCTTCAAATCAAGGCAGATCAAGAGATTCACAGGTTCAAATCCGGGTGTCCCCTTTAGACTTGGCAGATTAGGAACAACCAAAACCTTGAAATCAAAGTGAGGCTGTTGTTGTCAAAATGAAGTGTGTAATTTCTTTGCTTTTGTTTTGAGGTTTTGTATGTATAGGGTTTAGATCAGTAGAAGAGGATTTGACAACAGATGAAGAGGCTCCCGGTCAAATCAAGGTGCCCCCTTGGATTTGGTGAAATTTTGGAATAATCAAAGTCCTGACTTGGAAGTGAAGTAGTTGTTTTTTGACTTTGTCAAACTGAAGTAAACAATTTCCTTCCTTTTGTTTTGAGGAGTTTGGAAACGTGGTTTTGGATGCATTTCAAAAGGTTTTGGATGCATAGGTTATAGTTCAGTAGAAGAGCATTTGACTAAAGATGAAGAGGCTCCCAGTCAAATCCAGGTGCTCCCTTTGGATTTGGTGAAATTTTGGAATAATCAAAGTCCTGACTTGAAAGTGAAGCAGTTGTTTTTCACTTTGTCAAACTGAAGTAAACAATTTCTTTTCTTTTGTTTTGAGGATTTTGGAACCATGGGGGGGTATAGCTCAGTGGTAGAGCGTTTGACTGCAGATCAAAAGGTCCCTGGTTCAAATCCAGGTGCCCCCTTTAGCTATGGTGGATTTTGGAAAAACCAAAGTCTTTACTTCAAATCAAGGCAGATCAAGAAATTAACAGGTTTTGAGGTTTTGTATGCATAGGGTATAGATCAGTAGAAGAGGATTTGACAACAGATGAAGAGGCTCCCGGTCAAATCAAGGTGCCCCCTTGGATTTGGTGAAATTTTGGAATAATCAAAGTCCTGACTTCGAAGTGAAGCAGTTGTTTTTTTTCAATTTGTCAAAATGACGTAAACAATTTATTTTCTTTTCTTTTGACAATTTGGAAGTATGGGGGTATTTCTCAGTGGTAGAGCATTTTACTGCAGCTCAAGAGGTCCCCAGATCAAATCCGGGTGTCCCCTTTGGCTATGGTGGATTTTGGAAAATCCAAAGTCTTGACTGCAGATCAAGATATTCACAGGTTCAAATCCGGGTGCCCCCTTTGGATATGGTGGATTTTGGAAAAACCAAAGCCTTGAATTCAAATCAAAGCAGAACAACCATTCACAGGTTGAAATCCGGGTGTCCCCTTTAGACTTGGCAGATTTGGAACAACCAAAACATTGACTTCAAAGTGAGGCTGATGTTGTCAAAATGAAGTGTGTAATTTCTTTGCTTTTGTTTTGAGGTTTTGTATGCATAGGGTTTAGATCAGTAGAAGAGGATTTGACAACAGATGAAGAGGTGGATTCTGGAAAAACCAATGTCTTTTCTTCAAATCAAGGCAGATCAAGAGATTCACAGGTTCAAATCCGGGTGTCCCCTTTAGACTTGGCAGATTAGGAACAACCAAAACCTTGAAATCAAAGTGAGGCTGTTGTTGTCAAAATGAAGTGTGTAATTTCTTTGCTTTTGTTTTGAGGTTTTGTATGTATAGGGTTTAGATCAGTAGAAGAGGATTTGACAACAGATGAAGAGGCTCCCGGTCAAATCAAGGTGCCCCCTTGGATTTGGTGAAATTTTGGAATAATCAAAGTCCTGACTTGGAAGTGAAGTAGTTGTTTTTTGACTTTGTCAAACTGAAGTAAACAATTTCCTTCCTTTTGTTTTGAGGAGTTTGGAAACGTGGTTTTGGATGCATTTCAAAAGGTTTTGGATGCATAGGTTATAGCTCAGTAGAAGAGCATTTGACTAAAGATGAAGAGGCTCCCAGTCAAATCCAGGTGCTCCCTTTGGATTTGGTGAAATTTTGGAATAATCAAAGTCCTGACTTGAAAGTGAAGCAGTTGTTTTTCACTTTGTCAAACTGAAGTAAACAATTTCTTTTCTTTTGTTTTGAGGATTTTGGAACCATGGGGGGGTATAGCTCAGTGGTAGAGCATTTGACTGCAGATCAAAAGGTCCCTGGTTCAAATCCAGGTGCCCCCTTTAGCTATGGTGGATTTTGGAAAAACCAAAGTCTTTACTTCAAATCAAGGCAGATCAAGAAATTAACAGGTTTTGAGGTTTTGTATGCATAGGGTATAGATCAGTAGAAGAGGATTTGACAACAGATGAAGAGGCTCCCGGTCAAATCAAGGTGCCCCCTTGGATTTGGTGAAATTTTGGAATAATCAAAGTCCTGACTTCGAAGTGAAGCAGTTGTTTTTTTCACTTTGTCAAAATGACGTAAACAATTTATTTTCTTTTCTTTTGACAATTTGGAAGTATGGGGGTATTTCTCAGTGGTAGAGCATTTTACTGCAGCTCAAGAGGTCCCCAGATCAAATCCGGGTGTCCCCTTTGGCTATGGTGGATTTTGGAAAATCCAAAGTCTTGACTGCAGATCAAGATATTCACAGGTTCAAATCCGGGTGCCCCCTTTGGATATGGTGGATTTTGGAAAAACCAAAGCCTTGAATTCAAATCAAAGCAGAACAACCATTCACAGGTTGAAATCCGGGTGTCCCCTTTAGACTTGGCAGATTTGGAACAACCAAAACATTGACTTCAAAGTGAGGCTGATGTTGTCAAAATGAAGTGTGTAATTTCTTTGCTTTTGTTTTGAGGTTTTGTATGCATAGGGTTTAGATCAGTAGAAGAGGATTTGACAACAGATGAAGAGGTGGATTCTGGAAAAACCAATGTCTTTTCTTCAAATCAAGGCAGATCAAGAGATTCACAGGTTCAAATCCGGGTGTCCCCTTTAGACTTGGCAGATTAGGAACAACCAAAACCTTGAAATCAAAGTGAGGCTGTTGTTGTCAAAATGAAGTGTGTAATTTCTTTGCTTTTGTTTTGAGGTTTTGTATGTATAGGGTTTAGATCAGTAGAAGAGGATTTGACAACAGATGAAGAGGCTCCCGGTCAAATCAAGGTGCCCCATTGGATTTGGTGAAATTTTGGAATAATCAAAGTCCTGACTTGGAAGTGAAGTAGTTGTTTTTTGACTTTGTCAAACTGAAGTAAACAATTTCCTTCCTTTTGTTTTGAGGAGTTTGGAAACGTGGTTTTGGATGCATTTCAAAAGGTTTTGGATGCATAGGTTATAGCTCAGTAGAAGAGCATTTGACTAAAGATGAAGAGGCTCCCAGTCAAATCCAGGTGCTCCCTTTGGATTTGGTGAAATTTTGGAATAATCAAAGTCCTGACTTGAAAGTGAAGCAGTTGTTTTTCACTTTGTCAAACTGAAGTAAACAATTTCTTTTCTTTTGTTTTGAGGATTTTGGAACCATGGGGGGGTATAGCTCAGTAGTAGAGCATTTGACTGCAGATCAAAAGGTCCCTGGTTCAAATCCAGGTGCCCCCTTTAGCTATGGTGGATTTTGGAAAAACCAAAGTCTTTACTTCAAATCAAGGCAGATCAAGAAATTAACAGGTTTTGAGGTTTTGTATGCATAGGGTATAGATCAGTAGAAGAGGATTTGACAACAGATGAAGAGGCTCCCGGTCAAATCAAGGTGCCCCCTTGGATTTGGTGAAATTTTGGAATAATCAAAGTCCTGACTTCGAAGTGAAGCAGTTGTTTTTTTCACTTTGTCAAAATGACGTAAACAATTTATTTTCTTTTCTTTTGACAATTTGGAAGTATGGGGGTATTTCTCAGTGGTAGAGCATTTTACTGCAGCTCAAGAGGTCCCCAGATCAAATCCGGGTGTCCCCTTTGGCTATGGTGGATTTTGGAAAATCCAAAGTCTTGACTGCAGATCAAGATATTCACAGGTTCAAATCCGGGTGCCCCCTTTGGATATGGTGGATTTTGGAAAAACCAAAGCCTTGAATTCAAATCAAGGCAGATCAAGATATTCACAGGTTCAAATCCAGGTAACCCCTTTAGACTTGGCAGATTTGGAACAACCAAAACATTGACTTCAAAGTGAGGCTGTTGTTGTCAAAATGAAGTGTGTAATTTCTTTGCTTTTGTTTTGAGGTTTTGGATGCATAGGGTTTAGATCAGTAGAAGAGGATTTGACAACAGATGAAGAGGCTCCCGGTCAAATCAAGGTGCCCCCTTGGATTTGGTGAAATTTTGGAATAATCAAAGTCCTGACTTCGAAGTGAAGCAGTTGTTTTTTTCACTTTGTCAAAATGACGTAAACAATTTCTTTTCTTTTCTTTTGACAATTTGGAAGTATTGGGGTATTTCTCAGTGGTAGAGCATTTTACTGCAGCTCAAGAGGTCCCCAGATCAAATCCGGGTGTCCCCTTTGGCTATGGTGTATTTTGGAAAATCCAAAGTCTTGACTGCAGATCAAGATATTCACAGGTTCAAATACGGGTGCCCCCTTTTGGATATGGTGGATTTTGGAAAAACCAAAGCCTTGAATTCAAATCAAAGCAGAACAACCATTCACAGGTTGAAATCCGGGTGTCCCCTTTAGACTTGGCAGATTTGGAACAACCAAAACATTGACTTCAAAGTGAGGCTGATGTTGTCAAAATGAAGTGTGTAATTTCTTTGCTTTTGTTTTGAGGTTTTGTATGCATAGGGTTTAGATCAGTAGAAGAGGATTTGACAACAGATGAAGAGGTGGATTCTGGAAAAACCAATGTCTTTTCTTCAAATCAAGGCAGATTTTGGAAAATCCAAAGTCTTGACTGCAGATCAAGATATTCACAGGTTCAAATACGGGTGCCCCCTTTTGGATATGGTGGATTTTGGAAAAACCAAAGCCTTGAATTCAAATCAAAGCAGAACAACCATTCACAGGTTCAAATCCGGGTGTCCCCTTTAGACTTGGCAGATTAGGAACAACCAAAACCTTGAAATCAAAGTGAGGCTGTTGTTGTCAAAATGAAGTGTGTAATTTCTTTGCTTTTGTTTTGAGGTTTTGTATGCATAGGGTTTAGATCAGTAGAAGAGGATTTGACAACAGATGAAGAGGTGGATTCTGGAAAAACCAATGTCTTTTCTTCAAATCAAGGCAGATCAAGAGATTCACAGGTTCAAATCCGGGTGTCCCCTTTAGACTTGGCAGATTAGGAACAACCAAAACCTTGAAATCAAAGTGAGGCTGTTGTTGTCAAAATGAAGTGTGTAATTTCTTTGCTTTTGTTTTGAGGTTTTGTATGTATAGGGTTTAGATCAGTAGAAGAGGATTTGACAACAGATGAAGAGGCTCCCGGTCAAATCAAGGTGCCCCCTTGGATTTGGTGAAATTTTGGAATAATCAAAGTCCTGACTTGGAAGTGAAGTAGTTGTTTTTTGACTTTGTCAAACTGAAGTAAACAATTTCCTTCCTTTTGTTTTGAGGAGTTTGGAAACGTGGTTTTGGATGCATTTCAAAAGGTTTTGGATGCATAGGTTATAGCTCAGTAGAAGAGCATTTGACTAAAGATGAAGAGGCTCCCAGTCAAATCCAGGTGCTCCCTTTGGATTTGGTGAAATTTTGGAATAATCAAAGTCCTGACTTGAAAGTGAAGCAGTTGTTTTTCACTTTGTCAAACTGAAGTAAACAATTTCTTTTCTTTTGTTTTGAGGATTTTGGAACCATGGGGGGGTATAGCTCAGTGGTAGAGCATTTGACTGCAGATCAAAAGGTCCCTGGTTCAAATCCAGGTGCCCCCTTTAGCTATGGTGGATTTTGGAAAAACCAAAGTCTTTACTTCAAATCAAGGCAGATCAAGAAATTAACAGGTTTTGAGGTTTTGTATGCATAGGGTATAGATCAGTAGAAGAGGATTTGACAACAGATGAAGAGGCTCCCGGTCAAATCAAGGTGCCCCCTTGGATTTGGTGAAATTTTGGAATAATCAAAGTCCTGACTTCGAAGTGAAGCAGTTGTTTTTTTCACTTTGTCAAAATGACGTAAACAATTTATTTTCTTTTCTTTTGACAATTTGGAAGTATGGGGGTATTTCTCAGTGGTAGAGCATTTTACTGCAGCTCAAGAGGTCCCCAGATCAAATCCGGGTGTCCCCTTTGGCTATGGTGGATTTTGGAAAATCCAAAGTCTTGACTGCAGATCAAGATATTCACAGGTTCAAATCCGGGTGCCCCCTTTGGATATGGTGGATTTTGGAAAAACCAAAGCCTTGAATTCAAATCAAAGCAGAACAACCATTCACAGGTTGAAATCCGGGTGTCCCCTTTAGACTTGGCAGATTTGGAACAACCAAAACATTGACTTCAAAGTGAGGCTGATGTTGTCAAAATGAAGTGTGTAATTTCTTTGCTTTTGTTTTGAGGTTTTGTATGCATAGGGTTTAGATCAGTAGAAGAGGATTTGACAACAGATGAAGAGGTGGATTCTGGAAAAACCAATGTCTTTTCTTCAAATCAAGGCAGATCAAGAGATTCACAGGTTCAAATCCGGGTGTCCCCTTTAGACTTGGCAGATTAGGAACAACCAAAACCTTGAAATCAAAGTGAGGCTGTTGTTGTCAAAATGAAGTGTGTAATTTCTTTGCTTTTGTTTTGAGGTTTTGTATGTATAGGGTTTAGATCAGTAGAAGAGGATTTGACAACAGATGAAGAGGCTCCCGGTCAAATCAAGGTGCCCCCTTGGATTTGGTGAAATTTTGGAATAATCAAAGTCCTGACTTGGAAGTGAAGTAGTTGTTTTTTGACTTTGTCAAACTGAAGTAAACAATTTCCTTCCTTTTGTTTTGAGGAGTTTGGAAACGTGGTTTTGGATGCATTTCAAAAGGTTTTGGATGCATAGGTTATAGCTCAGTAGAAGAGCATTTGACTAAAGATGAAGAGGCTCCCAGTCAAATCCAGGTGCTCCCTTTGGATTTGGTGAAATTTTGGAATAATCAAAGTCCTGACTTGAAAGTGAAGCAGTTGTTTTTCACTTTGTCAAACTGAAGTAAACAATTTCTTTTCTTTTGTTTTGAGGATTTTGGAACCATGGGGGGGTATAGCTCAGTAGTAGAGCATTTGACTGCAGATCAAAAGGTCCCTGGTTCAAATCCAGGTGCCCCCTTTAGCTATGGTGGATTTTGGAAAAACCAAAGTCTTTACTTCAAATCAAGGCAGATCAAGAAATTAACAGGTTTTGAGGTTTTGTATGCATAGGGTATAGATCAGTAGAAGAGGATTTGACAACAGATGAAGAGGCTCCCGGTCAAATCAAGGTGCCCCCTTGGATTTGGTGAAATTTTGGAATAATCAAAGTCCTGACTTCGAAGTGAAGCAGTTGTTTTTTTCACTTTGTCAAAATGACGTAAACAATTTATTTTCTTTTCTTTTGACAATTTGGAAGTATGGGGGTATTTCTCAGTGGTAGAGCATTTTACTGCAGCTCAAGAGGTCCCCAGATCAAATCCGGGTGTCCCCTTTGGCTATGGTGGATTTTGGAAAATCCAAAGTCTTGACTGCAGATCAAGATATTCACAGGTTCAAATCCGGGTGCCCCCTTTGGATATGGTGGATTTTGGAAAAACCAAAGCCTTGAATTCAAATCAAAGCAGAACAACCATTCACAGGTTGAAATCCGGGTGTCCCCTTTAGACTTGGCAGATTTGGAACAACCAAAACATTGACTTCAAAGTGAGGCTGATGTTGTCAAAATGAAGTGTGTAATTTCTTTGCTTTTGTTTTGAGGTTTTGTATGCATAGGGTTTAGATCAGTAGAAGAGGATTTGACAACAGATGAAGAGGTGGATTCTGGAAAAACCAATGTCTTTTCTTCAAATCAAGGCAGATCAAGAGATTCACAGGTTCAAATCCGGGTGTCCCCTTTAGACTTGGCAGATTAGGAACAACCAAAACCTTGAAATCAAAGTGAGGCTGTTGTTGTCAAAATGAAGTGTGTAATTTCTTTGCTTTTGTTTTGAGGTTTTGTATGTATAGGGTTTAGATCAGTAGAAGAGGATTTGACAACAGATGAAGAGGCTCCCGGTCAAATCAAGGTGCCCCCTTGGATTTGGTGAAATTTTGGAATAATCAAAGTCCTGACTTGGAAGTGAAGTAGTTGTTTTTTGACTTTGTCAAACTGAAGTAAACAATTTCCTTCCTTTTGTTTTGAGGAGTTTGGAAACGTGGTTTTGGATGCATTTCAAAAGGTTTTGGATGCATAGGTTATAGCTCAGTAGAAGAGCATTTGACTAAAGATGAAGAGGCTCCCAGTCAAATCCAGGTGCTCCCTTTGGATTTGGTGAAATTTTGGAATAATCAAAGTCCTGACTTGAAAGTGAAGCAGTTGTTTTTCACTTTGTCAAACTGAAGTAAACAATTTCTTTTCTTTTGTTTTGAGGATTTTGGAACCATGGGGGGGTATAGCTCAGTGGTAGAGCATTTGACTGCAGATCAAAAGGTCCCTGGTTCAAATCCAGGTGCCCCCTTTAGCTATGGTGGATTTTGGAAAAACCAAAGTCTTTACTTCAAATCAAGGCAGATCAAGAAATTAACAGGTTTTGAGGTTTTGTATGCATAGGGTATAGATCAGTAGAAGAGGATTTGACAACAGATGAAGAGGCTCCCGGTCAAATCAAGGTGCCCCCTTGGATTTGGTGAAATTTTGGAATAATCAAAGTCCTGACTTCGAAGTGAAGCAGTTGTTTTTTTCACTTTGTCAAAATGACGTAAACAATTTATTTTCTTTTCTTTTGACAATTTGGAAGTATGGGGGTATTTCTCAGTGGTAGAGCATTTTACTGCAGCTCAAGAGGTCCCCAGATCAAATCCGGGTGTCCCCTTTGGCTATGGTGGATTTTGGAAAATCCAAAGTCTTGACTGCAGATCAAGATATTCACAGGTTCAAATCCGGGTGCCCCCTTTGGATATGGTGGATTTTGGAAAAACCAAAGCCTTGAATTCAAATCAAAGCAGAACAACCATTCACAGGTTGAAATCCGGGTGTCCCCTTTAGACTTGGCAGATTTGGAACAACCAAAACATTGACTTCAAAGTGAGGCTGATGTTGTCAAAATGAAGTGTGTAATTTCTTTGCTTTTGTTTTGAGGTTTTGTATGCATAGGGTTTAGATCAGTAGAAGAGGATTTGACAACAGATGAAGAGGTGGATTCTGGAAAAACCAATGTCTTTTCTTCAAATCAAGGCAGATCAAGAGATTCACAGGTTCAAATCCGGGTGTCCCCTTTAGACTTGGCAGATTAGGAACAACCAAAACCTTGAAATCAAAGTGAGGCTGTTGTTGTCAAAATGAAGTGTGTAATTTCTTTGCTTTTGTTTTGAGGTTTTGTATGTATAGGGTTTAGATCAGTAGAAGAGGATTTGACAACAGATGAAGAGGCTCCCGGTCAAATCAAGGTGCCCCATTGGATTTGGTGAAATTTTGGAATAATCAAAGTCCTGACTTGGAAGTGAAGTAGTTGTTTTTTGACTTTGTCAAACTGAAGTAAACAATTTCCTTCCTTTTGTTTTGAGGAGTTTGGAAACGTGGTTTTGGATGCATTTCAAAAGGTTTTGGATGCATAGGTTATAGCTCAGTAGAAGAGCATTTGACTAAAGATGAAGAGGCTCCCAGTCAAATCCAGGTGCTCCCTTTGGATTTGGTGAAATTTTGGAATAATCAAAGTCCTGACTTGAAAGTGAAGCAGTTGTTTTTCACTTTGTCAAACTGAAGTAAACAATTTCTTTTCTTTTGTTTTGAGGATTTTGGAACCATGGGGGGGTATAGCTCAGTAGTAGAGCATTTGACTGCAGATCAAAAGGTCCCTGGTTCAAATCCAGGTGCCCCCTTTAGCTATGGTGGATTTTGGAAAAACCAAAGTCTTTACTTCAAATCAAGGCAGATCAAGAAATTAACAGGTTTTGAGGTTTTGTATGCATAGGGTATAGATCAGTAGAAGAGGATTTGACAACAGATGAAGAGGCTCCCGGTCAAATCAAGGTGCCCCCTTGGATTTGGTGAAATTTTGGAATAATCAAAGTCCTGACTTCGAAGTGAAGCAGTTGTTTTTTTCACTTTGTCAAAATGACGTAAACAATTTATTTTCTTTTCTTTTGACAATTTGGAAGTATGGGGGTATTTCTCAGTGGTAGAGCATTTTACTGCAGCTCAAGAGGTCCCCAGATCAAATCCGGGTGTCCCCTTTGGCTATGGTGGATTTTGGAAAATCCAAAGTCTTGACTGCAGATCAAGATATTCACAGGTTCAAATCCGGGTGCCCCCTTTGGATATGGTGGATTTTGGAAAAACCAAAGCCTTGAATTCAAATCAAGGCAGATCAAGATATTCACAGGTTCAAATCCAGGTAACCCCTTTAGACTTGGCAGATTTGGAACAACCAAAACATTGACTTCAAAGTGAGGCTGTTGTTGTCAAAATGAAGTGTGTAATTTCTTTGCTTTTGTTTTGAGGTTTTGGATGCATAGGGTTTAGATCAGTAGAAGAGGATTTGACAACAGATGAAGAGGCTCCCGGTCAAATCAAGGTGCCCCCTTGGATTTGGTGAAATTTTGGAATAATCAAAGTCCTGACTTCGAAGTGAAGCAGTTGTTTTTTTCACTTTGTCAAAATGACGTAAACAATTTCTTTTCTTTTCTTTTGACAATTTGGAAGTATTGGGGTATTTCTCAGTGGTAGAGCATTTTACTGCAGCTCAAGAGGTCCCCAGATCAAATCCGGGTGTCCCCTTTGGCTATGGTGTATTTTGGAAAATCCAAAGTCTTGACTGCAGATCAAGATATTCACAGGTTCAAATACGGGTGCCCCCTTTTGGATATGGTGGATTTTGGAAAAACCAAAGCCTTGAATTCAAATCAAAGCAGAACAACCATTCACAGGTTGAAATCCGGGTGTCCCCTTTAGACTTGGCAGATTTGGAACAACCAAAACATTGACTTCAAAGTGAGGCTGATGTTGTCAAAATGAAGTGTGTAATTTCTTTGCTTTTGTTTTGAGGTTTTGTATGCATAGGGTTTAGATCAGTAGAAGAGGATTTGACAACAGATGAAGAGGTGGATTCTGGAAAAACCAATGTCTTTTCTTCAAATCAAGGCAGATTTTGGAAAATCCAAAGTCTTGACTGCAGATCAAGATATTCACAGGTTCAAATACGGGTGCCCCCTTTTGGATATGGTGGATTTTGGAAAAACCAAAGCCTTGAATTCAAATCAAAGCAGAACAACCATTCACAGGTTCAAATCCGGGTGTCCCCTTTAGACTTGGCAGATTAGGAACAACCAAAACCTTGAAATCAAAGTGAGGCTGTTGTTGTCAAAATGAAGTGTGTAATTTCTTTGCTTTTGTTTTGAGGTTTTGTATGCATAGGGTTTAGATCAGTAGAAGAGGATTTGACAACAGATGAAGAGGTGGATTCTGGAAAAACCAATGTCTTTTCTTCAAATCAAGGCAGATCAAGAGATTCACAGGTTCAAATCCGGGTGTCCCCTTTAGACTTGGCAGATTAGGAACAACCAAAACCTTGAAATCAAAGTGAGGCTGTTGTTGTCAAAATGAAGTGTGTAATTTCTTTGCTTTTGTTTTGAGGTTTTGTATGTATAGGGTTTAGATCAGTAGAAGAGGATTTGACAACAGATGAAGAGGCTCCCGGTCAAATCAAGGTGCCCCCTTGGATTTGGTGAAATTTTGGAATAATCAAAGTCCTGACTTGGAAGTGAAGTAGTTGTTTTTTGACTTTGTCAAACTGAAGTAAACAATTTCCTTCCTTTTGTTTTGAGGAGTTTGGAAACGTGGTTTTGGATGCATTTCAAAAGGTTTTGGATGCATAGGTTATAGCTCAGTAGAAGAGCATTTGACTAAAGATGAAGAGGCTCCCAGTCAAATCCAGGTGCTCCCTTTGGATTTGGTGAAATTTTGGAATAATCAAAGTCCTGACTTGAAAGTGAAGCAGTTGTTTTTCACTTTGTCAAACTGAAGTAAACAATTTCTTTTCTTTTGTTTTGAGGATTTTGGAACCATGGGGGGGTATAGCTCAGTGGTAGAGCATTTGACTGCAGATCAAAAGGTCCCTGGTTCAAATCCAGGTGCCCCCTTTAGCTATGGTGGATTTTGGAAAAACCAAAGTCTTTACTTCAAATCAAGGCAGATCAAGAAATTAACAGGTTTTGAGGTTTTGTATGCATAGGGTATAGATCAGTAGAAGAGGATTTGACAACAGATGAAGAGGCTCCCGGTCAAATCAAGGTGCCCCCTTGGATTTGGTGAAATTTTGGAATAATCAAAGTCCTGACTTCGAAGTGAAGCAGTTGTTTTTTTCACTTTGTCAAAATGACGTAAACAATTTATTTTCTTTTCTTTTGACAATTTGGAAGTATGGGGGTATTTCTCAGTGGTAGAGCATTTTACTGCAGCTCAAGAGGTCCCCAGATCAAATCCGGGTGTCCCCTTTGGCTATGGTGGATTTTGGAAAATCCAAAGTCTTGACTGCAGATCAAGATATTCACAGGTTCAAATCCGGGTGCCCCCTTTGGATATGGTGGATTTTGGAAAAACCAAAGCCTTGAATTCAAATCAAAGCAGAACAACCATTCACAGGTTGAAATCCGGGTGTCCCCTTTAGACTTGGCAGATTTGGAACAACCAAAACATTGACTTCAAAGTGAGGCTGATGTTGTCAAAATGAAGTGTGTAATTTCTTTGCTTTTGTTTTGAGGTTTTGTATGCATAGGGTTTAGATCAGTAGAAGAGGATTTGACAACAGATGAAGAGGTGGATTCTGGAAAAACCAATGTCTTTTCTTCAAATCAAGGCAGATCAAGAGATTCACAGGTTCAAATCCGGGTGTCCCCTTTAGACTTGGCAGATTAGGAACAACCAAAACCTTGAAATCAAAGTGAGGCTGTTGTTGTCAAAATGAAGTGTGTAATTTCTTTGCTTTTGTTTTGAGGTTTTGTATGTATAGGGTTTAGATCAGTAGAAGAGGATTTGACAACAGATGAAGAGGCTCCCGGTCAAATCAAGGTGCCCCCTTGGATTTGGTGAAATTTTGGAATAATCAAAGTCCTGACTTGGAAGTGAAGTAGTTGTTTTTTGACTTTGTCAAACTGAAGTAAACAATTTCCTTCCTTTTGTTTTGAGGAGTTTGGAAACGTGGTTTTGGATGCATTTCAAAAGGTTTTGGATGCATAGGTTATAGCTCAGTAGAAGAGCATTTGACTAAAGATGAAGAGGCTCCCAGTCAAATCCAGGTGCTCCCTTTGGATTTGGTGAAATTTTGGAATAATCAAAGTCCTGACTTGAAAGTGAAGCAGTTGTTTTTCACTTTGTCAAACTGAAGTAAACAATTTCTTTTCTTTTGTTTTGAGGATTTTGGAACCATGGGGGGGTATAGCTCAGTAGTAGAGCATTTGACTGCAGATCAAAAGGTCCCTGGTTCAAATCCAGGTGCCCCCTTTAGCTATGGTGGATTTTGGAAAAACCAAAGTCTTTACTTCAAATCAAGGCAGATCAAGAAATTAACAGGTTTTGAGGTTTTGTATGCATAGGGTATAGATCAGTAGAAGAGGATTTGACAACAGATGAAGAGGCTCCCGGTCAAATCAAGGTGCCCCCTTGGATTTGGTGAAATTTTGGAATAATCAAAGTCCTGACTTCGAAGTGAAGCAGTTGTTTTTTTCACTTTGTCAAAATGACGTAAACAATTTATTTTCTTTTCTTTTGACAATTTGGAAGTATGGGGGTATTTCTCAGTGGTAGAGCATTTTACTGCAGCTCAAGAGGTCCCCAGATCAAATCCGGGTGTCCCCTTTGGCTATGGTGGATTTTGGAAAATCCAAAGTCTTGACTGCAGATCAAGATATTCACAGGTTCAAATCCGGGTGCCCCCTTTGGATATGGTGGATTTTGGAAAAACCAAAGCCTTGAATTCAAATCAAGGCAGATCAAGAGATTCACAGGTTGAAATCCGGGTGTCCCCTTTGGACTTGGCAGATTTGGAACAACCAAAACCTTGACTTCAAAGTGAGGCTGATGTTGTCAAAATGAAGTGTGTAATTTCTTTGCTTTTGTTTTGAGGTTTTGGATGCATAGGTTATAGCTCAGTAGAAGAGCATTTGACTAAAGATGAAGAGGCTCCTAGTCAAATCCATGTGCTCCCTTTGGATTTGGTGAAATTTTGGAATAATCAAAGTCCTGACTTGAAAGTGAAGCAGTTGTGTTTCACTTTGTCAAACTAAAGTAAACAATTTCTTTTCTTTTGTTTTGAGGATTTTGGAAACATGGGGGGGTATAGCTCAGTGGTAGAGCATTTGACTGCAGATCAAGAGGTCCCCGGTTCAAATCCGGGTGCCCCCTTTGGCTATGGTGGATTTTGGAAAATCCAAAGTCTGTACTTCAAATCAAGGCAGATCAAGAGATTCACAGATTCAAATCCAGGTATCCCCTTTAGACTTGGCAGATTTGGAACAACCAAAACATTGACTTCAAATTGAGACTGATGTTGTCAAAATGACATATGTAATTTCTTAGGTTTTGTTTGGAGGTTTTGGATGCATGGGTTATAGCTCAGTAGTAGAGAATTTGACTAAAGATGGAGATGCCCCTGGTCAAATCTGGGCACCCCCTTTGGGTTTGGTGAAACTTGGAATAATCAAAATCCTGACTTGGAAATGAAGCAGTTGTTTTTTCACTTTGTCAAAATGAAGTAAACAATTTCTTTTCTTTTCTTTTGACAATTTGGAAGTATGGGGGTATTTCTCAGTGGTAGAGCATTTTACTGCAGCTCAAGAGGTCCCCAGATCAAATCCGGGTGTCCCCTTTGGCTATGGTGGATTTTGGAAAATCCAAAGTCTTGACTGCAAATCAAGAGGTCCCCGGTTCAAATCCGGGTGCCCCCTTTGCCTATGGTGGATTTTGGAAAAACCAAAGTCATTACTTCAAATCAAGGCAGATCAAGATATTCACAGGTTCAAATCCAGGTAACCCCTTTAGACTTGGCAGATTTGGAACAACCAAAACATTGACTTCAAAGTGAGGCTGTTGTTGTCAAAATGAAGTGTGTAATTTCTTTGCTTTTGTTTTGAGGTTTTGGATGCATAGGGTTTAGATCAGTAGAAGAGGATTTGACAACAGATGAAGAGGCTCCCGGTCAAATCAAGGTGCCCCCTTGGATTTGGTGAAATTTTGGAATAATCAAAGTCCTGACTTCGAAGTGAAGCAGTTGTTTTTTTCACTTTGTCAAAATGACGTAAACAATTTCTTTTCTTTTCTTTTGACAATTTGGAAGTATTGGGGTATTTCTCAGTGGTAGAGCATTTTACTGCAGCCCAAGAGGTCCCCAGATCAAATCCGGGTGTCCCCTTTGGCTATGGTGTATTTTGGAAAATCCAAAGTCTTGACTGCAGATCAAGATATTCACAGGTTCAAATACGGGTGCCCCCTTTTGGATATGGTGGATTTTGGAAAAACCAAAGCCTTGAATTCAAATCAAAGCAGAACAACCATTCACAGGTTGAAATCCGGGTGTCCCCTTTAGACTTGGCAGATTTGGAACAACCAAAACATTGACTTCAAAGTGAGGCTGATGTTGTCAAAATGAAGTGTGTAATTTCTTTGCTTTTGTTTTGAGGTTTTGTATGCATAGGGTTTAGATCAGTAGAAGAGGATTTGACAACAGATGAAGAGGTGGATTCTGGAAAAACCAATGTCTTTTCTTCAAATCAAGGCAGATTTTGGAAAATCCAAAGTCTTGACTGCAGATCAAGATATTCACAGGTTCAAATACGGGTGCCCCCTTTTGGATATGGTGGATTTTGGAAAAACCAAAGCCTTGAATTCAAATCAAAGCAGAACAACCATTCACAGGTTCAAATCCGGGTGTCCCCTTTAGACTTGGCAGATTAGGAACAACCAAAACCTTGAAATCAAAGTGAGGCTGTTGTTGTCAAAATGAAGTGTGTAATTTCTTTGCTTTTGTTTTGAGGTTTTGTATGTATAGGGTTTAGATCAGTAGAAGAGGATTTGACAACAGATGAAGAGGCTCCCGGTCAAATCAAGGTGCCCCCTTGGATTTGGTGAAATTTTGGAATAATCAAAGTCCTGACTTGGAAGTGAAGTAGTTGTTTTTTGACTTTGTCAAACTGAAGTAAACAATTTCCTTCCTTTTGTTTTGAGGAGTTTGGAAACGTGGTTTTGGATGCATTTCAAAAGGTTTTGGATGCATAGGTTATAGCTCAGTAGAAGAGCATTTGACTAAAGATGAAGAGGCTCCCAGTCAAATCCAGGTGCTCCCTTTGGATTTGGTGAAATTTTGGAATAATCAAAGTCCTGACTTGAAAGTGAAGCAGTTGTTTTTCACTTTGTCAAACTGAAGTAAACAATTTCTTTTCTTTTGTTTTGAGGATTTTGGAACCATGGGGGGGTATAGCTCAGTGGTAGAGCATTTGACTGCAGATCAAGAGGTCCCTGGTTCAAATCCAGGTGCCCCCTTTAGCTATGGTGGATTTTGGAAAAACCAAAGTCTTTACTTCAAATCAAGGCAGATCAAGAAATTAACAGGTTTTGAGGTTTTGTATGCATAGGGTATAGATCAGTAGAAGAGGATTTGACAACAGATGAAGAGGCTCCCGGTCAAATCAAGGTGCCCCCTTGGATTTGGTGAAATTTTGGAATAATCAAAGTCCTGACTTCGAAGTGAAGCAGTTGTTTTTTTCACTTTGTCAAAATGACGTAAACAATTTCTTTTCTTTTCTTTTGACAATTTGGAAGTATGGGGGTATTTCTCAGTGGTAGAGCATTTTACTGCAGCTCAAGAGGTCCCCAGATCAAATCCGGGTGTCCCCTTTGGCTATGGTGGATTTTGGAAAATCCAAAGTCTTGACTGCAGATCAAGATATTCACAGGTTCAAATCCGGGTGCCCCCTTTGGATATGGTGGATTTTGGAAAAACCAAAGCCTTGAATTCAAATCAAGGCAGATCAAGAGATTCACAGGTTGAAATCCGGGTGTCCCCTTTGGACTTGGCAGATTTGGAACAACCAAAACCTTGACTTCAAAGTGAGGCTGATGTTGTCAAAATGAAGTGTGTAATTTCTTTGCTTTTGTTTTGAGGTTTTGGATGCATAGGTTATAGCTCAGTAGAAGAGCATTTGACTAAAGATGAAGAGGCTCCTAGTCAAATCCATGTGCTCCCTTTGGATTTGGTGAAATTTTGGAATAATCAAAGTCCTGACTTGAAAGTGAAGCAGTTGTGTTTCACTTTGTCAAACTAAAGTAAACAATTTCTTTTCTTTTGTTTTGAGGATTTTGGAAACATGGGGGGGTATAGCTCAGTGGTAGAGTATTTGACTGCAGATCAAGAGGTCCCTGGTTCAAATCCGGGTGCCCCCTTTGGCTATGGTGGATTTTGGAAAAACCAAAGTCTGTACTTCAAATCAAGGCAGATCAAGACATTCACAGGTTCAAATCCAGGTAACCCCTTTAGACTTGGCAGATTTGGAACAACCAAAACATTGACTTCAAAGTGAGGCTGTTGTTGTCTAAATGAAGTGTGTAATTTCTTTGCTTTTGTTTTGAGGTTTTGGATGCATAGGGTTTAGATCAGTAGAAGAGGATTTGACAACAGATGAAGAGGCTCCCGGTCAAATCAAGGTGCCCCCTTGGATTTGGTGAAATTTTGGAATAATCAAAGTCCTGACTTCGAAGTGAAGCAGTTGTTTTTTTCACTTTGTCAAAATGACGTAAACAATTTCTTTTCTTTTCTTTTGACAATTTGGAAGTATGGGGGTATTTCTCAGTGGTAGAGCATTTTACTGCAGCTCAAGAGGTCCCCAGATCAAATCCGGGTGTCCCCTTTGGCTATGGTGGATTTTGGAAAATCCAAAGTCTTGACTGCAGATCAAGATATTCACAGGTTCAAATCCGGGTGCCCCCTTTGGATATGGTGGATTTTGGAAAAACCAAAGCCTTGAATTCAAATCAAGGCAGATCAAGAGATTCACAGGTTGAAATCCGGGTGTCCCCTTTGGACTTGGCAGATTTGGAACAACCAAAACCTTGACTTCAAAGTGAGGCTGATGTTGTCAAAATGAAGTGTGTAATTTCTTTGCTTTTGTTTTGAGGTTTTGGATGCATAGGTTATAGCTCAGTAGAAGAGCATTTGACTAAAGATGAAGAGGCTCCTAGTCAAATCCATGTGCTCCCTTTGGATTTGGTGAAATTTTGGAATAATCAAAGTCCTGACTTGAAAGTGAAGCAGTTGTGTTTCACTTTGTCAAACTGGAGTAAACAATTTCTTTTCTTTTGTTTTGAGGATTTTGGAAACATGGGGGGGTATAGCTCAGTGGTAGAGCATTTGACTGCAGATCAAGAGGTCCCCGGTTCAAATCCGGGTGCCCCCTTTGGCTATGGTGGAGTTTGGAAAAACAAAAGTCTGTACTGCAGATCAAGAGTTTCACAGATTCAAATCCAGGTATCCCCTTTAGACTTGGCAGATTTGGAACAACCAAAACATTGACTTCAAATTGAGACTGATGTTGTCAAAATGACATATGTAATTTCTTAGGTTTTGTTTGGAGGTTTTGGATGCATGGGTTATAGCTCAGTAGTAGAGAATTTGACTAAAGATGGAGATGCCCCTGGTCAAATCTGGGCACCCCCTTTGGGTTTGGTGAAATTTTGGAATAATCAAAATCCTGACTTGGAAGTGAAGCAGTTGTTTTTTCACTTTGTCAAAATGAAGTAAACAATTTCTTTTCTTTTGTTTTGACAATTTGGAAGCGTGGGGGTATAGCTCAGTGGTAGAGTATTTTGCTGCAGCTCAAGAGGTCCCCAGATCAAATCCGGGTGTCCCCTTTGGCTATGGTGGATTTTGGAAAATCCAAAGTCTTGACTGCAAATCAAGAGGTCCCCGGTTCAAATCCGGGTGCCCCCTTTGCCTATGGTGGATTTTGGAAAAACCAAAGTCATTACTTCAAATCAAGGCAGATCAAGACATTCACAGGTTCAAATCCAGGTATCCCCTTTAGACTTGGCAGATTTGGAACAACCAAAACATTGACTTCAAAGTGAGGCTGTTGTTGTCAAAATGAAGTGTGTAATTTCTTTGCTTTTGTTTTGAGGTTTTGGATGCATAGGGTTTAGATCAGTAGAAGAGGATTTGACAACAGATGAAGAGGCTCCCGGTCAAATCAAGGTGCCCCCTTGGATTTGGTGAAATTTTGGAATAATCAAAGTCCTGCCTTCGAAGTGAAGCAGTTGTTTTTTTCACTATGTCAAAAGGAAGTAAACAATTTCTTTTCTTTTCTTTTGACAATTTGGAAGCATGGGGGTATAGCTCAGTGGTAGAGCATTTTACTGCAGCTCAAGAGGTCCCCAGATCAAATCCGGGTGTCCCCTTTGGCTATGGTGGATTTTGGAGAATCCAAAGCCCTGAATTCAAATCAAGGCAGATCAAGATATTCACAGGTTCAAATCCGGGTGCCCCCTTTGGATATGGTGGATTTTGGAAAAACCAAAGCCCTGAATTCAAATCAAGGCAGATCAAGAGATTCACAGGTTGAAATCCGGGTGTCCCCTTTGGACTTGGCAGATTTGGAACAACCAAAACATTGACTTCAAAGTGAGGCTGATGTTGTCAAAATAAAGTGTGTAATTTCTTTGCTTTTGTTTTGAGGTTTTGGATGCATAGGGTATAGCTCAGTAGAAGAGCATTTGACTAAAGATGAAGAGGCTCCTAGTCAAATCCATGTGCTCCCTTTGGATTTGGTGAAATTTTGGAATAATCAAAGTCCTGACTTGAAAGTGAAGCAGTTGTGTTTCACTTTGTCAAACTAAAGTAAACAATTTCTTTTCTTTTGTTTTGAGGATTTTGGAAACATGGGGGGGTATAGCTCAGTGGTAGAGCATTTGACTGCAGCTCAAGAGGTCCCCGGGTCAAATCCGGGTGCCCCCTTTGGCTATGGTGGATTTTGGAAAAACCAAAGTCTGTACTTCAAATCAAGGCAGATCAAGAGATTCATAGATTCAAATCCAGGTATCCCCTTTAGACTTGGCAGATTTGGAACAACCAAAACATTGACTTCAAATGGAGACTGATGTTGTCAAAAATGACATATGTAATTTCTTAGGTTTTGTTTGGAGGTTTTGGATGCATGGGTTATAGCTCAGTAGTAGAGAATTTGACTAAAGATGGAGATGCCCCTGGTCAAATCTGGGCACCCCCTTTGGGTTTGGTGAAATTTTGGAATAATCAAAATCCTGACTTGGAAGTGAAGCAGTTGTTTTTTCACTTTGTCAAAATGAAGTAAACAATTTCTTTTCTTTTGTTTTGACAATTTGGAAGCGTGGGGGTATAGCTCAGTGGTAGAGTATTTTTCTGCAGCTCAAGAGGTCCCCAGTTCAAAACCGGGTGTCCCCTTTGGCTATGGTGGATTTTGGAAAATCCAAAGTCTTGACTGCAGATCAAGAGATTCACAGGTTGAAATCCGGGTGTCCCCTTTGGACTTGGCAGATTTGGAGCAACCAAAACCTTGACTTCAAAGTGAGGCTGATGTTGTCAAAATGAAGTGTGTAATTTCTTTGCTTTTGTTTTGAGGTTTTGGATGCATAGTGTATAGCTCAGTAGAAGAGCATTTGACTACAGATGAAGAGGCTCCCGGTCAAATCCAGGTGCTCCCTTTGGGTTTGGTGAAATTTTGGAACAATCAAAGTCCTGACTTGGAAGTGAAGCAGTTGTTTTTTCACTTTGTCAAAATGAAGTAAACAATTTCTTTTCTTTTGTTTTGACAATTTGGAAGCGTGGGGGTATTGCTCAGTGGTAGAGTATTTTACTGCAGCTCAAGAGGTCCCCAGTTCAAAACCGGGTGTCCCATTTGGCTATGGTGGATTTTGGAAAATCCAAAGTCTGTACTTCAAATCAAGGCAGATCAAGAGATTCATAGGTTCAAATCCAGGTATCCCCTTTAGACTTGGCAGATTTGGAACAACCAAAACATTGACTTCAAAGTGAGACTGATGTTGTCAAAATGACATATGTAATATCTTAGGTTTTGTTTGGAGGTTTTGGATGCATGGGTTATAGCTCAGTAGTAGAGAATTTGATTAAAGATGAAGATGCCCCTGGTCAAATCTGGGCACCCCCTTTAGGTTTGGTGAAATTTTGGAATAATCAAAGTCCCGACTTGGAAGTCTGCTTGGAAGCAGTTGTTTTTTCACTTTGTCAAAATGATGTAAACAATTTCTTTTCTTTTGTTTTGACAATTTGGAAGCGTGGGGGTATAGCTCAGTGGTAGAGTATTTTGCTGCAGCTCAAGAGGTCCCCAGATCAAATCCGGGTGTCCCCTTTGGCTATGGTGGATTTTGGAAAATCCAAAGTCTTGACTGCAAATCAAGAGGTCCCCGGTTCAAATCCGGGTGCCCCCTTTGCCTATGGTGGATTTTGGAAAAACCAAAGTCATTACTTCAAATCAAGGCAGATCAAGAGATTCACAGGTTCAAATCCAGGTATCCCCTTTAGACTTGGCAGATTTGGAACATCCAAAACATTGACTTCAAAGTGAGGCTGTTGTTGTCAAAATGAAGTGTGTAATTTCTTTGCTTTTGTTTTGAGGTTTTGGATGCATAGGTTATAGCTCAGTAGAAGAGCATTTGACTAAAGATGAAGAGGCTCCTAGTCAAATCCATGTGCTCCCTTTGGATTTGGTGAAATTTTGGAATAATCAAAGTCCTGACTTGAAAGTGAAGCAGTTGTGTTTCACTTTGTCAAACTGAAGTAAACAATTTCTTTTCTTTTGTTTTGAGGATTTTGGAAACATGGGGGGGTATAGCTCAGTGGTAGAGCATTTGACTGCAGATCAAGAGGTCCCCGGTTCAAATCCGGGTGCCCCCTTTGGCTATGGTGGAGTTTGGAAAAACGAAAGTCTGTACTTCAAATCAAGGCAGATCAAGAGATTCACAGATTCAAATCCAGGTATCCCCTTTAGACTTGGCAGATTTGGAACAACCAAAACATTGACTTCAAATTGAGACTGATGTTGTCAAAATGACATATGTAATTTCTTAGGTTTTGTTTGGAGGTTTTGGATGCATGGGTTATAGCTCAGTAGTAGAGAATTTGACTAAAGATGGAGATGCCCCTGGTCAAATCTGGGCACCCCCCTTTGGGTTTGGTGAAATTTTGGAATAATCAAAATCCTGACTTGGAAGTGAAGCAGTTGTTTTTTCACTTTGTCAAAATGAAGTAAACAATTTCTTTTCTTTTGTTTTGACAATTTGGAAGCGTGGGGGTATAGCTCAGTGGTAGAGTATTTTGCTGCAGCTCAAGAGGTCCCCAGATCAAATCCGGGTGTCCCCTTTGGCTATGGTGGATTTTGGAAAATCCAAAGTCTTGACTGCAGATCAAGATATTCACAGGTTCAAATCCGGGTGCCCCCTTTGGATATGGTGGATTTTGGAAAAACCAAAGCCCTGAATTCAAATCAAGGCAGATCAAGAGATTCACAGGTTGAAATCCGGGTGTCCCCTTTGGACTTGGCAGATTTGGAACAACCAAAACATTGACTTCAAAGTGAGGCTGATGTTGTCAAAATAAAGTGTGTAATTTCTTTGCTTTTGTTTTGAGGTTTTGGATGCATAGGGTATAGCTCAGTAGAAGAGCATTTGACTAAAGATGAAGAGGCTCCTAGTCAAATCCATGTGCTCCCTTTGGATTTGGTGAAATTTTGGAATAATCAAAGTCCTGACTTGAAAGTGAAGCAGTTGTGTTTCACTTTGTCAAACTAAAGTAAACAATTTCTTTTCTTTTGTTTTGAGGATTTTGGAAACATGGGGGGGTATAGCTCAGTGGTAGAGCATTTGACTGCAGATCCCACCAAGAGGTTCCCCGGTTCAAATCCGGGTGCCCCCTTTGGCTATGGTGGATTTTGGAAAAACCAAAGTCTGTACTTCAAATCAAGGCAGAACAAGAGATTCATAGATTCAAATCCAGGTATCCCCTTTAGACTTGGCAGATTTGGAACAACCAAAACATTGACTTCAAATGGAGACTGATGTTGTCAAAATGACATATGTAATTTCTTAGGTTTTGTTTGGAGGTTTTGGATGCATGGGTTATAGCTCAGTAGTAGAGAATTTGACTAAAGATGGAGATGCCCCTGGTCAAATCTGGGCACCCCCTTTGGGTTTGGTGAAATTTTGGAATAATCAAAATCCTGACTTGGAAGTGAAGCAGTTGTTTTTTCACTTTGTCAAAATGAAGTAAACAATTTCTTTTCTTTTGTTTTGACAATTTGGAAGCGTGGGGGTATAGCTCAGTGGTAGAGTATTTTTCTGCAGCTCAAGAGGTCCCCAGTTCAAAACCGGGTGTCCCCTTTGGCTATGGTGGATTTTGGAAAATCCAAAGTCTTGACTGCAGATCAAGAGATTCACAGGTTGAAATCCGGGTGTCCCCTTTGGACTTGGCAGATTTGGAGCAACCAAAACCTTGACTTCAAAGTGAGGCTGATGTTGTCAAAATGAAGTGTGTAATTTCTTTGCTTTTGTTTTGAGGTTTTGGATGCATAGTGTATAGCTCAGTAGAAGAGCATTTGACTACAGATGAAGAGGCTCCCGGTCAAATCCAGGTGCTCCCTTTGGGTTTGGTGAAATTTTGGAACAATCAAAGTCCTGACTTGGAAGTGAAGCAGTTGTTTTTTCACATTGTCAAAATGAAGTAAACAATTTCTTTTCTTTTGTTTTGACAATTTGGAAGCGTGGGGGTATTGCTCAGTGGTAGAGTATTTTACTGCAGCTCAAGAGGTCCCCAGTTCAAAACCGGGTGTCCCATTTGGCTATGGTGGATTTTGGAAAATCCAAAGTCTGTACTTCAAATCAAGGCAGATCAAGAGATTCATAGGTTCAAATCCAGGTATCCCCTTTAGACTTGGCAGATTTGGAACAACCAAAACATTGACTTCAAAGTGAGACTGATGTTGTCAAAATGACATATGTAATATCTTAGGTTTTGTTTGGAGGTTTTGGATGCATGGGTTATAGCTCAGTAGTAGAGAATTTGATTAAAGATGAAGATGCCCCTGGTCAAATCTGGGCACCCCCTTTGGGTTTGGTGAAATTTTGGAATAATCAAAGTCCCGACTTGGAAGTCTGCTTGGAAGCAGTTGTTTTTTCACTTTGTCAAAATGACGTAAACAATTTCTTTTCTTTTCTTTTGACAATTTGGAAGTATGGGGGTATTTCTCAGTGGTAGAGCATTTTACTGCAGCTCAAGAGGTCCCCAGATCAAATCCGGGTGTCCCCTTTGGCTATGGTGGATTTTGGAAAAACCAAAGTCTTGACTGCAGATCAAGAGATTCACAGATTCAAATCCAGGTATCCCCTTTAGACTTGGCAGATTTGGAACAACCAAAACATTGACTTCAAATTGAGACTGATGTTGTCAAAATGACATATGTAATTTCTTAGGTTTTGTTTGGAGGTTTTGGATGCATGGGTTATAGCTCAGTAGTAGAGAATTTGACTAAAGATGGAGATGCCCCTGGTCAAATCTGGGCACCCCCCTTTGGGTTTGGTGAAACTTTGGAATAATCAAAATCCTGACTTGGAAGTGAAGCAGTTGTTTTTTCACTTTGTCAAAATGAAGTAAACAATTTCTTTTCTTTTGTTTTGACAATTTGGAAGCGTGGGGGTATAGCTCAGTGGTAGAGTATTTTACTCCAGCTCAAGAGGTCCCCAGATCAAATCCGGGTGTCCCCTTTGGCTATGGTGGATTTTGGAAAATCCAAAGTCTTGACTGCAAATCAAGAGGTCCCCGGTTCAAATCCGGGTGCCCCCTTTGCCTATGGTGGATTTTCGAAAAACCAAAGTCATTACTTCAAATCAAGGCAGATCAAGACATTCACAGGTTCAAATCCAGGTAACCCCTTTAGACTTGGCAGATTTGGAACAACCAAAACATTGACTTCAAAGTGAGGCTGTTGTTGTCTAAATGAAGTGTGTAATTTCTTTGCTTTTGTTTTGAGGTTTTGGATGCATAGGGTTTAGATCAGTAGAAGAGGATTTGACAACAGATGAAGAGGCTCCCGGTCAAATCAAGGTGCCCCCTTGGATTTGGTGAAATTTTGGAATAATCAAAGTCCTGACTTGGAAGTGAAGCAGTTGTTTTTTTCACTTTGTCAAAATGACGTAAACAATTTCTTTTCTTTTCTTTTGACAATTTGGAAGTATGGGGGTATTTCTCAGTGGTAGAGCATTTTACTGCAGCTCAAGAGGTCCCCAGATCAAATCCGGGTGTCCCCTTTGGCTATGGTGGATGTTGGAAAATCCAAAGTCTTGACTGCAGATCAAGATATTCACAGGTTCAAATACGGGTGCCCCCTTTTGGATATGGTGGATTTTGGAAAAACCAAAGCCTTGAATTCAAATCAAAGCAGAACAACCATTCACAGGTTGAAATCCGGGTGTCCCCTTTAGACTTGGCAGATTTGGAACAACCAAAACATTGACTTCAAAGTGAGGCTGTTGTTGTCAAAATGAAGTGTGTAATTTCTTTGCTTTTGTTTTGAGGTTTTGTATGCATAGGGTTTAGATCAGTAGAAGAGGATTTGACAACAGATGAAGAGGTGGATTTTGGAAAAACCAATGTCTTTTCTTCAAATCAAGGCAGATCAAGAGATTCACAGGTTCAAATCCGGGTGTCCCCTTTAGACTTGGCAGATTTGGAACAACCAAAACCTTGAAATCAAAGTGAGGCTGTTGTTGTCAAAATGAAGTGTGTAATTTCTTTGGTTTTGTTTTGAGGTTTTGTATGTATAGGGTTTAGATCAGTAGAAGAGGATTTGACAACAGATGAAGAGGCTCCCGGTCAAATCAAGGTGCCCCCCTTGGATTTGGTGAAATTTTGGAATAATCAAAGTCCTGACTTGGAAGTGAAGTAGTTGTTTTTTGACTTTGTCAAACTGAAGTAAACAATTTCCTTCCTTTTGTTTTGAGGAGTTTGGAAACGTGGTTTTGGATGCATTTCAAAAGGTTTTGGATGCATAGGTTATAGCTCAGTAGAAGAGCATTTGACTAAAGATGAAGAGGCTCCCAGTCAAATCCAGGTGCTCCCTTTGGATTTGGTGAAATTTTGGAATAATCAAAGTCCTGACTTGAAAGTGAAGCAGTTGTTTTTCACTTTGTCAAACTCAAAGTCCTGACTTGAAAGTGAAGCAGTTGTTTTTCACTTTGTCAAACTGAAGTAAACAATTTCTTTTCTTTTGTTTTGAGGATTTTGGAAACATGGGGGGGTATAGCTCAGTGGTAGAGCATTTGACTGCAGATCAAGAGGTCCCTGGTTCAAATCCAGGTGCCCCCTTTAGCTATGGTGGATTTTGGAAAAAACCAAAGTCCTTTACTTCAAATCAAGGCAGATCAAGAAATTAACAGGTTTTTGAGGTTTTGTATGCATAGGGTATAGATCAGTAGAAGAGGATTTGACAACAGATGAAGAGGCTCCCGGTCAAATCAAGGTGCCCCCTTGGATTTGGTGAAATTTTGGAATAATCAAAGTCCTGACTTCGAAGTGAAGCAGTTGTTTTTTTTCACTTTGTCAAAATGACGTAAACAATTTCTTTTCTTTTCTTTTGACAATTTGGAAGTATGGGGGTATTTCTCAGTGGTAGAGCATTTTACTGGCAGCTCAAGAGGTCCCCAGATCAAATCCGGGTGTCCCCCTTTGGCTATGGTGGATTTTGGAAAATCCAAAGTCTTGACTGCAGATCAAGATATTCACAGGTTCAAATCCGGGTGCCCCCTTTGGATATGGTGGATTTTGGAAAAACCAAAGCCCTTGAATTCAAATCAAGGCAGATCAAGAGATTCACATGTTGAAATCCGGGTGTCCCCTTTGGACTTGGCAGATTTGGAACAACCAAAACCTTGACTTCAAAGTGAGGCTGATGTTGTCAAAATGAAGTGTGTAATTTCTTTGCTTTTGTTTTGAGGTTTTGGATGCATAGGTTATAGCTCAGTAGAAGAGCATTTGACTAAAGATGAAGAGGCTCCTAGTCAAATCCATGTGCTCCCTTTGGATTTTGGTGAAATTTTGGAATAATCAAAGTCCTGACTTGAAAGTGAAGCAGTTGTGTTTCACTTTGTCAAACTGAAGTAAACAATTTCTTTTCTTTTGTTTTGAGGATTTTGGAAACATGGGGGGGTATAGCTCAGTGGTAGAGCATTTGACTGCAGATCAAGAGGTCCCCTGGTTCAAATCCGGGTGCCCCTTTGGCTATGTTGGAGTTTGAAAAAACGAAAGTCTGTACTGCAGATCAAGAGATTCACAGATTCAAATCCAGGTATCCCCTTTAGACTTGGCAGATTTGGAACAACCAAAACATTGACTTCAAATTGAGACTGATGTTGTCAAAATGACATATGTAATTTCTTAGGTTTTTGTTTGGAGGTTTTGGATGCATGGGTTTATAGCTCAGTAGTAGAGAATTTGACTAAAGATGGAGATGCCCCTGGTCAAATCTGGGCACCCCCTTTGGGTTTGGTGAAATTTTGGAATAATCAAAATCCTGACTTGGAAGTGAAGCAGTTGTTTTTTCACTTTGTCAAAATGAAGTAAACAATTTCTTTTCTTTTGTTTTGACAATTTGGAAGCGTGGGGGTATAGCTCAGTGGTAGAGTAATTTTGCTGCAGCTCAAGAGGTCCCCAGATCAAATCCGGGTGTCCCCCTTTGGCTATGGTGGATTTTGGAAAATCCAAAGTCTTGACTGCAAATCAAGAGGTCCCCGGTTTCAAATCCGGGTGCCCCCTTTGCCTACGGTGGATTTTTGGAAAAACCAAAGTCATTACTTCAAATCAAGGGCAGATCAAGGACATTCACAGGTTCAAATCCAGGTATCCCCTTTAGACTTGGCAGATTTGGAACAACCAAAACATTGACTTCAAAGTGAGGCTGTTGTTGTCTAAATGAAGTGTGTAATTTCTTTGCTTTTGTTTTGAGGTTTTGGATGCATAGGGTTTAGATCAGTAGAAGAGGATTTGACAACAGATGAAGAGGCTCCGGGTCAAATCAAGGTGCCCCCTTGGATTTGGTGAAATTTTGGAATAATCAAAGTCCTGCCTTCGAAGTGAAGCCGTTGTTTTTTTTCACTATGTCAAAAGGAAGTAAACAATTTCTTTTCTTTTCTTTTGACAATTTGGAAGCATGGGGGTATAGCTCAGTGGTAGAGCATTTTACTGCAGCTCAAGAGGTCCCCAGATCAAATCCGGGTGTCCCCTTTGGCTATGGTGGATTTTGGAGAATCCAAAGCCCTGAATTCAAATCAAGGCAGATCAAGATATTCACAGGTTCAAATCCGGGTGCCCCCCTTTGGATATGGTGGATTTTGGAAAAACCAAAGCCCTGAATTCAAATCAAGGCAGATCAAGAGATTCACAGGTTGAAATCCGGGTGTCCCCTTTGGACTTGGCAGATTTGGAACAACCAAAAACATTGACTTCAAAGTGAGGCTGATGTTGTCAAAATAAAGTGTGTAATTTCTTTGCTTTTGTTTTGAGGTTTTGGATGCATAGGGTATAGCTCAGTAGAAGAGCATTTGACTAAAGATGAAGAGGCTCCTAGTCAAATCCATGTGCTCCCTTTGGATTTGGTGAAATTTTGGAATAATCAAAGTCCTGACTTGAAAGTGAAGCAGTTGTGTTTCACTTTGTCAAACTAAAGTAAACAATTTCTTTTCTTTTGTTTTGAGGATTTTGGAAACATGGGGGGGTATAGCTCAGTGGTAGAGCATTTGACTGCAGCTCAAGAGGTCCCCGGTTCAAATCCGGGTGCCCCCTTTGGCTATGGTGGATTTTGGAAAAACCAAAGTCTGTACTTCAAATCAAGGCAGATCAAGAGATTCATAGATTCAAATCCAGGTATCCCCTTTAGACTTGGCAGATTTGGAACAACCAAAACATTGACTTCAAATGGAGACTGATGTTGTCAAAAATGACATATGTAATTTCTTAGGTTTTGTTTGGAGGTTTTGGATGCATGGGTTATAGCTCAGTAGTAGAGAATTTGACTAAAGATGGAGATGCCCCTGGTCAAATCTGGGCACCCCCTTTGGGTTTGGTGAAATTTTGGAATAATCAAAATCCTGACTTGGAAGTGAAGCAGTTGTTTTTTCACTTTGTCAAAATGAAGTAAACAATTTCTTTTCTTTTGTTTTGACAATTTGGAAGCGTGGGGGTATAGCTCAGTGGTAGAGTATTTTTCTGCAGCTCAAGAGGTCCCCAGTTCAAAACCGGGTGTCCCCTTTGGCTATGGTGGATTTTGGAAAATCCAAAGTCTTGACTGCAGATCAAGAGATTCACAGGTTGAAATCCGGGTGTCCCCTTTGGACTTGGCAGATTTGGAGCAACCAAAACCTTGACTTCAAAGTGAGGCTGATGTTGTCAAAATGAAGTGTGTAATTTCTTTGCTTTTGTTTTGAGGTTTTGGATGCATAGTGTATAGCTCAGTAGAAGAGCATTTGACTACAGATGAAGAGGCTCCCGGTCAAATCCAGGTGCTCCCTTTGGGTTTGGTGAAATTTTGG
Source organism: Spinibarbus caldwelli (assembly GCA_039654775.1). Lineage (NCBI taxonomy): Eukaryota > Metazoa > Chordata > Actinopteri > Cypriniformes > Cyprinidae > Spinibarbus > Spinibarbus caldwelli. Next base: position 30,902,099 of record CM077254.1, on the reverse strand, counting down.
AACAATCAAAGTCCTGACTTGGAAGTGAAGCAGTTGTTTTTTCACTTTGTCAAAATGAAGTAAACAATTTCTTTTCTTTTGTTTTGACAATTTGGAAGCGTGGGGGTATTGCTCAGTGGTAGAGTATTTTACTGCAGCTCAAGAGGTCCCCAGTTCAAAACCGGGTGTCCCATTTGGCTATGGTGGATTTTGGAAAATCCAAAGTCTGTACTTCAAATCAAGGCAGATCAAGAGATTCATAGGTTCAAATCCAGGTATCCCCTTTAGACTTGGCAGATTTGGAACAACCAAAACATTGACTTCAAAGTGAGACTGATGTTGTCAACATGACATATGTAATATCTTAGGTTTTGTTTGGAGGTTTTGGATGCATGGGTTATAGCTCAGTAGTAGAGAATTTGATTAAAGATGAAGATGCCCCTGGTCAAATCTGGGCACCCCCTTTAGGTTTGGTGAAATTTTGGAATAATCAAAGTCCCGACTTGGAAGTCTGCTTGGAAGCAGTTGTTTTTTCACTTTGTCAAAATGATGTAAACAATTTCTTTTCTTTTGTTTTGACAATTTGGAAGCGTGGGGGTATAGCTCAGTGGTAGAGCATTTGACTGCAGATCAAGAGGTCCCTGGTTCAAATCCAGGTGCCCCCTTTAGCTATGGTGGATTTTGGAAAAACCAAAGTCTTTACTTCAAATCAAGGCAGATCAAGAAATTAACAGGTTTTGAGGTTTTGTATGCATAGGGTATAGATCAGTAGAAGAGGATTTGAAAGTGAAGCAGTTGTTTTTCACTTTGTCAAACTGAAGTAAACAATTTCTTTTCTTTTGTTTTGAGGATTTTGGAAACATGGGGGGGTATAGCTCAGTGGTAGAGCATTTGACTGCAGATCAAGAGGTCCCTGGTTCAAATCCAGGTGCCCCCTTTAGCTATGGTGGATTTTGGAAAAACCAAAGTCTTTACTTCAAATCAAGGCAGATCAAGAAATTAACAGGTTTTGAGGTTTTGTATGCATAGGGTATAGATCAGTAGAAGAGGATTTGAAAGTGAAGCAGTTGTTTTTCACTTTGTCAAACTGAAGTAAACAATTTCTTTTCTTTTGTTTTGAGGATTTTGGAAACATGGGGGGGTATAGCTCAGTGGTAGAGCATTTGACTGCAGATCAAGAGGTCCCTGGTTCAAATCCAGGTGCCCCCTTTAGCTATGGTGGATTTTGGAAAAACCAAAGTCTTTACTTCAAATCAAGGCAGATCAAGAAATTAACAGGTTTTGAGGTTTTGTATGCATAGGGTATAGATCAGTAGAAGAGGATTTGAAAACAGATGAAGAGGCTCCCGGTCAAATCAAGGTGCCCCCTTGGATTTGGTGAAATTTTGGAATAATCAAAGTCCTGACTTCGAAGTGAAGCAGTTGTTTTTTTCACTTTGTCAAAATGACGTAAACAATTTCTTTTCTTTTCTTTTGACAATTTGGAAGTATGGGGGTATTTCTCAGTGGTAGAGCATTTTACTGCAGCTCAAGAGGTCCCCAGATCAAATCCGGGTGTCCCCTTTGGCTATGGTGGATTTTGGAAAAACCAAAGTCTTGACTGCAGATCAAGAGATTCACAGATTCAAATCCAGGTATCCCCTTTAGACTTGGCAGATTTGGAACAACCAAAACATTGACTTCAAATTGAGACTGATGTTGTCAAAATGACATATGTAATTTCTTAGGTTTTGTTTGGAGGTTTTGGATGCATGGGTTATAGCTCAGTAGTAGAGAATTTGACTAAAGATGGAGATGCCCCTGGTCAAATCTGGGCACCCCCTTTGGGTTTGGTGAAACTTTGGAATAATCAAAATCCTGACTTGGAAGTGAAGCAGTTGTTTTTTCACTTTGTCAAAATGAAGTAAACAATTTCTTTTCTTTTGTTTTGACAATTTGGAAGCGTGGGGGTATAGCTCAGTGGTAGAGTATTTTACTGCAGCTCAAGAGGTCCCCAGATCAAATCCGGGTGTCCCCTTTGGCTATGGTGGATTTTGGAAAATCCAAAGTCTTGACTGCAAATCAAGAGGTCCCCGGTTCAAATCCGGGTGCCCCCTTTGCCTATGGTGGATTTTCGAAAAACCAAAGTCATTACTTCAAATCAAGGCAGATCAAGACATTCACAGGTTCAAATCCAGGTAACCCCTTTAGACTTGGCAGATTTGGAACAACCAAAACATTGACTTCAAAGTGAGGCTGTTGTTGTCTAAATGAAGTGTGTAATTTCTTTGCTTTTGTTTTGAGGTTTTGGATGCATAGGGTTTAGATCAGTAGAAGAGGATTTGACAACAGATGAAGAGGCTCCCGGTCAAATCAAGGTGCCCCCTTGGATTTGGTGAAATTTTGGAATAATCAAAGTCCTGACTTGGAAGTGAAGCAGTTGTTTTTTTCACTTTGTCAAAATGACGTAAACAATTTCTTTTCTTTTCTTTTGACAATTTGGAAGTATGGGGGTATTTCTCAGTGGTAGAGCATTTTACTGCAGCTCAAGAGGTCCCCAGATCAAATCCGGGTGTCCCCTTTGGCTATGGTGGATGTTGGAAAATCCAAAGTCTTGACTGCAGATCAAGATATTCACAGGTTCAAATACGGGTGCCCCCTTTTGGATATGGTGGATTTTGGAAAAACCAAAGCCTTGAATTCAAATCAAAGCAGAACAACCATTCACAGGTTGAAATCCGGGTGTCCCCTTTAGACTTGGCAGATTTGGAACAACCAAAACATTGACTTCAAAGTGAGGCTGTTGTTGTCAAAATGAAGTGTGTAATTTCTTTGCTTTTGTTTTGAGGTTTTGTATGCATAGGGTTTAGATCAGTAGAAGAGGATTTGACAACAGATGAAGAGGTGGATTTTGGAAAAACCAATGTCTTTTCTTCAAATCAAGGCAGATCAAGAGATTCACAGGTTCAAATCCGGGTGTCCCCTTTAGACTTGGCAGATTTGGAACAACCAAAACCTTGAAATCAAAGTGAGGCTGTTGTTGTCAAAATGAAGTGTGTAATTTCTTTGCTTTTGTTTTGAGGTTTTGTATGTATAGGGTTTAGATCAGTAGAAGAGGATTTGACAACAGATGAAGAGGCTCCCGGTCAAATCAAGGTGCCCCCTTGGATTTGGTGAAATTTTGGAATAATCAAAGTCCTGACTTGGAAGTGAAGTAGTTGTTTTTTGACTTTGTCAAACTGAAGTAAACAATTTCCTTCCTTTTGTTTTGAGGAGTTTGGAAACGTGGTTTTGGATGCATTTCAAAAGGTTTTGGATGCATAGGTTATAGCTCAGTAGAAGAGCATTTGACTAAAGATGAAGAGGCTCCCAGTCAAATCCAGGTGCTCCCTTTGGATTTGGTGAAATTTTGGAATAATCAAAGTCCTGACTTGAAAGTGAAGCAGTTGTTTTTCACTTTGTCAAACTGAAGTAAACAATTTCTTTTCTTTTGTTTTGAGGATTTTGGAAACATGGGGGGGTATAGCTCAGTGGTAGAGCATTTGACTGCAGATCAAGAGGTCCCTGGTTCAAATCCAGGTGCCCCCTTTAGCTATGGTGGATTTTGGAAAAACCAAAGTCTTTACTTCAAATCAAGGCAGATCAAGAAATTAACAGGTTTTGAGGTTTTGTATGCATAGGGTATAGATCAGTAGAAGAGGATTTGACAACAGATGAAGAGGCTCCCGGTCAAATCAAGGTGCCCCCTTGGATTTGGTGAAATTTTGGAATAATCAAAGTCCTGACTTCGAAGTGAAGCAGTTGTTTTTTTCACTTTGTCAAAATGACGTAAACAATTTCTTTTCTTTTCTTTTGACAATTTGGAAGTATGGGGGTATTTCTCAGTGGTAGAGCATTTTACTGCAGCTCAAGAGGTCCCCAGATCAAATCCGGGTGTCCCCTTTGGCTATGGTGGATTTTGGAAAATCCAAAGTCTTGACTGCAGATCAAGATATTCACAGGTTCAAATCCGGGTGCCCCCTTTGGATATGGTGGATTTTGGAAAAACCAAAGCCTTGAATTCAAATCAAGGCAGATCAAGAGATTCACATGTTGAAATCCGGGTGTCCCCTTTGGACTTGGCAGATTTGGAACAACCAAAACCTTGACTTCAAAGTGAGGCTGATGTTGTCAAAATGAAGTGTGTAATTTCTTTGCTTTTGTTTTGAGGTTTTGGATGCATAGGTTATAGCTCAGTAGAAGAGCATTTGACTAAAGATGAAGAGGCTCCTAGTCAAATCCATGTGCTCCCTTTGGATTTGGTGAAATTTTGGAATAATCAAAGTCCTGACTTGAAAGTGAAGCAGTTGTGTTTCACTTTGTCAAACTGAAGTAAACAATTTCTTTTCTTTTGTTTTGAGGATTTTGGAAACATGGGGGGGTATAGCTCAGTGGTAGAGCATTTGACTGCAGATCAAGAGGTCCCCGGTTCAAATCCGGGTGCCCCCTTTGGCTATGGTGGAGTTTGAAAAAACGAAAGTCTGTACTGCAGATCAAGAGATTCACAGATTCAAATCCAGGTATCCCCTTTAGACTTGGCAGTTTTGGAACAACCAAAACATTGACTTCAAATTGAGACTGATGTTGTCAAAATGACATATGTAATTTCTTAGGTTTTGTTTGGAGGTTTTGGATGCATGGGTTATAGCTCAGTAGTAGAGAATTTGACTAAAGATGGAGATGCCCCTGGTCAAATCTGGGCACCCCCTTTGGGTTTGGTGAAATTTTGGAATAATCAAAATCCTGACTTGGAAGTGAAGCAGTTGTTTTTTCACTTTGTCAAAATGAAGTAAACAATTTCTTTTCTTTTGTTTTCACAATTTAGAAGCGTGGGGGTATAGCTCAGTGGTAGAGTATTTTGCTGCAGCTCAAGAGGTCCCCAGATCAAATCCGGGTGTCCCCTTTGGCTATGGTGGATTTTGGAAAATCCAAAGTCTTGACTGCAAATCAAGAGGTCCCCGGTTCAAATCCGGGTGCCCCCTTTGCCTACGGTGGATTTTGGAAAAACCAAAGTCATTACTTCAAATCAAGGCAGATCAAGACATTCACAGGTTCAAATCCAGGTATCCCCTTTAGACTTGGCAGATTTGGAACAACCAAAACATTGACTTCAAAGTGAGGCTGTTGTTGTCTAAATGAAGTGTGTAATTTCTTTGCTTTTGTTTTGAGGTTTTGGATGCATAGGGTTTAGATCAGTAGAAGAGGATTTGACAACAGATGAAGAGGCTCCGGGTCAAATCAAGGTGCCCCCTTGGATTTGGTGAAATTTTGGAATAATCAAAGTCCTGCCTTCGAAGTGAAGCAGTTGTTTTTTTCACTATGTCAAAAGGAAGTAAACAATTTCTTTTCTTTTCTTTTGACAATTTGGAAGCATGGGGGTATAGCTCAGTGGTAGAGCATTTTACTGCAGCTCAAGAGGTCCCCAGATCAAATCCGGGTGTCCCCTTTGGCTATGGTGGATTTTGGAGAATCCAAAGTCTTGACTGCAGATCAAGATATTCACAGGTTCAAATCCGGGTGCCCCCTTTGGATATGGTGGATTTTGGAAAAACCAAAGCCCTGAATTCAAATCAAGGCAGATCAAGAGATTCACAGGTTGAAATCCGGGTGTCCCCTTTGGACTTGGCAGATTTGGAACAACCAAAACATTGACTTCAAAGTGAGGCTGATGTTGTCAAAATAAAGTGTGTAATTTCTTTGCTTTTGTTTTGAGGTTTTGGATGGATAGGGTATAGCTCAGTAGAAGAGCATTTGACTAAAGATGAAGAGGCTCCTAGTCAAATCCATGTGCTCCCTTTGGATTTGGTGAAATTTTGGAATAATCAAAGTCCTGACTTGAAAGTGAAGCAGTTGTGTTTCACTTTGTCAAACTAAAGTAAACAATTTCTTTTCTTTTGTTTTGAGGATTTTGGAAACATGGGGGGTATAGCTCAGTGGTAGAGCATTTGACTGCAGATCAAGAGGTCCCCGGTTCAAATCCGGGTGCCCCCTTTGGCTATGGTGGATTTTGGAAAAACCAAAGTCTGTACTTCAAATCAAGGCAGATCAAGAGATTCACAGATTCAAATCCAGGTATCCCCTTTAGACTTGGCAGATTTGGAACAACCAAAACATTGACTTCAAATGGAGACTGATGTTGTCAAAATGACATATGTAATTTCTTAGGTTTTGTTTGGAGGTTTTGGATGCATGGGTTATAGCTCAGTAGTAGAGAATTTGACTAAAGATGGAGATGCCCCTGGTCAAATCTGGGCACCCCCTTTGGGTTTGGTGAAATTTTGGAATAATCAAAATCCTGACTTGGAAGTGAAGCAGTTGTTTTTTCACTTTGTCAAAATGAAGTAAACAATTTCTTTTCTTTTGTTTTGACAATTTGGAAGCGTGGGGGTATAGCTCAGTGGTAGAGTATTTTGCTGCAGCTCAAGAGGTCCCCAGTTCAAAACCGGGTGTCCCCTTTGGCTATGGTGGATTTTGGAAAATCCAAAGTCTTGACTGCAGATCAAGAGATTCACAGGTTGAAATCCGGGTGTCCCCTTTGGACTTGGCAGATTTGGAGCAACCAAAACCTTGACTTCAAAGTGAGGCTGATGTTGTCAAAATGAAGTGTGTAATTTCTTTGCTTTTGTTTTGAGGTTTTGGATGCATAGTGTATAGCTCAGTAGAAGAGCATTTGACTACAGATGAAGAGGCTCCCGGTCAAATCCAGGTGCTCCCTTTGGGTTTGGTGAAATTTTGGAACAATCAAAGTCCTGACTTGGAAGTGAAGCAGTTGTTTTTTCACTTTGTCAAAATGAAGTAAACAATTTCTTTTCTTTTCTTTTGACAATTTGGAAGCGTGGGGGTATTGCTCAGTGGTAGAGTATTTTACTGCAGCTCAAGAGGTCCCCAGTTCAAAACCGGGTGTCCCATTTGGCTATGGTGGATTTTGGAAAATCCAAAGTCTGTACTTCAAATCAAGGCAGATCAAGAGATTCATAGGTTCAAATCCAGGTATCCCCTTTAGACTTGGCAGATTTGGAACAACCAAAACATTGACTTCAAAGTGAGACTGATGTTGTCAAAATGACATATGTAATATCTTAGGTTTTGTTTGGAGGTTTTGGATGCATGGGTTATAGCTCAGTAGTAGAGAATTTGATTAAAGATGAAGATGCCCCTGGTCAAATCTGGGCACCCCCTTTGGGTTTGGTGAAATTTTGGAATAATCAAAGTCCCGACTTGGAAGTCTGCTTGGAAGCAGTTGTTTTTTCACTTTGTCAAAATGATGTAAACAATTTCTTTTCTTTTGTTTTGACAATTTGGAAGCGTGGGGGTATAGCTCAGTGGTAGAGTATTTTGCTGCAGCTCAAGAGGTCCCCAGATCAAATCCGGGTGTCCCCTTTGGCTATGGTGGATTTTGGAAAATCCAAAGTCTTGACTGCAAATCAAGAGGTCCCCGGTTCAAATCCGGGTGCCCCCTTTGCCTATGGTGGATTTTGGAAAAACCAAAGTCATTACTTCAAATCAAGGCAGATCAAGAGATTCACAGGTTCAAATCCAGGTATCCCCTTTAGACTTGGCAGATTTGGAACATCCAAAACATTGACTTCAAAGTGAGGCTGTTGTTGTCAAAATGAAGTGTGTAATTTCTTTGCTTTTGTTTTGAGGTTTTGGATGCATAGGGTATAGATCAGTAGAAGAGGATTTGAAAACAGATGAAGAGGCTGCCGGTCAAATCAAGGTGCCCCCTTGGATTTGGTGAAATTTTGGAATAATCAAAGTCCTGACTTCGAAGTGAAGCAGTTGTTTTTTTCACTTTGTCAAAATGACGTAAACAATTTCTTTTCTTTTCTTTTGACAATTTGGAAGTATGGGGGTATTTCTCAGTGGTAGAGCATTTTACTGCAGCTCAAGAGGTCCCCAGATCAAATCCGGGTGTCCCCTTTGGCTATGGTGGATTTTGGAAAATCCAAAGTCTTGACTGCAGATCAAGATATTCACAGGTTCAAATATGGGTGCCCCCTTTTGGATATGGTGGATTTTGGAAAAACCAAAGCCTTGAATTCAAATCAAGGCAGATCAAGAGATTTACAGGTTGAAATCCGGGTGTCCCCTTTGGACTTGGCAGATTTGGAACAACCAAAACCTTGACTTCAAAGTGAGGCTGATGTTGTCAAAATGAAGTGTGTAATTTCTTTGCTTTTGTTTTGAGGTTTTGGATGCATAGGGTATAAATCAGTAGAAGAGCATTTGACTACAGATGAAGAGGCTCCCAGTCAAATCCAGGTGCTCCCTTTGGATTTGGTGAAATTTTGGAATAATCAAAGTCTTGACGCCGAAGTGAAGCTGTTGTTTTTTCATTTTGTTTCTTTTGTTCTTTTGTTCTTTTGTTTCATTCTTTTGTTTTGAGGATTTTGGAAACATGGAGGTGTAGCTCAGTGGTAGAGTATTTGACTGCAGATCAAGAGGTCCCCGGTTCAAATCCAGGTGCCCCCTTTAGCTATGGTGGATTTTGGAAAAATCAAAGTCTTTACTTCAAATCAAGGCAGATCAAGAGATTCACAGGTTTTGAGGTTTTGTATGCATAGGGTATAGATCAGTAGAAGAGGATTTGACAACAGATGAAGAGGCTCCCGATCAAATCAAGGTGCCCCCTTGGATTTGGTGAAATTTTGGAATAATCAAAGTCCTGACTTGGAAGTGAAGCAGTTGTTTTTTTTTTCACTTTGTCAAAATGAAGTAAACAATTTCTTTTCTTTTCTTTTGACAATTTGGAAGCATGGGGGTATAGCTCAGTGGTAGAGTATTTTACTGCAGCTCAAGAGGTCCCCAATTCAAAATCAGGTGTCCCCTTTGGCTATGGTGGATTTTGGAAAATCCAAAGTCTTGACTGCAGATCAAGAGATTCACAGGTTGAAATCCGGGTGTCCCCTTTGGACTTGGAAGATTTGGAAAAACCAAAACCTTGACTTCAAAGTGAGGCTGATGTTGTCAAAATTAAGTGTGTAATTTCTTTGCTTTTGTTTTGAGGTTTTGTATGCATAGGGTTTAGATCAGTAGAAGTGGATTTGACAACAGATGAAGAGGCTCCCAGTCAAATCCAGGTGCACCCTTTGGATTTGGTGAAATTTTGGAATAATCAAAGTCCTGACTTGGAAGTGAAGCAGTTGTTTTTTTTTCACTTTGTCAAAATGAAGTAAACAATTTCTTTTCTTTTCTTTTGACAATTTGGAAGCATGGGGGTATAGCTCAGTGGTAGAGCATTTTACTGCAGCTCAACAGGTCCCCAGTTCAAAACCGGGTGCCCCCTTTGGATATGGTGGATTTTGGAAAATCCAAAGTCTGTACTTCAAATCAAGGCAGATCAAGAGATTCATAGGTTCAAATCCAGGTATCACCTTTAGACTTGGCAGATTTGGAACAACCAAAACATTGACTTCAAAGTGAGACTGATGTTGTCAAAATGACATATGTAATATCTTAGGTTTTGTTTGGAGGTTTTGGATGCATGGTTTATAGCTCAGTAGTAGAGAATTTGATTAAAGATGAAGATGCCCCTGGTCAAATCTGGGCACCCCCTTTGGGTTTGGTGAAATTTTGGAATAATCAAAGTCCCGACTTGGAAGTCTGCTTGGAAGCAGTTGTTTTTTCACGTTGTCAAAATGATGTAAACAATTTCTTTTCTTTTGTTTTGACAATTTGGAAGCGTGGGGGTATAGCTCAGTGGTAGAGTATTTTGCTGCAGCTCAAGAGGTCCCCAGATCAAATCCGGGTGTCCCCTTTGGCTATGGTGGATTTTGGAAAATCCAAAGTCTTGACTGCAAATCAAGAGGTCCCCGGTTCAAATCCGGGTGCCCCCTTTGCCTATGGTGGATTTTGGAAAAACCAAAGTCATTACTTCAAATCAAGGCAGATCAAGAGATTCACAGGTTCAAATCCAGGTATCCCCTTTAGACTTGGCAGATTTGGAACAACCAAAACATTGACTTCAAAGTGAGGCTATTGTTGTCAAAATGAAGTGTGTAATTTCTTTGCTTTTGTTTTGAGGTTTTGGATGCATAGGGTTTAGATCAGTAGAAGAGCATTTGACTACAGATGAAGAGGCTCCCAGTCAAATCCAGGTGCTCCCTTTGGATTTGGTGAAATTTTGGAATAATCAAAGTCCTGACTTCGAAGTGAAGTAGTTGTTTTTTGACTTTGTCAAACTGAAGTAAACAATTTCCTTCCTTTTGTTTTGAGGATTTTGGAAACGTTGGGGTATAGCTCAGTGGTAGAGCATTTGATTTTAGATCAAGAGGTCCCCGGTTCAAATCCAGGTGCCCCCTTTAGCTATGGTGGATTTTGGAAAAACCAAAGTCTTTACTTCAAATCAAGGCAGATCAAGAGATTCACAGGTTTTGAGGTTTTGTATGCATAGGGTATAGATCAGTAGAAGAGGATTTGAAAACAGATGAAGAGGCTCCCGGTCAAATCAAGGTGCCCCCTTGGATTTGGTGAAATTTTGGAATAATCAAAGTCCTGACTTCGAAGTGAAGCAGTTGTTTTTTTGCACTTTGTCAAAATGACGTAAACAATTTCTTTCTTTTCTTTTGACAATTTGGAAGTATGGGGGTATTTCTCAGTGGTAGAGCATTTTACTGCAGCTCAAGAGGTCCCCAGATAAAATCCGGGTGTCCCCTTTGGCTATGGTGGATTTTGGAAAATCCAAAGTCTTGACTGCAGATCAAGATATTCACAGGTTCAAATATGGGTGCCCCCTTTTGGATATGGTGGATTTTGGAAAAACCAAAGCCTTGAATTCAAATCAAGGCAGATCAAGAGATTTACAGGTTGAAATCCGGGTGTCCCCTTTGGACTTGGCAGATTTGGAACAACCAAAACCTTGACTTCAAAGTGAGGCTGATGTTGTCAAAATGAAGTGTGTAATTTCTTTGCTTTTGTTTTGAGGTTTTGGATGCATAGGTTATAGCTCAGTAGAAGAGCATTTGACTAAAGATGAAGAGGCTCCTAGTCAAATCCAGTTGCTTCCTTTGGATTTGGTGAAATTTTGGAATAATCAAAGTCCTGACTTGAAAGTGAAGCAGTTGTTTTTCACTTTGTCAAACTGAAGTAAACAATTTCTTTTCTTTTGTTTTGACAATTTGGAAGCGTGGGGGTATAGCTCAGTGGTAGAGTATTTTGCTGCAGCTCAAGAGGTCCCCAGATCAAATCCGGGTGTCCCCTTTGGCTATGGTGGATTTTGGAAAATCCAAAGTCTTGACTGCAAATCAAGAGGTCCCCGGTTCAAATCCGGGTGCCCCCTTTGCCTATGATGGATTTTGGAAAAACCAAAGTCATTACTTCAAATCAAGGCAGATCAAGAGATTCACAGGTTTTGAGGTTTTGTATGCATAGGGTATAGATCAGTAGAAGAGGATTTGACAACAGATGAAGAGGCTCCCGGTCAAATCAAGGTGCCCCCTTGGATTTGGTGAAATTTTGGAATAATCAAAGTCCTGACTTCGAAGTGAAGCAGTTGTTTTTTTCACTTTGTCAAAATGACGTAAACAATTTCTTTTCTTTTCTTTTGACAATTTGGAAGTTTGGGGGTATTTCTCAGTGGTAGAGCATTTTACTGCAGCTCAAGAGGTCCCCAGATCAAATCCGGGTGTCCCCTTTGGCTATGGTGGATTTTGGAAAATCCAAAGTCTTGACTGCAGATCAAGAGATTCACAGGTTCAAATCCAGGTATCCCCTTTAGACTTGGCAGATTTGAAACAACCAAAACATTGACTTCAAAGTGAGACTGATGTTGTCAAAATGACATATGTAATTTCTTAGGTTTTGTTTTGAGGTTTTGGATGCATGGGGTATAGCTCAGTAGTAGAGAATTTGACTAAAGATGAAGATGCCCCTGGTCAAATCTGGGCACCCCCTTTGGGTTTGGTGAAATTTTGGAATAATAAAAGTCCTGACTTGGAAGTGAAGCAGTTGTTTTTTCACTTTGTCAAAATGAAGTAAACAATTTCTTTTCTTTTGTTTTGACAATTTGGAAGGGTGGGGGTTTTGCTCAGTGGTAGAGTATTTTACTGCAGCTCAAGAGGTCCCCAGTTCAAAACCGGGTGTCCCCTTTGGCTATGGTGGATTTTGGAAAATCCAAAGTCTTGACTGCAGATCAAGAGATTCACAGGTTGAAATCCGGGTGTCCCCTTTGGACTTGGAAGATTTGGAACAACCAAAACCTTGACTTCAAAGTGAGGCTGATGTTGTCAAAATTAAGTGTGTAATTTCTTTGCTTTTGTTTTGAGGTTTTGTATGCATAGGGTTTAGATCAGTAGAAGAGGATTTGACAACAGATGAAGAGGCTCCCAGTCAAATCCAGGTGCACCCTTTGGATTTGGTGAAATTTTGGAATAATCAAAGTCCTGACTTGGAAGTGAAGCAGTTGTTTTTTTTTCACTTTGTCAAAATGAAGTAAACAATTTCTTTTCTTTTCTTTTGACAATTTGGAAGCATGGGGGTATAGCTCAGTGGTAGAGCATTTTACTGCAGCTCAACAGGTCCCCAGATCAAATCCGGGTGTCCCCTTTGGCTATGGTGGGTTTTGGAAAATCCAAAGTCTTGACTGCTGTTCAAGATATCCACAGGTTCAAATCCGGGTTCCCCCTTTGGAAATGGTGGATTTTGGAAAAACCAAAGCCTTGAATTCAAATCAAGGCAGATCAAGAGATTCACAGGTTCAAATCCGGGTGCCCCCTTTGGATATGGTGGATTTTGGAAAAACCAAAGCCTTGAATTCAAATCAAGGCAGATCAAGAGATTCACAGGTTGAAATCCGGGTGTTTCCTTTGGACTTGGCAGATTTGGAACAACCAAAACCTTGACTTCAAAGTGAGGCTGATGTTGTCAAAATGAAGTGTGTAATTTCTTTGCTTTTATTTTGAGGTTTTGGATGCATAGGGTATAGCTCAGTAGAAGAGCATTTGACTACAGATGAAGAGGCTCCCAGTCAAATCCAGGTGCTCCCTTTGGATTTGGTGAAATTTTGGAATAATCAAAGTCTTGACGCCGAAGTGAAGCTGTTGTTTTTTCACTTTGTCAAAATGAAGTAAACAATTTCTTTTCTTTTCTTTTGACAACTTGGAAGCATGGGGGTATAGCTCAGTGGTAGAGCATTTTACTGCAGCTCAAGAGGTCCCCAGATCAAATCCGGGTGTCCCCTTTGGCTATGGTGGATTTTGGAAAATCCAAAGTCTTTACTTCAAATCAAGGCAGATCAAGAGATTCACAGGTTCAAATCCAGGTATCCCCTTTAGACTTGGCAGATTTGGAACAACCAAAACTTTGACTTCAAAGTGAGGCTGATGTTGTCAAAATGAAGTGTGTAATTTCTTTGCTTTTGTTTTGAGGTTTTGGATGCATAGGGTATAGCTCAGTAGTAGAGAATTTGACTAAAGATGAAGATGCCCCTGGTCAAATCTGGGCACCCCCTTTGGGTTTGGTGAAATTTTGGAATAATCAAAGTCCTGACTTGGAAGTGAAGCAGTTGTTTTTTTTCACTTTGTCAAAATGAAGTAAACAATTTCTTTTTTTTTTTTGTTTTGACAATTTGGAAGCGTGGGGGTATAGCTCAGTGGTAGAGTATTTTACTGCAGCTCAAGAGGTCCCCAGTTCAAAACCGGGTGTCCCCTTTGGCTATGATGGATTTTGGAAAAACCAAAGCCTTGAATTCAAATTAAGGCAGATCAAGAGATTCACAGGTTCAAATCCGGGTGCCCCCTTTGGATATGGTGGATTTTGGAAAAACCAAAGCCTTGAATTCAAATCAAGGCAGATCAAGAGATTCACAGGTTGAAATCCGGGTGTTTCCTTTGGACTTGGCAGATGTGGAACAACCAAAACCTTGACTTCAAAGTGAGGCTGATGTTGTCAAAATGAAGTGTGTAATTTCTTTGCTTTTGTTTTGAGGTTTTGGATGCATAGGGTATAGCTCAGTAGAAGAGCATTTGACTACAGATGAAGAGGCTCCCAGTCAAATCCAGGTGCTCCCTTTGGATTTGGTGAAATTTTGGAATAATCAAAGTCCTGACTTGGAAGTGAAGCAGTTGTTTTTTTCACTTTGTCAAAATGAAAAACAATGTCAACAATTTCATTCCTTTTGTTTTGAGGATTTGGAAACATGGGGGAATAGCTCAGTGGTAGAGCATTTGATTGCAGGTTAAGAGGTCCCCGGTTCAAATCCGGGTGCCCCCTTTGGCTATGGTGGATTTTGGAAAAACCAAAGTCTTTACTTCAAATCAAGGCAGATCAAGAGATTCACAGGTTCAAATCCAGGTATCCCCTTTAGACTTGGCAGATTTGAAACAACCAAAACATTGACTTCAAAGTGAGACTGATGTTGTCAAAATGACATATGTAATTTCTTAGGTTTTGTTTTGAGGTTTTGGATGCATGGGGTATAGCTCAGTAGTAGAGAATTTGACTAAAGATGAAGATGCCCCTGGTCAAATCTGGGCACCCACTTTGGGTTTGGTGAAATTTTGGAATAATAAAAGTCCTGACTTGAAAGTGAAGCAGTTGTTTTTTCACTTTGTCAAAATGAAGTAAACAATTTCTTTTCTTTTGTTTTGACAATTTGGAAGCATGGGGGTATAGCTCAGTGGTAGAGCATTTTACTGCAGCTCAAGAGGTCCCCAGATCACATCCGGGTGTCCCCTTTGGCTATGGTGGATTTTGGAAAATCCAAAGTCTTGACTGCAGATCAAGATATTCACAGGTTCAAATCCGGGTGCCCCCTTTGGATATGGTGGATTTTGGAAAAACCAAAGCCTTGAATTCAAATCAAGGCAGATCAAGAGATTTACAGGTTGAAATCCGGGTGTCCCCTTTGGACTTGGCAGATTTGGAACAACCAAAACCTTGACTTCAAAGTGAGGCTGATGTTGTCAAAATGAAGTGTGTAATTTCTTTGCTTTTGTTTTGAGGTTTTGGATGCATAGGTTATAGCTCAGTAGAAGAGCATTTGACTAAAGATGAAGAGGCTCCCAGTCAAATCCAGTTGCTTCCTTTGGATTTGGTGAAATTTTGGAATAATCAAAGTCCTGACTTGAAAGTGAAGCAGTTGTTTTTCACTTTGTCAAACTGAAGTAAACAATTTCTTTTCTTTTGTTTTGACAATTTGGAAGCGTGGGGGTATAGCTCAGTGGTAGAGTATTTTGCTGCAGCTCAAGAGGTCCCCAGATCAAATCCGGGTGTCCCCTTTGGCTATGGTGGATTTTGGAAAATCCAAAGTCTTGACTGCAAATCAAGAGGTCCCCGGTTCAAATCCGGGTGCCCCCTTTGCCTATGATGGATTTTGGAAAAACCAAAGTCATTACTTCAAATCAAGGCAGATCAAGAGATTCACAGGTTTTGAGGTTTTGTATGCATAGGGTATAGATCAGTAGAAGAGGATTTGACAACAGATGAAGAGGCTCCCGGTCAAATCAAGGTGCCCCCTTGGATTTGGTGAAATTTTGGAATAATCAAAGTCCTGACTTCGAAGTGAAGCAGTTGTTTTTTTCACTTTGTCAAAATGACGTAAACAATTTCTTTTCTTTTCTTTTGACAATTTGGAAGTTTGGGGGTATTTCTCAGTGGTAGAGCATTTTACTGCAGCTCAAGAGGTCCCCAGATCAAATCCGGGTGTCCCCTTTGGCTATGGTGGATTTTGGAAAATCCAAAGTCTTGACTGCAGATCAAGATATTCACAGGTTCAAATATGGGTGCCCCCTTTTGGATATGGTGGATTTTGGAAAAACCAAAGCCTTGAATTCAAATCAAGGCAGATCAAGAGATTTACAGGTTGAAATCCGGGTGTCCCCTTTGGACTTGGCAGATTTGGAACAACCAAAACCTTGACTTCAAAGTGAGGCTGATGTTGTCAAAATGAAGTGTGTAATTTCTTTGCTTTTGTTTTGAGGTTTTGGATGCATAGGGTATAGATCAGTAGAAGAGCATTTGACTACAGATGAAGAGGTTCCCAGTCAAATCCAGGTGCTCCCTTTGGATTTGGTGAAATTTTGGAATAATCAAAGTCTTGACGCCGAAGTGAAGCTGTTCTTTTTTCATTTTGTTTCTTTTGTTCTTTTGTTCTTTTGTTTCATTCTTTTGTTTTGAGGATTTTGGAAACATGGGGGTATAACTCAGTGGTAGAGCATTTGACTGCAGATCAAGAGGTCCCCGGTTCAAATCCAGGTGCCCCCTTTAGCTATGGTGGATTTTGGAAAAACCAAAGTCTTTACGGCAGATCAAGAGATTCACAGGTTTTGAGGTTTTGTATGCATAGGGTATAGATCAGTAGAAGAGGATTTGACAACAGATGAAGAGGCTCCTGGTCAAATCAAGGTGCCCCCTTGGATTTGGTGAAATTTTGGAATAATAAAAGTCCTGACTTGGAAGTGAAGCAGTTGTTTTTTCACTTTGTCAAAATGAAGTAAACAATTTCTTTTTTTTTTGTTTTGACAATTTGGAAGCGTGGGGGTATAGCTCAGTGGTAGAGTATTTTACTGCAGCTCAAGAGGTCCCCAGTTCAAAACCGGGTGTCCCCTTTGGCTATGGTGGATTTTGGAAAAACCAAAGTCTTGAATTCAAATCAAGGCAGATCAAGAGATTCACAGGTTCAAATCCGGGTGCCCCCTTTGGATATGGTGGATTTTGGAAAAACCAAAGCCTTGAATTCAAATCAAGGCAGATCAAGAGATTCACAGGTTGAAATCCGGGTGTTTCCTTTGGACTTGGCAGATTTGGAACAACCAAAACCTTGACTTCAAAGTGAGGCTGATGTTGTCAAAATGAAGTGTGTAATTTCTTTGCTTTTGTTTTGAGGTTTTGGATGCATAGGGTATAGCTCTGTAGAAGAGCATTTGACTACAGATGAAGAGGCTCCCAGTCAAATCCAGGTGCTCCCTTTGGATTTGGTGAAATTTTGGAATAATCAAAGTCCTGACTTGGAAGTGAAGCAGTTGTTTTTTCACTTTGTCAAAATGAAGTAAACAATTTCTTTTCTTTTGTTTTGACAATTTGGAAGGGTGGGGGTTTTGCTCAGTGGTAGAGTATTTTACTGCAGCTCAAGAGGTCCCCAGTTCAAAACCGGGTGTCCCCTTTGGCTATGGTGGATTTTGGAAAATCCAAAGTCTTGACTGCAGATCAAGAGATTCACAGGTTGAAATCCGGGTGTCCCCTTTGGACTTGGAAGATTTGGAACAACCAAAACCTTGACTTCAAAGTGAGGCTGATGTTGTCAAAATTAAGTGTGTAATTTCTTTGCTTTTGTTTTGAGGTTTTGTATGCATAGGGTTTAGATCAGTAGAAGAGGATTTGACAACAGATGAAGAGGCTCCCAGTCAAATCCAGGTGCACCCTTTGGATTTGGTGAAATTTTGGAATAATCAAAGTCCTGACTTGGAAGTGAAGCAGTTGTTTTTTTTTCACTTTGTCAAAATGAAGTAAACAATTTCTTTTCTTTTCTTTTGACAATTTGGAAGCATGGGGGTATAGCTCAGTGGTAGAGCATTTTACTGCAGCTCAACAGGTCCCCAGATCAAATCCGGGTGTCCCCTTTGGCTATGGTGGGTTTTGGAAAATCCAAAGTCTTGACTGCTGTTCAAGATATCCACAGGTTCAAATCCGGGTTCCCCCTTTGGAAATGGTGGATTTTGGAAAAACCAAAGCCTTGAATTCAAATCAAGGCAGATCAAGAGATTCACAGGTTCAAATCCGGGTGCCCCCTTTGGATATGGTGGATTTTGGAAAAACCAAAGCCTTGAATTCAAATCAAGGCAGATCAAGAGATTCACAGGTTGAAATCCGGGTGTTTCCTTTGGACTTGGCAGATTTGGAACAACCAAAACCTTGACTTCAAAGTGAGGCTGATGTTGTCAAAATGAAGTGTGTAATTTCTTTGCTTTTATTTTGAGGTTTTGGATGCATAGGGTATAGCTCAGTAGAAGAGCATTTGACTACAGATGAAGAGGCTCCCAGTCAAATCCAGGTGCTCCCTTTGGATTTGGTGAAATTTTGGAATAATCAAAGTCTTGACGCCGAAGTGAAGCTGTTGTTTTTTCACTTTGTCAAAATGAAGTAAACAATTTCTTTTCTTTTCTTTTGACAACTTGGAAGCATGGGGGTATAGCTCAGTGGTAGAGCATTTTACTGCAGCTCAAGAGGTCCCCAGATCAAATCCGGGTGTCCCCTTTGGCTATGGTGGATTTTGGAAAATCCAAAGTCTTTACTTCAAATCAAGGCAGATCAAGAGATTCACAGGTTCAAATCCAGGTATCCCCTTTAGACTTGGCAGATTTGGAACAACCAAAACTTTGACTTCAAAGTGAGGCTGATGTTGTCAAAATGAAGTGTGTAATTTCTTTGCTTTTGTTTTGAGGTTTTGGATGCATAGGGTATAGCTCAGTAGTAGAGAATTTGACTAAAGATGAAGATGCCCCTGGTCAAATCTGGGCACCCCCTTTGGGTTTGGTGAAATTTTGGAATAATCAAAGTCCTGACTTGGAAGTGAAGCAGTTGTTTTTTTTCACTTTGTCAAAATGAAGTAAACAATTTCTTTTTTTTTTTTGTTTTGACAATTTGGAAGCGTGGGGGTATAGCTCAGTGGTAGAGTATTTTACTGCAGCTCAAGAGGTCCCCAGTTCAAAACCGGGTGTCCCCTTTGGCTATGATGGATTTTGGAAAAACCAAAGCCTTGAATTCAAATTAAGGCAGATCAAGAGATTCACAGGTTCAAATCCGGGTGCCCCCTTTGGATATGGTGGATTTTGGAAAAACCAAAGCCTTGAATTCAAATCAAGGCAGATCAAGAGATTCACAGGTTGAAATCCGGGTGTTTCCTTTGGACTTGGCAGATGTGGAACAACCAAAACCTTGACTTCAAAGTGAGGCTGATGTTGTCAAAATGAAGTGTGTAATTTCTTTGCTTTTGTTTTGAGGTTTTGGATGCATAGGGTATAGCTCAGTAGAAGAGCATTTGACTACAGATGAAGAGGCTCCCAGTCAAATCCAGGTGCTCCCTTTGGATTTGGTGAAATTTTGGAATAATCAAAGTCCTGACTTGGAAGTGAAGCAGTTGTTTTTTTCACTTTGTCAAAATGAAAAACAATGTCAACAATTTCATTCCTTTTGTTTTGAGGATTTGGAAACATGGGGGAATAGCTCAGTGGTAGAGCATTTGATTGCAGGTTAAGAGGTCCCCGGTTCAAATCCGGGTGCCCCCTTTGGCTATGGTGGATTTTGGAAAAACCAAAGTCTTTACTTCAAATCAAGGCAGATCAAGAGATTCACAGGTTCAAATCCAGGTATCCCCTTTAGACTTGGCAGATTTGAAACAACCAAAACATTGACTTCAAAGTGAGACTGATGTTGTCAAAATGACATATGTAATTTCTTAGGTTTTGTTTTGAGGTTTTGGATGCATGGGGTATAGCTCAGTAGTAGAGAATTTGACTAAAGATGAAGATGCCCCTGGTCAAATCTGGGCACCCACTTTGGGTTTGGTGAAATTTTGGAATAATAAAAGTCCTGACTTGAAAGTGAAGCAGTTGTTTTTTCACTTTGTCAAAATGAAGTAAACAATTTCTTTTCTTTTGTTTTGACAATTTGGAAGCATGGGGGTATAGCTCAGTGGTAGAGCATTTTACTGCAGCTCAAGAGGTCCCCAGATCACATCCGGGTGTCCCCTTTGGCTATGGTGGATTTTGGAAAATCCAAAGTCTTGACTGCAGATCAAGATATTCACAGGTTCAAATCCGGGTGCCCCCTTTGGATATGGTGGATTTTGGAAAAACCAAAGCCTTGAATTCAAATCAAGGCAGATCAAGAGATTTACAGGTTGAAATCCGGGTGTCCCCTTTGGACTTGGCAGATTTGGAACAACCAAAACCTTGACTTCAAAGTGAGGCTGATGTTGTCAAAATGAAGTGTGTAATTTCTTTGCTTTTGTTTTGAGGTTTTGGATGCATAGGTTATAGCTCAGTAGAAGAGCATTTGACTAAAGATGAAGAGGCTCCCAGTCAAATCCAGTTGCTTCCTTTGGATTTGGTGAAATTTTGGAATAATCAAAGTCCTGACTTGAAAGT
This sequence comes from Spinibarbus caldwelli, assembly GCA_039654775.1. Taxonomy (NCBI): domain Eukaryota; kingdom Metazoa; phylum Chordata; class Actinopteri; order Cypriniformes; family Cyprinidae; genus Spinibarbus; species Spinibarbus caldwelli. Next base: position 30,882,018 of record CM077254.1, on the reverse strand, counting down.
GAAGCAGTTGTTTTTCACTTTGTCAAACTGAAGTAAACAATTTCTTTTCTTTTGTTTTGACAATTTGGAAGCGTGGGGGTATAGCTCAGTGGTAGAGTATTTTGCTGCAGCTCAAGAGGTCCCCAGATCAAATCCGGGTGTCCCCTTTGGCTATGGTGGATTTTGGAAAATCCAAAGTCTTGACTGCAAATCAAGAGGTCCCCGGTTCAAATCCGGGTGCCCCCTTTGCCTATGATGGATTTTGGAAAAACCAAAGTCATTACTTCAAATCAAGGCAGATCAAGAGATTCACAGGTTTTGAGGTTTTGTATGCATAGGGTATAGATCAGTAGAAGAGGATTTGACAACAGATGAAGAGGCTCCCGGTCAAATCAAGGTGCCCCCTTGGATTTGGTGAAATTTTGGAATAATCAAAGTCCTGACTTCGAAGTGAAGCAGTTGTTTTTTTCACTTTGTCAAAATGACGTAAACAATTTCTTTTCTTTTCTTTTGACAATTTGGAAGTTTGGGGGTATTTCTCAGTGGTAGAGCATTTTACTGCAGCTCAAGAGGTCCCCAGATCAAATCCGGGTGTCCCCTTTGGCTATGGTGGATTTTGGAAAATCCAAAGTCTTGACTGCAGATCAAGATATTCACAGGTTCAAATATGGGTGCCCCCTTTTGGATATGGTGGATTTTGGAAAAACCAAAGCCTTGAATTCAAATCAAGGCAGATCAAGAGATTTACAGGTTGAAATCCGGGTGTCCCCTTTGGACTTGGCAGATTTGGAACAACCAAAACCTTGACTTCAAAGTGAGGCTGATGTTGTCAAAATGAAGTGTGTAATTTCTTTGCTTTTGTTTTGAGGTTTTGGATGCATAGGGTATAGATCAGTAGAAGAGCATTTGACTACAGATGAAGAGGTTCCCAGTCAAATCCAGGTGCTCCCTTTGGATTTGGTGAAATTTTGGAATAATCAAAGTCTTGACGCCGAAGTGAAGCTGTTCTTTTTTCATTTTGTTTCTTTTGTTCTTTTGTTCTTTTGTTTCATTCTTTTGTTTTGAGGATTTTGGAAACATGGGGGTATAACTCAGTGGTAGAGCATTTGACTGCAGATCAAGAGGTCCCCGGTTCAAATCCAGGTGCCCCCTTTAGCTATGGTGGATTTTGGAAAAACCAAAGTCTTTACGGCAGATCAAGAGATTCACAGGTTTTGAGGTTTTGTATGCATAGGGTATAGATCAGTAGAAGAGGATTTGACAACAGATGAAGAGGCTCCTGGTCAAATCAAGGTGCCCCCTTGGATTTGGTGAAATTTTGGAATAATAAAAGTCCTGACTTGGAAGTGAAGCAGTTGTTTTTTCACTTTGTCAAAATGAAGTAAACAATTTCTTTTTTTTTTGTTTTGACAATTTGGAAGCGTGGGGGTATAGCTCAGTGGTAGAGTATTTTACTGCAGCTCAAGAGGTCCCCAGTTCAAAACCGGGTGTCCCCTTTGGCTATGGTGGATTTTGGAAAAACCAAAGTCTTGAATTCAAATCAAGGCAGATCAAGAGATTCACAGGTTCAAATCCGGGTGCCCCCTTTGGATATGGTGGATTTTGGAAAAACCAAAGCCTTGAATTCAAATCAAGGCAGATCAAGAGATTCACAGGTTGAAATCCGGGTGTTTCCTTTGGACTTGGCAGATTTGGAACAACCAAAACCTTGACTTCAAAGTGAGGCTGATGTTGTCAAAATGAAGTGTGTAATTTCTTTGCTTTTGTTTTGAGGTTTTGGATGCATAGGGTATAGCTCTGTAGAAGAGCATTTGACTACAGATGAAGAGGCTCCCAGTCAAATCCAGGTGCTCCCTTTGGATTTGGTGAAATTTTGGAATAATCAAAGTCCTGACTTGGAAGTGAAGCAGTTGTTTTTTCACTTTGTCAAAATGAAGTAAACAATTTCTTTTCTTTTGTTTTGACAATTTGGAAGGGTGGGGGTTTTGCTCAGTGGTAGAGTATTTTACTGCAGCTCAAGAGGTCCCCAGTTCAAAACCGGGTGTCCCCTTTGGCTATGGTGGATTTTGGAAAATCCAAAGTCTTGACTGCAGATCAAGAGATTCACAGGTTGAAATCCGGGTGTCCCCTTTGGACTTGGAAGATTTGGAACAACCAAAACCTTGACTTCAAAGTGAGGCTGATGTTGTCAAAATTAAGTGTGTAATTTCTTTGCTTTTGTTTTGAGGTTTTGTATGCATAGGGTTTAGATCAGTAGAAGAGGATTTGACAACAGATGAAGAGGCTCCCAGTCAAATCCAGGTGCACCCTTTGGATTTGGTGAAATTTTGGAATAATCAAAGTCCTGACTTGGAAGTGAAGCAGTTGTTTTTTTTTCACTTTGTCAAAATGAAGTAAACAATTTCTTTTCTTTTCTTTTGACAATTTGGAAGCATGGGGGTATAGCTCAGTGGTAGAGCATTTTACTGCAGCTCAACAGGTCCCCAGATCAAATCCGGGTGTCCCCTTTGGCTATGGTGGGTTTTGGAAAATCCAAAGTCTTGACTGCTGTTCAAGATATCCACAGGTTCAAATCCGGGTTCCCCCTTTGGAAATGGTGGATTTTGGAAAAACCAAAGCCTTGAATTCAAATCAAGGCAGATCAAGAGATTCACAGGTTCAAATCCGGGTGCCCCCTTTGGATATGGTGGATTTTGGAAAAACCAAAGCCTTGAATTCAAATCAAGGCAGATCAAGAGATTCACAGGTTGAAATCCGGGTGTTTCCTTTGGACTTGGCAGATTTGGAACAACCAAAACCTTGACTTCAAAGTGAGGCTGATGTTGTCAAAATGAAGTGTGTAATTTCTTTGCTTTTATTTTGAGGTTTTGGATGCATAGGGTATAGCTCAGTAGAAGAGCATTTGACTACAGATGAAGAGGCTCCCAGTCAAATCCAGGTGCTCCCTTTGGATTTGGTGAAATTTTGGAATAATCAAAGTCTTGACGCCGAAGTGAAGCTGTTGTTTTTTCACTTTGTCAAAATGAAGTAAACAATTTCTTTTCTTTTCTTTTGACAACTTGGAAGCATGGGGGTATAGCTCAGTGGTAGAGCATTTTACTGCAGCTCAAGAGGTCCCCAGATCAAATCCGGGTGTCCCCTTTGGCTATGGTGGATTTTGGAAAATCCAAAGTCTTTACTTCAAATCAAGGCAGATCAAGAGATTCACAGGTTCAAATCCAGGTATCCCCTTTAGACTTGGCAGATTTGGAACAACCAAAACTTTGACTTCAAATTGAGACTGATGTTGTCAAAATGACATATGTAATTTCTTAGGTTTTGTTTTGAGGTTTTGGATGCATGGGGTATAGCTCAGTAGTAGAGAATTTGACTAAAGATGAAGATGCCCCTGGTCAAATCTGGGCACCCACTTTGGGTTTGGTGAAATTTTGGAATAATAAAAGTCCTGACTTGAAAGTGAAGCAGTTGTTTTTTCACTTTGTCAAAATGAAGTAAACAATTTCTTTTCTTTTGTTTTGACAATTTGGAAGCATGGGGGTATAGCTCAGTGGTAGAGCATTTTACTGCAGCTCAAGAGGTCCCCAGATCACATCCGGGTGTCCCCTTTGGCTATGGTGGATTTTGGAAAATCCAAAGTCTTGACTGCAGATCAAGATATTCACAGGTTCAAATCCGGGTGCCCCCTTTGGATATGGTGGATTTTGGAAAAACCAAAGCCTTGAATTCAAATCAAGGCAGATCAAGAGATTTACAGGTTGAAATCCGGGTGTCCCCTTTGGACTTGGCAGATTTGGAACAACCAAAACCTTGACTTCAAAGTGAGGCTGATGTTGTCAAAATGAAGTGTGTAATTTCTTTGCTTTTGTTTTGAGGTTTTGGATGCATAGGTTATAGCTCAGTAGAAGAGCATTTGACTAAAGATGAAGAGGCTCCCAGTCAAATCCAGTTGCTTCCTTTGGATTTGGTGAAATTTTGGAATAATCAAAGTCCTGACTTGAAAGTGAAGCAGTTGTTTTTCACTTTGTCAAACTGAAGTAAACAATTTCTTTTCTTTTGTTTTGACAATTTGGAAGCGTGGGGGTATAGCTCAGTGGTAGAGTATTTTGCTGCAGCTCAAGAGGTCCCCAGATCAAATCCGGGTGTCCCCTTTGGCTATGGTGGATTTTGGAAAATCCAAAGTCTTGACTGCAAATCAAGAGGTCCCCGGTTCAAATCCGGGTGCCCCCTTTGCCTATGATGGATTTTGGAAAAACCAAAGTCATTACTTCAAATCAAGGCAGATCAAGAGATTCACAGGTTTTGAGGTTTTGTATGCATAGGGTATAGATCAGTAGAAGAGGATTTGACAACAGATGAAGAGGCTCCCGGTCAAATCAAGGTGCCCCCTTGGATTTGGTGAAATTTTGGAATAATCAAAGTCCTGACTTCGAAGTGAAGCAGTTGTTTTTTTCACTTTGTCAAAATGACGTAAACAATTTCTTTTCTTTTCTTTTGACAATTTGGAAGTTTGGGGGTATTTCTCAGTGGTAGAGCATTTTACTGCAGCTCAAGAGGTCCCCAGATCAAATCCGGGTGTCCCCTTTGGCTATGGTGGATTTTGGAAAATCCAAAGTCTTGACTGCAGATCAAGATATTCACAGGTTCAAATATGGGTGCCCCCTTTTGGATATGGTGGATTTTGGAAAAACCAAAGCCTTGAATTCAAATCAAGGCAGATCAAGAGATTTACAGGTTGAAATCCGGGTGTCCCCTTTGGACTTGGCAGATTTGGAACAACCAAAACCTTGACTTCAAAGTGAGGCTGATGTTGTCAAAATGAAGTGTGTAATTTCTTTGCTTTTGTTTTGAGGTTTTGGATGCATAGGGTATAGATCAGTAGAAGAGCATTTGACTACAGATGAAGAGGTTCCCAGTCAAATCCAGGTGCTCCCTTTGGATTTGGTGAAATTTTGGAATAATCAAAGTCTTGACGCCGAAGTGAAGCTGTTCTTTTTTCATTTTGTTTCTTTTGTTCTTTTGTTCTTTTGTTTCATTCTTTTGTTTTGAGGATTTTGGAAACATGGGGGTATAACTCAGTGGTAGAGCATTTGACTGCAGATCAAGAGGTCCCCGGTTCAAATCCAGGTGCCCCCTTTAGCTATGGTGGATTTTGGAAAAACCAAAGTCTTTACGGCAGATCAAGAGATTCACAGGTTTTGAGGTTTTGTATGCATAGGGTATAGATCAGTAGAAGAGGATTTGACAACAGATGAAGAGGCTCCTGGTCAAATCAAGGTGCCCCCTTGGATTTGGTGAAATTTTGGAATAATAAAAGTCCTGACTTGGAAGTGAAGCAGTTGTTTTTTCACTTTGTCAAAATGAAGTAAACAATTTCTTTTTTTTTTGTTTTGACAATTTGGAAGCGTGGGGGTATAGCTCAGTGGTAGAGTATTTTACTGCAGCTCAAGAGGTCCCCAGTTCAAAACCGGGTGTCCCCTTTGGCTATGGTGGATTTTGGAAAAACCAAAGTCTTGAATTCAAATCAAGGCAGATCAAGAGATTCACAGGTTCAAATCCGGGTGCCCCCTTTGGATATGGTGGATTTTGGAAAAACCAAAGCCTTGAATTCAAATCAAGGCAGATCAAGAGATTCACAGGTTGAAATCCGGGTGTTTCCTTTGGACTTGGCAGATTTGGAACAACCAAAACCTTGACTTCAAAGTGAGGCTGATGTTGTCAAAATGAAGTGTGTAATTTCTTTGCTTTTGTTTTGAGGTTTTGGATGCATAGGGTATAGCTCTGTAGAAGAGCATTTGACTACAGATGAAGAGGCTCCCAGTCAAATCCAGGTGCTCCCTTTGGATTTGGTGAAATTTTGGAATAATCAAAGTCCTGACTTGGAAGTGAAGCAGTTGTTTTTTCACTTTGTCAAAATGAAGTAAACAATTTCTTTTCTTTTGTTTTGACAATTTGGAAGGGTGGGGGTTTTGCTCAGTGGTAGAGTATTTTACTGCAGCTCAAGAGGTCCCCAGTTCAAAACCGGGTGTCCCCTTTGGCTATGGTGGATTTTGGAAAATCCAAAGTCTTGACTGCAGATCAAGAGATTCACAGGTTGAAATCCGGGTGTCCCCTTTGGACTTGGAAGATTTGGAACAACCAAAACCTTGACTTCAAAGTGAGGCTGATGTTGTCAAAATTAAGTGTGTAATTTCTTTGCTTTTGTTTTGAGGTTTTGTATGCATAGGGTTTAGATCAGTAGAAGAGGATTTGACAACAGATGAAGAGGCTCCCAGTCAAATCCAGGTGCACCCTTTGGATTTGGTGAAATTTTGGAATAATCAAAGTCCTGACTTGGAAGTGAAGCAGTTGTTTTTTTTTCACTTTGTCAAAATGAAGTAAACAATTTCTTTTCTTTTCTTTTGACAATTTGGAAGCATGGGGGTATAGCTCAGTGGTAGAGCATTTTACTGCAGCTCAACAGGTCCCCAGATCAAATCCGGGTGTCCCCTTTGGCTATGGTGGGTTTTGGAAAATCCAAAGTCTTGACTGCTGTTCAAGATATCCACAGGTTCAAATCCGGGTTCCCCCTTTGGAAATGGTGGATTTTGGAAAAACCAAAGCCTTGAATTCAAATCAAGGCAGATCAAGAGATTCACAGGTTCAAATCCGGGTGCCCCCTTTGGATATGGTGGATTTTGGAAAAACCAAAGCCTTGAATTCAAATCAAGGCAGATCAAGAGATTCACAGGTTGAAATCCGGGTGTTTCCTTTGGACTTGGCAGATTTGGAACAACCAAAACCTTGACTTCAAAGTGAGGCTGATGTTGTCAAAATGAAGTGTGTAATTTCTTTGCTTTTATTTTGAGGTTTTGGATGCATAGGGTATAGCTCAGTAGAAGAGCATTTGACTACAGATGAAGAGGCTCCCAGTCAAATCCAGGTGCTCCCTTTGGATTTGGTGAAATTTTGGAATAATCAAAGTCTTGACGCCGAAGTGAAGCTGTTGTTTTTTCACTTTGTCAAAATGAAGTAAACAATTTCTTTTCTTTTCTTTTGACAACTTGGAAGCATGGGGGTATAGCTCAGTGGTAGAGCATTTTACTGCAGCTCAAGAGGTCCCCAGATCAAATCCGGGTGTCCCCTTTGGCTATGGTGGATTTTGGAAAATCCAAAGTCTTTACTTCAAATCAAGGCAGATCAAGAGATTCACAGGTTCAAATCCAGGTATCCCCTTTAGACTTGGCAGATTTGGAACAACCAAAACTTTGACTTCAAAGTGAGGCTGATGTTGTCAAAATGAAGTGTGTAATTTCTTTGCTTTTGTTTTGAGGTTTTGGATGCATAGGGTATAGCTCAGTAGTAGAGAATTTGACTAAAGATGAAGATGCCCCTGGTCAAATCTGGGCACCCCCTTTGGGTTTGGTGAAATTTTGGAATAATCAAAGTCCTGACTTGGAAGTGAAGCAGTTGTTTTTTTTCACTTTGTCAAAATGAAGTAAACAATTTCTTTTTTTTTTTTGTTTTGACAATTTGGAAGCGTGGGGGTATAGCTCAGTGGTAGAGTATTTTACTGCAGCTCAAGAGGTCCCCAGTTCAAAACCGGGTGTCCCCTTTGGCTATGATGGATTTTGGAAAAACCAAAGCCTTGAATTCAAATTAAGGCAGATCAAGAGATTCACAGGTTCAAATCCGGGTGCCCCCTTTGGATATGGTGGATTTTGGAAAAACCAAAGCCTTGAATTCAAATCAAGGCAGATCAAGAGATTCACAGGTTGAAATCCGGGTGTTTCCTTTGGACTTGGCAGATGTGGAACAACCAAAACCTTGACTTCAAAGTGAGGCTGATGTTGTCAAAATGAAGTGTGTAATTTCTTTGCTTTTGTTTTGAGGTTTTGGATGCATAGGGTATAGCTCAGTAGAAGAGCATTTGACTACAGATGAAGAGGCTCCCAGTCAAATCCAGGTGCTCCCTTTGGATTTGGTGAAATTTTGGAATAATCAAAGTCCTGACTTGGAAGTGAAGCAGTTGTTTTTTTCACTTTGTCAAAATGAAAAACAATGTCAACAATTTCATTCCTTTTGTTTTGAGGATTTGGAAACATGGGGGAATAGCTCAGTGGTAGAGCATTTGATTGCAGGTTAAGAGGTCCCCGGTTCAAATCCGGGTGCCCCCTTTGGCTATGGTGGATTTTGGAAAAACCAAAGTCTTTACTTCAAATCAAGGCAGATCAAGAGATTCACAGGTTCAAATCCAGGTATCCCCTTTAGACTTGGCAGATTTGAAACAACCAAAACATTGACTTCAAAGTGAGACTGATGTTGTCAAAATGACATATGTAATTTCTTAGGTTTTGTTTTGAGGTTTTGGATGCATGGGGTATAGCTCAGTAGTAGAGAATTTGACTAAAGATGAAGATGCCCCTGGTCAAATCTGGGCACCCACTTTGGGTTTGGTGAAATTTTGGAATAATAAAAGTCCTGACTTGAAAGTGAAGCAGTTGTTTTTTCACTTTGTCAAAATGAAGTAAACAATTTCTTTTCTTTTGTTTTGACAATTTGGAAGCATGGGGGTATAGCTCAGTGGTAGAGCATTTTACTGCAGCTCAAGAGGTCCCCAGATCACATCCGGGTGTCCCCTTTGGCTATGGTGGATTTTGGAAAATCCAAAGTCTTGACTGCAGATCAAGATATTCACAGGTTCAAATCCGGGTGCCCCCTTTGGATATGGTGGATTTTGGAAAAACCAAAGCCTTGAATTCAAATCAAGGCAGATCAAGAGATTTACAGGTTGAAATCCGGGTGTCCCCTTTGGACTTGGCAGATTTGGAACAACCAAAACCTTGACTTCAAAGTGAGGCTGATGTTGTCAAAATGAAGTGTGTAATTTCTTTGCTTTTGTTTTGAGGTTTTGGATGCATAGGTTATAGCTCAGTAGAAGAGCATTTGACTAAAGATGAAGAGGCTCCCAGTCAAATCCAGTTGCTTCCTTTGGATTTGGTGAAATTTTGGAATAATCAAAGTCCTGACTTGAAAGTGAAGCAGTTGTTTTTCACTTTGTCAAACTGAAGTAAACAATTTCTTTTCTTTTGTTTTGACAATTTGGAAGCGTGGGGGTATAGCTCAGTGGTAGAGTATTTTGCTGCAGCTCAAGAGGTCCCCAGATCAAATCCGGGTGTCCCCTTTGGCTATGGTGGATTTTGGAAAATCCAAAGTCTTGACTGCAAATCAAGAGGTCCCCGGTTCAAATCCGGGTGCCCCCTTTGCCTATGATGGATTTTGGAAAAACCAAAGTCATTACTTCAAATCAAGGCAGATCAAGAGATTCACAGGTTTTGAGGTTTTGTATGCATAGGGTATAGATCAGTAGAAGAGGATTTGACAACAGATGAAGAGGCTCCCGGTCAAATCAAGGTGCCCCCTTGGATTTGGTGAAATTTTGGAATAATCAAAGTCCTGACTTCGAAGTGAAGCAGTTGTTTTTTTCACTTTGTCAAAATGACGTAAACAATTTCTTTTCTTTTCTTTTGACAATTTGGAAGTTTGGGGGTATTTCTCAGTGGTAGAGCATTTTACTGCAGCTCAAGAGGTCCCCAGATCAAATCCGGGTGTCCCCTTTGGCTATGGTGGATTTTGGAAAATCCAAAGTCTTGACTGCAGATCAAGATATTCACAGGTTCAAATATGGGTGCCCCCTTTTGGATATGGTGGATTTTGGAAAAACCAAAGCCTTGAATTCAAATCAAGGCAGATCAAGAGATTTACAGGTTGAAATCCGGGTGTCCCCTTTGGACTTGGCAGATTTGGAACAACCAAAACCTTGACTTCAAAGTGAGGCTGATGTTGTCAAAATGAAGTGTGTAATTTCTTTGCTTTTGTTTTGAGGTTTTGGATGCATAGGGTATAGATCAGTAGAAGAGCATTTGACTACAGATGAAGAGGTTCCCAGTCAAATCCAGGTGCTCCCTTTGGATTTGGTGAAATTTTGGAATAATCAAAGTCTTGACGCCGAAGTGAAGCTGTTCTTTTTTCATTTTGTTTCTTTTGTTCTTTTGTTCTTTTGTTTCATTCTTTTGTTTTGAGGATTTTGGAAACATGGGGGTATAACTCAGTGGTAGAGCATTTGACTGCAGATCAAGAGGTCCCCGGTTCAAATCCAGGTGCCCCCTTTAGCTATGGTGGATTTTGGAAAAACCAAAGTCTTTACGGCAGATCAAGAGATTCACAGGTTTTGAGGTTTTGTATGCATAGGGTATAGATCAGTAGAAGAGGATTTGACAACAGATGAAGAGGCTCCTGGTCAAATCAAGGTGCCCCCTTGGATTTGGTGAAATTTTGGAATAATAAAAGTCCTGACTTGGAAGTGAAGCAGTTGTTTTTTCACTTTGTCAAAATGAAGTAAACAATTTCTTTTTTTTTTGTTTTGACAATTTGGAAGCGTGGGGGTATAGCTCAGTGGTAGAGTATTTTACTGCAGCTCAAGAGGTCCCCAGTTCAAAACCGGGTGTCCCCTTTGGCTATGGTGGATTTTGGAAAAACCAAAGTCTTGAATTCAAATCAAGGCAGATCAAGAGATTCACAGGTTCAAATCCGGGTGCCCCCTTTGGATATGGTGGATTTTGGAAAAACCAAAGCCTTGAATTCAAATCAAGGCAGATCAAGAGATTCACAGGTTGAAATCCGGGTGTTTCCTTTGGACTTGGCAGATTTGGAACAACCAAAACCTTGACTTCAAAGTGAGGCTGATGTTGTCAAAATGAAGTGTGTAATTTCTTTGCTTTTGTTTTGAGGTTTTGGATGCATAGGGTATAGCTCTGTAGAAGAGCATTTGACTACAGATGAAGAGGCTCCCAGTCAAATCCAGGTGCTCCCTTTGGATTTGGTGAAATTTTGGAATAATCAAAGTCCTGACTTGGAAGTGAAGCAGTTGTTTTTTCACTTTGTCAAAATGAAGTAAACAATTTCTTTTCTTTTGTTTTGACAATTTGGAAGGGTGGGGGTTTTGCTCAGTGGTAGAGTATTTTACTGCAGCTCAAGAGGTCCCCAGTTCAAAACCGGGTGTCCCCTTTGGCTATGGTGGATTTTGGAAAATCCAAAGTCTTGACTGCAGATCAAGAGATTCACAGGTTGAAATCCGGGTGTCCCCTTTGGACTTGGAAGATTTGGAACAACCAAAACCTTGACTTCAAAGTGAGGCTGATGTTGTCAAAATTAAGTGTGTAATTTCTTTGCTTTTGTTTTGAGGTTTTGTATGCATAGGGTTTAGATCAGTAGAAGAGGATTTGACAACAGATGAAGAGGCTCCCAGTCAAATCCAGGTGCACCCTTTGGATTTGGTGAAATTTTGGAATAATCAAAGTCCTGACTTGGAAGTGAAGCAGTTGTTTTTTTTTCACTTTGTCAAAATGAAGTAAACAATTTCTTTTCTTTTCTTTTGACAATTTGGAAGCATGGGGGTATAGCTCAGTGGTAGAGCATTTTACTGCAGCTCAACAGGTCCCCAGATCAAATCCGGGTGTCCCCTTTGGCTATGGTGGGTTTTGGAAAATCCAAAGTCTTGACTGCTGTTCAAGATATCCACAGGTTCAAATCCGGGTTCCCCCTTTGGAAATGGTGGATTTTGGAAAAACCAAAGCCTTGAATTCAAATCAAGGCAGATCAAGAGATTCACAGGTTCAAATCCGGGTGCCCCCTTTGGATATGGTGGATTTTGGAAAAACCAAAGCCTTGAATTCAAATCAAGGCAGATCAAGAGATTCACAGGTTGAAATCCGGGTGTTTCCTTTGGACTTGGCAGATTTGGAACAACCAAAACCTTGACTTCAAAGTGAGGCTGATGTTGTCAAAATGAAGTGTGTAATTTCTTTGCTTTTATTTTGAGGTTTTGGATGCATAGGGTATAGCTCAGTAGAAGAGCATTTGACTACAGATGAAGAGGCTCCCAGTCAAATCCAGGTGCTCCCTTTGGATTTGGTGAAATTTTGGAATAATCAAAGTCTTGACGCCGAAGTGAAGCTGTTGTTTTTTCACTTTGTCAAAATGAAGTAAACAATTTCTTTTCTTTTCTTTTGACAACTTGGAAGCATGGGGGTATAGCTCAGTGGTAGAGCATTTTACTGCAGCTCAAGAGGTCCCCAGATCAAATCCGGGTGTCCCCTTTGGCTATGGTGGATTTTGGAAAATCCAAAGTCTTTACTTCAAATCAAGGCAGATCAAGAGATTCACAGGTTCAAATCCAGGTATCCCCTTTAGACTTGGCAGATTTGGAACAACCAAAACTTTGACTTCAAAGTGAGGCTGATGTTGTCAAAATGAAGTGTGTAATTTCTTTGCTTTTGTTTTGAGGTTTTGGATGCATAGGGTATAGCTCAGTAGTAGAGAATTTGACTAAAGATGAAGATGCCCCTGGTCAAATCTGGGCACCCCCTTTGGGTTTGGTGAAATTTTGGAATAATCAAAGTCCTGACTTGGAAGTGAAGCAGTTGTTTTTTTTCACTTTGTCAAAATGAAGTAAACAATTTCTTTTTTTTTTTTGTTTTGACAATTTGGAAGCGTGGGGGTATAGCTCAGTGGTAGAGTATTTTACTGCAGCTCAAGAGGTCCCCAGTTCAAAACCGGGTGTCCCCTTTGGCTATGATGGATTTTGGAAAAACCAAAGCCTTGAATTCAAATTAAGGCAGATCAAGAGATTCACAGGTTCAAATCCGGGTGCCCCCTTTGGATATGGTGGATTTTGGAAAAACCAAAGCCTTGAATTCAAATCAAGGCAGATCAAGAGATTCACAGGTTGAAATCCGGGTGTTTCCTTTGGACTTGGCAGATGTGGAACAACCAAAACCTTGACTTCAAAGTGAGGCTGATGTTGTCAAAATGAAGTGTGTAATTTCTTTGCTTTTGTTTTGAGGTTTTGGATGCATAGGGTATAGCTCAGTAGAAGAGCATTTGACTACAGATGAAGAGGCTCCCAGTCAAATCCAGGTGCTCCCTTTGGATTTGGTGAAATTTTGGAATAATCAAAGTCCTGACTTGGAAGTGAAGCAGTTGTTTTTTTCACTTTGTCAAAATGAAAAACAATGTCAACAATTTCATTCCTTTTGTTTTGAGGATTTGGAAACATGGGGGAATAGCTCAGTGGTAGAGCATTTGATTGCAGGTTAAGAGGTCCCCGGTTCAAATCCGGGTGCCCCCTTTGGCTATGGTGGATTTTGGAAAAACCAAAGTCTTTACTTCAAATCAAGGCAGATCAAGAGATTCACAGGTTCAAATCCAGGTATCCCCTTTAGACTTGGCAGATTTGAAACAACCAAAACATTGACTTCAAAGTGAGACTGATGTTGTCAAAATGACATATGTAATTTCTTAGGTTTTGTTTTGAGGTTTTGGATGCATGGGGTATAGCTCAGTAGTAGAGAATTTGACTAAAGATGAAGATGCCCCTGGTCAAATCTGGGCACCCACTTTGGGTTTGGTGAAATTTTGGAATAATAAAAGTCCTGACTTGAAAGTGAAGCAGTTGTTTTTTCACTTTGTCAAAATGAAGTAAACAATTTCTTTTCTTTTGTTTTGACAATTTGGAAGCATGGGGGTATAGCTCAGTGGTAGAGCATTTTACTGCAGCTCAAGAGGTCCCCAGATCACATCCGGGTGTCCCCTTTGGCTATGGTGGATTTTGGAAAATCCAAAGTCTTGACTGCAGATCAAGATATTCACAGGTTCAAATCCGGGTGCCCCCTTTGGATATGGTGGATTTTGGAAAAACCAAAGCCTTGAATTCAAATCAAGGCAGATCAAGAGATTTACAGGTTGAAATCCGGGTGTCCCCTTTGGACTTGGCAGATTTGGAACAACCAAAACCTTGACTTCAAAGTGAGGCTGATGTTGTCAAAATGAAGTGTGTAATTTCTTTGCTTTTGTTTTGAGGTTTTGGATGCATAGGTTATAGCTCAGTAGAAGAGCATTTGACTAAAGATGAAGAGGCTCCCAGTCAAATCCAGTTGCTTCCTTTGGATTTGGTGAAATTTTGGAATAATCAAAGTCCTGACTTGAAAGTGAAGCAGTTGTTTTTCACTTTGTCAAACTGAAGTAAACAATTTCTTTTCTTTTGTTTTGACAATTTGGAAGCGTGGGGGTATAGCTCAGTGGTAGAGTATTTTGCTGCAGCTCAAGAGGTCCCCAGATCAAATCCGGGTGTCCCCTTTGGCTATGGTGGATTTTGGAAAATCCAAAGTCTTGACTGCAAATCAAGAGGTCCCCGGTTCAAATCCGGGTGCCCCCTTTGCCTATGATGGATTTTGGAAAAACCAAAGTCATTACTTCAAATCAAGGCAGATCAAGAGATTCACAGGTTTTGAGGTTTTGTATGCATAGGGTATAGATCAGTAGAAGAGGATTTGACAACAGATGAAGAGGCTCCCGGTCAAATCAAGGTGCCCCCTTGGATTTGGTGAAATTTTGGAATAATCAAAGTCCTGACTTCGAAGTGAAGCAGTTGTTTTTTTCACTTTGTCAAAATGACGTAAACAATTTCTTTTCTTTTCTTTTGACAATTTGGAAGTTTGGGGGTATTTCTCAGTGGTAGAGCATTTTACTGCAGCTCAAGAGGTCCCCAGATCAAATCCGGGTGTCCCCTTTGGCTATGGTGGATTTTGGAAAATCCAAAGTCTTGACTGCAGATCAAGATATTCACAGGTTCAAATATGGGTGCCCCCTTTTGGATATGGTGGATTTTGGAAAAACCAAAGCCTTGAATTCAAATCAAGGCAGATCAAGAGATTTACAGGTTGAAATCCGGGTGTCCCCTTTGGACTTGGCAGATTTGGAACAACCAAAACCTTGACTTCAAAGTGAGGCTGATGTTGTCAAAATGAAGTGTGTAATTTCTTTGCTTTTGTTTTGAGGTTTTGGATGCATAGGGTATAGATCAGTAGAAGAGCATTTGACTACAGATGAAGAGGTTCCCAGTCAAATCCAGGTGCTCCCTTTGGATTTGGTGAAATTTTGGAATAATCAAAGTCTTGACGCCGAAGTGAAGCTGTTCTTTTTTCATTTTGTTTCTTTTGTTCTTTTGTTCTTTTGTTTCATTCTTTTGTTTTGAGGATTTTGGAAACATGGGGGTATAACTCAGTGGTAGAGCATTTGACTGCAGATCAAGAGGTCCCCGGTTCAAATCCAGGTGCCCCCTTTAGCTATGGTGGATTTTGGAAAAACCAAAGTCTTTACGGCAGATCAAGAGATTCACAGGTTTTGAGGTTTTGTATGCATAGGGTATAGATCAGTAGAAGAGGATTTGACAACAGATGAAGAGGCTCCTGGTCAAATCAAGGTGCCCCCTTGGATTTGGTGAAATTTTGGAATAATAAAAGTCCTGACTTGGAAGTGAAGCAGTTGTTTTTTCACTTTGTCAAAATGAAGTAAACAATTTCTTTTTTTTTTGTTTTGACAATTTGGAAGCGTGGGGGTATAGCTCAGTGGTAGAGTATTTTACTGCAGCTCAAGAGGTCCCCAGTTCAAAACCGGGTGTCCCCTTTGGCTATGGTGGATTTTGGAAAAACCAAAGTCTTGAATTCAAATCAAGGCAGATCAAGAGATTCACAGGTTCAAATCCGGGTGCCCCCTTTGGATATGGTGGATTTTGGAAAAACCAAAGCCTTGAATTCAAATCAAGGCAGATCAAGAGATTCACAGGTTGAAATCCGGGTGTTTCCTTTGGACTTGGCAGATTTGGAACAACCAAAACCTTGACTTCAAAGTGAGGCTGATGTTGTCAAAATGAAGTGTGTAATTTCTTTGCTTTTGTTTTGAGGTTTTGGATGCATAGGGTATAGCTCTGTAGAAGAGCATTTGACTACAGATGAAGAGGCTCCCAGTCAAATCCAGGTGCTCCCTTTGGATTTGGTGAAATTTTGGAATAATCAAAGTCCTGACTTGGAAGTGAAGCAGTTGTTTTTTCACTTTGTTTCTTTTGTTCTTTTGTTCTTTTGTTTCATTCTTTTGTTTTGAGGATTTTGGAAACATGGGGGTATAGCTCAGTGGTAGAGCATTTTACTGCAGATCAAGAGGTCCCCGGTTCAAATCCAGGTGCCCCCTTTAGCTATGGTGGATTTTGGAAAAACCAAAGTCTTTACGGCAGATCAAGAGATTCACAGGTTTTGAGGTTTTGTATGCATAGGGTATAGATCAGTAGAAGAGGATTTGACAACAGATGAAGAGGCTCCCGGTCAAATCAAGGTGCCCCCTTGGATTTGGTGAAATTTTGGAATAATAAAAGTCCTGACTTGGAAGTGAAGCAGTTGTTTTTTCACTTTGTCAAAATGAAGTAAACAATTTCTTTTTTTTTTTGTTTTGACAATTTGGAAGCGTGGGGGTATAGCTCAGTGGTAGAGTATTTTACTGCAGCTCAAGAGGTCCCCAGTTCAAAACCGGGTGTCCCCTTTGGCTATGGTGGGTTTTGGAAAATCCAAAGTCTTGACTGCTGTTCAAGATATCCACAGGTTCAAATCCGGGTTCCCCCTTTGGAAATGGTGGATTTTGGAAAAACCAAAGCCTTGAATTCAAATCAAGGCAGATCAAGAGATTCACAGGTTCAAATCCGGGTGCCCCCTTTGGATATGGTGGATTTTGGAAAAACCAAAGCCTTGAATTCAAATCAAGGCAGATCAAGAAATTCACAGGTTGAAATCCGGGTGTCCCCTTTGGACTTGGCAGATTTGGAACAACCAAAACCTTGACTTCAAAGTGAGGCTGATGCTGTCAAAATGAAGTGTGTAATTTCTTTGCTTTTGTTTTGAGGTTTTGGATGCATAGGGTATAGCTCAGTAGAAGAGCATTTGACAACAGATGAAGAGGCTCCCAGTCAAATCCAGGTGCTCCCTTTGGATTTGGTGAAATTTTGGAATAATCAAAGTCCTGACTTGGAAGTGAAGTAGTTGTTTTTTCACTTTGTCAAAATGAAGTAAACAATTTCTTTTCTTTTCTTTTGACAATTTGGAAGCATGGGGGTATAACACAGTGGTAGAGCATTTTACTGCAGCTCAAGAGGTCCCCAGATCAAATCCGGGTGTCCCCTTTGGCTATGGTGGATTTTGGAAAATACAAAGTCTTGACTGCAGATCAAGATATTCACAGGTTCAAATCCGGGTGCCCCCTTTGGATATGGTGGATTTTGGAAAAACCAAAGCCTTGAATTCAAATCAAGGCAGATCAAGAGATTCACAGGTTGAAATCCGGGTGTCCCCTTTGGACTTGGCAGATTTGGAACAACCAAAACCTTGACTTCAAAGTGAGGCTGATGTTGTCAAAATGAAGTGTGTAATTTCTTTGCTTTTGTTTTGTGGTTTTGGATGCATAGGGTATAGCTCAGTAGAAGAGCATTTGACAACAGATGAAGAGGCTCCCAGTCAAATCCAGGTGCTCCCTTTGGATTTGGTGAAATTTTGGAATAATCAAAGTCCTGACTTGGAAGTGAAGTAGTTTTTTTTTGACTTTGTCAAACTGAAGTAAACAATTTCCTTCCTTTTGTTTTGAGGGATTTGGAAACATGGGGGAATAGCTCAGTGGTAGAGCATTTGACTGCAGGTTAAGAGGTCCCCGGTTCAAATCCGGGTGCCCCCTTTGGCTATGGTGAATTTTGGAAAAACCAAAGTCTTTACTTCAAATCAAGGCAGATCAAGAGATTCACAGGTTCAAATCCAGGTATCCCCTTTAGACTTGGCAGATTTGAAACAACCAAAACATTGACTTCAAAGTGAGACTGATGTTGTCAAAATGACATATGTAATTTCTTAGGTTTTGTTTTGAGGTTTTGGATGCATGGGGTATAGCTCAGTAGTAGAGAATTTGACTAAAGATGAAGATGCCCCTGGTCAAATCTGGGCACCCCCTTTGGGTTTGGTGAAATTTTGGAATAATAAAAGTCCTGACTTGGAAGTGAAGCAGTTGTTTTTTCACTTTGTCAAAATGAAGTAAACAATTTCTTTTCTTTTGTTTTGACAATTTGGAAGGGTGGGGGTTTTGCTCAGTGGTAGAGTATTTTACTGCAGCTCAAGAGGTCCCCAGTTCAAAACCGGGTGTCCCCTTTGGCTATGGTGGATTTTGGAAAATCCAAAGTCTTGACTGCAGATCAAGAGATTCACAGGTTGAAATCCGGGTGTCCCCTTTGGACTTGGAAGATTTGGAACAACCAAAACCTTGACTTCAAAGTGAGGCTGATGTTGTCAAAATTAAGTGTGTAATTTCTTTGCTTTTGTTTTGAGGTTTTGTATGCATAGGGTTTAGATCAGTAGAAGAGGATTTGACAACAGATGAAGAGGCTCCCAGTCAAATCCAGGTGCACCCTTTGGATTTGGTGAAATTTTGGAATAATCAAAGTCCTGACTTGGAAGTGAAGCAGTTGTTTTTTTTTCACTTTGTCAAAATGAAGTAAACAATTTCTTTTCATTTGTTTTGAGGATTTTGGAAACATGGGGGGGGTATAGCTCAGTGGTAGAGCATTTGACTGCAGATCAAGAGGTCCCCGGTTCAAATCCGGGTGCCCCCTTTGGCTATGGTGGATTTTGGAAAAACCAAAGTCTGTACTTCAAATCAAGGCAGATCAAGAGATTCACAAATTCAAATCCAGGTATCCCCTTTAGACTTGGCAGATTTGGAACAACCAAAACATTGACTTCAAATTGAGACTGATGTTGTCAAAATGACATATGTAATTTCTTAGGTTTTGTTTGGAGGTTTTGGATGCATGGGTTATAGCTCAGTAGTAGAGCATTTGACTAAAGATGAAGAGGCTCCCAGTCAAATCCAGGTGCTCCCTTTGGATTTGGTGAAATTTTGGAATAATCAAAGTCTTGACGCCGAAGTGAAGCTGTTGTTTTTTCATTTTGTTTCTTTTGTTCTTTTGTTCTTTTGTTTCATTCTTTTGTTTTGAGAATTTTGGAAACATGGGGGTGTAGCTCAGTGGTAGAGTATTTGACTGCAGATCAAGAGGTCCCCAGTTCAAAACCGGGTGTCCCCTTTGGGTATGGTGGATTTTGGAAAAACCAAAGCCTTGAATTCAAATCAAGGCAGATCAAGAGATTCACAGGTTCAAATCCGGGTGCCCCCTTTGGATATGGTGGATTCTGGAAAAACCAAAGCCTTGAATTCAAATCAAGGCAGATCAAGAGATTCACAGGTTGAAATCCGGGTGTTTCCTTTGGACTTGGCAGATTTGGAACAACCAAAACCTTGACTTCAAAGTGAGGCTGATGTTGTCAAAATGAAGTGTGTAATTTCTTTGCTTTTATTTTGAGGTTTTGGATGCATAGGGTATAGCTCAGTAGAAGAGCATTTGACTACAGATGAAGAGGCTCCCAGTCAAATCCAGGTGCTCCCTTTGGATTTGGTGAAATTTTGGAATAATCAAAGTCTTGACGCCGAAGTGAAGCTGTTGTTTTTTCACTTTGTCAAAATGAAGTAAACAATTTCTTTTCTTTTCTTTTGACAACTTGGAAGCATGGGGGTATAGCTCAGTGGTAGAGCATTTTACTGCAGCTCAAGAGGTCCCCAGATCAAATCCGGGTGTCCCCTTTGGCTATGGTGGATTTTGGAAAATCCAAAGTCTTTACTTCAAATCAAGGCAGATCAAGAGATTCACAGGTTCAAATCCAGGTATCCCCTTTAGACTTGGCAGATTTGGAACAACCAAAACTTTGACTTCAAAGTGAGGCTGATGTTGTCAAAATGAAGTGTGTAATTTCTTTGCTTTTGTTTTGAGGTTTTGGATGCATAGGGTATAGCTCAGTAGTAGAGAATTTGACTAAAGATGAAGATGCCCCTGGTCAAATCTGGGCACCCCCTTTGGGTTTGGTGAAATTTTGGAATAATCAAAGTCCTGACTTGGAAGTGAAGCAGTTGTTTTTTTTCACTTTGTCAAAATGAAGTAAACAATTTCTTTTTTTTTTTTGTTTTGACAATTTGGAAGCGTGGGGGTATAGCTCAGTGGTAGAGTATTTTACTGCAGCTCAAGAGGTCCCCAGTTCAAAACCGGGTGTCCCCTTTGGCTATGATGGATTTTGGAAAAACCAAAGCCTTGAATTCAAATTAAGGCAGATCAAGAGATTCACAGGTTCAAATCCGGGTGCCCCCTTTGGATATGGTGGATTTTGGAAAAACCAAAGCCTTGAATTCAAATCAAGGCAGATCAAGAGATTCACAGGTTGAAATCCGGGTGTTTCCTTTGGACTTGGCAGATGTGGAACAACCAAAACCTTGACTTCAAAGTGAGGCTGATGTTGTCAAAATGAAGTGTGTAATTTCTTTGCTTTTGTTTTGAGGTTTTGGATGCATAGGGTATAGCTCAGTAGAAGAGCATTTGACTACAGATGAAGAGGCTCCCAGTCAAATCCAGGTGCTCCCTTTGGATTTGGTGAAATTTTGGAATAATCAAAGTCCTGACTTGGAAGTGAAGCAGTTGTTTTTTTCACTTTGTCAAAATGAAAAACAATGTCAACAATTTCATTCCTTTTGTTTTGAGGATTTGGAAACATGGGGGAATAGCTCAGTGGTAGAGCATTTGATTGCAGGTTAAGAGGTCCCCGGTTCAAATCCGGGTGCCCCCTTTGGCTATGGTGGATTTTGGAAAAACCAAAGTCTTTACTTCAAATCAAGGCAGATCAAGAGATTCACAGGTTCAAATCCAGGTATCCCCTTTAGACTTGGCAGATTTGAAACAACCAAAACATTGACTTCAAAGTGAGACTGATGTTGTCAAAATGACATATGTAATTTCTTAGGTTTTGTTTTGAGGTTTTGGATGCATGGGGTATAGCTCAGTAGTAGAGAATTTGACTAAAGATGAAGATGCCCCTGGTCAAATCTGGGCACCCACTTTGGGTTTGGTGAAATTTTGGAATAATAAAAGTCCTGACTTGAAAGTGAAGCAGTTGTTTTTTCACTTTGTCAAAATGAAGTAAACAATTTCTTTTCTTTTGTTTTGACAATTTGGAAGCATGGGGGTATAGCTCAGTGGTAGAGCATTTTACTGCACCTCAAGAGGTCCCCAGATCACATCCGGGTGTCCCCTTTGGCTATGGTGGATTTTGGAAAATCCAAAGTCTTGACTGCAGATCAAGATATTCACAGGTTCAAATCCGGGTGCCCCCTTTGGATATGGTGGATTTTGGAAAAACCAAAGCCTTGAATTCAAATCAAGGCAGATCAAGAGATTTACAGGTTGAAATCCGGGTGTCCCCTTTGGACTTGGCAGATTTGGAACAACCAAAACCTTGACTTCAAAGTGAGGCTGATGTTGTCAAAATGAAGTGTGTAATTTCTTTGCTTTTGTTTTGAGGTTTTGGATGCATAGGTTATAGCTCAGTAGAAGAGCATTTGACTAAAGATGAAGAGGCTCCCAGTCAAATCCAGTTGCTTCCTTTGGATTTGGTGAAATTTTGGAATAATCAAAGTCCTGACTTGAAAGTGAAGCAGTTGTTTTTCACTTTGTCAAACTGAAGTAAACAATTTCTTTTCTTTTGTTTTGACAATTTGGAAGCGTGGGGGTATAGCTCAGTGGTAGAGTATTTTGCTGCAGCTCAAGAGGTCCCCAGATCAAATCCGGGTGTCCCCTTTGGCTATGGTGGATTTTGGAAAATCCAAAGTCTTGACTGCAAATCAAGAGGTCCCCGGTTCAAATCCGGGTGCCCCCTTTGCCTATGATGGATTTTGGAAAAACCAAAGTCATTACTTCAAATCAAGGCAGATCAAGAGATTCACAGGTTTTGAGGTTTTGTATGCATAGGGTATAGATCAGTAGAAGAGGATTTGACAACAGATGAAGAGGCTCCCGGTCAAATCAAGGTGCCCCCTTGGATTTGGTGAAATTTTGGAATAATCAAAGTCCTGACTTCGAAGTGAAGCAGTTGTTTTTTTCACTTTGTCAAAATGACGTAAACAATTTCTTTTCTTTTCTTTTGACAATTTGGAAGTTTGGGGGTATTTCTCAGTGGTAGAGCATTTTACTGCAGCTCAAGAGGTCCCCAGATCAAATCCGGGTGTCCCCTTTGGCTATGGTGGATTTTGGAAAATCCAAAGTCTTGACTGCAGATCAAGATATTCACAGGTTCAAATATGGGTGCCCCCTTTTGGATATGGTGGATTTTGGAAAAACCAAAGCCTTGAATTCAAATCAAGGCAGATCAAGAGATTTACAGGTTGAAATCCGGGTGTCCCCTTTGGACTTGGCAGATTTGGAACAACCAAAACCTTGACTTCAAAGTGAGGCTGATGTTGTCAAAATGAAGTGTGTAATTTCTTTGCTTTTGTTTTGAGGTTTTGGATGCATAGGGTATAGATCAGTAGAAGAGCATTTGACTACAGATGAAGAGGTTCCCAGTCAAATCCAGGTGCTCCCTTTGGATTTGGTGAAATTTTGGAATAATCAAAGTCTTGACGCCGAAGTGAAGCTGTTGTTTTTTCATTTTGTTTCTTTTGTTCTTTTGTTCTTTTGTTTCATTCTTTTGTTTTGAGGATTTTGGAAACATGGGGGTATAGCTCAGTGGTAGAGCATTTGACTGCAGATCAAGAGGTCCCCGGTTCAAATCCAGGTGCCCCCTTTAGCTATGGTGGATTTTGGAAAAACCAAAGTCTTTACGGCAGATCAAGAGATTCACAGGTTTTGAGGTTTTGTATGCATAGGGTATAGATCAGTAGAAGAGGATTTGACAACAGATGAAGAGGCTCCTGGTCAAATCAAGGTGCCCCCTTGGATTTGGTGAAATTTTGGAATAATAAAAGTCCTGACTTGGAAGTGAAGCAGTTGTTTTTTCACTTTGTCAAAATGAAGTAAACAATTTCTTTTTTTTTTGTTTTGACAATTTGGAAGCGTGGGGGTATAGCTCAGTGGTAGAGTATTTTACTGCAGCTCAAGAGGTCCCCAGTTCAAAACCGGGTGTCCCCTTTGGCTATGGTGGATTTTGGAAAAACCAAAGTCTTGAATTCAAATCAAGGCAGATCAAGAGATTCACAGGTTCAAATCCGGGTGCCCCCTTTGGATATGGTGGATTTTGGAAAAACCAAAGCCTTGAATTCAAATCAAGGCAGATCAAGAGATTCACAGGTTGAAATCCGGGTGTTTCCTTTGGACTTGGCAGATTTGGAACAACCAAAACCTTGACTTCAAAGTGAGGCTGATGTTGTCAAAATGAAGTGTGTAATTTCTTTGCTTTTGTTTTGAGGTTTTGGATGCATAGGGTATAGCTCTGTAGAAGAGCATTTGACTACAGATGAAGAGGCTCCCAGTCAAATCCAGGTGCTCCCTTTGGATTTGGTGAAATTTTGGAATAATCAAAGTCCTGACTTGGAAGTGAAGCAGTTGTTTTTTCACTTTGTTTCTTTTGTTCTTTTGTTCTTTTGTTTCATTCTTTTGTTTTGAGAATTTTGGAAACATGGGGGTATAGCTCAGTGGTAGAGCATTTTACTGCAGATCAAGAGGTCCCCGGTTCAAATCCAGGTGCCCCCTTTAGCTATGGTGGATTTTGGAAAAACCAAAGTCTTTACGGCAGATCAAGAGATTCACAGGTTTTGAGGTTTTGTATGCATAGGGTATAGATCAGTAGAAGAGGATTTGACAACAGATGAAGAGGCTCCCGGTCAAATCAAGGTGCCCCCTTGGATTTGGTGAAATTTTGGAATAATAAAAGTCCTGACTTGGAAGTGAAGCAGTTGTTTTTTCACTTTGTCAAAATGAAGTAAACAATTTCTTTTTTTTTTGTTTTGACAATTTGGAAGCGTGGGGGTATAGCTCAGTGGTAGAGTATTTTACTGCAGCTCAAGAGGTCCCCAGTTCAAAACCGGGTGTCCCCTTTGGCTATGGTGGATTTTGGAAAAACCAAAGTCTTGAATTCAAATCAAGGCAGATCAAGAGATTCACAGGTTCAAATCCGGGTGCCCCCTTTGGATATGGTGGATTTTGGAAAAACCAAAGCCTTGAATTCAAATCAAGGCAGATCAAGAGATTCACAGGTTGAAATCCGGGTGTTTCCTTTGGACTTGGCAGATTTGGAACAACCAAAACCTTGACTTCAAAGTGAGGCTGATGTTGTCAAAATGTAGTGTGTAATTTCTTTGCTTTTGTTTTGAGGTTTTGGATGCATAGGGTATAGCTCTGTAGAAGAGCATTTGACTACAGATGAAGAGGCTCCCAGTCAAATCCAGGTGCTCCCTTTGGATTTGGTGAAATTTTGGAATAATCAAAGTCCTGACTTTTAAGTGAAGCAGTTGTTTTTTCACTTTGTCAAAATGAAGTAAACAATTTCTTTTCTTTTCTTTTGACAACTTGGAAGCATGGGGGTATAGCTCAGTGGTAGAGCATTTTACTGCAGCTCAAGAGGTCCCCAGATCAAATCCGGGTGTCCCCTTTGGCTATGGTGGATTTTGGAAAATCCAAAGTCTTTACTTCAAATCAAGGCAGATCAAGAGATTCACAGGTTCAAATCCAGGTATCCCCTTTAGACTTGGCAGATTTGGAACAACCAAAACTTTGACTTCAAAGTGAGGCTGATGTTGTCAAAATGAAGTGTGTAATTTCTTTGCTTTTGTTTTGAGGTTTTGGATGCATAGGGTATAGCTCAGTAGTAGAGAATTTGACTAAAGATGAAGATGCCCCTGGTCAAATCTGGGCACCCCCTTTGGGTTTGGTGAAATTTTGGAATAATCAAAGTCCTGACTTGGAAGTGAAGCAGTTGTTTTTTTTCACTTTGTCAAAATGAAGTAAACAATTTCTTTTTTTTTTTTGTTTTGACAATTTGGAAGCGTGGGGGTATAGCTCAGTGGTAGAGTATTTTACTGCAGCTCAAGAGGTCCCCAGTTCAAAACCGGGTGTCCCCTTTGGCTATGGTGGATTTTGGAAAAACCAAAGCCTTGAATTCAAATTAAGGCAGATCAAGAGATTCACAGGTTCAAATCCGGGTGCCCCCTTTGGATATGGTGGATTTTGGAAAAACCAAAGCCTTGAATTCAAATCAAGGCAGATCAAGAGATTCACAGGTTGAAATCCGGGTGTTTCCTTTGGACTTGGCAGATTTGGAACAACCAAAACCTTGACTTCAAAGTGAGGCTGATGTTGTCAAAATGAAGTGTGTAATTTCTTTGCTTTTGTTTTGAGGTTTTGGATGCATGGGGTATAGCTCAGTAGTAGAGAATTTGACTAAAGATGAAGATGCCCCTGGTCAAATCTGGGCACCCCCTTTGGGTTTGGTGAAATTTTGGAATAATCAAAGTCCTGACTTGGAAGTGAAGCAGTTGTTTTTTTTTCACTTTGTCAAAATGAAGTAAACAATTTCTTTTTTTTTTTTGTTTTGACAATTTGGAAGCGTGGGGGTATAGCTCAGTGGTAGAGTATTTTACTGCAGCTCAAGAGGTCCCCAGTTCAAAACCGGGTGCCCCCTTTGGCTATGGTGGATTTTGGAAAAACCAAAGTCTTTACTGCAGATCAAGAGATTCACAGGTTCAAATCCAGGTATCCCCTTTAGACTTGGCAGATTTGAAACAACCAAAACATTGACTTCAAAGTGAGACTGATGTTGTCAAAATGACATATGTAATTTCTTAGGTTTTGTTTTGAGGTTTTGGATGCATGGGGTATAGCTCAGTAGTAGAGAATTTGACTAAAGATGAAGATGCCCCTGGTCAAATCTGGGCACCCACTTTGGGTTTGGTGAAATTTTGGAATAATAAAAGTCGTGACTTGGAAGTGAAGCAGTTGTTTTTTCACTTTGTCAAAAATGAAGTAAACAATTTCTTTTCTTTTGTTTTGACAATTTGGAAGCGTGGGGGTATAGCTCAGTGGTAGAGTATTTTACTTCAGCTCAAGGGGTCCCCAGTTCAAAACCGTGTGTCCCCTTTGGCTATGGTGGATTTCGGAAAATCCAAAGTCTTGACTGCAGATCAAGAAATTCACAGGTTAAAATCCGGGTGTCCCCTTTGGACTTGGCAGATTTGGAAAAACCAAAGCCTTGAATTCAAATCAAGGCAGATCAAGAGATTCACAGGTTGAAATCCGGGTGTCCCCTTTGGACTTGGCAGATTTGGAACAACCAAAACCTTGACTTCAAAGTGAGGCTGATGTTGTCAAAATGAAGTGTGTAATTTCTTTGCTTTTGTTATGAGGTTTTGGATGCATAGGGTATAGCTCAGTAGAAGAGCTTTTGACTACAGATGAAGAGGCTCCCAGTCAAATCCAGGTGCTCCCTTTGGATTTGGTGAAATTTTGGAATAATCAAAGTCCTGACTTGGAAGTGAAGCAGTTGTTTTTTCACTTTGTCAAAAATGAAGTAAACAATTTCTTTTCTTTTGTTTTGAGGATATTGGAAACATGGGGGTATAGCTCAGTGGTAGAGCATTTGACTGCAGATCAAGAAGTCCCCGGTTCAAATCCGGGTGCTCCCTTTGGCTATGGTGGAATTTGGAAAAACCAAAGTCTTTACTTCAAATAAAAGCAGATCAAGAGATTCACAGATTCAAATCCAGGTATCCCCTTTAGATTTGGAACAACCAAAACCTTGACTTCAAAGTGAGGCTGATGTTGTCAAAATGAAGTGTGTAATTTCTTTGCTTTTGTTTTGAGGTTTTGGATGCATAGGGTACAGCTCAGTAGAAGAGCATTTGACTACAGATGAAGAGGCTCCCAGTCAAATCCAGGTGCTCCCTTTGGATTTGGTGAAATTTTGGAATAATCAAAGTCCTGACTTGGAAGTGAAGTAGTTTTTTTTTGACTTTGTCAAACTGAAGTAAACAATTTCCTTCCTTTTGTTTTGAGGGATTTGGAAACATGGGGGAATAGCTCAGTGGTAGAGCATTTGACTGCAGGTTAAGAGGTCCCCGGTTCAAATCCGGGTGCCCCCTTTGGCTATGGTGGATTTTGGAAAAACCAAAGTCTTTACTTCAAATCAAGGCAGATCAAGAGATTCACAGGTTCAAATCCAGGTATCCCCTTTAGACTTGGCAGATTTGAAACAACCAAAACATTGACTTCAAAGTGAGACTGATGTTGTCAAAATGACATATGTAATTTCTTAGGTTTTGTTTTGAGGTTTTGGATGCATGGGGTATAGCTCAGTAGTAGAGAATTTGACTAAAGATGAAGATGCCCCTGGTCAAATCTGGGCACCCCCTTTGGGTTTGGTGAAATTTTGGAATAATAAAAGTCCTGACTTGGAAGTGAAGCAGTTGTTTTTTCACTTTGTCAAAATGAAGTAAACAATTTCTTTTCTTTTGTTTTGACAATTTGGAAGGGTGGGGGTTTTGCTCAGTGGTAGAGTATTTTACTGCAGCTCAAGAGGTCCCCAGTTCAAAACCGGGTGTCCCCTTTGGCTATGGTGGATTTTGGAAAATCCAAAGTCTTGACTGCAGATCAAGAGATTCACAGGTTGAAATCCGGGTGTCCCCTTTGGACTTGGAAGATTTGGAACAACCAAAACCTTGACTTCAAAGTGAGGCTGATGTTGTCAAAATTAAGTGTGTAATTTCTTTGCTTTTGTTTTGAGGTTTTGTATGCATAGGGTTTAGATCAGTAGAAGAGGATTTGACAACAGATGAAGAGGCTCCCAGTCAAATCCAGGTGCACCCTTTGGATTTGGTGAAATTTTGGAATAATCAAAGTCCTGACTTGGAAGTGAAGCAGTTGTTTTTTTTTCACTTTGTCAAAATGAAGTAAACAATTTCTTTTCTTTTCTTTTGACAATTTGGAAGCATGGGGGTATAGCTCAGTGGTAGAGCATTTTACTGCAGCTCAACAGGTCCCCAGATCAAATCCGGGTGTCCCCTTTGGCTATGGTGGGTTTTGGAAAATCCAAAGTCTTGACTGCTGTTCAAGATATCCACAGGTTCAAATCCGGGTTCCCCCTTTGGAAATGGTGGATTTTGGAAAAACCAAAGCCTTGAATTCAAATCAAGGCAGATCAAGAGATTCACAGGTTCAAATCCGGGTGCCCCCTTTGGATATGGTGGATTTTGGAAAAACCAAAGCCTTGAATTCAAATCAAGGCAGATCAAGAAATTCACAGGTTGAAATCCGGGTGTCCCCTTTGGACTAGGCAGATTTGGAACAACCAAAACCTTGACTTCAAAGTGAGGCTGATGCTGTCAAAATGAAGTGTGTAATTTCTTTGCTTTTGTTTTGAGGTTTTGGATGCATAGGGTATAGCTCAGTAGTAGAGAATTTGACTAAAGATGAAGATGCCCCTGGTCAAATCTGGGCACCCACTTTGGGTTTGGTGAAATTTTGGAATAATAAAAGTCGTGACTTGGAAGTGAAGCAGTTGTTTTTTCACTTTGTCAAAAATGAAGTAAACAATTTCTTTTCTTTTGTTTTGACAATTTGGAAGCGTGGGGGTATAGCTCAGTGGTAGAGTATTTTACTTCAGCTCAAGGGGTCCCCAGTTCAAAACCGTGTGTCCCCTTTGGCTATGGTGGATTTCGGAAAATCCAAAGTCTTGACTGCAGATCAAGAAATTCACAGGTTAAAATCCGGGTGTCCCCTTTGGACTTGGCAGATTTGGAAAAACCAAAGCCTTGAATTCAAATCAAGGCAG
Organism: Spinibarbus caldwelli; assembly: GCA_039654775.1. Classification (NCBI taxonomy): domain Eukaryota; kingdom Metazoa; phylum Chordata; class Actinopteri; order Cypriniformes; family Cyprinidae; genus Spinibarbus; species Spinibarbus caldwelli. The sequence goes on along the minus strand of CM077254.1, from coordinate 30,853,504 downwards.
ATCAAGAGATTCACAGGTTGAAATCCGGGTGTCCCCTTTGGACTTGGCAGATTTGGAACAACCAAAACCTTGACTTCAAAGTGAGGCTGATGTTGTCAAAATGAAGTGTGTAATTTCTTTGCTTTTGTTATGAGGTTTTGGATGCATAGGGTATAGCTCAGTAGAAGAGCTTTTGACTACAGATGAAGAGGCTCCCAGTCAAATCCAGGTGCTCCCTTTGGATTTGGTGAAATTTTGGAATAATCAAAGTCCTGACTTGGAAGTGAAGCAGTTGTTTTTTCACTTTGTCAAAAATGAAGTAAACAATTTCTTTTCTTTTGTTTTGAGGATATTGGAAACATGGGGGTATAGCTCAGTGGTAGAGCATTTGACTGCAGATCAAGAAGTCCCCGGTTCAAATCCGGGTGCTCCCTTTGGCTATGGTGGAATTTGGAAAAACCAAAGTCTTTACTTCAAATAAAAGCAGATCAAGAGATTCACAGATTCAAATCCAGGTATCCCCTTTAGATTTGGAACAACCAAAACCTTGACTTCAAAGTGAGGCTGATGTTGTCAAAATGAAGTGTGTAATTTCTTTGCTTTTGTTTTGAGGTTTTGGATGCATAGGGTACAGCTCAGTAGAAGAGCATTTGACTACAGATGAAGAGGCTCCCAGTCAAATCCAGGTGCTCCCTTTGGATTTGGTGAAATTTTGGAATAATCAAAGTCCTGACTTGGAAGTGAAGTAGTTTTTTTTTGACTTTGTCAAACTGAAGTAAACAATTTCCTTCCTTTTGTTTTGAGGGATTTGGAAACATGGGGGAATAGCTCAGTGGTAGAGCATTTGACTGCAGGTTAAGAGGTCCCCGGTTCAAATCCGGGTGCCCCCTTTGGCTATGGTGGATTTTGGAAAAACCAAAGTCTTTACTTCAAATCAAGGCAGATCAAGAGATTCACAGGTTCAAATCCAGGTATCCCCTTTAGACTTGGCAGATTTGAAACAACCAAAACATTGACTTCAAAGTGAGACTGATGTTGTCAAAATGACATATGTAATTTCTTAGGTTTTGTTTTGAGGTTTTGGATGCATGGGGTATAGCTCAGTAGTAGAGAATTTGACTAAAGATGAAGATGCCCCTGGTCAAATCTGGGCACCCCCTTTGGGTTTGGTGAAATTTTGGAATAATAAAAGTCCTGACTTGGAAGTGAAGCAGTTGTTTTTTCACTTTGTCAAAATGAAGTAAACAATTTCTTTTCTTTTGTTTTGACAATTTGGAAGGGTGGGGGTTTTGCTCAGTGGTAGAGTATTTTACTGCAGCTCAAGAGGTCCCCAGTTCAAAACCGGGTGTCCCCTTTGGCTATGGTGGATTTTGGAAAATCCAAAGTCTTGACTGCAGATCAAGAGATTCACAGGTTGAAATCCGGGTGTCCCCTTTGGACTTGGAAGATTTGGAACAACCAAAACCTTGACTTCAAAGTGAGGCTGATGTTGTCAAAATTAAGTGTGTAATTTCTTTGCTTTTGTTTTGAGGTTTTGTATGCATAGGGTTTAGATCAGTAGAAGAGGATTTGACAACAGATGAAGAGGCTCCCAGTCAAATCCAGGTGCACCCTTTGGATTTGGTGAAATTTTGGAATAATCAAAGTCCTGACTTGGAAGTGAAGCAGTTGTTTTTTTTTCACTTTGTCAAAATGAAGTAAACAATTTCTTTTCTTTTCTTTTGACAATTTGGAAGCATGGGGGTATAGCTCAGTGGTAGAGCATTTTACTGCAGCTCAACAGGTCCCCAGATCAAATCCGGGTGTCCCCTTTGGCTATGGTGGGTTTTGGAAAATCCAAAGTCTTGACTGCTGTTCAAGATATCCACAGGTTCAAATCCGGGTTCCCCCTTTGGAAATGGTGGATTTTGGAAAAACCAAAGCCTTGAATTCAAATCAAGGCAGATCAAGAGATTCACAGGTTCAAATCCGGGTGCCCCCTTTGGATATGGTGGATTTTGGAAAAACCAAAGCCTTGAATTCAAATCAAGGCAGATCAAGAAATTCACAGGTTGAAATCCGGGTGTCCCCTTTGGACTTGGCAGATTTGGAACAACCAAAACCTTGACTTCAAAGTGAGGCTGATGCTGTCAAAATGAAGTGTGTAATTTCTTTGCTTTTGTTTTGAGGTTTTGGATGCATAGGGTATAGCTCAGTAGAAGAGCATTTGACAACAGATGAAGAGGCTCCCAGTCAAATCCAGGTGCTCCCTTTGGATTTGGTGAAATTTTGGAATAATCAAAGTCCTGACTTGGAAGTGAAGCAGTTGTTTTTTCACTTTGTCAAAATGAAGTAAACAATTTCTTTTCTTTTCTTTTGACAATTTGGAAGCATGGGGGTATAACACAGTGGTAGAGCATTTTACTGCAGCTCAAGAGGTCCCCAGATCAAATCCGGGTGTCCCCTTTGGCTATGGTGGATTTTGGAAAATACAAAGTCTTGACTGCAGATCAAGATATTCACAGGTTCAAATCCAGGTATCCCCTTTAGACTTGGCAGATTTGAAACAACCAAAACATTGACTTCAAAGTGAGACTGATGTTGTCAAAATGACATATGTAATTTCTTAGGTTTTGTTTTGAGGTTTTGGATGCATGGGGTATAGCTCAGTAGTAGAGAATTTGACTAAAGATGAAGATGCCCCTGGTCAAATCTGGGCACCCCCTTTGGGTTTGGTGAAATTTTGGAATAATAAAAGTCCTGACTTGGAAGTGAAGCAGTTGTTTTTTCACTTTGTCAAAATGAAGTAAACAATTTCTTTTCTTTTGTTTTGACAATTTGGAAGGGTGGGGGTTTTGCTCAGTGGTAGAGTATTTTACTGCAGCTCAAGAGGTCCCCAGTTCAAAACCGGGTGTCCCCTTTGGCTATGGTGGATTTTGGAAAATCCAAAGTCTTGACTGCAGATCAAGAGATTCACAGGTTCAAATCCAGGTATCCCCTTTAGACTTGGCAGATTTGAAACAACCAAAACATTGACTTCAAAGTGAGACTGATGTTGTCAAAATGACATATGTAATTTCTTAGGTTTTGTTTTGAGGTTTTGGATGCATGGGGTATAGCTCAGTAGTAGAGAATTTGACTAAAGATGAAGATGCCCCTGGTCAAATCTGGGCACCCACTTTGGGTTTGGTGAAATTTTGGAATAATAAAAGTCGTGACTTGGAAGTGAAGCAGTTGTTTTTTCACTTTGTCAAAAATGAAGTAAACAATTTCTTTTCTTTTGTTTTGACAATTTGGAAGCGTGGGGGTATAGCTCAGTGGTAGAGTATTTTACTTCAGCTCAAGGGGTCCCCAGTTCAAAACCGTGTGTCCCCTTTGGCTATGGTGGATTTCGGAAAATCCAAAGTCTTGACTGCAGATCAAGAAATTCACAGGTTAAAATCCGGGTGTCCCCTTTGGACTTGGCAGATTTGGAAAAACCAAAGCCTTGAATTCAAATCAAGGCAGATCAAGAGATTCACAGGTTGAAATCCGGGTGTCCCCTTTGGACTTGGCAGATTTGGAACAACCAAAACCTTGACTTCAAAGTGAGGCTGATGTTGTCAAAATGAAGTGTGTAATTTCTTTGCTTTTGTTATGAGGTTTTGGATGCATAGGGTATAGCTCAGTAGAAGAGCTTTTGACTACAGATGAAGAGGCTCCCAGTCAAATCCAGGTGCTCCCTTTGGATTTGGTGAAATTTTGGAATAATCAAAGTCCTGACTTGGAAGTGAAGCAGTTGTTTTTTCACTTTGTCAAAAATGAAGTAAACAATTTCTTTTCTTTTGTTTTGAGGATATTGGAAACATGGGGGTATAGCTCAGTGGTAGAGCATTTGACTGCAGATCAAGAAGTCCCCGGTTCAAATCCGGGTGCTCCCTTTGGCTATGGTGGAATTTGGAAAAACCAAAGTCTTTACTTCAAATAAAAGCAGATCAAGAGATTCACAGATTCAAATCCAGGTATCCCCTTTAGATTTGGAACAACCAAAACCTTGACTTCAAAGTGAGGCTGATGTTGTCAAAATGAAGTGTGTAATTTCTTTGCTTTTGTTTTGAGGTTTTGGATGCATAGGGTACAGCTCAGTAGAAGAGCATTTGACTACAGATGAAGAGGCTCCCAGTCAAATCCAGGTGCTCCCTTTGGATTTGGTGAAATTTTGGAATAATCAAAGTCCTGACTTGGAAGTGAAGTAGTTTTTTTTTGACTTTGTCAAACTGAAGTAAACAATTTCCTTCCTTTTGTTTTGAGGGATTTGGAAACATGGGGGAATAGCTCAGTGGTAGAGCATTTGACTGCAGGTTAAGAGGTCCCCGGTTCAAATCCGGGTGCCCCCTTTGGCTATGGTGGATTTTGGAAAAACCAAAGTCTTTACTTCAAATCAAGGCAGATCAAGAGATTCACAGGTTCAAATCCAGGTATCCCCTTTAGACTTGGCAGATTTGAAACAACCAAAACATTGACTTCAAAGTGAGACTGATGTTGTCAAAATGACATATGTAATTTCTTAGGTTTTGTTTTGAGGTTTTGGATGCATGGGGTATAGCTCAGTAGTAGAGAATTTGACTAAAGATGAAGATGCCCCTGGTCAAATCTGGGCACCCCCTTTGGGTTTGGTGAAATTTTGGAATAATAAAAGTCCTGACTTGGAAGTGAAGCAGTTGTTTTTTCACTTTGTCAAAATGAAGTAAACAATTTCTTTTCTTTTGTTTTGACAATTTGGAAGGGTGGGGGTTTTGCTCAGTGGTAGAGTATTTTACTGCAGCTCAAGAGGTCCCCAGTTCAAAACCGGGTGTCCCCTTTGGCTATGGTGGATTTTGGAAAATCCAAAGTCTTGACTGCAGATCAAGAGATTCACAGGTTGAAATCCGGGTGTCCCCTTTGGACTTGGAAGATTTGGAACAACCAAAACCTTGACTTCAAAGTGAGGCTGATGTTGTCAAAATTAAGTGTGTAATTTCTTTGCTTTTGTTTTGAGGTTTTGTATGCATAGGGTTTAGATCAGTAGAAGAGGATTTGACAACAGATGAAGAGGCTCCCAGTCAAATCCAGGTGCACCCTTTGGATTTGGTGAAATTTTGGAATAATCAAAGTCCTGACTTGGAAGTGAAGCAGTTGTTTTTTTTTCACTTTGTCAAAATGAAGTAAACAATTTCTTTTCTTTTCTTTTGACAATTTGGAAGCATGGGGGTATAGCTCAGTGGTAGAGCATTTTACTGCAGCTCAACAGGTCCCCAGATCAAATCCGGGTGTCCCCTTTGGCTATGGTGGGTTTTGGAAAATCCAAAGTCTTGACTGCTGTTCAAGATATCCACAGGTTCAAATCCGGGTTCCCCCTTTGGAAATGGTGGATTTTGGAAAAACCAAAGCCTTGAATTCAAATCAAGGCAGATCAAGAGATTCACAGGTTCAAATCCGGGTGCCCCCTTTGGATATGGTGGATTTTGGAAAAACCAAAGCCTTGAATTCAAATCAAGGCAGATCAAGAAATTCACAGGTTGAAATCCGGGTGTCCCCTTTGGACTTGGCAGATTTGGAACAACCAAAACCTTGACTTCAAAGTGAGGCTGATGCTGTCAAAATGAAGTGTGTAATTTCTTTGCTTTTGTTTTGAGGTTTTGGATGCATAGGGTATAGCTCAGTAGAAGAGCATTTGACAACAGATGAAGAGGCTCCCAGTCAAATCCAGGTGCTCCCTTTGGATTTGGTGAAATTTTGGAATAATCAAAGTCCTGACTTGGAAGTGAAGCAGTTGTTTTTTCACTTTGTCAAAATGAAGTAAACAATTTCTTTTCTTTTCTTTTGACAATTTGGAAGCATGGGGGTATAACACAGTGGTAGAGCATTTTACTGCAGCTCAAGAGGTCCCCAGATCAAATCCGGGTGTCCCCTTTGGCTATGGTGGATTTTGGAAAATACAAAGTCTTGACTGCAGATCAAGATATTCACAGGTTCAAATCCAGGTATCCCCTTTAGACTTGGCAGATTTGAAACAACCAAAACATTGACTTCAAAGTGAGACTGATGTTGTCAAAATGACATATGTAATTTCTTAGGTTTTGTTTTGAGGTTTTGGATGCATGGGGTATAGCTCAGTAGTAGAGAATTTGACTAAAGATGAAGATGCCCCTGGTCAAATCTGGGCACCCCCTTTGGGTTTGGTGAAATTTTGGAATAATAAAAGTCCTGACTTGGAAGTGAAGCAGTTGTTTTTTCACTTTGTCAAAATGAAGTAAACAATTTCTTTTCTTTTGTTTTGACAATTTGGAAGGGTGGGGGTTTTGCTCAGTGGTAGAGTATTTTACTGCAGCTCAAGAGGTCCCCAGTTCAAAACCGGGTGTCCCCTTTGGCTATGGTGGATTTTGGAAAATCCAAAGTCTTGACTGCAGATCAAGAGATTCACAGGTTCAAATCCAGGTATCCCCTTTAGACTTGGCAGATTTGAAACAACCAAAACATTGACTTCAAAGTGAGACTGATGTTGTCAAAATGACATATGTAATTTCTTAGGTTTTGTTTTGAGGTTTTGGATGCATGGGGTATAGCTCAGTAGTAGAGAATTTGACTAAAGATGAAGATGCCCCTGGTCAAATCTGGGCACCCACTTTGGGTTTGGTGAAATTTTGGAATAATAAAAGTCGTGACTTGGAAGTGAAGCAGTTGTTTTTTCACTTTGTCAAAAATGAAGTAAACAATTTCTTTTCTTTTGTTTTGACAATTTGGAAGCGTGGGGGTATAGCTCAGTGGTAGAGTATTTTACTTCAGCTCAAGGGGTCCCCAGTTCAAAACCGTGTGTCCCCTTTGGCTATGGTGGATTTCGGAAAATCCAAAGTCTTGACTGCAGATCAAGAAATTCACAGGTTAAAATCCGGGTGTCCCCTTTGGACTTGGCAGATTTGGAAAAACCAAAGCCTTGAATTCAAATCAAGGCAGATCAAGAGATTCACAGGTTGAAATCCGGGTGTCCCCTTTGGACTTGGCAGATTTGGAACAACCAAAACCTTGACTTCAAAGTGAGGCTGATGTTGTCAAAATGAAGTGTGTAATTTCTTTGCTTTTGTTATGAGGTTTTGGATGCATAGGGTATAGCTCAGTAGAAGAGCTTTTGACTACAGATGAAGAGGCTCCCAGTCAAATCCAGGTGCTCCCTTTGGATTTGGTGAAATTTTGGAATAATCAAAGTCCTGACTTGGAAGTGAAGCAGTTGTTTTTTCACTTTGTCAAAAATGAAGTAAACAATTTCTTTTCTTTTGTTTTGAGGATATTGGAAACATGGGGGTATAGCTCAGTGGTAGAGCATTTGACTGCAGATCAAGAAGTCCCCGGTTCAAATCCGGGTGCTCCCTTTGGCTATGGTGGAATTTGGAAAAACCAAAGTCTTTACTTCAAATAAAAGCAGATCAAGAGATTCACAGATTCAAATCCAGGTATCCCCTTTAGATTTGGAACAACCAAAACCTTGACTTCAAAGTGAGGCTGATGTTGTCAAAATGAAGTGTGTAATTTCTTTGCTTTTGTTTTGAGGTTTTGGATGCATAGGGTACAGCTCAGTAGAAGAGCATTTGACTACAGATGAAGAGGCTCCCAGTCAAATCCAGGTGCTCCCTTTGGATTTGGTGAAATTTTGGAATAATCAAAGTCCTGACTTGGAAGTGAAGTAGTTTTTTTTTGACTTTGTCAAACTGAAGTAAACAATTTCCTTCCTTTTGTTTTGAGGGATTTGGAAACATGGGGGAATAGCTCAGTGGTAGAGCATTTGACTGCAGGTTAAGAGGTCCCCGGTTCAAATCCGGGTGCCCCCTTTGGCTATGGTGGATTTTGGAAAAACCAAAGTCTTTACTTCAAATCAAGGCAGATCAAGAGATTCACAGGTTCAAATCCAGGTATCCCCTTTAGACTTGGCAGATTTGAAACAACCAAAACATTGACTTCAAAGTGAGACTGATGTTGTCAAAATGACATATGTAATTTCTTAGGTTTTGTTTTGAGGTTTTGGATGCATGGGGTATAGCTCAGTAGTAGAGAATTTGACTAAAGATGAAGATGCCCCTGGTCAAATCTGGGCACCCCCTTTGGGTTTGGTGAAATTTTGGAATAATAAAAGTCCTGACTTGGAAGTGAAGCAGTTGTTTTTTCACTTTGTCAAAATGAAGTAAACAATTTCTTTTCTTTTGTTTTGACAATTTGGAAGGGTGGGGGTTTTGCTCAGTGGTAGAGTATTTTACTGCAGCTCAAGAGGTCCCCAGTTCAAAACCGGGTGTCCCCTTTGGCTATGGTGGATTTTGGAAAATCCAAAGTCTTGACTGCAGATCAAGAGATTCACAGGTTGAAATCCGGGTGTCCCCTTTGGACTTGGAAGATTTGGAACAACCAAAACCTTGACTTCAAAGTGAGGCTGATGTTGTCAAAATTAAGTGTGTAATTTCTTTGCTTTTGTTTTGAGGTTTTGTATGCATAGGGTTTAGATCAGTAGAAGAGGATTTGACAACAGATGAAGAGGCTCCCAGTCAAATCCAGGTGCACCCTTTGGATTTGGTGAAATTTTGGAATAATCAAAGTCCTGACTTGGAAGTGAAGCAGTTGTTTTTTTTTCACTTTGTCAAAATGAAGTAAACAATTTCTTTTCTTTTCTTTTGACAATTTGGAAGCATGGGGGTATAGCTCAGTGGTAGAGCATTTTACTGCAGCTCAACAGGTCCCCAGATCAAATCCGGGTGTCCCCTTTGGCTATGGTGGGTTTTGGAAAATCCAAAGTCTTGACTGCTGTTCAAGATATCCACAGGTTCAAATCCGGGTTCCCCCTTTGGAAATGGTGGATTTTGGAAAAACCAAAGCCTTGAATTCAAATCAAGGCAGATCAAGAGATTCACAGGTTCAAATCCGGGTGCCCCCTTTGGATATGGTGGATTTTGGAAAAACCAAAGCCTTGAATTCAAATCAAGGCAGATCAAGAAATTCACAGGTTGAAATCCGGGTGTCCCCTTTGGACTTGGCAGATTTGGAACAACCAAAACCTTGACTTCAAAGTGAGGCTGATGCTGTCAAAATGAAGTGTGTAATTTCTTTGCTTTTGTTTTGAGGTTTTGGATGCATAGGGTATAGCTCAGTAGAAGAGCATTTGACAACAGATGAAGAGGCTCCCAGTCAAATCCAGGTGCTCCCTTTGGATTTGGTGAAATTTTGGAATAATCAAAGTCCTGACTTGGAAGTGAAGCAGTTGTTTTTTCACTTTGTCAAAATGAAGTAAACAATTTCTTTTCTTTTCTTTTGACAATTTGGAAGCATGGGGGTATAACACAGTGGTAGAGCATTTTACTGCAGCTCAAGAGGTCCCCAGATCAAATCCGGGTGTCCCCTTTGGCTATGGTGGATTTTGGAAAATACAAAGTCTTGACTGCAGATCAAGATATTCACAGGTTCAAATCCGGGTGCCCCCTTTGGATATGGTGGATTTTGGAAAAACCAAAGCCTTGAATTCAAATCAAGGCAGATCAAGAGATTCACAGGTTGAAATCCGGGTGTCCCCTTTGGACTTGGCAGATTTGGAACAACCAAAACCTTGACTTCAAAGTGAGGCTGATGTTGTCAAAATGTAGTGTGTAATTTCTTTGCTTTTGTTTTGTGGTTTTGGATGCATAGGGTATAGCTCAGTAGAAGAGCATTTGACAACAGATGAAGAGGCTCCCAGTCAAATCCAGGTGCTCCCTTTGGATTTGGTGAAATTTTGGAATAATCAAAGTCCTGACTTGGAAGTGAAGCAGTTGTTTTTTCACTTTGTCAAAATGAAGTAAACAATTTCTTTTCTTTTCTTTTGACAATTTGGAAGCATGGGGGTATAACACAGTGGTAGAGCATTTTACTGCAGCTCAAGAGGTCCCCAGATCAAATCCGGGTGTCCCCTTTGGCTATGGTGGATTTTGGAAAATCCAAAGTCTTGACTGCAGATCAAGATATTCACAGGTTCAAATCCGGGTGCCCCCTTTGGATATGGTGGATTTTGGAAAAACCAAGGCAGATCAAGAGATTCACAGGTTGAAATCCGGGTGTCCCCTTTGGACTTGGCAGATTTGGAACAACCAAAACCTTGACTTCAAAGTGAGGCTGATGTTGTCAAAATGAAGTGTGTAATTTCTTTGCTTTTGTTTTGAGGTTTTGGATGCATGGGGTATAGCTCAGTAGAAGAGCATTTGACTACAGATGAAGAGGCTCCCAGTCAAATCCAGGTGCTCCCTTTGGATTTGGTGAAATTTTGGAATAATCAAAGTCCTGACTTGGAAGTGAAGCAGTTGTTTTTTCACTTTGTCAAAATGAAGTAAACAATTTCTTTTCTTTTCTTTTGACAATTTGGAAGCATGGGGGTATAGCTCAGTGGTAGAGCATTTTACTGCAGCTCAAGAGGTCCCCAGATCAAATCCGGGTGTCCCCTTTGGCTATGGTGGATTTTGGAAAATCCAAAGTCTTTACTTCAAATCAAGGCAGATCAAGAGATTCACAGGTTCAAATCCAGGTATCCCCTTTAGACTTGGCAGATTTGGAACTACCAAAACTTTGACTTCAAAGTGAGGCTGTTGTTGTCAAAATGACATATGTAATTTTTTAGGTTTTGTTTTGAGGTTTTGGATGCATGGGGTATAGCTCAGTAGTAGAGAATTTAACTAAAGATGAAGATGCCCCTGGTCAAATCTGGGCACCCCCTTTGGGTTTGGTGAAATTTTGGAATAATCAAAGTACTGACTTGGAAGTGAAGCAGTTGTTTTTTCACTTTGTCAAAATTAAGTAAACAATATCTTTTCTTTTGTTTTGACAATTTGGAAGCGTGGGGGTATAGCTCAGTGGTAGAGTATTTTACTGCAGCTCAAGAGGTCCCCAGTTCAAAACCGGGTGTCCCCTTTGGCTATGGTGGATTTTGGAAAATCCAAAGTCTTGACTGCAGATCAAGAGATTCACAGGTTGAAATCCGAGTGTCCCATTTGGACTTGGAAGATTTGGAACAACCAAAACCTTGACTTCAAAGTGAGGCTGATGTTGTCAAAATGAAGTGTGTAATTTCTTTGCTTTTGTTTTGAGGTTTTGGATGCATATGGTATAGATCAGTAGAAGAGCATTTGATTACAGATGAAGAGGCTCCCGGTCTAATCCAGGTGCCCCCTTTGGATTTGGGGAAATTTTGGAATAATCAAAGTCTTGATGGCAGATCAAGAGATTCACAAGTTTAAATCCGGGTGCTCCCTTCGGACTTGGCAGATTTGGAACAACCAAAACATTGACTTGACTGTTTGATGTTGTCAAAATGAAGTATGTAATTTCTTTGGTTTTGAGGTTTTGGATGCATGGGGTATAGCTCAGTAGTAGAGCATTTGACTAAAGATGAAGATGCCAAATGTAGTTTCATACCCGTTTTGTTCTAACAAAGTCATTAATCGGTTCTCTTTTGCTTTATACAATTTACTTTTATTACTTCTACGAAGGATAATGCTACTTTTATAAGTTTGATAAATATGTGATGAATGCACGATGAAATGAGAATCGGGCTACCAATTAAGTTTGATGCGATGTTTTTAAGTAAGGTATTTTATTTTATTTATTTTATTTTTTTTAAATACATCTAAACCAAATAAAATATTATTCTTTCTTTTTGACAAACCTACATTTCAAATGATTTTTCCCCAAGGTATTCATTATCCGAGTGGAACTGGTGTTATTTGGGGGTCTAAATAATGTGGAGGTCTACATGTAGCTTCTTAACCTAACAAAGAAATCACATTTCACATTCATGCATCATATTTTATTCAGTTTTATGTATTTATTTATTTTATTTTTATTATTATTTTTGCACAAGTACCATGGTTTCGTGTCTTTCTAATACTTTTTCTAGTATGTGAAGTACAGGCAGGCCTACATTTTAATGTCAAGCAGAAACATTAAAAGAAATTAATACGACAAATAAAATGTGAACATTGTCATCAGCTTTATGAATAAGAGGTCTAGATGTAGCGGCTTAAGGAAAAAAGTAATTTAAAACAACGTTTACAAAAATATAACCAAATATCCCAAGCGGAATTTTCTGTATTCATATGGTAAATTTCTTAGAAACTGTGTCTCTTGAGTTACATAGTGTACGCAAAAAATTCCTCTATTTTGTGTCTGTAGCCTTTCCAAGAGGGCATACAACATCAACTTTACTGAATGTGTGGCTTTCAGAGCAATGGTTAGATATGTTTCGGTTGTAAGTGTAAAACAGCAACTTATTTTTCATGTTGACGGTTCATCGTATGGAAATGGAGATGGATAATTGTCCTAAAAAGAAATACCGCATGGACAATAAGGATTATTCTATAACTACTCTATGTCTATGCAAGTACACACTACTATTGATAATAATAATAATAATAATAATAATAATAATAATAATAATAATAATAAACAGTTGAAACAAGCTCGCGGTGTTTGTGAGGATCTGTTTGGAGTTGGCATTCCCTATTTTTAAAAACATTTGTCAACATGATTTCTTTTGTAATATCATGTTTTGGCCTCATATTTACTACGAATTGAATTGAAATCTTTGTAAAAATAAGAAAAGTAATAAATAAATAAATAAAAATAATATTGATCTTTGAGACTTGTGAACCCTTAAAACTTAACTAAAGTATTACCACTATTAATAAGGGGTCTTAACAACAAAAGCATATGTTTAATACATATTAGTATAGTATATTTTCATATATAGTATATTTTTAGTATATTTTCAGCTAAGGGTATGTTTCACTCTGCTGATAAAGTTCGGTTCAGAAAAGGTTGATAAAGTACAAGTTTCCTTTAAAATGATAAACTAAGATTTGAACAGGTACTGCTGAATAAAAATCATAATTTAGGTTAAATTTGCAAACAGATAAGTAAAATATTTTATTTAAAACCTTTAAGATTTCGTCTAAACAATCTTTTGAAAGATCTTATTTAAAGATCTCTTAAGATTATGCTTATTAATGCATTTATAAGATGAAGACGCTCACTCTGAAAAGGGTAGCAGACTAACTTGGCACATGAACTGTTATGGACTGCAGAGACTCCTCCCCTTCTCTGAGTGGGCCTTGAAACATTCAGTCCATTTCACGACGATGTTTAGCCCTGGGAGGATCTGTGAGTTTTGTTTATATTTAATAAAGTTTATAACTTAAACATTTTTGTTTTATTTTTATACTTATCGATTTTAGTGGAAACATTTCATTCGTGGAATGGACATCATTGCATAAAGATCCAGCATACCTCTAAGCACTCTGAAAAATGTAAGGCATTTTTATATTGTCATCTAAAACTACAGTAGATGTTTATTTTATACAGCGTGTTATATATAATCACAGTTTTATTTGCTACCATCTTCTCTAAAAGAAAAGAATGATGTGTTTTATAAGGTCAATAAATAATTATTGAATAAATGTTTAAATGATAAATGTTTTGCTTTAGTAACATGTTTGTTACTATGACATATATAATTATTGGTGAATATTCACGTTAACCCTCGTCGGTTCTGTAATAAATGAATGTAAACTGCTGATAACGAAAATACATGTGTAACAGTAAATTAGATCAGTGCGGCTCTTAAAGTGACAGCGAATTATATTCCTGCTGCCGACTGTGTGCTTAACATTAATCAAACGACAAAAACAAAATCACTCACTGCTCTTGACAGAAGGACTTTTGTAGCTTTAATAAGAAACAAAGGAAGTTTAATTCTTACAGTGAAGACTTATTTTACATTAGATTATTCAATTTCTGTAATAGACTGTTAACTGAATACTTCAGTCTTGCATTAAAAAAAGAAAAACGTTTTGCTTATATGGCCCACTTGTAATCGTGTTACATAATCGTGATTACAATATTGACAAAAATAATCGGATTATGATTTTTGTCATAATCGAGCAGCCCTAGGTAAAACTGCTGCCTATGACATTTATTTCCTGGATGTTCCATATTTTTTGGTTGCAATGCGATTGTTTTATTCAATACTCTGCCTGGAGTATAGTATCTCCACGTCTTTGAATGCTGCGCTCTCTTCTCAGGTCTTTATAGTCAAGTCAAGTCACCTTTATTTATATAGCGCTTTTAACAATACAGATTGTGTCAAAGCACTTAACAGTATCAAATTGGAGGATAGAGTGTCAGTAATGTATAATAATAAGATTAAACACTCAATTTTCAGTTAAAGGCATTTCATTATTGAATTCAGAGATGTCATTGTCTAGCTCAGTTTAGTTTAAATAGTATCTATGAAATTAAATTGACGATAATCGTTAGAAATTAAGTGTCCCCAACTGAGCAAGCCAGAGGCGACAGCGGCAAGGAACCAAAACTCCCTCTGTGACAGAATGGAGAAAAAAAAACCTTGGGAGAAACCAGGCTCAGTCAGGGGGCCAGTTCTCCTCTGGCCAGGATATTATTATTTATTTTTTTACTTATTGTTTTAATTAAATTTTAAATGTATAAATGTATTATATTTCTATTTTTATATTGTTGCAATTTCTAACAATAATAGTATTACGTAGTTAGGTATTTTATTATATTATAGTTATTTTGTTTAATTTTAAGTTTTATTGTATTTAAGTCGAGGTCTTCACTGGGGATATGTCCCCGGGGCTCATCCAGGTGTCCGGCCTCCGCCGACGGTCAGGGTCGCAGACATCATCTCCCGGCGCCATCTGATCCGGACACGGACTGAGAAACAGAATAATAAAGAAACAGACAAATATTAGCGTAGATGCCATTCTTCACACGATGTAACGAGTACATCGTGTGTTATGAGGACTGTTCCCGGTTCCGGTTGATCTAATTAATGCAGCCTAACAATCCTTTAACGGATTTGAATAATAGAAGTGTATTAGTGTGTTATGTGTAAGCCAGGTTAAAGAAATGTGTCTTTAATCTAGATTTAAACTGACAGAGTGTGTCTGCCTCCCGAACAGTGTTAGGTAGATTGTTCCAGAGTTTGGGCGCTAAATAGGAAAAGGATCTGCCGCCCGCAGTCGATTTTGATATTCTAGGTATTATCAAATGGCCAGAGTTTTGAGAACGCAGCAGACGTGGAGGACTATAATGTGATGAGAGCTTGCTCAAATACTGAGGAGCTAAGCCATTCAGGGCTTTATAAGTAATTAACAAGATTTTAAAATCTATCCGATGTTTGATAGGGAGCCAGTGCAGTGTTGACAGAACCGGGCTAATATGGTCATACTTCCTGGTTCTAGTAAGGACTCTAGCTGCTGCATTTTGGACCAACTGTAGTTTATTGATCAAGCGTGCAGAACAACCACCCAGTAAAGCATTACAATAGTCTAACCTTGAGGTCATAAACGCATGAATTAGCATTTCTGCATTTGATGTTGAGAGCATAGGTCGCAATTTAGATATGTTTTTGAGATGGAAAAAGTTATATAATAGTTTCTCAATTTAGTGTGTTTCACCGGGCCGTGAAGAAATATAGAGCTGAGTATCATCAGCATAACAGTGAGAGCTAACACCATGTCTCCTGATAATATCTCCCAAGGGTAACATGTAAAGCGTGAAAAGTAACGGCCCTAGTACTGAGCCTTGAGGTACTCCATACTGCACTTGTGATCGATATGATACCTCTTCATTTACTGCTACGAACTGATGGCGGTCAGAGAAGTACGATTTGAACCATGCTAAGGCACTTCCACTAATGCCAACTAAGTTTTCTAGTCTATTCAAAAGAATGTTGTGGTCGATAGTGTCGAACGCAGCGCTAAGATCCAGTAGAACTAATAAAGAGATACAGCCATGATCAGATGATAGAAGCAGGTCATTTGTAACTCTAATGAGAGCAGTCTCAGTACTATGATACGGTCTAAATCCTGACTGGAATTCCTCACAGATACCATTTTTCTCTAAGAAGGAATTTAATTGTGAGGATACTACCTTTTCTAGTATCTTTGACAGAAAAGGGAGATTTGAGATCGGTCTGTAATTAACTAGATCTTTGGGGTCAAGTTGTGGTTTTTTAATGAGAGGCTTAATAACAACCAATTTGAAGGTTTTGGGGACATATCCTAATGACAATGATGAATTAATAATAGCCAAAAGAGGATCTATGACTTCTGGAAGCAGCTCTTTTAGTAGTTTAGATGGAATAGGGTCTAACATACATGTTGTTGGTTTAGATGATTTAACAAGTTTATACAATTCTTCCTCTCCTATAATAGAGAATGAGTGGAATTGTTCCTCAGGGGATCTATAGTGCACTATTTGATGCGATACTGTAGCTGACGGCTGCATGGTTACAATTTTATCTCTAATAGTATCGATCTTGGAAGTAAAGTAGTTCATAAAGTCATTACAGCTGTGCTCTTGGGAAATGCCAACACCTGTTGATGCTTTATTTTTCGTTAATTTAGTGACTGTATTGAATAAATACCGGGGGTTATGTTTGTTTTCTTCTAGAAGAGATGAAAAGTAATCAGATCTAGCCGTTTTTAATGTTTTTCTGTAGGATAGGGTACTTTCCCGCCAAGCTATACGAAATACCTCTAGTTTTGTTTTCCTCCAGCTGCGCTCCATTTTCCGGGCTGCTCTCTTTAGGGTGCGAGTGTGCTCATTATACCACGGAGTCAAACTGTTTTCTTTGATCTTCCTTAAGCGTAAAGGAGCAACTGTATCTAAAGTGCTAGAAAAGAGAGAGTCCATAGTTTCTGTTACATCATCAAGTTTTTCTGCGCTGTTGGATATGCTAAGGAATTGAGATAAATCAGGAAGATTACTTACAAAGCAGTCTTTTGTGGTAGAAGTGATGATTCTACCATACTTGTAACAAGGAGTAGAATTTACAGTTTTAGCTATATGGAGTTTACACAAGACTAGATAATGATCTGAGATATCATCGCTTTGCTGCAGAATTTCAACACCACTAACATCAATTCCATGTGACAGTATTAAATCTAGAGTATGATTTCGACAATGAGTAGGTCCTGAAACATGTTGTCTAACCCCAATAGAGTTCAGAATGTCTATGAATGCTGATCCTAATGCATCTTTTTCATTATTGACATGGATACAAACATCACAGGGGATTTATCACTAACACGTGTTTCTCTAGATAATGTTATACGCAGCACCATAACTTCAAACGAGTTATACTTAAAGCCTGCCCTCTGAGAAATACAGAGAATATTGCTATAAATTGTAGCAACACCTCCCCCTTTACCTTTTGGACGTGGCTCATTTTTATAGCAGTAATCTTGGGGGGGTAGACTCATTTAAAGTAATGTATTCATCTGGTTTTAGCCATGTTTCTGTCAAACAAAGCACATTTAGCTTATGGTCAGTGATCATATCATTTACAAATAGTGCTTTTGTAGAAAGGGACCTGATATTCAGTAAGCCAAGTTTTATCAGTTGTTTCTCTGTATTGTAAACATTTTTTATTTGTTGAACATCAATTAAATTGTTACTATGGTTACTTTGGTTTGGACGTTTTCTGTATTTTCTAGTACGGGGAACAGACACAGTCTCTATAGTGTGATATCTAGGTGAAGGAGTCTCTATGTGCTGAGAATTAACTGACTTCTGTGACGTGAGGCGGCTAGCAGACGGTCGGTTTAGCCAGTCTGTCTGCTCCCTGACCTGGGCCCTAGTTAGTCAAGTACGAACTCTAAGACTATGTGCCATATTTCTAGAGAGAAGAGCGGCACCACCCCAGGAGGGATGAAGACCATCTCTTTTCAACAGGTCAGGTCTGCCCCAAAAACTCTTCCAATTGTCTATGAAACCTACGTTATTCTGTGGGCACCACTTAGACATCCAGCCATTGAGTGACAACAGTCTGCTATGAATCTCATCGCCACGGTAAGCAGGGAGGGGACCAGAGCATATTACAGTGCCTGACACCGTACTTGCAAGTTCACACACCTCTTTAACATTATTTTTAGTGATCTCCGACTGGCGAAGTCGAACATCATTAGCGCCGACGTGGATAACAATCTTACTGAGTTTACGTTTAGCATTAGCCAGCACTTTTAAATTTGCCAAGATGTCAGGCGCTCTGGCTCCCGTTAAACATTGGACTATGGTGGCTGGTGTCTTTATTTTCACGTTCCGTACAATAGAATCGCCAATTACTAGAACACTGTCATCAGGTTTCTCAGTGGGTGCATCACCGAGTGGGGAGAACCTGTTTGATGTTTTGATCGGAACAGAAGAGCGGTGTTTTGACCCGCCACTATGCCGCCTTACAGTCACCCAGTTGCCCTGCTGCACGGGCACAACCGGAACCGAACAATGTACAGGAGTCCCTGAGCTAGTCGCATCCAAAGCAGTATCTACAGCCCTCACATTCTTACTATCCTCAACTAAAGTTTGGATGCGTGTCTCTAGTTCTAAAATCTTCTCTGTCAGCCTAACTATTTCCCTGCATTTATCACATGTGAATCCCTCGTCGCTGACAGAGAGAGATAAACTGTACATGTGACATGAAGTGCAAACAACAAGAGAAGGAGAAGCCATTACTCGCCGTGATTGATGAATGATACCAACTTAACTTACCACTGTTGTTTGATGAACTTGTGAAAAACGGAGCGAGAGAGAAATGAAAACGGAGCGAGAAAAAAAGAAAACAATAATAGGCGCGAATAGAAACGTGAATGGAACCGCGAGTAACAAGCTAACCAGCTAACGAATGCTAACGCGCTGCACACGCGCTGCACTCGCGGTTTTAAAAGCGAACGATCAAATTAGTTAGATTAGTTTGATAGATAATACCAGAAATATGGTGGGAATTAAGTTATATATTATCACTTTAAACAACAAAGAGTGAAAGTAAGGTAAAGATTCAATAAAAAAGCGGAGCTACAATCGCAAACCTCTCATGATCTTTTGTGTACATAGGTCTTTTGTGTACATAGAAAAAGTCTTAGATCTTTGAGTTCAGCTCATGAAAAATGGGGGCAAAAACAAGTGCTGGGTTTATATTTTTGTTCAGTGTGTGTATATATATATATATATATATATATATATATATATATATATATATATATACACACACACACAAACACACAGTGGGTACGGAAAGTATTCAGACCCCCCTTAAATTTTTCACTCCTTGTTATATTGCAGCCATTTGCTAAAATCATTTAAGTTCATTGGTTTCCTCATTAATGTACACACAGCACCCCATATTGACAGAAAAACACAGAACTGTTGACGTTTTTGCAGATTTATTAAAAAAGAAAAACTGAAATATCACATGGTCCTAAGTATTCAGACCCTTTGCTGTGACACTCATATATTTAACTCCGGTGCGGTCCATTTCTTCTGATCATCCTTGAGATGGTTCTACACCTTCATTTGAGTCCGGCTGTGTTTGATTATACTGAATGGACTTGATTAGGAAAGCCACACACCTGTCTATATAAGACCTTACAGCTCACAGTGCATGTCAGAGCAAATGAGAATCATGAGGTCAAAGGAACTGCCTGAAGAGCTCAGAGACAGAATTGTGGCAAGGCACAGATCTGGCCAAGGTTACAAAAACATTTCTGCTGCACTTAAGGTTCCTAAGAGCACAGTGGCCTCCATAATCCTTAAATGGAAGACGTTTGGGACGACCAGAACCCTTCCTAGAGCTGGCCGTCCGGCCAAACTGAGCTATCGGGGGAGAAGAGCCTTGGTGAGAGAGGTAAAGAAGAACCCAAAGATCACTGTGGCTAAGCTCCAGAGATGCAGTCGGGAGATGGGAGAAAGTTGTAGAAAGTCAACCATCACTGCAGCCCTCCACCAGTCGGGGCTTTATGGCAGAGTGGCCCGACGGAAGCCTCTCCTCAGTGCAAGACACATGAAAGCCCGCATGGAGTTTGCTAAAAAAACACCTGAAGGATTCTCTGGTCTGATGAGACCAAGATAGAACTTTTTGGCCTTAATTCTAAGCGGTATGTGTGGAGAAAACCAGTCACTGCTCATCACCTGTCCAATACAGTCCCAACAGTGAAGCATGGTGGTGGCAGCATCATGCTGTGGGGGTGTTTTTCAGCTGCAGGGACAGGACGACTGATTGCAATCGAGGGAAAGATGAATGCAGCCAAGTACAGGGATATCCTGGACGAAAACCTTCTCCAGAGTGCTCAGGACCTCAGACTGGGCCAAAGGTTTACCTTCCAACAAGACAATGACCCTAAGCACACAGCTAAAATAACGAAGGAGTGGCTTCACAACAACTCCGTGACTGTTCTTGAATGGCCCAGCCAGAGCCCTGACTTAAACCCAATTGAGCATCTCTGGAGAGACCTAAAAATGGCTGTCCACCAACGTTTACCATCCAACCTGACAGAACTGGAGAGGATCTGCAAGGAGGAATGGCAGAGGATCCCCAAATCCAGGTGTGGAAAAACTGGTTGCATCTTTCCCAAAAAGACTCATGGCTGTATTAGATCAAAAGGGTGCTTCTACTAAATACTGAGCAAAGGGTCTGAATACTTAGAAAAACTGAAATATCACGTTCCTTTTTTAATAAATCTGCAAAAATGTCAACAATTCTGTGTTTTTCTGTCAATATGGGGTGCTGTGTGTACATTAATGAGGAAAAAAAAAATGAATAAATGATTTTAGCAAATGACTGCAATATAACAGAGTGAAAAATTTAATGGGGATCTGAATACTTTCCGTACCCACTGTCTGTGTGTGTGTGTGTGTGTGTGTGTTTGTGTGTGTGTGTGTATATATATATATATATATACACATACATATACACACACACACACACACATACATATATACACACACATATATACATACGGGATGGGATATTTTAGGCAAAAATAATATTCAAAGATCACCTGGTATTATTTGAGAAGAAAAAAATATAATAATAATAATAATAATAATAATAATAATAATAATAATAATAATAATTCGCACCCTTCCCCTGTATGCACACACGCATAGGCTACAGTACACTACTCACTCATAAACAGAGAGAGAGGGAGAGAGACCATTCAGGCTTTCAATCTGTATGTTAACAAACTGTTTAATTCATTAGGGAATAGGCCATATAACTGAAGCTATAGAATGATTGTGACGTGTGGAAACATAATATAATATCACCGAATGACGGCACTTATTAACATAGCCTACAGTCCATCGATTAGCATAAATCAACTGCTCATGAGGCTAGGACATCAAAAATGAGCATGAACATCCCAGATAGCAAGCACATTCGGGCTGATTCCGGCACTGTCGGCTCAGTCTCGGCATCGGTGAGAAGATAATGCGCCAGAGCCATGCTGACTCTGCAAAACTCTTCTGACTGACAGACGGCTTTCTCTCTATGGACCAATCTCGGCTCAAAGCGGTTGTACATGCGGCAGGTCCACACTCGGTGTAGTTCTGTGTATCTACCTTCTGCCCAAGCTCGTTTTGTCTGCTAGCGGTAGAGTAAGGAAATCAGCTGCCTGAAAAAAGTTTTGATGGTTAAATCCTGACTCAAATCTACAGTGTGCAGTGAGACAATGTGGTGTTCTTCTGTTGTCTTCGACAGCTTTATAGGTGCGTTATCGGCAGCGCCACCCTCTGGTTACATGAATGCATCACCACCACATCAGCACCGAAAACATTTTGTATAGTGCATTTAAGTCACTATTATTTGTATAGCGCAGGGGTAGGCAACGTCGAAGAACATGAAGAATTATTGTCAAAAAAATAAAATGCACAGCCTATTTGATATTCTATTAAATGTAGCAATAATCTTTAACTAGACTACCATTTAACATGCAGTCAAGCCAGTCGTGGTTTGACATGGCCAGAAATGCAGAGATTTATGTATTCAGATGTATTCAGACAAGAATTTGTTCTGGTTTTAGAGTTCCCGAATTCCCCTTTCCAAAACAGTACAATGAAAGAACTTGCGTATTTTAAATGTTTAAATGGTCTGCAGTGATATGCCTTTTGTCTAATGCTGTCTTTAGTCGCACATAGCAATTGTAAGATTCATTTAGAGATTTTTTATTTTAACCCACTTTACATATTTATATTTCACACTTATTAATTTTAATAAAAATGTTAATTCCAAAATAAATTTAGAAATGTGTAAAATAAACATACTTGTACAGTAGATGACAGTATTACAGTCTTTTACAGTATTTTTCAAAAATATATAAACAATTTAAATAAATTTGGTCGCGCCTCTCAGTGAGGCAGAATTCTCCTGTCAGCATTCAATTTGCACGAACCGACCATCACACAGAGAACACCCAATCACGCAGGATACAAATGCACACTTTACAAGATCTCACAGCAGGATTTGACTACGTCTGCAAGGTTTGTGAAATTAAATGTGACCTGTGCTGGCAAAATGAGTTGGAATGAGCAAATTTTTAAAAATTAGTTCATTTTACTTTCTCTCAGTGCCGCTTCACCAAAGATAGGCGCCTAGTCTATTTTTGACGGACGCCGCGTCCAAGCTACACAGCTCAAATACAAAAAAAACTCTAAAAATCTAAATATACACCTTGTGCAAAACTGGCACAATTGTAAATAGTTACTTGTTTTAAAAATGTGAAAGTGTTCATTTGTTTTTTTAAAAAAAAAAAAAATGCCTTGTATTGGTAATCTACCATTTTAAAAAAAAAAAAACCTTAAAGGGGTCATCGGATGCCCATTTTACACAAGCTGATATGATCAGGGTTTCTGCAGATATGAACAAGTGAAATTTAAGACTTTAAGACCTTTTTAATACCACCTTAAATGAAATTTAAGACCTAAACCCGTAATGGAAATACACATTATATTACATGTATGTAATATTTGATGCGTTTAATGTAAAAAGAAAACAAAATATCACTGCGGTCATAAATGATATTTATTTCAATGATATACTGTTAACTTTTCATATCAGCAGACAATATTCCATACAAAATATCCCCACAAAAGTACTGCATCACCGAGATTTTTGGTGGTGTAAACAATTTATTCTGAAATATTATTTTCATCAGTGTTCTATCTGCTTTTACATACTTAAACCTGCATATTTTATTTACCTTAAAGGCCTTTTTCAACCTTTTTAAATGTATGCATCTTTCATGTCAAATTATTACAATTAATCAATAAATTAAATATACACTATAGGGCTGTTGCCAGTCAGATTAAATAATTTACCCTGCAAAATTACAACTGCAATAAATTATGTTATGAGATTAATATTTTAAATACATTTTTGGTAATGCATTTGGGTAATGCATATTTTTAAACGTACTGAACCACCAGTAGGTGGCGGTAAGTCACTTAATGAGTGAGTCAAAATGCGGAATCATTCAGTAACAAAACACTGCTGAGTGTTGCTTGGAGAATGTGCTGATCTTTGTATGGAACTATTTTCATTGGCGAAATAGAACAAAACAGTAAATTTTGTGTCTAAAATGTAAGTAATGTAATAACTACTTGGCTACTACTTGTTTATTGAACAAAAAATCAATGTGACATTTGCAATAGTGAAATATTCAGCTAAATAGCCCCCTGCAGTCATTTTATTAATAAACTAAGCAATTTGAATTTATACCTCAGTGTGTTTCTTCTGAGTTTCTTTATGTCTGCTGTTGCTCATTTGTGTAGGCGTCTCTCACAAAGAGACAGGCAGTGTGAGCCTCAACAGGATGACCTTGATAACAGAAATACACTATCCAAAATATCAATCACTGTTTACACTGCATGTAATAAAATCAGAAGAATCATTCCCGCATTTCGATGCGTCGCTGGCTATTTTTTGTCACATAAATTTTAAATCAGGCTATTTGTCTGGTCGGGCAAGTAAAAAAAACAAACAAAAAAAAAAACATTTTAAACTAGCTAAAAGGCAGATCAGCTAGCTGTAGCTCGACCTATATCATTATTGAGAACATTATATAAACAAAGAAGGTAGTTCGACCTGAATTCTGCTTTTGCAATTCTCTGTGATGGTGCAGTAACTACGCGCCATAACTATAACTAATATTTCTCAAAAATATTTAAGACCCATTGAATCTGAATTTAAGACATTAAGACTTTAAGGCCTTTTATTAGGAAAACGTTATTTAAGCCATTTAAGACTTTTTAAGGACCCGCGAACACCCTGTACGATTCTTTAAGGTCTTAATGAAAAGTCTATTACATACTTTGCTTAAAATTTCTCAATGGTAGTGTAAAAAACAGCTTTACCCTGTCAAAATCAGCTCCTTCTTCAGCACGCTGTTCTAGTACATATTGCTTTAAATGCTAATGAGCTCTGCTGACTCCGCCCTTCTCTTCCATGGAGTGACGAGCAGACCATAGATATTTGTAGATTCCCTATTCGACCGCTCCAGATACGTTGACGCTTCAGCCATCTCGCATTCACCATAATAAATCAATGAATATTCAAAGATATACAAACTTGCTGTTGTAGACGCACACAGTCAATGCACTCAAAGATTCGCAGACCGTTCCAAAAATGGCAGATGGCTTACATATCGCGGCCCATAGAAACAGTCAATAATGAGGCATCTAGGTATCCATGGAGCATACTAAACTTCAGCTACGAAACTGGCTAACTAGCACATTATTAGGAAAGACAATTTGCAAAGATTCATAAAAAACCGTTATACTCACTTCTTCTGTAGATGAAGCTGGATAACGAATGATTTGCGCGAACATAGACGCATTTAGGCAGATCGGGGACCAGCGCATTCACTTCAAAGCGACAGTAACGTTAATCCTCTGCGTCTTCAGCGGCTCAGATGTCGGGAGTAAATGACGACTGCTATTTTCATTATTACATCCAACAACAAAACACCTCAAATCGCTTAATCTGAGACATCTTGTCTTCCCCTGCATCGGAGTCGACACAATGGCGGACAGCTCTCAGCTCACTCAGGGCGGGTCTAAGGTAAGACGGTCTTGTCAATCAACTATCGTGGGAGGGGCCTGTACAGAACTACGTCATTCTGACAGGAATCTCAGAACAGCCTGATTTGAGAAAGGGGATTTTAAAATAGGGATTTAAAAAAAAAAAAAAAAAAAAACACTGGGTGGATTTTTATCATTATAGGATGGATGTGTACACACACTTCCAACACACATTTGTTCAAACAACTTGTAAAGTGAATTTTGAATCCGATGACCCCTTTAAAATACTCCGTAGACTTTCCAGTAGGAGAACAAATGCCAGTTTATCCTCCTGCTCACGGGCACTGTAATTTCGTGGGAAAAACATGGAAATAATTTTTCATTAATTTAGAAAAGATTCCATTTTCCACACATATTTTTATGAAAATGGATATAGTTATTTTATTTCTTTCAATTATCAGCTAAACTTTCATGCAAGACAAATTATGTTTATGTGAATCTCGCCAAGACATTTCACAGTAATGTACTTTATAGGGAGATTGTGTGCTCTTGGGAGCCGCGTCTTATGCATGCGCTTTGAAAATGTCAGTCAGCACAAACGTTTTGTTTTCATCAGAATGGGTTTGAAAATCCTATTTCACTGGTTTGGACTCATGTCATCAAGAATTCGACATGAATATTAAAGGATCCTTAGATCCTCACGTGCAAATTGTGTGTTATTATATATATATATATATATATATATATATATATATATATATACAGTGGGTACGGAAAGTATTCAGACCCCCTTCACTTTTTTCAATTTTGTTATGTTGCAGTCTGATACTACAATTGTTTAAATTCTTTTTTTTTTCTCATTACTCTACACTCTGTCCTTTATAATGACAAAGTGAAAACAGAATTTTAGAAATGTTTGTAAATTTATTAAAAAGAAAAAACTGAAATATCACATTTACATAAGTATTCAGACCCTTTACTCAGTACTTAGTTGAAGCACCTTTGGCAGCAATTACAGCCTCGAGTCTTTTTGGGTATGACGCAACAAGCTTTGCACAACTGGATTGGGGGAATTTCTGCCATTCTTCTTTGCAAATCCTCTCAAGCTCGGTCAGGTTGGATGGGGACCGTCTGTTGACAGCCTTTTTCAGGTCTCTCCAGAGATGTTCGATAGGGTTCAAGTCAGGGCTCTGGCTGGGTCACTCTAGGACATTCACAGAGTTGTCCCTAAGCCACTCCTGTGTTGCCTTGGCTGTGTGCTTAGGGTCATTGTCATGTTAGAAGGTGAACCTTCGGTCCAGTCTGAGGTTCTGAATGCTCTAGACTGGGTTTTCATTAAGGCTATCTCAAAATTTTGGTGCATTGAGCTTTTCTTCTACTCTGATGAGTTCCTCAGTCCCTGCCGCTGAAAAACAGCCCAACAGCATGAGGCTGCTACCACCACACTTTACTTTTGGGATGGTACTCTGCAGGTGATGAGAAGAGCCGGTTTCCTTCAAACATGATGCTTAGAATTGAGGTTCATCAGACCAGGTAATCTTGTTTCTCAGAGTCTGAGGGTCCTTTAGGTGCTTTATTGCAAATTCCAAGTGTGTTTTCATGTGTCTTCACTGAGGAGAGGATTGAGTTTGGCCACACTGCCATAAAGCCCAGATCGGTGGAGTGTTGCAGTGATGTTTGTCCTTCTGTAGGTTTCTCCCATCTGCATATATGATCATGGAGCTCAACTAGAGTGACCACCAGGTTCTTGGTCACCAGTCTAGACAAGCCCCTTCTCCATCAATTGCTCAGTTTGGCTGGGGACCAGCTCTTGGAAGAGTCCTGGTTGTGCCAAACTTCTTCCATTTGAGAATTATGGAAGCCACTGTGCTCTTGGGAACCTTCAGTGCAGCAGAATTTTCTTTGTAGCCTTCCTCAGATCTGTGCCTCAATACAATCCTGTGTCTGAGCTCTGCAGGCAGTTCCTTTGACCTCGTGGCTTGGTTTTCGCTCTGATATGCATTATCAGCTGTGAGGCCTTTTACAGAGAGGTGTGTGCCTTTCCAAATCATGTCCAATCAATTTAATTTACCACAGGCGGACTCCAATCAAGGTGTAGAAACATCTTTGCAATGATCAAGAGACATGGGAGGCACCTGAGCGAAATTTCAAGTGTTGTTGCAAAGGGTCTGAATACTTATGTAAATGTGATATTTCAGGTTTTTCTTTTTAATAAATTTACAGACATTTCTAAAATTCTGTTTTCACTTCATCATTATGAGGTACAGAGTGTAGATTAATGAGAAAAAAAATGAATTTAAACAATTGTAGTATCAGGCTGCAACATAACAAAATTGAAAAAAGTGAAGGGGGTCTGAATACTTTCCGTACCCACTGTATATATATATATATATATATATATATGTGCATGTACGTGTGTGTGTGTGTGTGTGTGTGTATATATATATATATATATATATACATACACACACACACACACACACACACACATACATATATATACACACACACAGTGGGTACGGAAAGTATTCAGAACCCTTTAAATTTTTCACTCTTTGTTATATTGCAGCCATTTGCTAAAATCATTTAAGTTCTTTTTTTTTTCCTCATTAATGTACACACAACACCCCATATTGACAGAAAAAACACAGAATTGTTGACATTTTTGCAGATTTATTAAAAAAGAAAAACTGAAATATCACATGGTTCTAAGTATTCAGACCCTTTGCTGTGACACTCATATTTTTAACTCAGGTGCTGTCCATTTCTTCTGATCATCCTTGAGATGGTTCTACACCTTCATTTGAGTCCAGCTGTGTTTGATTATACTGAACGGACTTGATTAGGAAAGCCACACACCTGTCTATATAAGACCTTACAGCTCACAGTGCATGTCAGAGCAAATGAGAATCATGAGGTCAAAGGAACTGCCTGAAGAGCTCAGAGACAGAATTGTGGCAAGGCACAGATCTGGCCAAGGTTACAAAAAAATTTCTGCTGCACTTAAGGTTCCTAAGAGCACATTGACGTCCATAATCCTTAAATGGAAGACGTTTGGGATGACCAGAACCCTTCCTAGAGCTGGCCGTCCGGCCAAACTGAGCTATCGGGGGAGAAGAGCCTTGGTGAGAGAGGTAAAGAAGAACCCAAAGATCACTGTGGCTGAGCTCCAGAGATGCAGTCGGGAGCAAGTTGTAGAAAGTCAACCATCACTGCAGCCCTCCACCAGTCGGGGCTTTATGGCAGAGTGGCCCGACGGAAGCCTCTCCTCAGTGCAAGACACATGAAAGCCTGCATGAAGGACTCCAAGATGGTGAGAAATAAGATTCTCTGGTCTGATGAGACCACGATAGAACTTTTTGGCCTTAATTCCAAGCGTATGTGTGGAGAAAACCAGGCACTGCTCATCACCTGTCCAATACAGTCCCAACAGTGAAGCATGGTGGTGGCAGCATCATGCTGTGGGGGTGTTTTTCAGCTGCAGGGACAGGACGACTGGTTGCAATCGAGGGAAAGATGAATGCGGCCAAGTACAGGGATATCCTGGACGAAAACCTTCTCCAGAGTGCTCAGGACCTCAGACTGGGCCGAAGGTTTACCTTCCAACAAGACAATGACCCTAAGCACACAGCTGAAATAACGAAGGAGTGGCTTCACAACAACTCCGTGACTGTTCTTGAATGGCCCAGCCAGAGCCCTGACTTAAACCCAATTGAGCATCTCTGGAGAGACCTAAAAATGGCTATCCACCAACGTTTACCATCCAACCTGACAGAACTGGAGAGGATCTGCAAGGAGGAATGGCAGAGGATCCCCAAATCCAGGTTTGAAAAACTTGTTGCATCTTTCCCAAAAAGACTCATGGCTGTATTAGATCAAAAGGGTGCTTCTACTAAATACTGAGCAAAGGGTCTGAATACTTAGGACCATGTGATATTTCAGTTTTTCTTTTTTTAATAAATCTGCAAAGATGTCAATATGGGGTGCTGTGTGTACATTAATGAGGAAAAAAAAAAGAACTTAAATGATTTTAGCAAATGGCTGCAATATAACAAAGAGTGAAACATTTAAGCGGGTCTGAATACTTTCCGTACCCACTGTATATGTATGCGTGTATGTATGTATGCATGTATGCATTATATATATATATACACACACAGGCATGTACATATACATACAGTGGGGCAAAAAAGTATTTAGTCAGCCACCAATTGTGCAAGTTCTCCCACTTAAAAAGATGAGAGATGCCTGTAATTTTCATCCTAGGTATACCTCAACTATGAGAGACAAAATGAGAAAAAAAATCCAGAAAATCACATTGTAGGATTTTTAAAGAATTTATTTGCAAATTATGGTGGAAAATAAGTATTTGGTCAATAACAAAATTTAATCTCAATACTTTTTTATATACCCTTTGTTGGCAATGACAGAGGTCAAACGTTTTCTGTAAGTCTTCACAAGGTTTTCACACACTGTTGCTGGTATTTTGGCCTCTAGAGCAGTAATGTTTTGGGGCTGTCGCTGGGCAACACGGACTTTCAACTCCCTCCAAAGATTTTCGATGGGGTTGAGATCTGGAGACTGGCTAGGCCACTCCAGGACCTTGAAATGCTTCTTACGAAGCCACTCCTTCGTTGCCCGGGCGGTGTGTTTGGGATCATTGTCATGCTGAAAGACCCAGCCAAGTTTCATCTTCAATGCCCTTGCTGATGGAAGGAGGTTATCACTCAAAATCTCACGATACATGGCCCCATTCATTCTTTCGTTTACACGGATCAGTCATCCTGGTCCCTTTGCAGAAAAACAGCCCCAAAGCATGATGTTTCCACCCCCATGCTTCACAGTAGGTATGGTGTTCTTTGGATGCAACTCAGCATTCTTTCTCCTCCAAACACGACAAGTTGAGTTTTTACCAAAAAGTTCTATTTTGGTTTCATCATTCTCCCAATCCTCTTCTGGATCATCCAAATGCTCTCTAGCAAACTTCAGTCGGGCCCGGACATGTACTGGCTTAAGCAGGGGGACACGTCTGGCACTGCAGGATTTGAGTCCCTGGCGGCGCAGTGTGTTACTGATGGTAGCCTTTGTTACTTTGGTCCCCGCTCTCTGCAGGTCATTCACTATGTCCCCCCGTGTGGTTCTGGGATTTTTGCTCACAGTTCTTGTGATCATTTTGACCCCACGGGGTGAGATCTTGCGTGGAGCCCCAGATCAAGGGAGATTATCAGTGGTCTTGTATGTCTTCCATTTTCTAATAATTGCTCCCACAGTTGATTTCTTCACACCAAGCTGCTTACCTATTGCAGATTCAGTCTTCCCAGCCTGGTGCAGGTCTACAATTTTGTTTCTGGTGTCCTTTGACAGCTCTTTGGTCTTGGCCATGGTGGAGTTTGGAGTTGGACTGTTTGAGGTTGTTGGACAGGTGTCTTTTATACTGATAACGAGTTCAAACAGATGCCATTAATACAGGTAACGAGTGGAGGACAGAGGAGCTTTTATTTTGAGCTTTTATTTTGAAACCGCGATGTATTCTCCGGTGTTTGCGTAGATTTATAAATGATTTACCTTACAAATCTGATGAAATGGCGCAAGTTGCATTCCCAGATGAACGTTATAATAAACCCAAACTCAACATCATGCAGAGATGGAGTCTGAGACGCTCCACACATGTAAATGATAACAGTTCCTGTGGAACTACTGTGACGCACATACTTAACCTACACGCGTGTACATAATTAAAATCCTTATACTGTATTAGAACTGCATCGCATATAATTAACTCGTAGCGTTTGTGAATTCACAATTATGCTTAATTATGATTTTAAGTGGGTTTAATATATCATGCACTCTTGGAAAACAGTCTAATAATGTGTTTGATGGAGTCTCGCCTGTGAAATGCGCCACTTCCGGTATTTGGCCGGTTAGTCAATGCGAGCAAAATGAAGTCGAGGATTTTTAAAAATCGAATAGTCGAATAAAATCAATGAATCGTGAAAGCCCTAGACTTTTTATGGGGTGGCCAGAAGGGTACAGTAAAATTCCTAGGGTGGCACACTAAAAAACAAAATGGTAACCTGCAACAGTTAAATCAAGAAACTTTTACTTAATCTAACCCATGAAAAATATTTCAGTTTATGTAATTTATTACTTATTTAAGTCAAATTAATTAACTGTACGTATTTGCATGAAACAAGTTCATTTAGATTTACCACATAAAACATCATTTAGGTTGATCTGAAAAAAGGTATGTAGCATCACTCAGATGTCCCTCACAACACAGAAGACATGATCTGTCACTACTGTTTACATCACGTCATTAATACTCATGCAAAAGCTGTGAATAAAATCGGATCAATTCAAATTTATGATCCGATACATACCAGTTTCTGTGACATCTCAGCAATTTCAGTCTTGCACTGTGCAGCCTTTTCATTCATTGCATTCTAAAGAGAGAACATAGTCAAACACAAAGACAAGGGAGGAAGCATGCAAGATAAGCTGTATGAAACACTGGGCCGTGTGATAGCTTTAATGCAAAATGTCAGTAGTGAACTTGGTGAAAACGCTAAGATCCAGAGGTCTTTTGTGCAACAAAACAGTATGTACATGTGTATACCGGACCACAGAATGGAACACTTAACCACTGACCACTCACCAAATCCTGATACTCATGCTGCATGTTAGTATTGAGCTCTGCCAGAACGGCTGTCAGCTCTTTAGCCTCTGCTTGCTGCTCTGGCGGTATGGTACTGTCAAGGAAAGGTTTGTCTTGTTCATTATTAAATATCAGTTTTAATAAAACACATATTTAAAGAAAAAAAAAAAAACACTCACGTCAGTATCTCAGTCTTTTTCTCAGCTTCCTTTATTTCTCTTGTGTATGCTTGGAGTCTGTCCATATCAGACCGCTGTTTAACAAAAGTCAGCAAAAAAAAAGTTATGGCCTTGATTTAATGTAAATTGTCACAGCACAGTATTTGCCCTGTAAAACATTACAGATTCAATAGCCTACAGCCAAGAAAGAACATGCTGACTAAATCATGGACATTTGTGGACAGCAGATAAATATTATAAATTTAAATATTAGAAACAGCATCTTACAAAGCTTTGCTGGTGGTCAGCAGTAATTTCCATCCTCTGCTTTCTGAAGTGCAGGAAATTTTGGATTGCACTCAGTATTACAATTGTTCGCTTGCTCTCTGCCAGAAGGGTTAAAAATAATTCAGCTCTGCATCACTTTAACATTAAATCAGCATTAAACTTGAAAAAAAAAAACAACAACAAATAAACTGAAATAATTAAAACAAAATAATTACAATCACCATTTTATGTTCGACATGAATATTTTTGGGTGAACTATTCCATTAAGTTGGCAGCACTGCAAGAGTGTGCAATAAGACACGCGGTGTTTTGTCATTTGTATTAAACAGCAACAACAAAAAGTAAAAAAATATATATATTCCTCTGTGGGGGCAATGAAAATAGCAGCACAGCAACAATATGAGATATATATATACTATTATAATAACAATAAATTGTGCATAATTATATGCAAGTAATCCTAAGGCAAACCCCAATCCTATCCTTAAGTACATGTAGCTAATTAATATTACTCGCTCCTTAAATGTATAATTACAATGTAACAAGGACACCTTAAAATAAAGTGAAACTCTGCTTTTTGGAATAAAAGATTATTATTATTATTATTATAAATACACAATCTTTTAAATAGATTTTGTTTTTACCATCGCAATAAGTTTTTGATCCCTTTGGAATTATTTGGATTCCTGCATTGATTGGGCTGCTCATGAAATGAAATGTGTACAAAAAAACAATCTGAGTAATTATAAACTGGCGCAGTTTCCTTGCTGCGTAATATATATATATATATATATATATATATATATATATATATATATATATATATATATATATATATATGCAGCAAGGAAAAAAATAGTCTTACTTTAGAGATCTGTGAAGCCTAATAGTGAAAATAAAAGAGAATAAAAGCTACTTACTGGGATTGAGCAAGTCATTGAGGGAAAAATCAAATACATGACAAAGCGGTAAGAACTGGCACCTAAAACACAAGTAAATGTGCAGAAAGTCAGCACTGAGGAACACACACACAGCATCTAACAGGGGTTAAAGCAAAAAAAAATCCTGAGCCTGAATTTTTTTCTGTGGGGGGGTAGTATGGCAACACATGACTGTGGCAACTTTAACATTTGAAAGGATACTATGGCAAAGTTATTGCTTTCCTTATTCAAACTGATTGGTTGACCTGAAGAATGAAAGCTGTATCATACACTTGGAAAATTATGAGCTATATCACCGCTTATTGACACTAGGGGAGTGACAATACACTTAGCTCACAAGATGAGACAAAATATAGATACTTGGTTCACTATAAAGAGACAATATTTTAATATTATTTTAAAGAAATTTTCAATGACAAAATATTTGTCTTTTAATTACAAAAAGTAAAATAATGCAGTTGTATTTTAAAATATTTTAACTAATCTAGGGCTGTAACTAATGATTATTTTGGTAATCAATTAATCTACTGATTATTTTGACAATCGAGTAATCTGATATGTTTTAGTAACACAAACAAACCTAAGTGAAAACCAGGCTTTAGTACAACTATTTATATATAAACTAACGATGAGACAATAATAATTGCCTCAAATAAAATATCAAAACCAAGTAATTACATGGTTTTATTGAACAACACTGTTAAAATACATCATGTAATATGCCTATACATAATATGAACATAACCAACTGAAGTACATTATGTATTATAACAAATACATGCAGAGGGCGCCAACGGCCTGTTTCACTTTACAGTGTGATTAAACGATGTTTAAATCCATTAAATTTTTATATTTGGCTACATGCACATTCAAACACTTTTAATTTAATATCACGATGTACAATAAATAGCATATTTAGAAATAGGTTGATGTGTTCTCCTGTGTTGGCAAAGGTTGATTAACGATTTACGTTACAAATCTAGTGAGAATGCACACTGTTTTCCCAAATGAACATTAAGCAATTCAAATTCACAGCATATGCAGAGGAAGAGTTTAGCCCCTTTCACACATACAGTCTTTACTGGTAAATTACCAGAAAGTTCTCATTAAAAGATCATGTGTGAACAGGACCTTTTCAAAAATCCCGGTAAATTTGTTCTGGCAATCATATCGTTCTTATGGAGATGACGTGATTAGGGCTGTGACGTCGCCGTGACAACCACGTCACGTTGTCTACTGCCACCGGCAGTAGTGCACATGACGTCACAGACTCTATAACAAGCATAATACAAAGTTTGTATACAAGTGTAATAACAGTAACAATTGAAAAAGTCTATGCTAATTCACAAATTACCTCAAACGCCATACACGGCGTTTCCTTTAAATTGGCACATTTGAGCGCAGGAAAATACAGTTTATTCTGCATTCAGCAAATTTATTTCATGCTGAGCAATGGACCTTGTTGGGAAACCAAATACTACATCGCCGATCTGGAGCCATCTCCATTCATGTCAACCATCCGCGTTTGTACAAGTGTCTCCAAGTTCACGTGATCGCAAACTGGTCAGGTTGGTATTGGTGAGGCTTTCTCCAGACTGGCCAAATACAAACGAGACAGCGGTAGATGCTAACATGAAATGTGGCAACATACTCCGCGACTCCCATTCCACAGAGAGCGCGTGCAGAACGGATTTAACACGCCCGCTTGTTTGGTGGCGGAACAGTGAACCGTGTCTAAACCGGACACGACAGGTGTCACGCCGCGTCGCAACCAGACAGGTTGAGTCTGTCTACACAGGACATTTGAACTTTGTCAGTATGTAATAAATAGGACGAGGCAGTTTATTATGTGGGATTTGTCATGTCGCATCCAGTGTAGACTGCATCACTGATTATAATGAGTTCTATAGAGTTTTATCTTGTCGCGCCGCACCGCTCGCGTCCGGTAGACAGGGTATATTTAGCTTTCTTATTTAAGGCTACTTTCCTATTTAACTATTATTTATTGGATATTTATTTTAGTGATTTGCAGGCTACATGTTCACTGATGGAAGTGCTAAAATAAACACGTTTGTTAATAGATGATCGAGCCTCATTTTTTTTTTTTTTTTTTTTTTTGCGTTTCAAAATTTTATATATATTAATATCACAACACCGCGCCACCGGCGGTAGTTGGTCCATTACCACCGCGGTGGTAAAAATCTGCCACTGTCACAGCCCTAGACATGATTACTCTGAGCCGTTTACAAAGCTCCGCTGCTTTTTAATTAGTTTTTCTATGTAAATATGCGCTAGATGGACATCTTTGACCATTGCGCCTCGCAGCTTTTTTAACGTGTCATGCTTCTCCATTCATCAGGGCTGCCACTCTGCGATTGGATTCTATTATGCGCGTCTCGTGTTTATAAGAGCAGAACATTCTGATTGGCTAGTAATGTTAATTTGGTTGAGAGTGAAAGCTGTGCTCCTCTCATACCATTGGTAGGCGAACTCATGGACTCGAAAGTGATAAACAAGTTTTTTTTTTTTTTTGTTTGTTTTTTAAATGTAGGATTATTTTTTTCCGCAGCCAAACGCTGCACACCGGAGGTCCGGCACCTGCCGGAGAACTTTAAGCCCTGAGCAAATCATACTCTGTTTACAGAGACTCTTCTGTGGAGTTAAAGTCTCACATGCGCATGTAAACACTGGTGTGATCCACTCATACAGCAGCAGGACTGTGGAGAGATGTGAAGCACTTTACAATCAGAATGAGCTCTGATCTGATCAAAACAAGCCACTCAGGTCTGAAACCAAAGAGAAGCTGCAAAACCCTCATGTAGACTCTTTTAATGGACTCTACCTGCAAATGAAATGCATTATTTTAATATTTGGCATTTTTACTAATTCGATTACCTTTCCAGTCGCTGTGATTACCGGATAAAGCTTTTTAAATCCTTAGTTTTCTAGGACTGTGTGTGTTTGAGTAAGCTATACTTCATCTTTGGGCTCGGAGTAATATAAATCCTGATCAAATGCTTCGTCTCTTGTCCAGTCAACACCTCGGTTCGGTAGAACTGCACAATAGCATCCACTTTATACAGTGTTTTCAGCTATATCTGCTGCCCAGAAATACACTAGATTAATAACTCTATCTCCAGACAGACTCTGTTTACAAACGCGTCCCGATAACCAACATGTGTGCATTATAAAGCTCCACAGCAGTTCAGAGATACAGAATTACATTACCATCTTTTTCACATTGTTGGTCCGACATTACTGAAACTCTACAAACAAAACCAAACTATTCTGCTAACCAAGTTCACGCTCGAGACCCTCGCCGTCAACTGAAGCAAATTTAAACTTTACGCGCCTCTGTCGTCACTTCCGCCCTACGTTCCCTACGTCACGAATCGTCGCGTATGCAAAGCGTGTGGCTCTCTCTACTGGACAGTTTCATTAAATAATAAATCAAACATTACTGCGATAAATTATGTTAATTAAAACCTCATTAAAAGATGCACATATAGTTAGTAGTCTATAAGCTAGCTGATCATGTTCAGTAATGCGCCTTTTTTCTTGAAGAGTTCTTCCAGAACACACAGAATACAGAAAGATGAGAGATGTTTGGTTCACCTCCCTCTCAAGAGTCCAAAAACAGACCCTAAATATTATTAGATAGTTATGCAATGAAACACGATGTTCGCATCATTGTAACCTCACCACTGAGCTGTTTCATGAAAATACTTCTGAAAAACCTCCAAGAGTGCAGATTCACAGCCTGCGCCACTTTATAATTACTCAGATTGTTTTTGTGTACACATTTCATTTCATGAGCAGCCCAATCAATAAAGAAATCCACATAATTCCAAAGGGATCAAAAACTTATTGCGACGGTAAAAACAAAATATATTTAAAAGATTGTGTATTTATAGTAATAATAATAATAATAATAATAATAATAATAATAATAATAATAATAATAATCTCTTATTCCAAAAAGCAGAGTTTCACTTTATTTTAAGGTGTCCTTGTTACATTGTAATTATACATTTAAGGAGTGAGTAATATTAATTAGCTACATGTACTTAAGGATAGGATTGGGGTTTGCCTTAGGATTACTTGCATATAATTATGCACAATTTATTGTTATTATAATAGTAAGTACATGTAACGTGTAACAAGGACACCTTAAAATAATATATATATATATATATATATATATATATATATATATATATATATATATATATATATATATATAATATATATATATATATATATATTATGCATCTTCGATGGGTTGCATAAATAGTATAGTAGCTACAGTCGCTTTTTTCAAGCTGTTTTCAGACGCAGACCACCGATGCTTGGACAGTTTTGAAATGTCTTGCCGTGTGGCAATCAGTGTTGCCCACTAATTTTCAGAGAAAGTTTTATTCTTTAATAATAAATAAAATGCATATGACAAAATATACACTTTTCCAAACACATCTCCATCATACGTAATGTCCGTGTGTGTGTGTGTGTGTGTGTGTGTGTGTGTGTGTA
The DNA here is from genome assembly GCA_039654775.1 of Spinibarbus caldwelli. NCBI lineage: Eukaryota > Metazoa > Chordata > Actinopteri > Cypriniformes > Cyprinidae > Spinibarbus > Spinibarbus caldwelli. Next base: position 30,816,083 of record CM077254.1, on the reverse strand, counting down.
TATATATATATATATATATATATATATATATATATATATACATACAATAACAACAAACAAAATAAACATTCTTTAAACATTTCAGGGGGTTATTTTCAGAGAAAGTTGCTAAAGGAAGGTCGATTTCTTGCTAAAAGTTGCTAAATGACGTTGTGATGTCATTGCACGATGACGTCATTGCGTAATCACAACGCAAAATTGTGTCACAACATCAAACCTCTGAAAGTAGCTAAAACTGGTAGCTAAATGTCACTAGATGACATCATAATGGCAAATACACTGATCTATATAAAGATGAATATAAATCAGTGGGCAAGATGAGGACTTAGATAAGGTTTGTCCAAGAAAATTTGTCCCTAAACTTTTGAAAAAAGTCTCAAAAGGAGTGGAGAAGTCGCTAAATCTAGCAACAAAATTGCTGAATTGGCAACACTGACTCAGAAAAAAATATATTTTATATATGTTAATTTAGATTTGTTTGTAAAATAATGTGCATAATATATTAAAATATAAATAACTGTATTTTAAATACACTGAATTATTGAACAGCTAGTAAACTAGTAATACTACACATTCTCAACAATTATAGTCTTAAGCAGTGTATTAGTAGTTAGTTAGTTAGTGTGCTACACTCTAATAAAAGTCTGTACAAATCGGGCACAATCTACTGTTAATATGAAGGAATTTTCCGGATTGGTTTTTACCTTCATTATAAATGACGCGTTGTGTTTTCAGGTTACAGGGTTATAATGCATAATGTCCTGGAAAACTACTAGTATCTTTTCTATTTTTCTTACAGTGTACTAATTTATCAACAATCACAGGTTCAAGCTACTAACAAAGTGTATCATAAGTGAACAATTATTACATTATTATTATTAAATGGATCAATTGTAAATAGCAGCTAACTATATTCACGTGATGTGTGCACTGCCAGGCATCTGTGATTTCCTCTTTTTGTGTAATTTGGATGGAAAATGTGTGTTTTTTTGTTGTCTGAGTCACTTATCAAAAGTTGCTAAAAGTTGGCAAATAAATTTTAAAAAATGCTAAATATGTAGCCAGGTGCTTTTGAAAGAAAAAGTTGCTAGAGTAGTCTGTAAAGCTGCTAAATTTAGCAACAAAATTGCTAAGTTGGCAACAGCAACGTGCGCAAAAACAAAGTCCGTGATTGGTTGACTGCACCGTGACGTCAGAATTCCGTCCACAGCGTCACTCTTTGGTTTGTTACAATGTGACGGTGATAGTTTTCTGATGGTAAAGGCGGAGAGTGTTTGAAGTGCGGGATTATTTACCATGCTAAAGCAGTCAGGCGCGGCTCTGAGACGGATCTGCTTTATTAATATTTATTTAATTATACAGAAGCGATGGCACTGCTGGACTCTGATGACAGATACGATCTAGTTTTCAAAATAGTTCTGGTCGGAGATGTCGGTGTCGGCAAAACCTGCGTGGTGCAGCGCTTCAAGACCGGCATATTCATCGAGAAACAAGGCAACACGATCGGTGTGGATTTCACCATGAAGACTCTGGACATACACGGGAAGAGAGTCAAGGTTAGCACTCTTTATACTTCTGTCTGATAGTCAAAAGTCGACAGCATGTCACTAGGTTTCCGGATAAAACGAGTAGTCTCTTACTGTGGTGACCACATTTGTACCAAAAATGGCCTTACTGCTGTTATTGTTATTACTGTACGCCATATCACATTTATTCCTGTAAAAAGTCATTTTATTATTATTATTAACTGAGAGATGCCTAACACATCACAGTTTTACACAGACGCGTCATAATAATAGTTGTCTTGACTTTGATGTTTTTAGGAGGTAAGACCGTCACTTCTGATTAATAAAAGTGAAAATGCTGTGAAGTGTGTTGTTGGCTTTAGGGCTTGAAGTTGGCACGCTGGACGGTTATGCAATAGCTGGTTGTTAAGCTGTAAACAAAGGCTAAATGAACTGTCTGTGGAGTCCATTGAGTCTAATGGGCTTTTATTTATATTCTGTCATATTAATAAGCATAAGCCAAAACACTGATACTAGCTGGATTGGAGCCTGTCTACCTGGGCTCTTGTTTGTGGTTTAGTAAATTCTTAACTCAGAACTCATCTTTTCTCTCAGTATTTTCCGTTCTTCTTCTTGTTGTGGTGGTGAAATTGTTATCATGTCATGACACAGTGTGTTGTTTTTGTGCCGCTTGAGCTTGAGAAAGGCACTTTATTTTGCACCTTAGTTATACATAGATAATGCACAAAAAACTGTCGTGTCAGTTATGTTATATGAATGTCTTAATGTAAGTATTTTCGTAGGTAGTCTTTGGTGTTTGTTTGCTTCTGTGACAGCTCAGACAGAGAGGGACTTGATTGTGAAATCTCAGTGTGAACTCAGCACTTTCTATTGTCCATGTTGGGATTGTGTTCACTATTGTCTTTTACCATTACTATGATTATTTGGCTAGTTTCTGCAGGGCCCTTTGTGCAGTGCACATATGAAGCTGTTTAAAGACTCTGTGATGGAGACATAAATATTGTAAATGGAGAAACAGGCAGTGTTTGACCAGCATGGGTTTTTCAGTGACCAGTGCTGTATTTATTTATTGATTGTCTAATTTATTTCTTGGCTTTTAAAATAAAGTTTTCACTTGAAAAAATGCAAAATGAAGATTAACGAGGCCTATTTAAGATTCTGCATTATAAAAGTTGTGCTGTTGATCAGGTTAAAGGCCCAAATATTACTATGAAATTTAGCTTTGTTTATTGTATTGTTATTGATACTCATCCTTGATAGCTGGACAAAAAGACCAGGTGAATCTGTTTTGAATGTGAATTTACTTTTCATTCATAAATGTTTATTCAATATTTCCTTTCGCATTTAGTGTGAAAGCACCTTAAAGTTCACCCAAAAATGAAAATGAAAGTTCATCCTCATGTTGTTCCAAACCTGTATGCATCTCTCTTCTGTAGAATACAAGACGTTTGAAATATGTGAACTATATACAAATATTTTAACATTTTTATATATATTAATTTAGGTCAGTGACGATTATAGTTAAAACAGCAGCAAAATATGACTTCCTAAGCAGTGACAACTCATCCTTTTAGCACATAACTTAAAGTCATATAAATATGTTTTCCATTTACAATAAACAACAGCAAGCTCGTTCACTGTAGTGATGAGGTGGACATGACCAGTTCTGTGCTCTGCTAACTGGAGATTTAATTACTGAATCAATGGGTTTTAGATTGCGGACCGTGGTATCCGGATGTTACTTACAGTAAACGTTCAGCATAAGTACACTGTATCAAACTTCTACATCATCGTTAAAGACACCTAATATAGAGCGGGTGCAATATATAGAAGTGTGATAGTAGTGCAATACAATAAAAACTGCAATAAATATTTTATGGTGTAGTTACAGATTTGGGACACAGCCGGTCAGGAGCGGTTTCGCACGATCACACAGAGCTACTACCGCAGCGCCAATGGAGCGGTCATCACTTACGACATCTCAAAGAGAGCCTCCTTCATGTCTGTGCCCAAGTGGATGGAGGATGTGAAGAAATACGCTGGATCCAACATTGTCCCGCTTTTAATCGGTGAGTGCAAAGCTGAGGAGTGAGTGTCTCTGACAGTGTTGGTTGTTTCCTTCATGAATTGCAGTTCCTTTAAAGAAATGGATCACCCTAAAAATTGAAATCTTCTGAAAATATATTCACCCTCAGGTAGAGCTGCATGATTAATCGTTAAAAGCTCGCGATCTCAATTCAAACACCCACACGATCCCATTTCTAAATGACAAAAACCTAGGTTATCATTCAGGTAAGAAACAGCTTCACAGACAGTCTTTTCAACTACACTACACAGTATTATTTCTGTCCTACAGTCATTCATATTATCACAGAAATACTGAGTTTAAAGTTTATAGCTCAGGTATAACCATTGATGTCTATGCTAGCAATCAAACTTATTTTTAACATGTATTTAAAAGTATTTACTCTGTATATGAATTTTAATCCACGCTACATGAACCGTTTCATATAAACTGGAATAAATACAAAACTAGAGCCAAACTAAAACTGAAAAGAAACATTAGTAATAAATAATATAGTGAATAAATGAAATAATCTTAGCTAAGGGACATTTGAAAGCACGCATTTCTATACATTTTGAAATAAGGTGCATTAAAAGTCAGTAAATCCTTGATTAACATGAATATTTTAATTAAAACGTATCCCCACGTACTATTCAATAAAATTCTAATGCATTTAATCTATTAAATAACAGCAGAGTGAGCAAGGTTTGGGATATGGTAAGATTAAACTTATTTTAGTGAATAAAGTACCACATTTCAGCTATCGTTTTGTTAGGGTGCTTACACAGAATGTTATTTTATCCTTGCTTCTAGGAAATCCTCAATCTATATGCTTTCTAACAGCTTCATGTGGCCGTAAACATTTCATTTTAACGTGGCTTTAAGCACTATGCATAATTAAAGTTTCACTTTGACCACGTAAAGCCGGTAAATGTGGTGTTTATGATGTAATAATCGTGATATGAGTTTACCTTATGGTCTGAACCCAGAGTCTCTGGGTCGGTATGAAAGCGATAAAACAAGCTTCTTCCCTGCGAAGACTTGTGTTGCATTTCAGGGCAAAGCAAAAAAACATTGTCGAACAACAATATAAAATGCGGGAAACTATTCATTTGGTTATTCTACAGTTGATTGTATTACAAATTATAGTACGATTGGAGAATACTGTAAATTGATAAAGTGTTCGGCGTGATGACGTTGAATGTCTCCCAGCGCCTGTAGTCCCATTTAACAACTTGTTAGCAACCGTCTTTTTAAGAAACGTAACAGTTTTAAAAAATCACGAGTGGGGTGTAACTGGTGTGTTTTAAGTCGTAGAATAAAACGTGATAGTATCTTGAGCCTGTGTGAACCACGGACCTTATTTAAGGGACTTAACCAAAATCCCATTCAGAAAACCCGTCGACTCTGGGACAATAGAAGTGCTGAAATGATAACTCTCTTCCGGGTTTCTGCCTACAAACTGACGTCACAGTTCCAGCACTCTATAGCCGCTTCAAATAACATGTGTTGATTGCTTTATTTTGTCACGAGGGTGAGAAAAGTGACTGTTAAAAATGTATTTGTCATTGAATTATTCATTCAAACCACTTTTTCATGATTTTACTATTAAAAATCAATGTATTAAATATATTTTAAATACATTTATATTGAAATGTTTAACAATTAATTCAAATTAACACTAGCTTGCTCTATTCTTTTTCTGTTCTATCTGTTTTCTTTTTATTTATTATAGAACTAAAAAACCCCATTGCTAGTGTACTGTGTTAAGCTAACTGAGACGTGTTATAGCACTTGTATTTCATTGCTCTTTTGTTGATTCTGATTGCTTCTATTGTCCTCATTTGTAAGTCGCTTTGGATAGAAGCATCTGTTGAATGACTAAATGTAAATGTAATTAAACACTTTCAAATAGACTGCAGCAATAACATTTTGTCACTCATTATGTTGTTTAGTTCAGAATCGTGGGAGAATTGTGATCTCTATTTGTGACAAAACAAATGGTGATTCTCAGTTTATCCAGAATGGTGCAGCTCCAGATGAGTTTGTTTCTTCATCAGCCATTCACTGCAGAGCATCCATCGCTGTGACAGTGATGCAACGCTGCATTTCTCCAAACCTGATGATTTTCAGCAAAATGCCATTTTTGTGTGAACTATTCCTTTAAATAAACTGTTTCAGGAACATCTCCTGATTAAAGCACTGTTGACTGCTTCATTTTGCATCCCAGGTAATAAATCAGACCTGAGCGACTTGCGTGAAGTTCCTTTTGAGGACGCACAGAGCATGGCTCTCCAGCTGGATTGTGTCAGCGCCATCGAGACTTCAGCCAAGGACTCCAGCAACGTGGAAGAGGCCTTCAACAAAATGGCCAGCGAGCTCATTCTGAGACACGGCGGGCCCATGTTCACTGAGAACGTGACAGACAGCTTTAAACTCAACAGCAAGGATGTGACCAGTGAGGGCTGGGGGTGTGGGTGTTGATGACTGTGTTCAGAAAGCAATAAAAAGCTCTGGTTCTGATTATATAAACTGGGTATTGGCATCAGGCAGATGCTGGATTTGAAGGAGACGCTGAGGATGTGTTAGATGGGTTATAAAAGACCCTCAAAACAGTCGAACTTAACTGTGAAGACATTGGGCATGGTTGCCAAGAACAAAATTTACACTTTTTTTTTTATTTTTACTTTTTAAATCATAACCAGACAAAATAATTTTATGAAAATTTAGGCTTGAATGCACAAATAACACGTTGTCGTAAACCGTAAGAAGTTTCCGGTTAGGAACAGTCTATCGGTCCACACGCCGGTCAGATCGTGTTTGATGCTTGATGTGCAGTTATGTGTAGCTAGACTTTGGACCAATGATTTCACAATGGGCAGGGCTTCCTAGCGCTGTTGATCAAATCTCCTGGCACTTGTCAGCAGAGGTGTAGTACTGTATGCTTTGGTTGCCTGTAGACCTTATCCAGCATAGATACCATATTTAATTGATGCAATTGAAAACGAGGCTGTGAGGGATAGACGTATTTTATCATCTGTGTGATCAACACCCAGATATTTCTCATTCCAGTTGTGGTAAATGTGTCTGAGGTTCTCTGCCACTGGCTTAATCTTCCTGATAGTTATGTAACTGATCTTTGGTAACAGTGGCTCAACAATGCTGAAGTCATTGTCATCGATATTTCTACTTTTTATAGCTGCTCATGATTTCAAGAGCAGAGGTCACGGTGATAGCACGAAAAGGTTGAAATGGACATTTGCACCAGAACACAGATAGACAAATCGCTTCTGTTCCACGGAAGGGAATTTCTGTAGAGGTTATAGGGTTTGTGTCATTCTCTTTCATCCGTATTGACCAGAAATCTCTTATTCTCCGCTGATTTTACTGACCTGAATTCCCAGCATGGTATCAGCAGCCATGATCCTAAGACATTTTGCCAATGTTTTTAATAAGTTTTTTTAAGATTTTAGGATTTTTTATTTTTTTGAAAAATGCAACATTTTTCAGAATGCATTTGAGAATCCAGGTAGCAACATCACTTGTAAATGAGTGGCCATCTGCAGTTGTCTTGGGTAAATTGGTTTGAATGCAGTGTTTACTGTACTCTCCTAACAGCTGCCAAGATGGGTTACTTTACACTCTAATTATGCACTATTTTGTGTAAATGTATGTGTTTTTTTATGAACTTGACCATTTTAAAAAATGACTGTTCTTGGAACCCTTTTGAACTGACATTTTATTGTAGATGTCACATGGGCATTGATATTTTATACTTTGCATTCATTTATATATACCACAAAGCCTTGTTTAATTACAATAAAAGCATAATAAACTAGTTTTTAAACTTGCAAAAAAGCATTTTTCTGAAAATATCGTGCTGTGTTTAATTTGTGACAACATTGCACTGATGAATTAGGAGGAAGTAACATCAACTGCCATTTCATCTCAAGTAAACATGAGTAACCAGAGCCGTTTTACATGCAACAGCGTATTTGTATTTGTCTGCAATATCTTCTTAAGGTTAAGAGCTCAGTTTGGTACTTTTTATATATCACTGATTGACACACGAGACTTTTAAATCAAGAAAAAAATCATATCAAGATCAAAATGTACTATATGGTATGATGGCTGCCTTAAAGAATGTCAAGTGTTTAGTTTCACAAATGCGTAGTTTAGGAAAATTAATTTCTTTGGTTATACAGAATGAGTGAAAAACAACAGTATGTGAAAAGGCAGGTGTACTTGAAGGTAAATCATATTGCAAGAGGATTCTTCAGAGAATTTACAGTGCCTTATATTGTATTTTGTTTTTAATGTCACTGTGTTATTACTATGCATTTTGTTGCTGTTGTTTTTTTTTGGTCAATCAGTTAAAAGTTTTGAGAAACATGATCAATCTGTATTTGGTGATAAATTATATTATTTTATCAATAAAACTATCACAGCATAACCTGCATGTAAGACTTTAACAATGTATCACACTTTTTTCAATGCTTAATTCGTTCAGTAAATATGAATATATTAATTGGTTACGTGTAGAAAACTCAAAATTCTTAAACCAGATATATGTAGAGTATTCATTTGAGGAGGTTAAAGTTTATTTACTTTATAGTTACGAGTGAAAAAACTGGCAACAACCAGAACTATATACTGGAGGTGCAAAGCATGGACCAGATCATTTACTGGTAAAAGACAAAAACAAATGTCCAAGTCAATGGCTTTTATTGTCTACAAGGTTGTTTTGTCTCAGTGCAAATCTCACCATAATGTTACAGTGTAACAGTAACTAAATCAAACATAAATAACCTTTAAAAAAAGAATGTAACAATTACCTATGTAAATCTGGCACAACGAAGGTAACAATACAGAACATGTTGAATTAATATGAAGTATTACACATATAACTCTATAAAAATGGTAGACCGTATTTATGGGACCTGTACTGATAAAATGTCAAAACAGTAAGTTACTGTATTATGATTTTAACAACGTAAAATAATAGAAGTACTAATGGTCTATGACAGTCTATTAAAGAAAAATAAGACGTTCAGGCAGACTGATAGCCCTTACAATCCAGGGATGCAGAAGAGTAGCTGTCAGAGCCGAAAACTGCTTCCAGAAGGTCACAGATTCAATCCATTTTGTGCTTCTGCCACAGTTTTGCCCTTGTTTTATTCATCGCACATCAGTCTACAGCAGGAACACTGTGTTTTCATGACTCTCTCATCCTCTCTCGCCTCTATGCAAATCTGTTCAGTCAGAGCTTATGAAAAAAAATACTGTTGGACCACGAACACTTTACAGTTAAAATGAAATCATGCTATCCAGTAAAGCTAAAATGCCACGAGATCTTTAACGATGTGTTCTCAGTTGTGCATTGTGCTTATTTGTAGAGGTTTTCTCCATAAAACACATACTAAAATGGAAAGGCGGAATCAGGAACATCGCTGCATTTGCGAAACTAAACGGCTGTCCCGAACTTCTCCATCTCAAAGATGAGCTCAACAGCAGCGTCCACGTCCTCCACGATCTTCTCCGGCTCCACCAGGGCAGGGTCGAAGCGGAAGTCGCGGTGGCCGTGGAAGACGGTCTCTTTGATGCACTGGCTGGCATCTTTGGGTAGCTCCATGTGAGGGTTGTAGACACCCGTGCACACCAGGATGGACTTGCAGGAGGTGGCGGAGGGCGATGCGAGCTCGGTTTCCCAGCCGCTGTCCATGTCCACCTCCTGAGGGACGCTGGCGGGTGTCCCTGCTCCGGTCACCATGTTTGCCACCGCTTTGGTGGTCTTCCTGGCCACCCGATCCTCGAGGTAGCGGTTGTAGAGGTTGGCACCATAAATATCAGTCATCAGGTTGTCCCTAATTACATTTAGAATATTTAACAACAGATTTCATTCATTCCTAACAAAAAAAATGTTCTTCCATGTCCATTTCATTGAATTTAATAGACGTATTTTGCAGTGTTTTGTTTTCTAGCATGGTTTCAGTGTTTGGTTGAGTTGTGTTGGACATTTATTATTTTTATTCATGCATTTATTTATTCAGTTGTTCGAAATTGCATAAAGAGAATAATGTTTGTGAGAGTAAGCTGACAGGGGTGACTCTGGAAAAGAGATGGGCTCAGCACAGCATAGCTGTTTCTGACAACTGTTGCTTTATGAATTACTTCACTTGTCATGTTTGCAGTGGTTATATAGTTTTGATGTCATGATGAGATTTACACCGGTGAAAAAAGGTGAAGTGAGGAGTAGGCCATTCAGTTCAAAAGTTATAAGCCAGAACATGATAAGACACTCTTTTTGCTATATGATTCTAGCGGGCAATAAACTTTAAGCAAGCAAACTAATAGGTATCAACACAGTTTCAGTGCTTGAGCCCTAAACATTGCTGTCCACAAAATATGCTGTAACCATTAAAGGTGCACTAAGCAATTTTTGAAAAATGCTTTTGACCTCAGTGTCGGACCGTGTCCCAAAATACACTTACAGCCAATCAGCAGTAAGGGGGCGTGTCTTGTAATGATACAGTGCTCCATTTGAGTGTACAGGACGGATATTAGCAGATTGACTATAGATAGAGAGAACTGGAAGATAAAAAAGAGGAAAATATCGGAGGAACAAAACATTAAAAAGAAGGGTTACGATCAGGCAAGAGGTAGGAGCTGTGTAAATATCAGAGCAGCTTTCCGGCGGTGGAGAGAACTCAAGGAGCAGGAAGAGCTCGAATCGGACGCCGAGGTTGCGTTGTTTCATCTTGATAGATGAGTAACATTGCATTGTTTCACACAACTTATCTGTGTTGGCTTTTGTTTGAATATGCTTGTGTGTCATCTTCGCTTGTTTCCGCGATCGTCGTTATGCCAGGGTTGTGTTCGTACGTGTGGGGCGGAGATATCAAAATGGGACGAGGTCCTGTTGGGGTATGGGCATGTTTGTTTTGGTGCTTTCAAATACCAACATCGTTTGGCAAAAATCGCTTAGTGCACCTTTAAAGGGATGCTTCAACCAAAAATTAAGAGTAGCTGAAAATGTCGCCACCCTCAGTTCATCCAAGATCAGGATGAGTTTGTTTCTTCATCAGATTTGTAGAAATGTGTCACTGCATCAGTGTCTCAGCAATGGATTCTCTGCAGTGAATGGGTGCCGTCAGAATGAGAGTCCAAACAGCTGATAAAAACATCACAATAATCCACACCACTCCAGTCCATCAGTTAACATCTGGAGAAGACAAAAGCTGTGTGTGTCATAAATTTATCCTTAAGACATTTTTAGCTTCTGGCTAAAATATGAGTACATAACTCATAATATTGTGTTCTCCAATGAAAAGCTCACCTCATCTGTATTAGGAGAGAAAACTGCACAGATCAAGCACCGTTTACAAGCCAAAACAGTCAAACATCTCTAAACCAATATGTGGGTGGATTTTGATGTGAGAGACAACAGGAGACTTTTCACTGGAGGAAGCGTTATTATGCATTATGGACTCATATTTTGCCCAGAAGCAATTTTTTTTTAATTAAACCCAATCCCCTCACACCTTCTCCAAGCAATCTCTCCTACACTCTTACTCGCACTCACACACATCATCAACACATCTCTCCTCACAGGCATCTTCCCCACTGCATTCAAGCAGGCTCGGGTAACCCCACTGCTCAAAAAACCTACATTAAACACTTCTCTTATAGAAAACTACAGATCTGTCTCTCTCCTTCCATTCATAGCCAAAACACTCGAACGAGTTGTTTTTCAACCAGGTCTCATTGTTTCTTTCACAGAACAACAAACTGGACGCTAAACAGTCAGGTTTCAGGAGTGGCCATTCAACTGAGACTGCGCTACTCTCAGTCACTGAAGCCCTGCGAATTGCAAAAGCCGATTCCAAATCATCAGTCCTCATTCTGCTGGATCTATCTGCTGCTTTTGATACTGTTAATCATCAGATCCTCCTGTCTACCCTCTCATCTCTGGGCATCACTGGGAGTCCACTTCGCTGGTTTGAATCCTATCTCACTGGTAGGTCTTTCAGGGTGGACTGGGGAGGGGAGGTATCCAAAGCACATCAACTGGTCACTGGGGTTCCTCAGGGATCGGTTCTTGGACCCCTCCTCTTCTCCACATACACGACATCACTGGGTCCCATCATACAGGCACATGGCTTCTCCTACCATTGTTATGCACACACATCTCTATCTCTCTTTTCAACCAGAGGATCCAACAGTAGCTGCACGGATCTCAGGCTGCCTGGCGGACATCTCGGCATGGATGAAAGAACATCACCTACAGCTCAACCTGGCAAAGACTGAGCTTCTTGTCTTCCCTGCCACTCCAGCTCTACAGCATGATTTCACCATCCAGCTAGGTTCTTCTACAATTGCCCCATCAACTTCGGTCAGAAATCTTGGTGTAATCTTTGATGACCAGCTGACCTTCAAAGAGCACATTGCAAAGACTGCTCGATCTTGCAGGTTTGCACTACACAACATCAGAAAGATCAGGCCCTTTCTGACAGAGCATGCTGCACAACTTCTTGTCCAGGCCATTGTCATTTCTAGGCTGGACTACTGCAATGCTCTTCTGGCTGGACTTCCATCAAACACAATCAAACCTCTACAAATGATTCAGAATGCAGCGGCACGTCTGGTCTTCAATGAGCCCAAAAGAGCCCATGGTACACCTCTCTTTATCTCCTTGCACTGGCTACCAGTTGCAGCTCGGATCAAGTTCAAGACACTGATGCTTGCATATAGAACAACCACAGGCTCAGCACCCGCTTACTTCCACTCAATATTACGAATCTACACCCCCTCCAGAAGTCTGAGATCTGCTAGTGAGCGACGCCTCGTGGTACCATCACAGAGAAGCTCAAAATCACTCTCCAGAACATTCTTGTTCACAATGAATAAATGTAAATGTTAAAATTATTTAATGCTGGATTAGTTTCAGCTTTTGTCTTCTCCAGATGTTAACTGATGGACTGGAGTGGTGTGGATTACTTGTGGATTATTGTGATGTTTTTATCAGCTGTTTGGACTCTCATTCTGACGGCACCCATTCACTGCAGAGCATCCATTGCTGAGACAGTGATGCAGTGACACATTTCTACAAACCTGATGAAGAAACAAACTCATCCTAATCTGTACTACTGTATATATTAAGCTGTGGAAACTGCATATGATAATTTAGTGTTTGTCTGAAGTGCTCTCACATGCATGAGGAACTGTGTCTCACCCGATAGCATACAGGGATCTGATCGGTGCTCTCCAGCCTCTCGCAGCAGCTTGTTCTCTGATGAGGAACTCAGCAAAATGGTAGGTCAGTTCACTGGGCTTCCCCATGAGCGCCTCGTACTTCAGCTCTTTTCCAGTGATCTTCTTATAGATGCTCTCCAAACACACCATGAATGTGCCGTGACCGAACCTGTGGATGGGAGATTTATTATTCATTAATTGGCCAGTCTCAGATCTTTAGAGGTGGCTTTGCTCAATTTACTACAACATTTCAAAGCATCATACTGACACTGTCTGAAGTACATATGTACGGATGTTTTGTGGTCCATCATATTCATAAAGGACTTAATATCTCTTATACCCTTTTAATAATAAAGGTTCCAATAGGGGGGGTTTCACAGTGATGCAATAGAAGAACCATTTTAGGTTTCTCAAAGGATCTTTCAGTGAACGGTTCTTAAAAAAAACATTTTAGAGAACATTTTAATAATCTAAATGGTTCCATGGATGTTAAAGGTTCTTCGTGGAACCATCAATGCCAATAAAGAACACTTATTTTTTTAAGAATGTACAAAAGATTGTGTGTCCTTTATGGATATGATGTGGCAAGCAAGCAAAATAAAACTGCTACTAGAGTTTACTGTCACAAAAGCTCAATATGTGTTAGACAGGAACTGATTTAACCCTGTGCTTGGAGATATTCAGTGATGTGAAAAGTGTGACAACTAGCCCTGGTCTGCTCTGATCATTCACCTTGGTGAATGTGCCTCTGCCATCCACATGAGATCCATGTTACAGGCCAAGAGCGGCAGATGAGCGGAGTGTGTGGATTCGTAGGCATTGCTCAGATTGCCGTTGGTGAGAAGAACATCGGTGATGAGCTGTAAGTTCGTTTCCCATCGAATGGGCTCCCCAAACAGAACTACAGCTAGAGGTACAGGAGAACAGAAGAGAATTAAAGTCATGTAATTTAGGATAACATGTTTTCTGGTGTGCATGTACATTTGAACTTACAAGCTGGATCAGATTAGTGAATCATTCAGACTAGTTTCATGAAAAATATTCACAGAAAATATTGTTGATGAACATTCCTGCACTCATAAATTGTGCAGGACAGTCAGTGAAGAACGGCTTAAAGATTAAACATTGTTTAGAAAATGCAATCATCTCTTCTTCACTATTGCCATGTGTATCCGAGAGAGACAGCTTCTTGAATGAAGAAAACATTGTCTTTGACTGTGACTGCACTGATTCAGTCATTGGATTGACATTAATGCATTTGGAGGATGTCTGAATTTTGGTAGCATTTTATTTTACAGTCCTGTCCCTCGTGTACATATAATGTACTTATTATAATATAATTACAATAACTAGGTACTAACCCTGAACCTACTAACCTAACCCATGTAGTTACCTTATTTAACCAAACTTTCTTAGGTAGGTACACTGCAAGCACATGTAAGAACACATACTGTAAAATAAAGTGCAATGTTAAAAATGATGTGCATGGATTGATTATTCATTAAAAAGCACATCAATATTGCATAAAAATAATCTTGAGAAATAATCATGAGATCTTGATGGTGAAGATGAATAGATGGTTACGGTACAGCCATGTGAAGCAGCAAATCCCACAACCGTCCAAATATCTTACCTTCAACCCTGGGGAGGTTCACCACAGGAGCAGACTGAAACAACAAGGAAAGCATCTGGTTTCTCTCACATCTGCTATTATATGTCATCTGTCCGAACTCAACAACTGATTCCCGCACAGAACCACAGGTTTGAGGGTTTAGAAAAACTATGAGACTATATACAAACCATTTCACATGCATGAAAAACAGGATGTAATCTGCTATTTTTTCCAGTTTACAAAAAGGGGGCTTGTGTTTTATCCTATAAATGACCTGCTCATCATAGCCACTGGCTGATCTCCTCACACCGCACTCCTGCTTCACCTCTTCTAATCTGACCTATAACAATGCTCTCTGTTTCAGGACCGCACGCTCTGTTATCACCACATACTGCAGTGTGTCTCTGACCTGAAGAATCAACATCAAAATAGCTTACAAAAAAGGTATATTAATAGAATATAAAGAAAACAACCCTAATTATCTTGAGTACACAAAAATGCATTGATTATGGAATTTATATTGATTATAATTAGTCAATTACTAATTTCATGCAATCCACTGTTTACGAGGATAGACTGCCGTTCACAAATTGGGGGTTGGTATGATTTTTTAACATTTTAAGAAGAATCTTTTGCTGCATTTAATTGATCTTATGACAGTAAAAACATATTGTGACATTATCACAGTTATCTATGAGTATATTTGCAATTCAAAAGAATAGCATTTATCTGAAATAGAAACATCATAAACGTCTGCACTGTCGCTTTTGATCAGTTTTGTGCATCCCTGATGAATTTCTTTAGGAATGTGCCCTGATCTTTTAAACTGTAGTGTACATTTGTTTTGTACTGTTAATTGTACCAATCAGTTAAATCAAACTGTTAACAGATTTGGTGAGGCATCATGTAGTAAATAATAATAATCAAAAGAAAGCAGATATTTGTTGTATTTACCGGCAGCTTGGGCCGTCTGTTGTGATCCACCGTGTCCAGCAGAGGGAAGGATTCACGCAGCATGTCGATGCTGACCACGTTTGTGAAGCCCACGCTGATTCAGAGAGTCAAGAATTCATCTGAGTCACGGATTAACCCAGAAGTGATTATCACTGATTAAAATCACAAACAAACACCAGAGATTTGGGGGATTACGATAATCCTATTCCTCGTGGTAAGCCTGTAAATACTATCACGTTATAATGCGGTCACATCTCATGACATCAGAGAGAGACAATCTTTGATGTTTTCTGTAAAAAGCATCCCAGTTTTAGTATGTACTAGCTGCCATGAACCCTAGTATTGTTACACAACTAGCCAGCAGCTCATGTTTGGCCATCCTCGATCATGTGGCTCTGTTCAGTAGTGTAACAGGATCTGGCCAAAAATCTCACTGTGATCATTTTTACAAAATCTTCTACAGAGAAGAACCTGAAGACACTGGACACGAAGGATACTTTTTGGCAATGTCGAGCACAGGGCCTTGTCCAGACACCAGCACGTACTTGTCATGATATTTCTTGAACATTCGCAGAGGGCTGTGAGACATCATGACTTGGTCTTGCGATATCTACAAATCAAGCAGAGAGATTATTATCCAAATCAGATTATCATTTTTAAACAACATTACCCAGAGGGTTCATTCATTTTTCATGTTTCAAGTTTCTTATGCTCATTAAAACTGCATTTCTTTGATCAAAAATATGGGGAAAAAACTGTAAAATTGTGAAATATTTTTGCAATTTAAAATAATGGTTTTCTGATTTAATATCCTTTAAACTGTAATTTATTTCTGTGATCAAATCTGAATTTTCAGCATCATTACTCCAGTCTTCAGTGTCACATGATTCACATGATATGCTGATTTATAATCAATGTTGGAAACAGTTTTTGCTGCTTAATATTTTTGTTTAACCTGTTATACATTTTTTACTGATGAATAAAAAGTTAAAAAGAACAGCATTATTTAAAATAGAGATGTTTTTTAACAAGATACACTACCGTTCAAAAGTTAGGGGTCAGTGTTTATTTTTTTTTATTCAGCAAGTATGTGTTAAATTGATAAAAAAAAAAATTTTAAAAAAAAAGTGACAGATTTCTGTTTTCTAAAAAAATTCTATTTGAATAAATGCTGTTCTTTTTAATTTTTTATTTATTAAAGAATCCTGAAAAAAAAAAAAAAAAACATATCACAGGTTCCAAAGAAATATGAAGCAGCACAACGGTTTCCAACAGAAAGCTGAAAATCCAGCTTTGCATCACAGGAATAAATTATATTTTAAAGTATATTCAAATATAGAAAACCATATTTCACAATATTACTGTTTTTTTTTTTTTCAGTCCTTCAATAACATCCTCTCTAGAAAGCTGCACCACATTGTTCAGTGCTGAAATATGCTGCCTGAACTGTTAAACTGAGATGGAAAGGTTATTTTAGCTGCTGGTTTTTTAGGTTGGGTGACAGCTGCTACACACAGAAACAACACAAGCTTCGACAAACTTGCAAGCTTGGTTCTGCTGGTGTGGAGGAATGATATTCAGACCAGGTTTCTGAACGCTGGAGAGTAAACACTGGACCGGGGAGGAACCACACGGCACATTTTCAAATGGATCTCCAAATATCAAGGTAGCTTTGTCATGATTTGACCGCTTTAATGAGCATTCAGTGAAGTGAGAATCAAACACACAAGAATCAAACACACAAGCAGGCAGCGTGTCAGGACTCACAGGAACACCCAGTATGTGAGACAGCTGATCTGCCTTCTTCTGTCGTAAACAGTTGCCAGCGTTTGTGACAAAGACAAGCGGGACCAGGAACTGTCCCTGAGCGTCCAGCAGCTTCTGGAAAGCTCTCTTGGCTGCTGGGATGGGAGTCCTTCCTCGCACGAGGACGCCGTCGATGTCAAACAGCAGCCCGAAGCTCGGCTCGGCCTGATCGACACATTACAGCATGAAGGATAAGAGCACGCACACAGGACTGTTATTACTGTAATTACAGACAGACACCTAAAGACAGATGCTCTGCTCAACCTGCTGTTTACAGACTGCACCAAAACATGACCTGAACACTGAGCCCACTTTTGTGCACCGCTATATACACACACACACACACACATATATATATATATATATATATATATATATATATATATATATATATATATATATATATAAAATACATCATGCTGCCCTCAAGTGCACCTGGGAAACTCGTATCTCTGAGCTGGGTGATTGTTATCATGAAACGTCCCACATTCAAAACAATGTGTGGAAAACACGGAAACAGTGTTATTTCACTATTACAGTTTTTATTATTATAATTTCATTTTAATTTTAAAGGTTTTAGGATAAAGGAGATCTGCACTCATCCAAACAGGCCAAAAAGACTTGAATCATTTATTACTCAGAGGCTACAAAATGTGCAAAAAAAGTGCAGAAGTCCAGAACGTTTTCGGGTATTAACCTAAGCACATGGCACTGAGGAAGGGTTAATACCCAAAAACGTTTTGCACTTTTGCACTTTTTTGCACATTTTGTAGCCTCTGAGTAATAAATGTCTTTTTGGACTGTTTGGATGAGTGCGGATCTCCTTTATCCTAAAACCTTTGTATTTTTGGATCTACGCACCTTATACTATTAGTCTATTGGACTTTCGGACTAGTGTTTGGGGCTATGACCTTTCCTTTTGTTAATTTTAAAGGTTTTAAAATACGTTTATGTAGTTTTAATGAATTTTTATTTCAGTTTTAGTTATGTTTTTAGTTTCTGTTAATAATACTAAGCCTGCATGGAAGCAAAACATACAATAAACCCATAATAATTACATTTTGAATTCAAAGTGATGAAAAATATTTATTTCTATTACTTATTACATGGTGTCACAAAGAAAGAACAAAAAACACACACACAAAAAAAAACACCATTCACCGCAGATTTGCTCTCTTTCTCTTTATATATATATATATATATATATATATATATATATGGGCCATTCTACGGAATTGGTGCAAACTGCTGTCCCACAACCAAAAAACACATTTAAAAGCATTTAATTATTCAAATCTTAGATGTTTATTAAGATCCTTCTATTATCTATTGAAACCCACAGTAATATTTAAAATATTAGTAAGATTAATATATATAAATTCATCATTTATTGGGTAGTTTCAATTAGGAGGTGGCCGTCCTGAACCCTAACCCATAAATTTCAACTTATGAAAATTATATTGAAATAACTTTTGTATTTTTTTCCATTGTTGTTTTTAAAATTGTCTTTTTGATTCTTTTAAAAAGTGAAGTTAAAATAAAAATGATTTATTTTATATTTTCTTTGTAAATTATGGAACTTTATGTAAAAAACGTGTCCTCTCATAGCTACAAGGTGTGAGTAGATAGCTCTCATCTTTTTGAGTTAAATGTGTTCAAAAGTCTGAGAAATCTGTGTGTACCTTTAAGGAACGTCACTAACGAACACCTTTTTTTCTGCAATTTAAGCACACTTTTTTGGGAGTTATTCCATAAGATTTAGTTTTTATATGTGTACCACTGTTCAGAACTGTGCTAGCTAACCATGTGCTGATTAGCATCTTTGAGCTAGGTTCAAAATATCTAAAATTGTCACGACCGAAACGTCATCATTGTTTCAGTAGTGACAAAAGGGAACACATAATACTCATATTTGGGGGAAATAAACAACAATGTAGTACAGTTCTGCAAATTGTTTGTATTTTAGTAGTGTTTTAGTATGAGTTAAAGTTCTGTAATGTGATGTGGTCTCTACCGAAACATGGGATGTTTTGTCAAAAATACAGTATACTGAATCATCAGCTAAGATGTCATGATAGTTTTTGGTTCAATCTATATTCAAACTAACTTTGAAATCAGTATGATCAACTTTTTGCCTTTTACAAAGAAATATTGGATTCAAATCTCATAAACAACACTTGAAATAATGTTAAAAATTTAATTTTTATTGATGTAGCTCTGAAAAAAAATAATAATAAAATATATATATTTACAATCTGGATGTAAGCGAAATCTCAATAGGTCTGTAACGGGGCTGATGAGACGTGAGACGTGCGGATCCATATGCAAGCTTTTATTTAGAAACATAGTCAAATCACAGGCAGGGTCAAACAACGGCAAACAGGTATGGCAGGGACAAGACGAAGAGTAATCCTAGAACAAGCGTGGGTTGACGATCGGCGAACAATATCCAACGGGGCAAGGCAGAGCAATAATCCAGGTACACGAGCAATAATCCAAACGAGGTGCAAACAGAGTCCGAATGGCAAGGCAAGGGTTAATCCAGGAAACACGGGGCTAGAATCAAACACGGGAAGACAGGCAAGGCAAGACTAAGACAACTAAGAGGGCTTCGTGGGGTAGCTATCACTAGGATATTCGCGTACAATACTCGGCCATCTGTGAACGGAAGTCCATGGTTTATATAAGGGGTGTAATGGGAATCAGCTGTGAGATCAGTCTCAGGTGTGAGCGTGTGATTAGTGAAATGGCTGCTGGTAAATGTAGTCTGGAGATGACGTGCAACAGTAGTTTAGTGCAAGAGTCCATGTAGTGACTGAGTGACCTCTGGTGGTGAGTGAACGGAAGTTCATAGACCAGATTCGTGACAGAGCCCCCCCCCCCCCCCCAAGGAGCGGCTTCCAGACCCTCCACACTCAGTACAATCCAGGAAGTTGGTGGAGCGGAGGCGGAACAGGGGGAGGGACGGAGGTCCAGGTCCACGTGGAAGTGGGAAGACCGGGAACTGAGGTAGAGCCGGCGGAGCAGGAAGTCAGGGCGGAGCTGGAGACCAGGATGGAAGAGGAGCCCACCAGGGTGGAGCAGACGGAGCAGGAGCCCACCAGGGCGGAGCAGACGGAACTGGAGCCCACCAGGGCGGAGCAGATGGAGCAGGAGCCCACCAGGGTGGAGTAGACGGGACTGGAGCCCACCAGGGCGGAGCAGACGGGACTGGAGCCCACCAGTGCGGAGCAGACGGGACTGGAGCCCACCAGTGTGGAGCAGAAGACCTCCAGAGTGGAACAGATGGAGCGGTAGACCACCAGACCTGAGCAGAAGGGCACCACGGCGGAGTAGAAACCACCAGACTGGAGTAGACGTAGCAGAAGACCACCAGACCGGAGCAGAAGACCACCTCGGCGGAGCAGACGAAGCAGGACCCTTCCAGGGCGGAGCAGACGGGACTAGAGCCCTCCAGGGTGAAGCAGACGGAACTGGAGCCCTCCAGGGCGGAGCAGACCAGGCAGAAGACCTCCACGGCGGATCAGGAGAGCACCACAACGGATCAGGAACCCACAGCAGGGACTGGGACCTATGGAAAACTGAGACACAAGAAAGAGGAAAAACATGCACAGACCCAAGGATTGAGGCAGGAAACATGAGAGGTCTATCAATATTTTCCCTGGTGGCAATTGAGCGGGCAGGCAGTCCATAAATAAATGCATTGGAGGGAAGGGGACAGACAAACAGTTCATTAATGATTTCTTTGGCAGTCACAGGTAGGGAAGAGAGTTCCTGAACGGCCCTTGTAGCCGCAGCAAAACAGTCAGGAAATTCACAGTCTGTATCCTCAGAAGTGACAGACAAGGCTGAGCGTTCGGGGACAGCCCTTCTGGCTGTGACAGGACAGGACAAGGATTCACAGACGGCCTTCTTAGCCGTGACAGGGCAGGACGAAAGTTCAATAATGGCCTCCTCGGCCGGAACAGACAGTTCACAGAGTTCCTCACTGGGCGCCACCACCGTACAAGGAACTGAGGCAAGTGCCGCCATCTCGGGAGGTTCTGCAGCCTGCGCCGCCACCTCTGAAGAGATTGCAGCAGACACCATGGCCTCTGGGAGCACAGCAGCGAGCACCGCTACCTTGGGAGGTTCCGCAGCGTAAGCCACCACCTCTGGAGATGTTTTAGCCGGTGCTGCCGCCTCTAGCAAATCAGCGGTGGTGTATGCGACCCAGATACACCATAAAGCAACCCCCCATACGGGAAGTGCTGCAGATAGGGGAATGAGTTCATGAGAAGGAGGACTAGAGTGATTAGGTTTGGGGATACCAGCTGTGCGTGCTGACACTAGCGATGGATCCTCCACGCTGGATACCAACCTCTGACGCTTGATGACAGGCTCCCTTGATAGGATGGTGGAGGGTTGCGGTACGACAACCGCAACAGGACATGGCTCTGGGGTGGCAGACATGACGTGACATGACTCTGGAAGGTCAGCGGCGACGTGACATGACTCTGGATGATCAGCAATGACGTGCTGTGACTCTGGACGATTAGCAGTGACATGCTGTGACTCTGGACGATCAGCTGAGACGTGACGGGACTCTGGACGATCAGCTGAGACGTGACGGGACTCTGGACGATCAGCTGAGACGTGACGGGACTCTGGACGATCAGCAGTGACGTGCTGGGACTCTGGACGATCAGCAGTGACGTGCTGGGACTCTGGACGATCAGCAGTGACGTGCTGGGACTCTGGACGATCAGCAGTGACGTGCTGGGACTCTGGATGATCAGCAGTGACGTGCTGGGACTCTGGATGATCAGCAGTGACGTGCTGGGACTCATGATGATCAGCAGTGACGTGCTGGGACTCTGGATGATCAGCAGTGACGTGCTGGGACTCTGGATGATCAGCAGTGACGTGCTGGGACTCTGGATGATCAGCAGTGACGTGCTGGGACTCTGGATGATCAGCAGTGACGTGTTGGGACTCTGGATGATCAGCAGTGACGTGCTGGGACTCATGATGATCAACTGTGACTTGACTTGGCTCATGACGATCAACTGTGACTTGACTTGACTCGTGATTGGCAGCAATGGCATGACTGGGTGTTGCTGTGGCCGCCATTATGTGAGCGCGCTCCTGTGCAGCCGCCATTTCAGTCACGGATGCGGTGTTGCGTTCTTCCTCCGCGAAACCCACAGTGAACAAAGAGCCAACAGTCAACAAAGCATAATCCATAAAATGAGCGAGTGATGAACGCGGACCCTCGCGTCTAAGCTTAGACTTGAGCGGTTGATTTATTCCATCGCAGAAAATCTCTATTAAGATAATATCCGGTAAATCTGAATAGTGTGCGATGGCTAAAAACTCTCTAATATGGTTTTCCAGTGATCGTGGGCCTTGTTTAAGGGCAAACAAAATTCTTGTGGTGTCCATACCTGACAAATGTTCGTTTAAAAAACTGCTGGATCCTTGTGTGGCCGAGTATTCTGTAACGGGGCTGATGAGACGTGAGACGTGCGGATCCATATGCAAGCTTTTATTTAGAAACATAGTCAAATCACAGGCAGGGTCAAACAACGGCAAACAGGTATGGCAGGGACAAGACGAAGAGTAATCCTAGAACAAGCGTGGGTCGATGATCGGCGAACAATATCCAACGGGGCAAGGCAGAGCAATAATCCAGGTACACGAGCAATAATCCAAACGAGGTGCAAACAGAGTCCGAACGGCAAGGCAAGGGTTAATCCAGGAAACACGGGGCTAGAATCAAACACGGGAAGACAGGCAAGGCAAGACTAAGACAACTAAGAGGGCTTCGTGGGGTAGCTATCACTAGGATATTTGCGTACAATACTCGGCCATCTGTGAACGGAAGTCCATGTTTTATATAAGGGGTGTAATGGGAATCAGCTGTGAGATCAGTCTCAGGTGTGAGCGTGTGATTAGTGAAATGGCTGCTGGTAAATGTAGTCTGGAGATGACGTGCAACAGTAGTGTAGTGCAAGAGACCATGTAGTGACTGAGTGACCTCTGGTGGTGAGTGAACGGAAGTTCATAGACCAGATTCGTGACAAGGTCAATATAACCCTTCTAATTAAATTATTATTACTGTGTTTCGGTAGAGACACATTTAGGGAGAGGACAAATATTCCAAAACTTTCTGAAAATTCAGTATTTTTATTAATTAAAATTAACTGCACAATTATTGTATATTATACAATTAGCATACATACTAATATTTTGGAAAATAATTTTTTTCCAAGACATTTCCAACTCTGACTTTGGACCAATTCTGTAGAATGGCCCATTTATATACTGTATATTTATATACATAAATTTACATTTACATTCAGTCATTCAGCAGATGCTTTTATCCAAAGTGATTTACAAATGAGGACAACAGAAGCAATCAGAATCAAGAAAAGAGCAATCATACACAAGTGCTATAACACGTCTCAGTTAGTCTAACGCAATACACACAGCAAGGGTTTTTAAATATAATAAATAAAAAGAAAACAGATAGAATAGAAATAGAATACAGCAAGCTAGCGTTAGGGGCCTTTTTTGCTTTTGTTAATTGTATAATAAATAAAAAGAAAATAGATAGAATACAAAAAGATTAGAGAAGCTAGTGTTAGTTGTTTTTTTTTTAAGAATAGAATAGAATTAGAATAGAGAGTGATAGAGTTAGAGGGTCAAATAAAGATGGAAGAGATGTGTTTTTAGCCGTTTCTTGAAGATTGCTAAGGACTCAGCTGCTCGGGTTGAGTTGGCAATATAATAATTCAGTATCTATATATATATATATATGTGTATTACTGTAATAATTACAGGACAAATACTCAACTCAACTAAAATGACACAATGCCAAAAATCTTCATGATCCTAAACCAGGCAAATTATCGTTGTTTTCTTTTTAATTAAAACTTCTTTGACTTTGAGGTGTGAATCTTGACGGGGTCATGAGATGAAGAGACACTATGACTAAAGGTGCGGCGGACACCTGTAGCACAAACCCATTCATTTCAACAGAAACCCACACCGATGAAGGATTTCAGCTTCAAGTTCAGCTCTGAAGGTACGCTAACTTGAGTTTGGTCAGGTGTTCTTGATATAGTGTTATTACACAAATAAGTACAAATCAATATTATAATATATAATATTATTACATATAATTAATTACCAACGTGTATTTACAAAATATAATTACGCGTAAAGATATAATAAAATGTACATTATCTAACTGTATAAAGTACCAAGTCAACCACACAATGCATAACCTCTCCTTCCCGAGGCAGATTAGATGGACCTGATTACACACGGAGGAGACGGTGCTGCGTCACGCTTGACCCCTGCTGGACAGCAGTCTCTGGTTTTGTGGAAACATGTTTTCTGTCGAGGATTATGGCCACTTCAGTTCAATCTGCTCAAATAAAACCGCTGCGCTTGTCTCAGAGCACTCCTGTGATTGACAGATCTCTAAAAGCAGAGACCACAGAACCTACATGATATTTATTAACTTGATAACGCAGTTACAGACATGTGTCCTCGTCTTCAGAGTGGACTGTGTGCGTGTGGTCATCTATAAACTGACCGCTGAGACAGTGATAACAGACACTGTCAACTTCATCATCTACATCTAAAAAATAAATACTTTTCCATCTACTGTATACCTCAAGCACTGTTACGAGTGACAAAAAAAGATTATGCACAGCAGATATAGAGAGTAAAAATTATTGACTGCAAAGATTAGTCAATTCAGTGTTACTATAGAGTTATTTCAGATACTACTTATTGTATAATTTATAGTATATATATTATAACATAAACAAGGAACGGGATCAAAATATAATGTTCTTCATTTAAACACACTAACTAACGATATTTGTGTCCCTGCAGCACAAAAGCAGTCATAAGTAGCACAGGTATATTTGTAGCAATAGCCAACAATACATTATATGGGTCAAAATTATCCAATTTTCTTTTATATCAAAAATTATTAGGATATTAAGATCATGTTCCATGAAGATATTTTGTAAATTTCCTACCGTAAATATATCAAAACTTAATTCTTCATTTGAACAACTTTAAAGGAGATTTTCTCAATATTTAGATTTTTTTGCACCCTCAGATTCCAGATTTTCAAATAGTTATATTTCAGACAGATATTGTGCTATCCTAACAAACCATACATCAATGGAAAGATTATCTATTCTTTATCTTTATTGCTTTCAGATGATGTAACGTATAAATCTCAATTTTGAAAAATTGACACTTAAGACTGGTTTTGTGCTCCAGGGTCACATATACATATATATATTCAACTTTAATTGTTTTAGCACATCAAATTAAATTAAAATAAGAAATGTTGCAACTAGCTGAAATAAAACGTTTTTATATTTTATGTAAATTTATTTTAATTTTATTTCAAGCCATGAAAATGTTTTCTTTTTCTTTTTTGTTTTTGTTTAGTAAACTAGGTATATCAACCCTGAGTCAGTTATGATCAAATACTATATAAATATATACAGTATTTGCTCAATTTCAGCATTTTTGAGTAGATTTGTTATAATTAGTTTAATATTGAGTAATTTCAGTGATAACCGTTTTGACATTTCTCTGCTCAATCAGTGATCAGTATTCTGGTAAATGTGGCTCTCTAAACACTAAATTAATGCAGACACACATCACAAAACAACTCTGCATAAACATCATGACATAAAAACAACCATAAGCTAGTAATGATTAGTCTATTATTAATGAAATATTGATAATGAATATGACGTTTAGTATTTTAACACTCAGTCAGAATAGAATCTGTAGTTGATCATAGCTCAGAGATCTGCAGCAGAGATGAGCACAG